>OV743716.1:135916200-136546016 GCA_928272305.1 Volucella inflata
GTTAGCTTGATATATTTGTCTGAAAATAAGTAGAAACAAAATAAAACATTTTTTTTTAAATTTAAGTTTGTAAAAAGTTCAGATGCAAATAATTTGTGTACAATGTAAAAAATATATATTAAGTCCTTTTCGGGTAACTTCAAGTCCTACTTTTCGCAGTATCCGCCACTTAATAATTTTGATTCAATTACCAGTATTTTAAAAATGCTTTTTATTAAGAAAAAAATTATTATAAAGGGTGAGCCAACAGATTGTGTGTCGCTTACTGAATTCAATGTTGTTTGATCAAAAAGTTCCCGGAATAACCACCGTGTTTCGCTCTCATTGTTCCGATTTGAGTTCTGTTGTTCTTGTTAAGTTGATACATCTTGTTGATATTCTCTCTAAATCTGTTATGCAAAAGTTACATAGCCAAGAGTACACCTATCTCTGTGTATGTTGGCGATTTTTTTACAATTTTAGAAATGAATTTAAATTTGCAACACCGAACTTGTATTCAATTTTTCGTAAAAAAAACGGATTTAATGGTGCGCGAATGTTGGAAAAGAGTTTCGGCAACGATTCTCTAAAGAAAACGGTCGTTTACCAATGCCACGAGCGGTTCAAAAGTGGTCGTGAGTCAATCAAAGATGATGAACGCAGTGGCAGATCATCGACATCGAAAACCGACGAAAACATTGCTGAAGTAAAAGAAATATTGGTCAATAACCACAAATTGACCATCAGATAGATAGCGGAGGACTTGAACATTGCCTATGAATCCGTCCAAGACATTTTGGTTAATGATTTGGAATTCCGTCGTGAAGCAGCAAAGTTGGTGCCAAAAGACCTCAATTTCATGCAAAAATGAGACCGTGTTGACGTCGCAAAAGAGATGATTTGCGAGGCTGAATCCGATCACACATTCATCAAAAGGATCATTACTGGAGACGACACGTGCGTTTATGAGTACTACACGCAATCCAGACATTAGGCAAGTGAATGGCGTTCACCAAATGAGCCGAGACCAAAAAAAACACGTCGTTTTCAGTCAAAAAAGAAGGCAATGCCCACGGATTTCATGGACTACAACGGCGCATCATGAATTTTTGCCAGAAGGCCAGACAGTAGATAAAGAGTATTATTTGGGCCAAACAATTCGCCGAAAGAGACCAGAATTTCGGGCAGAAAACTGGTGGATTTTGCACCATGATAACGCACCGTCGCACATTGCCATCAATAATCGTAATTTGTTGACGAAAAATGCAACAAATACCATCCAACAGCCACCGAATTCACTGATTTGGCTCCCTGTGATTTCTTTCTGTTCAATCGAGTTAAAAAAACCACTTAGTTGCAGTAGCTGTTTCGTTTTCTTGTGCAGCTGTTTGGCATAAAGTTTTTGACTTGTCTGTTTCCTTCGGTTTCCCTCCAGAAATGTAGCTTCTTTTCCTACAGCCGGATTTTAATACCGCCTTTTATGGTGTTCATCTATAGCCGACAGAATGGTCCTGGCACCATGAATTGGTATGCGGATCCTTTTCTGGCTAGTTCGACTGCTTTTTCATTGCCTTCGTATCCACTATGTCATGGCACCCAAATCAGATGTACTCGTATTTTGTTTGTCGTGGCCAGTAGTAGTAGGCGTTGTAGAAATTCCCGGTCTGGTTTTGATTTCATTTCGAAGGAGTTAATTGCAAGTAGTGCTGCTTTTCTGTCGGAGAGGATGTAAGTGTTTTTGTGTTTTGGATACCGGTCTAGGTTCTCCCGGATACAGAGCTCCATTGCGTGAATTTCTGCCTGAAATACGGTGCTGCGAAGTTTTTGTGTGAGGAATATATACCCCGGCTCCGACTCCTTCATTTGTTTCGGATTCATATGTGTACAATACATGTGAGTCCTCAACAAATGTTGGTTTTTCCTGTTCCCAGTTAAGACATTCTGGAATTTAACCCTGAAGTTGTGCCGAAAGTTGTAGCCTGGTAGACATTTGTCTATAAGGTGTATTCCAAGTAGTTCGTTTATACTGAATTCATGTACATAGACTTGCAGGATGAACTAGTTTGTTGTTTGTTTTATCTTCTGTGATGAGTATGAAGGCATTTACCATTGCTTCTTTCATGAGTTCTCGATAAAGTGGTAGGATGTTTAGGAAAACCTCCAACGCAGCTGTTGGTGCGGTTTTAACAGCAGCAGTCGCGCAGACAGAAGCTAGTCTCTGGATTTTGTTTAGCTAAGCCTCTGTTTACCTCTGCATTGCATTATGCCACCAGACGGCTGCTGCATATGTGGTGATAGGTCTCGTTATTGCCGTATACATGCACAGTGTCATTTTTGGGTTAAGTCCCCAATTTTTCCCGACTAGACTTTTGCTGGTCCATAGTGAGGTCCTGGCCTTATCGAAAGCCATAGCGAGATGAGTGTTCCAGGATAGTTTTTCGTCTAGTGTTATTCCAAGATATTTTGAGGTTGAGAACTGTATTGTTTCACCGAAGGGTGTGGCATTTCGGAGTCTACCTCGCCCTCTTCTCTTAGTGAATGCAAGTATGGTGTTTATCTTGAGACTGACTTTGACATCAACCTTGGTACAACATTATGCAACTAGGTTCAAAGCCCTCTGGAGGCGATCCGAGATTGTGTCTTCGAATCCACCCCTGAAAAGAATAGCAGTGTCAGCTGTATATATCCTTGGACATTGACTCAATATTAGTGAATCAGAGTTAGTTTAACAGAAATGCATACACAAGAGTGGTGCATGATATGTAATTATGAAGCTTTTAAACGGGTTTGATCTTCTATTGAACACAGCCCTCGAAATATCTCTGGTACTCTGGTTCCTACACATTCCAGTAAGCGTTGTCTTATTTCGGTCGTACAGAAAAATCACATGTTGCCAGATCAGGTGAATTTAATGGCTACTTGTCATAAGTCATACCACCTCCTGCAATCCTTGTTATGAGAGAAATAACAACACTGTGTGACTCTTCTTCTGGGAATGTCTGACTTCCACTACCATGCTTCCACTACCAGAGACGCTAGAATGCAGCCTGGCTACGGATAATATTTGCAACTTAAATTTCTGTGGATAACTCATGGTTACACATATGACAAAGCAGGCACAGTAAGGTAAGTAAAACAATACTTCAAATAACATCACCTGAACTTCTTTTTTAACAATCCGCCTATTTATCTCATGAATCGATTCTTTCAGTAGTATAAAACACCCTTTGGGTAATAGATTCAACAACCAGGACCCTAAAAAAACAAGTTGAAAATGGGCATTTCTACCGAAAAAGTCCACCGAGACCAACAAATTAAAACCTTTTTTTGTCATATATTTATAGGGAAACAATCAAATTTAACTAATGTTAACAAATTTTACATGTATTCATAACTCATTTCGAGATATTCGAAAGCATAGTCGCGCAAGCCCAGCTTTTCTCATTTACACAGGTCGTATAAAAAGTCTCTGCGATTTTTTGGTACATTTTGGCCTATGACTATCTATGACCTTTAGCCATTTTCTGGGTAGCTTCATAATTCCATCGGTGTAGAACTCCTGTGGTTTATCAGCGCAAATTCTTTACCATCAAGAGAGACCGAAAAAAATGGTAATCGGAGGGTGCAAGGTCCGGGCTATACGGTGGATGCATCAAAACTTCCCAACCAAGCTTCGTCAATTTGTTCCGGGTCATCAAAGATGTGTGTGGCCTAGCGTTGTCATGATGGAAGATAACCCCCTTTTTTGTTGACCAATTCTGGTCGCTCTTTCTTGATAGCTTCATTTAAACGGTCGAGTTGTGCACAGTAGAGGATCGAATTGATCGTTTCGCCACGTTCTACCAGCTCATAATAGACAATTTCCTTCCAATCCCACGAAACACTCAACATAACCTTGTTTGCCGTGAATCCAGGCTTTGAAGTCGTTTTTGGTCGATCACCAGCCTTTGACCATGATCGATTGCGTTGGCCATTTTCGTAATTAATCCATTTTTTATCGCCCACAATGAATCGTTTCAAAAATGGTTCCATTTCTTTACGTTTCAGCAGCGTTTCACTGATGGTTTTTCGGTCAATTAAATTAAATTCGTGTGGCACCGAAACATCGAGCTTCTTTGAGTGGCCTGCTCGTTTTAGATGATTCCAAACTGTCATGCGGTTGATGTTAAGTGCCTCCGCTATCTCCAGACAGCTTCCGTGCTGGTCTCGCTCCATCAGTTGCAGAATTTCATCGACTTTTTCAGTGACAGGCCGACTAGTGCTAAGTGCACCTTTTACATCGAAATTTCCTGAAAGGAATCGAACAAACTACTCCTGGGTCCGGCGTTTACTTACAACATTCTCGTCGTAAATTGCACAAATTTTTCGGCACGTTTTTGCAGCGTGTTTCCCTTTTTTATAGTAAAAAAGCATCACATAGCGTATTTCTTCAGATATTTCACTCATATTCAAAGTAGTATAACTTTTAATACAAGCAACAAATTACATAGCTGTCTTCACAAAAAATGTAGCCTGAAATGTCACCTTTCAAACACATGTTCGTTTGACACAATCAGATTAGTGTTTCTAGACAAATGGACACCAACACCAGCTAGTGACAAAAAACCGCGGATATTTTTAATATGACCAATACATATTTCTATTACACGCTACGTTTTTATTAAAGTTCTTCAAGAGATATACAATGCAATGACTTTTCATCTTTAAAATCGTACTACATATTACTGTTAAGTTGGCTGTTATAATGTGAAAATAAATGCATTGAATACATCTGAAACAGAAACACCATAAATATCTTGATGGAAAAAAGTGTCCGGTGTGACAGTGATTAAAATTAATTTAAAGAAAAGTATAAATAATTTTTGCGTAAAATCAAAACCATTTTGAAGAAACATCAATGCACAACATTCTAAATTTAGTCACATTGAAAAGTTGCTTTAGGTTTCGCTGATATCGACGTTGGAATTATTGGTCGCGAAACCAACTTCTGTTTTTTGTCCTGTGCGAATGCTTTGATTTTTTGCAATTATCTTGAAAATGTAAAAATTGCCTAAAAGCATAATTAGCACTAATTGTAATTGTCAGAATAGAAATCCGTTTTATTTTGAATTTTTTTCCATTTTAAATGTGTTCGACGGCCACGTTCGACATAATGAAAATGCCCATATGCAGATCTGATAGATGTTAGGTCATTTGACAAAATTTTTCAACTATCCACTGTAGTTTCGGATCAAAAAGAACCTGGAATTCTTCAATAAAACGAAAACGGTTCAACTATTCACCAATATTAATTTAATTTCCTTTAAAGTACCTAATCTCCATTGCGAGCAATACATTATTACATCGCTTATCACTTTCAAAACACTTTTCATAGGCCGATTTTTCAATCGAATTCAGCTTCTTCTGCGAATTCTACTTTTTCGCTTCAATCGTCTTCCCGAAAACGCTTTGCGCGAAATGCACGAGACTCATATCTCGTCTTCTGAATTGATGCCATCGATAACACTTTGACCAAAAGAAACAATTTCTTTCGCGACTTCAAGGCGATGCTGTGTCTGGAACAAATTCAGCACTCTTGGCACAAGCCGCACTTCAAATCGTCTCATGCCCAAAAGATCGTGCAGAATGCTCTGTACTTATCCGAAGGACACACCAAGATCGGCTGCTATCTCGCTGATGCTCACACCTCTATCTGCGGGAAAAATTTTCTTAACTTTTTCAATGTTTCCCTCAGTCAAACTGGTGAATTGAAAACGGCATACAGTACGGCCCGCTTACTAGTGTGTTTTTGACATTGTCGAGTCCTCGTAGGCTACCGTTTACATTTTCAACGCTTCCGCACGTGGTATTTTGTTAGAAACACATTTGAGCCAAACTCTTTGTTCCATCAAATTTGACTTTGCGAACACTGACTTGTTTCCAAAGCTATCACCCAAAAACACTCGACAAATGGCGCTCTAGCAGATATTTGAGCAGAAGACAGATATACCAACCTAGAAAAAAGCTTTGGACAATTATTTTTCCCTTAGGAGTATTGTGACTTCTTCAAATTCGCAAAAGAACTGATTTGACAATTCAAAAAACATGAATAATAGTTCCTTGGTTGATGCTTCTTTTAGCACAACTACGAGTAGTATCATGGGTTCTTAAATGTTTTAAGGAAACAGATTTAATTTTTTTTATTTATTTATCTATTTATCATTATCCTCGTTTTACAATTTACAAATAATTTCTAAAAAAAATAACAAAAGTATGTTGCAGCTTAAAATGCAATAATAGTTAGTGACATTTTGTATTAAATAACATAAATAAAGGCAAATGTCACTTTATATTAAATTATTAACAGTGGGGTGAACAATAGGAAAAAGAGAAAAAATAAGAACCATTTTATTCTAGATGCAAAAAGGAAAAAAAAATTCTTAAGGAAAATTTGTTTAGAGTATATTAAAAGCTATTAGTCAATGTAGTGTAGCAAAATCTCGATTTCGTTCTGATTGTAGCTAAAAAGCCATTGTTTAACTCTTTTCATGAAAGTACGCAAATCTTGTATCTACAGGGAGACTATTGAATAATTTGCAGGATGAAATAGAATATGAATTTCTGTAGCTGGTGGTACAAAAAGCAGGAATAGCGACAAGAGATTGTTGATGGCTCCTCAAGTTGTAAGCGTTAGAAATTGGACTCTGCATATAACCACCTCGGATGAAAAATATTTGTAAGACCTTAAAATAGAATAGTTGCCTAACTGGTAGGATTTGCATGTATCTAAATAATTCCATGGAGTGGGCCAGACGAGAAGAACCACAGATCTTCCGTATGACACACTTCTGTAGAACAATCAACGACTGAATTTGACTCAGGTAAGCACTTCCCCAATATCCTATACCGTACTGCAATTTCGACTGAAATATCCCATAATAAATTGATTTTAGAGTATTAAAAGGAAAAATATTCTTTAGACGGTAGAATGAGCGAACGGTAGATAACAGATATTGCTTTAAACTTAAAATATGCTTAGACCAACCTAAATTTCGGTCAATAATAACACCTAGGTATTTAAAATGGCTTACATTTTCAATTTTAAAGCAACTGTCCTGGCAGGGAACATTCACGTCGAAAGATATTTTAGAGCATTGGACAGAAGATGGAATGTGAAACATGTTAAACCTTGCACATTTAGAAGCATGGAATACGACCTCAATATCTGGAGACTCGTGCGTGGTAAGACTGAAAAACATAAGTTTTGTCTTATCGCTTACTATTACCTTATGCTCCGTGAACCAAAGTCTTAGCAATTCAACATCATGGTTTATATCAGCCACTAAGTTTAAGGGATTGGCGGAATTATATGCGATCCCAAGGTCATCTGCAAAAGCCCTGATTTTTCCTACAAATGGCTGGATAAACAAGGAGTTGACATATATGAGAAATAATATAGGTCCAAGGACCGAGCCCTGAGGGACACCAAGGTTGATAACCATAAAGTTACTTAGGCTGGATTCGATTTTCACTTTTTGTTTTCTGTCTTTTAGTTAGGACATAAACCAACTATGTATCGAACCACGAAAACCTATTTTATATAGCTTGTTTAGAATAATATTATGGTCAACCGTATCAAACGCTTTTGTTATATCAACAAAAAGTCCAGCACAAGACCTTTTTTCATCCAAACCTTTCTGTATAATGGAGCAAAAATCTAAAAGGGCGTCTTCAGTAGAGAGCCCAACTTTAAACCCAAATTGCATTGGACTGAAGAATTTTATTTTGTTCAGATACTCTAACACTCTTTTCTTTACGCATTTCTCAAAAACTTTACTGATAGAAGACAACAGTGAAATTGGTCTATAGTTGCTTTTTTCATGTTTGTTTCCTTTTTTAAAGAGGGGAATAACAATAGCACATTTTAAAATTTCAGGAAAACATCCGGACAGGATACTCAAATTGAAAATATGCTCCAAAATATCAACAATATTGAAGGAAATGTTTTTAAGCATAACATTGGAAATACTATCGCTGCCACAGGAGTTGAAGCTATTTAAGGAGTGGATGGTCCTCAAAATCTCAACCCCAGAAATTGGTTCGAAAAAGAAGCTATCCCTTTCAAAACTAATATCTGTAAGCCTGGATTCGGGATAGCAATAATTGCAAATGTTAAAATTATTTGTTTGAAAAGAATGTTGCCCAATTGAAGCAAAGTATTTGTTAAATTCGTTCGCTATTTCTGTGGGTTCTGAAACATTAATATTTCCATTTTTTAAGGCAACAGAATTATTTTGCTTGGTTACACTTCGATTCATAATTTTATTGATCACTTTCCATTCTTGTTTAAGATTCCCTAGCGCAGCACTTATCTGATTGTGATAGTAATCATCGCGGCATTTTCGTTCTTCATTATTTATTATTCGACACATACGGTTATAGCGACGCTTAAGATTAGCGTTCTGTGGATGTTTAAGGCACTTTTACCGTAATTTGTGTCTTTGCCTAATTTTCCTAAGAAGTAACCAGCTAATCGAAGGCTTTAGCCGGAAATCTGTCTTTTTAGGGATAATGACATAGCTTACTGAGCTTATATAATTATTTAATATCGTCAAAAATAAATTAACAGCCGTAGATACATTATCTTGAGTATACACCTCTTCCCAATTTTCGAAACGCAGTAAATTATTCAGCAGCTCGTAGTTAATTTTATTCAACTTTCTTGGAAAATTATCCTTTTTTTCTTTTCTACTTTCCAAGCCATTAAAAATTACACCAGTCATACAATGATCAGATATTTGAAGATCGAGGTTGATACCAATGTAAGCATTAGGACTAATTCTCAAAAAACGAGCAAATATATGGTCAATGCAATTGGTCTAGTAATATCATTCATTAAAGAGGTTAAACCATGCTCTGCCATAAACGCAAGATATAAATCTAACACAAGAATAGCGTTTAGCAAATCCAGATTGAAATTATTTGACTTCATTAAGGAAGTGCGTATTGTGTGGACTTAGTAAAGAATTCGCCTTGGAGAAGGATGTATATTAGTAAAACTAAAATAGTCCCAAGTATGCTTGTCAAATTAATAATTAGCAAATGAGTTCTTGGATTAAAATGGAATCAGCAAGATTAGCAAAGGATTTCTGGAGGATTCTTGGCACATTTGTTGAATTTTTTGAATTCCCTCTTACTTTCCCTCTACTTCATTCACTGACAAAGTGGCATGTGCTGTTCATGAATCATGATGCTCGTTTAATTCCAAAGCAGCACACCATTTCTTTCTGAAGTCTATTGTAGATTTCACGTTTTGTTTCTACCTTGTTGATGCCATTTAAAATTGTTACTTCTTTTTCGTTGAATGATTCAATTAAAATCTTACAAGTCGAGTGTGTGATATATCCAAGTTCCTCCACTCAACGAGACAATAATTTTGTACAATGAAACATAACAATTCAGACCTCTTAATGCACTTAATGTGTAATTTACATTCGTATTGTACTTCCTTATGATAAATAAGGATCTTCTTTACAACTGGTCTCTGGCACATGGTTGAAAATTCATTTCATCCTTGAGAAAGTACTATAACAAACCACTTAAAACTTTAACAAATTGCATTACACACTTTGCTCAACTAGCTTGTTTCCATCATCTTCTATTTTCCATTTTCTATCTGCCGATGGTTATAAATCTAATATTGTGCTAAGGACTTACAACAGACATTTGTCTCAACGTAGAACTTAAAAAGTTGCCAGAGATTTTAGTGGCATGGTAACGACTAGAGCCCGTAGGGGTCTTGTTGTTGGAAATAACTTTCTAATCAGTTTAGGGTAGATTTTTTTTTGTTGCTTTAGTTTTTGACCAGTTAAGATTTTTCTGGTTTGCAGTAGGGTAGTTGATAAAGGAAATTCTCTGAGATTGGTGGTCGTGTAATGCGATAAATGCTCAAGTTTTAATATAAATTTGAGAGAAGATGCAACGACTTAGGTATCTTTCCAATTAAAAAACGAATTTAACCTCACGATCAACAACTAAACCATGAAAAGCAAAAATAAACTTTGTCATCCGAAAACATTCTAAGTAGTTTTCAACGTTAAGGTATAGTGGGCCTTAAGAGTCAAGTCCCTTATAGTTGCAATTGTGGAGGTCCCAACTGTCAGTGAAAACCCTGATGGAGACCTCAGTCCTACCACAATATCAGAACTTCTGAAGCACACTTAGTATTATGGTTCTCACAACCGGTTTATGGCTATTAGTTGGTTATAGGGAAAACCCTGCTATTCGAAAATAATAAAAAGCTTTAAAATACTGAAAATCCATCTACTAGGTGGGGTAAAAAGTAACCTCTTTGACCGCCAGAATGCGCTGGTACTGCAAAAAAGGTTATGGTGCCTTGAAGTCCGTTCATATTAAGGCAAACATGCCAAATTTCAGTGCGATACTGTCTTTAGTTTTGTGTTGACAGCTGATTGTTGTTGACGTGTTTGGCATCAAGTTGAGTATTGACAAAAACGATTTTCATTTTCTCATAAAACATTATTTTTTGAGAGGCAAAACGGCGAAGGAAACAAAAGAAAAGTTGGATAAATATTATGGGGCTAATGCTCCGTCAGATTACACCGTCAAATATTGGTTTCGAGAGTTTCGTGGTGGCCGCAACTTCACTACCAATCAAGTCCGCAGCTTCAGGGCCCTCCGATGCGGTTACAGAGGACAATGACAAAGAATTACATGAAATGGTGTTAGCTGGTCAGAAAGTGAGGGTGCGTGAGCTAGCGGATACCACAAAGATTAGTACTGAGCACACTCCATATTTTCAGCAATATTCTGCATACGAAAAAGTTATCCTGCTGCTGGGTGCCACGCATGCTCACTCCTGACCAAAAACATGAACGCGAGAGCACTTCGAAAGAGTGTTTGGACTTGCTGATGCGGAATCGGGCGGACTTTTTGCGTCGATTGGTAACTGTTGATGAAACCTGAATCCACTATTACACATCAGAGAACAGAATGAGTGCCCGGCAATGACTGAAAACCGGCACCGTGCTCCGAAGTGGCCGAGGGAAGCTCAATGGGTCATGGCATACTCTTCGTGGACTACCTCGAAAAAGGAAAAACCATCAACAGCAAGTATTCTGTGCATTATTGGAGCGATTGTAGGCCGAAATCGTTGCAAAACGGCCTCACATGAAGCGAATAAAAATTTTGTTTTTGAGAGACAAAACGCCGGCGCATAAGAACATCGCAACCACGGCTAAAATCAATGACTTACGGCTCCAGTTACTGTCGCATCCACCGAATTCGCCCGATTTGGCTCCTCTGACTATTATCTCTTCCAAACCTCAAAAGACGGTTCATCAATAAAAAATTCAGCTCACGCGAGGAAATCATCGACGCCACGGAGGCCGGAAAATTACTTTTTGGACTGGATCAAGAAGTTGGAAAATTGTTGGAATAAGTGTATCAAGCTAAAATGGGACTATATTGAATAAATAAAAAAACCTTTGTTTTTCACCCCACCTAGTAAATCAAGTGCAGAGCCTCTTAGCAGATATGAAGCAGATACCGCTACCATCCGACGAGTGCTATGAGGTGGTTCGGCTAAAAGTAAACAAAAATTGTGTATACTCGTATATCATGGTTATTTCCACAAAGCACAAAGGCCACGTCTATCAAAAAGACTTGAGTTCTTGGGGAATTTATGAGCATTGAAGCTAAGTTGCCAACATCATTTGCTCCCTTCGATCTAGACCAAGACGATCCTACCAAAAAATGTATTTGTGGGCTCCTTGATGAGCAAATTTTCTCATAAATGCATTTATGCTTATCCTACGGTACGTATTTTGCATTTGGATTTGCATCTACACCTTTATTAAGTTCAACATACGCGCTTGGATGACTTATTTTCAAACAAAATTTTCTTCAGTGATGGTGCTCATTATTCACTCGGTGGATACGTTAATAAACAACGTTCCGCATAGAGGGATATATTTCACACAGCATTGCCCCTTTTGGAATTATTGCAAGAAAAAATTCCTGGATGAGTAAATTCTCATTTGGGTGATTTCAACTGTCCACCAAGATCGTGTAATTTGTCGCCGTTGGATTTCTTTTTGTAGGGCCATGCAAAAGATCGTGTTCATGCACACAATCCGCAAGTCCTTGCCGATATTCGTCAACTTAAGGCAGAGTTATGTGCTGTTATAGTTATGTGTCGAAAAGTCATCGAAAATTTCCTTGCCAGAATCAATATTTTCGAATGTCATGTTTGGAAGTATGTACTTGGTGAGATTACAAAAAATGTAATACGTACTTTGCCTTGCTAAAACTACAAAACATAACATCGTTTCATTTACAGTTACACAAACTATTTCTGGTAACTATTAAAATATAATAAATAAATTTATTTTGCTCAAAGCAATTTATTAGGTACAATATCAAGAAAATGGATATTTAAATGAAATGGTGAGCATTAAATGAACGATAGTTTAGCATGCAAACTAACTATTTTGCAGGTAATAAAAGTTAGCTGCACGCACCTTCAAACATGCCATCACTTTCTAAATTTAGCATCGTCGCCGTAGAGGACGAATGAATTATGTACATAAATTTAATTCATGATGCCGCTGTAGTATCTGTATTTGTTTTGTATGATAAACTTCACAAATAGAGAGGTATTCAAAACCTCCCAATATTGTACCCTAACTAACTAAAAAAAAGTTGTTATAATACTAGTGTTAAGTATCATAGACATCTACAACATCCGTGGATATGACGTTTCTTTTAAAATAGTATTATTACAAGTATATGAACTTCCCGCAGATCAAAAACTCGCAAGTGTAAGTGGTTTCGCACTTGCAGCTCAGAAGGAGCTACAAACTGGGTTGAACCTGGGCCACAACGAACCTACGTCTCCGCCTAGCATGACCTCGAAGATGGGCTAGAGCTCAGGTTTCGATTTGCTCAAGTTAGCCCTGTAATCTCAGATGTTGAATGCGTTGACGCTGGCTAGATCCATATCTCTGAACAGCCCGTACAGTTTGTGTTTGAATGTCCTCCCCCATTGACTGAAGATCATCCGTTTTTTGTTTTTTTTTGTAACGACCAAGTGCTTCTTAATTCGTTTTTGACAAAGTCCAGGCTTCTGCGTAACAGGGCAGTAATAGAATGACAAAATTCTTGAATTAAGCCAGTGGGGGTAGGCGCCATGTTCGTTCAATCACATCTTCTCTCTAGGGCGATTTTAGAAAAAGAACACGATAGCGCAATGGCTTGCCAAAAACCTTTCTTGACATGTACGTTCCAAAGTTATATGCGGTTTTGGAAGCGATAAACACTTTGTTAGTTTAGAACTGACATTTTTGGGCCTTTTCCAAGATCGGCCGTAAGTCAATACTTTCAGGAAACTTATAAGCTCCACAGTTGCAGCAGTCAAAAGGGTCTCCTTACGTGTGACTCGGAAAGTGTACATCACGATTCTATGCTTTTTGAGCGCTTTTTGTTATTTTTTTTATTTTAATTGAAAACAACTTTGCAATTAGATTTCATAATTTATTATTCAATCATACTTATAATTAAATCACTAATTTAACGATAATGATTACAATTCAACGATAATTAATCACTGGTCAGGAACTTAGGTAGAGGCGTGTGGTCGGCTTGACTGTCGTGAGAAGAAGAAGTTATTCTCCGTTTTTACAAGCTGAGCATCGCCTTGAGAACCGGAAAAGGATGTCAAATGTTGGAAGTCATTGTATAATGCTTTCTGTACTTTAATGAAGCAGGGTTGGCTTAAGGCCATTTATAACACATTTCTCTGACCATATCTTTCAGATGAGCGAGTACATGCTCCCAACAAGTTTTAGATTACAAAGCTGGTAGCCTGATTGCTTCGGCAGCTTTACTAGACTTAGGTATTCGACATTGCTAAAGTACCTTAACTTCGTCTAGGGTAGCGACGGATTTTTCTGACAGCGGTATATACAATCTTCAGAAGTATTAGTATTCTATGTTCTCAAGGCCGACTTTATTACTCGTTGCCCATGCTCATGTTTGCAGCTTGGCATGTTCGTTTTAATATTTGATTAAACTTCCGAATTTGAGTTCGAACTATGTTGAGGGCACAGTTCCACCCTTGGTATAAATCGATGCCTATCTAAGACCTCTTTCCGTTATTAGCTTGCGGCACAAAGAACTTATTTCATACTTTTAACGAGAAGATACTTCAGAAGGTCAGAAGGCCTGCCTGGTCACCTGTTAAAGTTAGGCCTGTACCGAAGTTCGTGGGGCTCCTGACTATCACGGTAGTCAGGGAGACCTGGTATGTACTACCGCTGGTATTGCAACTCAACAGCTTGTAATGGGCCAAAACGTAGCAGTCTTAAAATAACAAAACGTTAAGGATAAGAGTAGTATTGTTCTTGCCCCGCTACTGACAATTTGTGTATACTGTTTCCAATTTTCCCCATCGTCTACTTGATCAGTGTCTTCCTACCTTCGGCTCAGAAAACAAGTTGTTTCGATTGGTCATATACTATCTGAATTTCTTCCAACAACTAGAGGGGCTCCCCAGGGTTCCATACTAGGACCTCATCTCTTTTCTTTATATGTGCTCCCTTCCATTGTCGGTTCATCCTCTATACATATGTACACCGATGATGTCCAATTGTTTAAAAGTTGCCCTCTTGGGTTGATTGAGACTACGCATGTAGAGTCAACGCAGGTCTGGACAAGATCTGAGTATGGGCAAAGAGGAACGGACTATTTCTCAATCCCAACAAATCTAAATATTTAGTGATTAGTAGGAACCCCGTCGATCTATCTTATTTTCCTTAAATTCATCTAAACGGCTCGACCGTAGAATATGTTGAAACGGCAAAAAATCTAGGAACGCTATTTAACAGGAAACTATCTTGGGATACGCATATTAATGCTGCCGTAGGCAAAGTTTATGGTACACTGCGCCTGCTATGGGCCTCTCAATACCATACGCCTCTGAACACACGTCGTTACTCGCAACTCACTAGTTGTTCCAACCCTCACATATGGCTGTGAAAATTTCTGCAGATGCGATGTGTTAAGCAGAAGAAAGCTTAATGTTGCCTTTAACAACACTGCGAGTTACATCTATGGTTTGAGGCGCTTCGATTATATATCCAACTTTTTGGTTCATTTTACAGATCATAAAAGCTCGTTCATCCGCGGTATCATTATCTTACTTGTGAACGCACTCTTTCATTAATCATCAAACTGTCACTGTCAATTTATTCAGTAAACTCAACATTTTCATCATTGTAAAGTACACGAACGAGCAACGTCTGCAAATTATAAAAATTTTCTACCGAAATTCGGAGTCGGTGACTGCAACTTTAAGAGCGTTAATTCCAATTTTCGGTCGTAATTCTCGCCCTAATTTTGGCTCAATGGGTTCGTCAATAAGCAAAATACGCGTTATTGGTCGGGTGAAAATCCACATGTGCTTCATGAATCACCATTTCATCCACAAAAAATAACTGTTTTGTGCGGTTTGCATGCCGGCGATGTTATTGGGCCAAAATTTTTTCGTCAACGATAACGATCGTCACGTTATTGTGAATGGTCAGCGTTATCGCGCCATGATCACTTAGACGACATGTGGTTTCACAGGATGGTGCCACAGAGCACACGTTACAATCGATTTATTGAAGAGTAAGTATGGTGAGCGTGTTATCTCAGGAAATGGGCCAGTCGGTTGGCCGCCTCGTTCGTGCGATTTAACGCCGCTTGACTATTTTCTGTGGGGCTACGTTAAGTCATTCGTTTATGCCAACAAGCCGACGACGTTGAAAGAGCTCAGAGCCAACATTGAACGCGAAATAGCGGCCGTTTCTGCTGAAATGTGTGGCCGAGTAGTTGGAAATTGGGTCCAACGAATCGACCACTGCAAACGTGCCCGCGGTGACCATATGAACGAAGTCGAGTTCCATTCATAAATGTTTTGATTGTTCTTCAAGCCGATAATAAAGGTTTTGAAATATCTCAAATGGTTTGCGTTTTATTTAAAAAAAAAAGTTATCAAATCCTTATTGGAAAACTCTTTACTTATGCATGTACGAGTATATTGTAGTTTTTGCGTTATTATCTTACCGTACGAGTATTATAGAAACAAAAAGAGGATAAACCTTAATTATTGAATTGAACGCTAACATGTTTGTTGCTTGTTGCTTTTAAGACGAGTGTTTCCTGGGAACGATGAAAGCAGATTCCTTTCTTTCGAATAAGGAGGAGTTTTTATCTTCTTAATTCAAATGATATATTCACAAGATACATGTAATTCAACAGCTAGCTGACGTATATAATATATTAAAGAAGAAATGTAGTTGCATATTAAGATTACAAAAATCTTATAAATAAGTACAATGTGTAGGAAAGTTTGAGTAATTTACAATTAAAAAGAAATTAAAGTATAATAGAAATAATAGATAAAAATATAGAAAAAGGTAAATTAGTTGTGATCAATGGCCAGATGTGTAGGGAGTTGTTTTTTGAAGTGCTTTGTATTTCTTATCCCTCTCAGTTCCATCAGAAGAGAGTTCCATAGGCGCGTGGCATGAACTAAGAACTGGCTTTCCGATGTTAAACAGCATTACGTTAGCTAGGTACGCTGCGATACAGGAAACCTCAGCTTACTGCATAGATAGTCTGGTTATTGTGTTTGAATAATGTCGTAAATACAAGTCCATGAGAAGTATTGCAGTACATTTTCAAAGTAACATTCGAATAGTGTTTTGGTATTCAACGAAACATGGTCGTATCTACGCAGGTTGATATGTATCGTGCAATATTATTGTAAATTACAATTAATTTCCTTTTTGACCCTAGCTATGACATTAAAATTGTCCTCGGTGAGGGTATCTTTGGTGGAACAATCGGAAAATAAAGCCTGCACAACACCACCTCCAATAACGGATTCAGGCTAATTGACTTTGCGGCGGGGCGAAACATTGTCGTAGCTAGCACGCGGTTCCCACATCTCGACATACACAAGGGGAGTTGGAAAACTCCTGATCAATCAACGCTCAACCAGGTTGATCACATTGTGATCGACGCAAGACACTCCTCCAGTATGATGGATGTCCGTACGTTCCGAGGAGCCAACATCGACTCACTCGGACCATTACCTTGTTGTAGCCAAGGTACGGTTGCGGATATCCCAAACTATGCCAAGACAAACTAATGCTGTGAGAAAATTCGACGTCAGACGGCTACAATCGCAAGAGATCGCCAAGTCCTTTACCGATCGAGTGTCTCTTAATCTCTTAAGAGGTCCAATGCCGCCAGCATCAAGCATCGAAGACCACTGGAAACACTGCCAAAACGTCATCAGAGATGCCGCTTCTAATGTGCTGGGTACACCACATTTTTTTAAATCTTATATGGGAAGGTAGATTCTTCAGCCGATTTTGTCAAGAGTCAGGTGTGCTAAGCAAGGCCTTTATGCAGCACGAGCCACATATCCTTGTTAAAACTTTTTTCGTCAGACGTAACATGATTGGTCTTCTTGACAGCTCTCTTACACTTAAAGAATATCGTCCTGGAGGTTTTCGATGCCACATGCATAAGAAGAGGCAGATTTAATTTGTTACACTTGGTGTTGTTCTCATTAAGGTTCATGAGGTTTTGGCTGTCATCCTTACAAATGCAAACAAACAAATTTTTCAAAGTATAATTTGATTACTCTAGAGAATAATATGCGATTTATTCATGACATTATTTGATACACATTCCCTCATAAGTTCAATCTTCTCCCTTGTCATACAGAATTCAAACCTTCTTCTTCTCTTGAATAACGTCCAAATTAATTTAGCTTTCCTTAAAATTCATCAAGCTACCAGGCTATCAATTATAAATGATTGATTACATGTTTCGTGTGTAAACAAAGTGCTTATACTGGTTCTTCCTCCGAATGTATACATCCATTTACAACACGTTAGAGTATGTGCCAATTTTAGTACGTACTCACGTATCCCTGTCTGTATTTCATATAAACATACAACATACTCGTTTTATTCGAATCTGAAATGATAAATTATCTGTTCGTAATGTGTAATCAATTTGCTATACTCGTAAGACACACTGCCAAGTTGAACATCCCAGTGTTTACGAGTATGTTGCAATTTTTGACTGAAAAGTTTACAATCTTCTGGTGATGGGTAATTTGTTTGATCTATCTACGTAATAGTAAATTTTCGAACACTTCTGGACAGACCGACAATTTGCGAAAATAGAAATGGTGTGTCGACAAAGCAGAATCGTGTTTATTTATCTCATGGATGGTAAACCATTCGCCATATGATGAATTCGCACTTAACTGGCATTTATTTGAACAATTGTAAATAAACTTTATTCCAGCCATTCGACCTATTACGCATATGTTGCATGAGAGCTAAATGAAGTAATCTATAGTGCCATCATTTCACTTACGCATTCTTATCAATTTAGTTGAATTAAGTTTATTTATTCAACATCAACAGTTATTACCAAAGTAATTGTTTAGTAAATTATATTGTTACTTTATCTGCGACTAATGAAATTAATCCTTATTCTTATATCGAAAAATGAGTCACAACTGGCTTTCAAAATTGGGAGCAGACAAAAAGGAATTTAATAAAAGCCTTAAGAAATACATGCTAACACACTGACTAGAAATATTCCCAATAAATCGAGCCTAACTTTTAACACAATGAACATAACAATACATCACCAAAATAGCAACGTAGAATATGGCAAAGCGAGCCAAGTTTTTAGACGTCCAGATGTGTCAAGATGTCATACGATTCGTGTCTATGATCAGCCTGGCTGAAGGCAAAGTATTTCTAAATAGCTCAGTTGTTAACGGAGTATCCGGATACCAGATATGTATACAGCGGATCTTCGTACAGACAGACCTTTCTTGTCTGCTACTTGTGAGACCACTTATGGAAATCCAAAACGCATAAACAAAGCCCGTGACAAGTACTCCTTCCTTACCTCGCAGTTATAGATACAGTGACTGCACCAATTATCGGCAGGGCTCCTGCAATGCCGAATAAAGGTACAACTGTGACAGGCCATGGTGAACATTTTAAGGGCAGAGGTAGCAAGTCTAAAACAAATCATTCAAAGAGTGGCAAGACTTGGCCCCACCACTTCCTTCACGCTTAGCATCAGTAACTCTGTGGCAGCGCATGGACTTTCTGCTGCTACCAACAATAAAACAAAGAACAAACCCGCTCTGTGTAGGACGCCGAAATGCGGTACGCATTAAAAAAACCTTCGAATCTATTGGGGATGTTGAAAAAGATGCGGAAACAAACAGGAAAATTGAGTGGGCTTATAAAATCCGGAGACTTACTTCTCACCGCAAGTTACTACCTAAAAGAGTCCTTCAGAGCCAGAGATCGTTGGAAGAAACCGTACGAGTTTCCAAGTGCCCAAAATTTAAGCGGCCCCTAAGTGGCGAAATTACGATCGCGGTGATCGACAGAAGTGATCCCGACGAATCTGTAAAATCTTTTTCTATAAAAAAAGTCATAAGTGGTTTAGGAGAGGCTTGGCCAGGTACTTGGATCGAGGTCGTAGCTGAGGAGGATATACCTAGGAGACCTAGAGACCGCACTTTGATCCCAGCCGAAACATCCTCCCCAGAGAAAATTCTGGAAATCATCAGGCTCAGCAACCCTACTCTTTCGATTTATGACTGGAACGTGCGAAACTTGACGAATTAAGGGGCCCTTATAGATGCGCGTTGATCGTGATCAATAAAATATTTCTTAACCATTTAGCGCAGGCATAATTCGGTTCGGTTTCGAGTCGATACATCTAAGGGTCTATAAAAAAGGATGAGCTGAATGATGATAAGCCACCTGCTCTTCCTTTAACCGTAACAACAAACTCAGCCTCCGACCTTGCAGCGACAATATCCTTTCCCAAAATGGATAGCGACGATTTCAACCAGTCTGAGCTGACTAATAAGACGACGGTATACATCTCCAGCACTATGTCAGAAATGGATACTGACGACGATACCTTAATGGACCCTTTAGGATCAGATTAGGAAGATGAGAATCGGAAGAACTTAATAACACCGTGGTTGCGGTTACTCTGGAGAATTCCACCAATGAAGCTACGGTTTCTCCAGATTAACCTCCAACACTCAAAACAGGCCTCGGCTTCACTTCTTCTGCGTCAGAAGACGTAATCCTAACCCAGGACCCATGGATTTTGAAAGAGGTCATGCATGGACTTGAGACATTCTGCTATATACAAAAGTTAAAAGAAAGGTTAGAACTAGTGAAACGTAGCCTTAACACATTTTAAGTTCCCCGTCTTAACGGTTTCGAGTCTGGAGCCTGCCAAAGACACATTCTGGCTGGTGTAGGCATATCTTGGCCATGACCAAGTGGGCCCTCTCCATGGTGATAGCGTGGAAAGGGTGGTTCTGGAAGCGGGAAGCCAAGAGGCTGACCTCATCATAGGACACGGACGGTATAATACCTGCCGAGCTACGAAGGTCTTCTGACATAATCATGCCACTGCTCGGGAATATCATTTGCGTAGAACTAACTCACATATATCTGTCATGGAGAGAAGTTAGTGCAGTCTACATCCCAAAAAGGGGGAAATGCTCTTATGTCTCCTCAAAGGACTTTAGACCTTTAAGTCTGTCATCTTTTGTTCTAAAAACTCTATTCTATATATTCATATTCTTAACATACTCTTAACACTATACGAAAACATTGGGTTAACAAAAAGTTCCACGTAAGCATATCCTCCAGATCCTTCTGGGAGAAAATGCCTTCTTGGACGATAAATCAATTCACTTATATACTGACGCTTCAAAGACCGACAGTTGGGCTGGTTGCGGTGTCTTTGCTGATAAGCTTCTCCTAAGCCTCTCCTTCCGCCTGCCCAATCACTGTAGCGTGTTTCAGGTGGAAATTTTGGCAATTTCAGGAGCCCTGTCCTGACTGAAGAAAATCGTGATATAAGCAATGGATATCCGCATCTTTTCCGACAGTCAGGCCGGTACAAATCCCTGGACTCGTATTCTTTTAATTCAAAGACCGTTATAGGCTGCCGATAATCTCTCATGGAGAGCAGTTCAACATTCACCTTTTCTGAGTGCCGAGTGTAGAGATATTCCAGGCCGACGAACTTGCCAAAATTGGAACCTCTATACCCATAATACCTGAGAAAGTTAACATTGGTATAAATACAGCTATGTATGTGAAAACTAAAATTAAAGCTGGATGCTAATAGAAGAACAAACTGTTTGGTGGGCGGTTGGATTGACATGTTTAACTATAAACAAATCTTGCCAAAACTGGATCTGAATCGCTCAAGTGTTTGATCCTTCAAAACAGAAAGCATCTCAGTGCCATCATAGGTGTCATCACTGGACACTGTCTTCTAGGTAAACATGTAAGAAGGCTTGAAATGCTTACTAATGACATTTTTAGAAGCTGCATGGATGAGTAGGAGAAGGATACAATCCCAGGCCTCCTTTGTACATGCCCAGAAGAATTCATATAGCGAAAAGTCCCCTTTTCCTTATACTTTAAATGAACTAATATTCTCATACTTTTATACTTATGTACTATGAATTAATATTAACACTTATATTCCCAAACTCTTATACTATGTATTTACTTTGATTGAATTTAAAATACTCGTACCACTTAATTAACTGAAGTTGGTTGCTTTTGTTTCCTCTTCAAGATGGTAATCCCAAACCAGACCAATAGCAATGATAGTTTTTTCACTTGTTATGTTTCAGCAACTGTCAAAGTTAACAATGACATCCAGCAGTCAAAATACTCAGTAAGGTTTGCCATTTTATCATGCGTCGTTTCACGCTTGCCGAACGTGCGGAAGTTATTAAGGAATATTATCGAAACTCCGGCTCAGTTATGAATACCGAAGATGATTTCCATGGTGAGGTTGGTCGTGATCATGGCTTCAGTGTGCAGGCAATTGGCCGCAACTTGGGATCTTAAGCCACCAAGCAGACATAGATTGGTGTGAAGTGAAGAAAACATAGGCGCCATAGCTGCCAGTATCGAAATAGACCCAGAAATATCGATTCGCCGCCGATCAGCTGAATTTGGCCTTGGCAGAGAGTCAACCCACTTTATAAGATTGTAATGACGCTAAAATTGAAGCAGGACGACCATAGACAATGCCGCGATTTCGTTAATTGAATGCTGGAAGTGTTGACCGGAGATCCGGATTTTGGCCAAAAAATCATCTTCTAGGACAATAATTTGAGCGAACACAATCCACAAGTATTCGGCCGCATCAATGCATCCACAAAGATTGACTATTTCGTGTGATTTATAGCATGGCGGTATCATCGGACCTTATTTTTATCGAAATTTCGATGGAGACACCGTTACCTTTAATGGGCTCACATATAGAGCGATGTTAACCGACTTTCTGTAATCAGAGCTCAACCAGATCGATATATGCATCTGAGCTATGCTTTCAACAAGACAGCGCCATATGATATACGAGCAATGCAACGCTCGAAGTTGTGAAGAAGCAGTTTGACAGCACTTGATAATTTTCTCTGGGTCTACGTATAGTACTCAGAATACGCCAACAAGCCATCTACCAAGGACGAGCTCGAGGGCAACATTTGACACGCTATTGCCGGAGTAACGCCGCTCATATTGGAGTCATATACAGAAGTCATCAAAAATTGGACCGACAGGTCCAAATAATGCCAGAATCAATTTTATATCTCACATCGTTGTTGTTTTATTTAAGTTTTTTGCGAAATAAACTATCTTTCTAAAGTTTGTGATTTCAAACATCGGTTCCATTTTTTTACATAAGGAACTCGTACATACATATATTGTCCTTTGATATGGCTAATAGATACGTTGAAAATGCAATCTTTTTTATTTATCTTAGGCTTACATATTCATACATGTTTCTAAAATTTTCCGGCATTATTGATGTTTTTCTTATTCGTGTCTTTTTGGCTGTTTTTTTATGAAAACTTCAATCTTCACTGTTCGTTTGTTTGGCAAAGAACCGTTCAAAAACATCCGCAAATATCTTTGCTGATAAATTGTTCTTCAGCCGTTGCTTTTTATTTCTTGGAAGATAACGCCACAAGAAAGAAAAACGTTGACAAATAAAAAGCCACAGCAATGCGTCTTTAAACTTTTGGTTTCCTGCAATGAATTCGAGCGTTGCCATGTGGTAAAAAATAAAAAAAACAGAAAAACTTTTAAGACAGGTAATGGATTGGCACGTGTTTTTGTGCAAAGAAAAAAGAAACTTTTCAACTAATTTGATGACTCGGGAAAACACGGAATAGAAATATAAAAAAAAGAGGAAAAGTGCTTTTTACGTTCTGATTAATGGTCGCCATAATTTTGGTGGGGGAACTACCTTTTACCATCTTTCCCGTCCGACGGAAGTTCAAATTTTCCGTTGTGCACCTGGTAAGTTTTTTTTAAATATAAGTTTTTTTTTTTTGTTTAAATACAAGGACAAGGAATGTCAAAGTAAGGAACATGTACAGATTCATTGTACAATAGATTTTCGCTTTGAAAAGCAGAAGTGACGAAAGGAAACACAAAAGGTTGGCTAAGGTATAATAGATACATTTAAAAGTCGACAGTTGGTATGTGAGGAAATATTACCGTCCGGGAGAACATGTTCTAAAATTGGAATGATTTAGAAAAGATAAGCAGGATATGAATATAGACAAATCGTAGTTCCGTAATTGTTCATTCGGAAAGATCACAAATCATCAGATAGCAAAAAACAGACAGACACTACTGACCGTTGGCATAAATCCAGATAATACCCACTCAGCTGAATGACGGTCTTTTAGACCCACAGGAGGAAGTGGATAGCTGCTTTTTCCGCTGTCGTAAATACGGTAAACAATCCGTAACAATCGTAAAACAGGTAACAGTCTTTCGTAAGTCACTAATATTAGCGCAACGAACTTTAAAATTGGCGATTCGAGAACGATTATTTTAACATATTCAGTGAATAAAATGCTACTAATGTCTTTGCCGCACATGAACGAGCTTCCTTATGGGAAAGAAGTTCGTTCTTCAATGTGGCAATCTCACTTTTAGCTGGGTTTGACATAAAAAACGACTAACAACGGGGGTGATTTCTAAGATACTGCTTAACATTAACCCAAGTGGTCTAGTAGGTTCCTTTTATCACGGACACGGACGATTTAGTGACGTACAATTCAGGCGTAATGAGACGGTTGAACTAAGGCCCTGGATGGACATGTTGCAAGGGCAGTAAACAGCGACAGCATCGTGATCTTTGGGACTTATAAACCAACATCATATGAGTTCACATATATCGGCCTTTATTCTTGCGGAGGCTTTAATTCGTATTGATGCTTAAGGCTTAGTGCAGAGCAGGGATGGTATCGCGGTAATATACCACGGCCACCATATGTGAAGGACAAGCGGGTTATCTACGACGGGTATATTGATAATGCTCAGAAGCTCGATTCCGAAAAAGAGCAGATTGAATTTTGGTGGCTGGTTATGAGGTTGGCTCAATTATTTCACTTTCAATACAATACCACATGCCACTTGCCACTTACTTTTTAAAGATTATTTTAAGAAAACGTTGACCACGACTACGTTTTAAATGCGCCATCTGGAGTGTCGAATTTTGAAACACTTTTTCGAGCATATTGGCTGGTATCCCGCTAATAACACTTGCGCCATTGTCTTCCGAGACTGCAATCGATGCTGGCTTATCGATATAGACCAACAATTTGAGGTATCCCCATAAAAAATAGTCTTAAGGCGTCAAATCGCACGATCTAGCCGGAAAATTCACAGTTGCAAAACGAGAGATAAATGCTTACCGCACTTATTTCTCAATTGGTTCATCGATTTGCATGCTATGTGGCATCATATGTCGACCAGGTTCAACTCTTACATTTAGGTCAAAATAAAGTTTTAAATGCCATCGGGCGCCACAGATGGTAAAGTTGTTCTCACGATCATCTTGGAAAGAATACGGGCCGGAGCTTAATCCACACAAAACCCTTTAACCATTTATTGGTGCGAAATTTGGTAACCGTGGCATGAAATGTTTGATCAGTATTTCGATTATGACTACCGTAAAATGGTCAAAGTGCGCGAAAAATATTTTTTTTACAGAGCGATGATGTGCCGGCTTTGTTTTGGTGTTAGTCTTTCCATGGTGAAATATCAATGATAACTATGCATGTCTGACTTCGACATACCACACGTCACGAATGCGTGAGCATTCAAAAATAGAATATTGAAAAATCAAACAGCAAAAAAATCACTCCATACCAGGTGTACCAGTATGAAATGAGTGAAAATAAAAATTTAATTTTTAATGGGAAGGTAAAAACCATGTAATTCAAAGTATTGGCCATTGCTTGACTTACATTTTTCCCATCTTTCAGGCAATTTATGGATTCCACGCCAATAAAACTGTTCGTCTTTTGAAGCAAACCAAAAAGTCACCTAATTTTCGACTTCCTCAAAGAATTCGCAGTGCTGCTCAGCTAATGCGTGTCCCATTGATGAAAACAAATGGTTGTCGGAAGGAGCCAAGTCTGGTGAATACGGCGGGTGGGGTAGTAGCTCTGAAAATAAATCCATTTTTCATCGCCAGTAACAATTCGATGCAAAGCTGATTTTTTATCGTGTCTTTGAAGCAAAATTTCACAAGTGGTTTTTCGGGTTTCCATCTGTCTTTCATTCAATTCACGTGGCACCCATTTTTCAGACTTTTGGATCTTTCCCATAGCTTTTCAACGGTCAGCAATTCTTTGTTGTGCAACAATTTACATTTCTGCCATTTGTTTCGGACTCAAAGTGTCATCTTCAATCAATATTGTTTGCGATTCGGTGTCTTCAAACTTTTTGTGTATTTCAATAAAACACACGAGTTAATTCTTAGCGATTTATTTAATCTAAACTTAGTAGCTAAAAGAAAGCACAAGTTACTTCGTTGGAGGTTGGAGCAAAATGTGATCGCAGAAGTTTGATGAGGGTTTCGAAGTCTTTTGTACTTGGTAGATCTGGAACTGTTAGCGACATAAGAATCTCATATATCTCAGCACCGATTACAGTGATAAGTAGTGGCGTTTGACCTTCTACCTGGATGCCATTTATTTTTAAAAAATTTACGAAGCCGGTCCCCGTAGGCTTTGTAATTGTCTTCAGGTAAAAATGGTTCAATATTTCCAACTAAGTGGGCCATTTTAAATGCACTTTCCTCACCAAAAGTTTGACCGACAAAAAAAATTTTTTTCCTTCTTGAGCTTTCCTTTAACTACCTTTGCTACTTATAACTTGGATTTATCTTTAAATTCTACACGCGGACTTATTAAGTTTTCCTCGTCGCCAACTATTGTGTTATATATTTCGATAACTTAAGGTATTGTGTTATCACCTATCATTTAAATATTTTCAAACCACTTCCAACGAAGTAACTTGTGCTTTCTTTTAGCTACTAAGTTTAGATTAAATAAATCGCTAAGAATTAACCCGTGTGTTTTTTTTGTAATACACAATAGTCTTCCACGTTCTTCTTTTCTCACATCAAAATTGTTATCTCTGAACCGTTGAAACCATATTTTGCATGTTGCTTCTGATAGAGCATGATCACCATATGCCTCGACAAGCATTCGATGCGACTCTGCAGCACTTTTCTTCAAATGAAAACAACAAAGTAATGCTTTTCGCAAGTCATCATTTTCTAGTACGAAATTCGACATTTTTAACACGATGAAAAAATATGATGTTGTTTGGTCAATGACTTGATGTATACTAAATATGTTTGACAGGTGTCATAGCAACCAAACAAAAAAAGAATTAAGGCCCGTTCACAATAAATGTTCCCTATCGGGACATTTACATCTTGACGATCACTTCATACCGGTACACCTGGTATACGTATGAACTTCGGGAACTCTATTGACCGCTTTTTCCGAACCGATGAAGGCGGTTTCTAGATCTTTCCAAACGATGCAATGCTTTTCTCTCATTATGCTTTGATTCGCGTCGCGAGTTGACGAAGTTGAGTTGACAAAGTACAAAAGCTGATGTCCCTGTTCGTGTTGATAATATTTCAAGATTGCAATCTCTTCTTGGATTCTAATTCATTGTACCCGCAATACTATTATAAGTTGTTTCGCATACCTTATGGCTGATGTCGGTTTTTGGTTAGTTTTTCTTTGATCTCGTCGCAAAAAATGCCTACAAAAATCTGAGCTGACGTGCAAGTAGTTCATCCAAAATCAGTTTATAGTAGAAAAATCATCTTTAATCGCTTTGAAAGCTATCCTGGAAAGCGGATACAAAGGGAACAGCAGAAATTCTAGTGTACTTGCCTCTGACGGAAGGAACTACCTTAAACCTAACATGGCTTTGAGAGTACAGCTCATTATACAGATATCCATCAATGACTTTGTTCATTTTTATTCATTTTTTATTCATTTAGAACATTATCGCTTTCAATTTAAGATACCAAGCTTCTTTTAAGGTTTGCAAGATTTTAGAATTAATTTAAATATATGTGCAAACAAATTATAATATATAATACAACAAAAAAAAAAATAGAGATTACAAAATAATTAATAACAGATTTTAAAAAAGATAAAGAAAGTGTTTTCATAAAAGAGTTAACGGGCATTTAAGATTATAGGTATGTGACAGTTCCAGTGGCCAGATATTTTAAAACAGATGATCTAAAATTATTTTTGCTACGAACCTTTCTAATGTTTATGGGCAGAGAACTCCACAAACTTACTGACTGACAAACTCCACAAAACTGACGTTCGGAGGTTGAACAGGCAAAACTTGTTTGAACCAGCAAGCGCGATCTGGTTGACTGAAAGAATCGAAGCTTATTGAATAAACAGTTCGGCTGCCTTCTTTGCAAGACATCATGCAACAGACATAGGGCTCTATATATAAGCAGATTGTCGAAGGTACAACCGCTGATTTGCTTTGCGTACAGGGAAACATGGTCATATCTTTTTAAATTGAAAACGAAACGGGCAATATTATTATACACGAAATTAAGCTGTCTCCTAGTATTGTAATCTGGGCAGCAGAAGATTTCACAGCTATAAAGAAGCATGGGTAAAAGAAGAGTTTTCGCTTGTAGGAGTTTTGTTTTTATAGGAAAGAAAAGTTTTGAAGCCCTAAAGAGCGCGTAGCCCACCGTATACTTTCCCAATAGCAGCATTGATATGAGTAGTCCAGGTCAAGGTCCGGTTGCAAATACTACCAATGTTTTTGGCAGAATGAACGTAGTCTATCTGGCTAGTTAAATAGTTGAAAAGGACTTACTTCTCAACCCTCTTATTATGTATTTTATTATATAATGCGAAATATCTGGCAATTTTTTGTGGACCACGAGTGCTTTCGAGTTAAGAGGGTTGAGGAGTAAGTCATTTTCAGTTGACCAGTTTAGTATACGCTGAAGATCTTCATTTATTAGGTAATGCTTGACTATCTTAGGTAATTTGTTTACATAGAGAAAGAAAAGTAGTGGTCCCAAAATCCAGCCTTGAGGCACACCATGCATTACTGGCAAAGACCTTGAAAATCGTTCACCTACTGCAACCAGTTGCTGCCTCCCGTGTAGGTAAGAGAAAATAAGTTTCATTGTATGGAGTGAAAACATAAACTCTTTTCTAAGTACTGAGCAATGAGTTGTGTGGTTGACAGTATCTAAGGCCTTTGAAAAGTCGAGTAAGATGAGAATGGTGGCATTGTTTTCATCCACAGATATTCTGATATCGTCGATTACCAAACATAAGGCCGTCTTACAGCTCCTCTTTGCGCGGAAACCCGACTGATTGTCACTTCGCAGTTTTTTACTTAGGAGATGACTCTGCATTTGTGCAAGGAGATGGTTTTCTCAAATACCTTTGAAAGAAACGGGGGTATTGAAATCGGCCGATAATCTACTGAGTTTTCGTTAGTTTTCTTTTGGATTGGAATAACTTTAGCTGCCTTCCATTGCGAAGTGAAAGAAGACGTTGTAAGGATGGTATTAAAAATGTGAGTAATAAGGGGCAGTATATAAGGAAGCAGAAGCTTAACAAATTTCGGGTGGATTTCGTCACTTCCCATGGCATTAGATTTAATTCCTAGTAAAGCTTCGGCAGTATCTTCTTGACATACCCTATAAAAATTGAAAAGAAGAGTACTGTTATCATCCGGCGACAAATCAAGTGGTTAATAGGGTTTGGATTTGAGAATACAGAGTTAAGCTTGTCACAATCGACAATTTCAGGAGTTTTTGGCTTTTCTTTACCTATACCAATTTCACGGATTTGTTTCCAGACTTCTTTTCCGGACAAAAAAGCACCAAATTTTCTGCTGTAGAGAGCACGCTTAGCATTTCAAATTTCGGGGGTAGTTTTATTACGGAGTGATGATATCGATTGAAGAACTCTTCAATCTTGTACTTCTTCGAACTTTTAAAAGCATTGTCTCGTTGATTCATGAGTTGAAGAATATTTGGAGTTAGCCACTGGATTGAAGCTGATTTGACAGTTTTTGCTTTTAAAAGCAGGTGTTTGTTAAACAGTGAGACGATTTTATGTTGGAGGAAGGTTATTGATCATCAACCCAGGGCATCCGATATATACTATCCCAATTTTTACTAGAAATGTCATATAGCAATGCTTTATAGTTTATGTTCCGGAAATCTCTAAAAATAACTTTGGACTCAGTGTATTTATTTTAAACATAGTATGTTAGAAACAACAGGTCATGATACGAGAAGCCTGGTGCAGAGAGTTGGTTGTACAATAAAACTTTATCTTTATTGGAAAAAAAAGACTGAATCGATAAGGTAAGGCGGACGTGAAATGAGTAGGAGTGGTTGTGTTGACAGGCAATAGATCATACGAATTCATGTACTCCAAGGGGTCTATTGAACGGGGAATGTTAAGCAGATTACAGTTTATATCGCCTATTATGACAATCTTGTTGCCATTGCAGGATTTTTCCTCTATAACAGCGTAAAGTGGAGCAAGTGAAATATAATTGTACGGCCTATAGACCACGCCCACCAAAATGTTGTTTTGACTTCATTTAACCTCTATGATATAGAAATCAATAGGCGAACCCGGATTAGACTTGCAGAAAAAATTATAATTGAGCATATTACGAATATATATCGCAACTCCAACTCCCTTACGACCGATCCTATCAGATCGCAAGAGCTCGTAACCTTCAACTTTATAGATGTCCCTAGCCACTGTAGAGTTTGGATCTGTGTGGAACTATGTTTCGGAAACGCAAACAATATCTATTTTAGAGTTAACGATAGCGAAATTCATCAATTTTTGGGTAGAGGCTATGGGCATTTATGTGGCAGATGTGAAAGCCTTCATGTTGTACTGGAAGAACCCTAACCATTTCAGCCAGATTTTGATTTGCACCAGCAATCGCAGAGTCTCTATGCCCAGCATACGAAAATCTATGCGCCTTGATTGGAGCCAGGCATTCTAGAGAGGGCCCTTATGCCGCAGAGAGAGACTGTTCTTTGGAATCTGATATATTTTCGTGAAACATCACCAGACAACAGACGCAAGGGATTTAACTAGACCAGGGAGCTTCCTCCTTCGCGTAAAGAGAGCCAACGTTGTGACAGGTTTTACTGAAAGCCTATTTCTGGTGCAAGCATCGTGAAGTACGTTTAAGGCTGTCTGTGGTTTAGACACGATGTAGTGCCACTATATCATTTGCATATGGTCGAGCAAATATGTAAGAACTACTGAGAACTTAGCCCCCATTAAAATTTACCCTTGTCATCACTAATTGCCAGCAGTAAACATCCGCAATTAGTGTCTTATCCACCAGCATTGCTATTATCCACAATTTTAGGGGATCGAGCTGTCGGCAGAACTTTCAACGTCGACGAAAATACCCTACACATATTCCTTCTTGTGTAGTGCTCCTAGAGTTCTGCCAACTACCTGCCAGCTGTCCAATATTGCGGGATCTCACGTGTATTTAGCATCTTAGATAGAGGATGCATTCACAAAGCACCTTTACAATTATGAAGTTCTACTATTTATAACCAAGCTCTTGGCAAGCATTTAGTCAATTTTCCCGTGCCAGTGCAATTCTCCATAAAACGAAGGGTCCCTGCTTTCGATTCAGTGAAGGTGCTATTTGATTTGTTCCTTTTGAAGAGATGGGATACAACAGAACTTCAACCTGATTACTCTTGTATCAGGAAGCGAGAAAATCACTGTGCTATATTTCTGCTAATAAGTCCTACTTCACGCCTCCCCGTGGCGCCATCTGGGAATCTCACTAGAGGTTGCGAAGTGAAGGGGGCAAATGGCGAGTTTCCTGCGCCATTAACCAGGATTAGTGTCGGAAAAACAAAACAAGACCTTATCCGGGCTACTCCGACATATTTGGAGCTCAGGCCGGAAAAGATTTGCAGGACTTAGTCAGGGTCTTGGAAAAGAGATGGTGGCGGACGAGCCCTATAAGGACCAACGGAAGCGCTTACATCCCGGAACGGGTTACTGGCTTCGGTGTAACCGACCCCTCGTCCTAGGGGCACTCAAAATGGAACTGGTCCTGCAGGTTGGGGGTTGTGCCGCCTGGGTAACTGCCCGGCCATTTAAAAAAGATTAAGTTAAGAAGCATCACCAAGCCTCGGATATGGACGGATCTACTGTTGACAACCCACGCAAACGATTTAAGGACAATGAGCTTCGGATATGCACGTGGAATGTTAGATCCCTTAATAGACCACGTGCAGCCGAGCAACTAGCGGAGTCCCTAGACTGCTGCAAAGCAGACATAACCGCCATCCAAGAAATGCGATGGGATGGGCCGGACAAAGAGAAGATGAAAAACTGCGACATCTACTACGGCAATTGCTATCGACGGCAAAAGCAACGCTTATTTGGATGCGGATTTGTTGTCGGAGGCAGACTAAGACGAGAAGTCCTCAGCTTCCGGCATGTGAGCGAGCGCTTCGTAGCAATCTGCATCAAGGCTAAATTCGCCAACACAAGCCTTATATGCGCGCATGCCCCCACAGAGGAGAAAGATGACGACACCAAGGATGCCTTCTACGAGCTCCTCAGCAAGACCTACGAGCAATGCCCTAGCTATGACATTAAAATTGTCCTCGGTGATTTTAATGCAAAGCTAGGAAGAGAGGGTATCTTTGGTGGAACAATCGGAAAATATAGCCTGCACAACACCACCTCCGATAACGGATTCAGGCTAATCGACTTTGCGGCGGGGCGAAACATTGTCATGGCTAGCACGCGGTTCCCACATCTCGACATACACAAGGGGACTTGGAGAACTCCTGATCAATCAACAGTCAACCAGATTGATCACATTGCGATCGACGCAAGACACTCCTCCAGCATTATGGATGTCCGTACGTTCAGAGGAGCCAACATCGACTCGGACCATTACCTTGTTGTAGCCAAGGTACGGTTGCGGATATCCCAAACTACGCCAAGACAAACTAATGCTGTGAGAAAATTCGACGTCAGACGGCTACAATCGCAAGAGATCGCCAAGTCCTTTTCCGATCGAGTGTCTCTTAATCTCTTAAGAGGTCCAATGCCGCCAGCATCAAGCATCGAAGACCATTGGAAACACTGCCAAAACGCCATCAGAGATGCCGCTTCTGATGTGCTGGGTTTCACTCGTCCACCACAACGAAACCCCTGGTTCGATGATGAATGCCGGCAAGCACATGTAGCTAAGCAAGATGCATATAACTCGGCGCTGCTTAGAAAGACCAGAGCTGCTCATGAGCTCTATGAGCGGAAGAGGAGAGACGAGCACCGGCTTCTCAGGAGGAAGAAGAAAGAGCATGAGAAGCGCGCGATCAAGGAAATTGAGAGATGCTACTCCAGGAATGAGGTTCGGAAGTTTTACCAAAAGGTAAAAATAACATGCGGCGGAAGCAAACCCCGAACCGAAGCCTGTAGAGATGAACAAGGGAACATCGTAGCAGAATTGCAGTCGATGCTGAGGATTTGGAAAGATCATTTCTGCAGACTGTATAACGGCGATGACGGACCAAATACCGCTGTCAGGCAGAATCAACCTTTCAACCTGGACGATGATGACCAACAATTCCGTCCACCCGACCTGGATGAAGTGAAGATAGCCATATCGAAGCTTAAGTCCAACAAAGCTGCTGGAGCGGATGGCCTGACTGCCGAGCTCTTCAAAGCGGCAGGCGATGACTTGGTAAGGAGCATGCACCAACTCATCTGTAAAATATGGTCGGACGAAAGTATGCCCGATGAATGGAATCTCAGCATTGTTTGTCCAATTCTCAAGAAACGAGACGCTCTGAACTGCGCCAACTACAGAGGCATCAGTCTCCTTAACATCGCATATAAGATCTTATCCGCCGTATTGTGTGAACGCCTGAAGCCGTTCGTCAACAACCTGATAGGTCCATATCATTGTGGCTTCAGGCCAGGAAAGTCCACCATCGACCAGATATGTGTGCGAGGCTGGAGGCAGCTAGCCAGGGATCGAGCTGGCTGGAGAAGCTTGTTGACTGAGGCCCAGGTCCACCCCGGACTGTAGCGCCACCTAAAGCAAGCAAAGCATATTTCGTTGATGTTTTTTTCTGCACTGGATATATTCAGCCACACAGCAGTTCTTCTTACATTATTAAATTCTTGCGAGCCGAAGCAGTTCCAGTTCGGGAGCGATATTTTTGATTTCGTTCCGTGCACCTTTGCAATTTTCGTACGTCCTCATAAGTCGTTGTTAGGAAAGCTGTAGAAATCATATTTAGTCACCACCTGCCTAAGAAGGAGAGGCTCTCCTGATGTGAGGTTCCTGCGTCAATTTATCTCTTTCGGATAATACATTCCCACACATGAAATGAATCTGAAGGTCCAAAGGAGCATAAAGCACAGTGGAGCACACGAAATTTTGAAATTCCCCATTTTGGCGACACTTGAAAGCGAACTCCTTTCACATTCAATCAATCAATTTTCGGAAGTTATCAATTAATCCATTAGTAATTCCTTTTTTTCAACTCTATGCAGATAGCTCATAGGTTATACTCGACGAATATTTTACTGGTTTCCATCTATTAATTAAAACGGTTGACTATTTTTTCATTAAGCTTACTTTTTAGAAACACCAACTGGAATCCTTCTTCATATCTGTGGTTTGTTAGGTGGTTTGTCAGAAATTTCTTGAACTATAAAATGATAAAGAAAAGGTGCATGTAAGGCGACATTATATGTACGAACGCTGACAGGAGAGTAAACCAGCTAGACAAACTGACATTAAATCAGGACGCTTGCATACTTAAAGAAACTAGTCTATAGACAGAAATTCATAAGAGAATTTTCAACTTAAATCCTTAAATAGTATTGGGAAGGAAGGAATTCAAAGTAGCTCTTGTTTTTACTCGTAAGTATGCCGGTTACGTACGTGCCTGCACAATATGAAATTACCTCATTAGGTTACTTTGAATATGCTCCTATTGTGTGGATCTGTATTTACTAGTTTAATTGACCATTTAATGCGTAAAATGAACTTCCTGAAAGACAAAGATACTGAAAAGTTGGAATTGCATTAAGTTCGTAGATGTATTTTCCAACAAACTATTATTGTTCTCATATTTGTGTATCTGACCCATTTGATTTTGTATTCTTCTCGAGAAAATTCTAGCAATAGAAATACTTAGCTTTTGGAAAAAAGCCTTTAAAAAGTTTTGGAAATTGCGCCATAATACGGACTTATGATGTAAGAAAAACTTAATTTTAACACTTACCACAAAAATGCGTATGAAACACTTACCTGCAAAAGAGAAGAAAATTTGTTAAATTTAAATCAGAATTCAATTTAAAAAATGATAATTGAAAATTTCAACATATATACGTACGAGTATATCCAAAAAACAAAAGTAGTTCAATGAAAACCGCATAATTTTAATGTTTTAAAGAATCTGTTAATTTTTTTTCACTATGAAAACTGTTTGGCTTTGACGAAAAAAACAAGTGGAAATCAAAAGGTGCTAAATTTGTAGAATTAGGCGGATGCATCCTTTGGTGCTTGGTGCAAGGTGGTGCAAAATTAATCATCCAATTTTGTTTTTACTAAATAAAAAAAAAAGATTTTGAGTGATGGAAATCTTTATTTGGACTTTAACAATTTCTCTGTTAAGAGGAAAGGATGATATCCGCCAAGTTGCTGCCGGCAATGTTGATACACATTTGTGCCCGTTTTATCGCATTTTCCGTGACTTTCCGCAAGATTTCCGGTGATAACTGTTCGCATTCCTGTCGAATATTCACCTTAAGGGCTGCGATTGTCTGAGGCTTGTTGGCATAAGCCCGCGACTTCATGTAGTCCCAAAGCAAGAAGTCTGGGATGGTAAAATCGGGCGATCTTTCTGGCCATGCCAAGTCACCAAAACGGAAGATTACGCGGTCAGGAAACGCTTTCTTCACAATGTCCATTGTGGCTCATGCTGTGTTCGCGGTTGCACCGTCTTGTTGAAACCACATGTTCACCAAGCCCCGCTTATCCAATTCCGGCAGTAAAAAGTCGTTTATCATGGCCCTGAAGCGTTCGTTAGTAACAGTGACCGTATTGTCGATGGCGTCCTAAAATAAAAACGGCCCAATCACTCCTTCCGCGTGAACGCATCACCACACAGTGGCTTTGAGTGGAAGTAATGGCTCTTCGTGCATCACACGTGGATTTTTAATGCCCCAGAAGAGGAAATTCTGCTTATTGACGTAACCGCTTAAGTGGAAATGCGCCTCGTCGACACAAAATCGTCCTCTTCGTTGTTGAGATTGAGGATGGCTTGACAGCGGAGTATAGCGCTCCATTGCTTGTCAGTTTGTATACTGCAGCTGTCAAGTTCACAAATGTCAAATACGCTATTTGCGTCATGTTGTGTAATAAAGAGCTGTGATCTGTTCGTAACAAGAGAAATAAGCTCTGGTATAATTATTTCAAATCACGTTCCGACACCGGAACTACCAATCTGCCCAAATTAATTTATCTGTACTTTACCAAACTCTCTATCACAACTATTTAAACCGAATGGACTACATTCTTATTTCTGACCCCAAACGGTTCTTTCAGTTCATGAAAATTAAAAGTAAATCGGATAACTCGGGCGATCCCCAAAATATTTCTTTTAACGAAGCGTTCGCCATCCATTCTCAAGAGCCAGACCACTCTAACTGTTCTTACTTAAATAGCTGCCCTCAAACAACTTTGGGATCTTTGTCTACAACTTTAAAGCAAGTTAAAGATAAAATAATAAACGTTAAAGATGATAACTCTGCCCGCCCTATATTTTTAAAGAAATGTGAAATGCACCTAGCCCAATCTTTTACAGTTTTCTTTCAGCTTTATTTCCCCTAACTTGGAAAAGGTCTTTTATTATTCCTCTACATAAAAAAGGTCGAAAAGACGATATTTTCAACTATTGCTATTGCTAAGCTGTCCTGCATACCTAAGCTTTTTGATGTGATTACCACCGATTTCAGCAAAGCCTTTGATAGAATTTCTCATGATATAATCCTTTCAAAATTTGAGGATCTTGATTTCCAAATAAGCTTTACAACATGGGTTCAATCCTTTTTAAACGAACGGCATTACTATGTTCTATTTAGGTTCATGGTTTCTAACCCAATTAAAGTCTCCTCTGGTGTTCCTCAAGGCAGCCACAAGGACCACCTTTATATTATTTATTCTGACCATTAATGATGTTTACGCAGATGATATGAAAATCTTTAGATATATATCATCTTCCTCAGATAGCCTTCTACTGCAGGAAGATCTATACAGATTTTGTACTTGGTAGTCAGGGGATTTTTCTTGAACTTAACGTCAGGCTATAACTTATGCCCCTACTTCACCTCGTTGCTATCTAATCTTTAGTCTCCCAGTTCCCATAGTGAATGATTTGCATGATTTAGGTGTTATCTATGATAAGGAACTCAATTTCCGTTCTCACATTGATAATATAATAAAAAAAAGCTAACTCTGCCCGTGGCTTCATCAAGCGCTGGTCTAAGGAGTTTTCCAATCTTTATGTTACCAAATCATTTTACATAACCTTTGTTAGGCCTCTTCTTGAATATGCAAGTCAGGTTTGGTCGCATCCTCCGGATAGAAGCTGTTCAACGCAGGTTTTTACGATTTGCTTTATGTGGTCTTCCCTGGGATGAAAGCCAAAACTTACCACCTTACCACACTGACTGGCTAAAACTTATAAATTCACAACCCATTTCTATATGCCGAAAAGTTGCCGCCATTCTCTTTATTCATAAAATTCTAGTTGGAAGTACCGTGCAATCTTAGGTCTTTTTTCTTTTCTTTTTTCCATCTATGCCTCACGTCCTAACTCTCTCTAACTGCTCATACCCTTTATTTTTATCTTTAGTTCTTAGTAAAATTGTTAGTTTTAAGTATATGGTCGCAATAAACCTAATAAATCTGTCCGGGGTTGACCCGGGTCGCAAATCACAAAAATACTTAAAGGATGTGAATTCATTTTCTGCATACCAGATATTGAAATTGTCAACCCCTGAGATTGTTAGAATGCGCCGTATCATAAAAAGGAATAGAGAGGTTTCCTCCTTTAAAAGAGAGGGTCAAGGAGTTAGATATATTGTTGATTTTTTTTCGGGAGAAGAGAACCGAAGTATACCAGGATTGATAGCATGTGAGGTTGAGGAAAATGTAGTCGTCACAGAGGATATATTTTGGTCATTGAACTGCCATACGACTGTCTAAACTTCGTTCGATTAATCGGAGTCAAAAGGAGGTCTATTTTCTTGACTATAAACCAGTATTAGGTCATTATTGAATAGAGCGTCCCGAGAGTCATCACTATTAACAGAAAAATTTCTACCTGTTATCCTGCTTAAATGCATGAAAGAAAAGCTTTTTGTTTCGGAGCTTTGCGTAAAAACCTTGTTTGTTTCTGTATTGATGTTTTGTGCAATGATTTTGCTTAAGCATTTCATTTTCGAGGATAATTCTGTATGCGAACCTTAATTGGTTTTATTGTGAATTCTTATATGTGATTGTATTTGGACTGTTTGGGTTCGATGACAGTGGAATAAGAATTTAGACTCTGAGTCATTTTGGACGTCAGTTCATTAATAACTAAGTTGATTTCGTTGTTGGAGATGTTTCTACTATCAGGGTTTTTTTTTTTTGTAGAATTTGCGAGCGCACAAGGAATTGCGTACCCTTAAGATGTTTGCACATAGCGCGGCCGAAAGAAATGTAGGGAGGGAGATAAGAGAGGTACCGATGTACGTTGGTCTTGAATGCTTGGAGGTTGTAATGGCTAGGAAATAAAGAGCTCGGCAGAGCATTTCATGAGCGAGTTGTTCGGCTTAGGAAAGAATCACGATATTTCAGGGTGCGTCCGAAAGTCGGCTTGGAGGTGTACTGATGAGCATTCATAGCGAGATGGGTTTTACGGTTGGAGGTTTGAAGGGGCGGAATACTACTGGCAATTTCTGAGGAGCACTGGTGGTGAAAAAAACGATAGAACAGGGCGAGACAGGAGACATTACGTCAGTGGTCGAGGGTGTCAATCGACTGCGTGATATTAGCATCATCTATTAGTTTTATCGCACGGTTTTGAATCAAATCTAGTAAGCGCAAAGAGGTCTTGGGACCACCTGATCAGATGTGAGCATTGAACTCTAAATTTTGGGCGGATGAAAGCCTTGTATATTGAAGCCAGGTCAGAGGAAGTGAAATATTTCTTACATCGCTTGAGGCAACCTAGACATTTCGCAGCATTTTTGGTGACTTCGAATATGTGGTCATTCCAACGTAAGTTGTCATTGACACACATACCGAGAATGGGAAGTTTTTCGGTTTCAACGATGCAAGTGCCATTCATGGATAATGACTGAGTATCTGAATTTCGCTTAAGCGACAGCAGATAGCATTGTGTTTTGGAAGCATTAAATTGCAGTCTGTTGGTAGTTCCCCAATTGGTTATGCTGTTTACATCGGATGTTAATGAGCTTAACACACGCTTCCGTTCCCGTTCTGCAGCCGAAGAGCAGAGACGTGAGTCCGGGAAAGAATATCAAAAGCAGAGAGTACTGTCGTCAGCAATGGAGTAAATTGGAAAGAATGAAAATTAAAAAGAGTGTCGGAGACAGAACAGAGCCCTGGGACAAACCAGCATTTATTTTGCGAATATCAGACTTGAATCCATTCAAGACAACTCGAATTGAACGTTCCGAAAGGTAATTTCTAATCCATTGAAGAAGAAAGTCGTCGATCCCAAAAGCACGCATTTTCGACAAAAGAACCTGATGCCAAACTCTGTCAAGTGTTAGAAATGTCAAGTGCAACTATCTTGCTTTCGCCAGATTGATGTAAACTTTGGTTTTACTTTTTAGTGAGATATGCCTTCAAAGTACCAGTGGACCTGTTGCTACGAAAACCGTAATGCCGGTCATTAAGAAGTTCTCGTGTTTCGACATATTTCATGAGCAGACGATTTATCAGTGTTTCCATGACCTTGGAAACAAGGGACGGAAGTGCAATGGGTCGTAAGAGGAGAGAGAAGAACATTCGCCATTTTAGGGACGGGCCGGACAGATGCTGTTTTCCATCTGCTCGGAAAGAGTCCTAAAGAGTAGGATTGATGGAAAAGCTTACGCAGTGGTTTTGCCAGCGTAGAAGAACACCTCTTCAGAAGAAGGGGAGATATGCCATCTGGACCAGCGGATTTGTGAGCGTTATGATCTTTAAGTACTCTTCCTACTACACGAGTGCGAAAGTGGATTCGTCCTATTGAAGATTCGACGACGTCAATTGTAGGCGGAGGCAACGCACACTCTGGAAGCGTTGAGTTGGCCGCAAAGTGTGCAGCAAGCAGATTGGCTTTGTCCAAGGAGCTGACAGCTGGAATGTCATTGTAAATGAGCGTTGGGATGGAAGATTAGGCAGAATTTCTAATGTTTTTGACGAACGACCAAACACTTTTACTACCTTTGGGACATTGTAGTATTTTTTGTCTCAGTTTTTGGTCGTATATAAATTTCACACGCTTAAGAAAGGCGTTGCCGTCTTTCCTGGCTCGTTTGAATTTTTTCCGGTTTTCCCCTGTGGAGTTGGTCTTATAGGGCCAAAAAAAATATATCTTTCAACCTGACAGCTTCTTTACAGCTCGAGTTGTACCACGCCTTTTCCTTTGGTCTGATACTCTTTACCCGGTGAGGTATAAAGGATCTCATTCCAAAGAGAATAGTGTCTGTGATCACAACAGCAACGGTATCCACGTCGTTATCGAGGAAATATAACGACCAGTTAAAATTCCTAAAGAGGGTGTTAGGACCGCTCCAAATTGGCTTTCTCGTATTGCCATACTGTTCTTTTAGGAATATTTTCTCTAACTGTGTTGCCAGAGAATTTAGCTGATATGACACAATGATCCGACGAGCCTAGAGATGAGAGCACACAAACAGTGTACTTATCAGGGTGAGAGGTTAGAAACAAGTCCAGCTTGTTGGCGGTGTGACTATCAACGTCTGGGATTCACGTGGGCTCATTTACAAGCTAGGTCAAGTTGTTTTCCGCAGCGAAGATCTCAACACACCGTTCTTCGGGTGTTGTCTGTCCAAAATGTCGAAGCGACCCAGAATTGTGTATATTGAAATCACCCGTAATAACGATTTTAGTATGAAGATACATGGATACAATTCTCTGTTTGGAGCCAGACAGTGCATCAAGCTCGTTAAAGTTCGAATTGCTGTCTAGTTTGGGACTTCTGTAGATAAAGCAGTAGTGGATTATTTGCCTACGGAGATGGAATTTTAACCACATGAAATTGAATTCCGGATTGGAATAAGGACTATATTGTGGTGGAGTTTGGTAAGCTACATCACTACGCACATAGATGGCGAGACCGCGGTGAGAAAAGAATAATGGCACTAGTTCGTATCCAGGTAGTTTCAGATCAGAGTGATCTGAGAGGTGTGGGCGAGGGTCTACCTGTGTTTCAATTAGTTCCAAAACAGGTCTGTATTTGCAGACGTGGACGTAAGCAGAAAAGTGATAACTTTTTAACCCACGAATATTTGCTATGTTGATATGTTGATATATGTAAAAAGTTGACCCACCAGGTTTTTGAGATGATATTGTAACTAGACTAACTTAGAAAATGGTATTTGCTTATAGTCATATGTGTCGTCTAATATTACTGCGGTTGCCCTTCCTGAGTGGAGTGCTATCCTGGCACTCCTTCGATGAACCAGACGTAGCCGTTTTGGATGGAGTGAGGGAGTGATTGATAAACAGTCAGTCACTTGTGAACCACCTGGTCGTACAGATGTTTTTTTTTGTTGGACTCGCAATGCTTATGGATGTTGGAAAGAATGTAGTATCTAAGTCCAACCAGTTACGGTATGTCAAATACTTGTACATTAACTTAGTTTTTTTTAATTCATAGTAGTGCTCCATATTATATGGAATTAGAAAACGGTTTTGGGATTGCTCTGTGAAATTCGTAATTATTGAGGACAAAGTGATTTTCAACCGTAATGAAAGATTATTAACTGATTTTTTTTAATGACTTCGGCTTAATTGTGGTAAATGGGGCTTCTAAGAGCGATCTGTGTGGTGAGCTTATATTTATTAGCGGCCAGGGGCAGTATGCTATTGACTTTTGTACAATATCCGGGAAGTGGCTTAATGTGTTCAGAACACTTGTTAATAAAAGTTTAAATTCACTTTGATATAACTGCTCGGCAAAGAAACTCGAATAATTATTTTAAACTTAGATGAAGTAACTGCTTTTTCTTCCCCCCCAATCATCATGTACTGTCGAATATATTTGTGATCAAATAATAGTAGCAGTTGTCGAAATTTCAGTTCCATGTGCAATCAATAAAAATTTTAAGTCTATACCCGTCAACAACTGGTTTGATTGCAGAAAGTTGCGCAGACTGTTTTTCGCCTATCTGGAACTCTTCAGATCTACTGACTCTCCATTTTTCAAAAATACATATCTTTATACAAATAAGGAGTACAAACCTTTATCCTTGTTGATAAAAACTACAATAGTTACCTCGAAAATCTGGCAGCATTGCCCAATGTTTCTGTCAGTGAACGTGATGCCCCAATTTCCCTCACTGAGTTTTAAGTAACACTTTAAAAAATTAAGAACAACAAGGCACCAGGAATTGACGGTATCCAGGTTGAATTTTTCAAAAACTGCACTCTGGAACTGAAAAATTATCTTCTTCGTTTCTTTAATAGACTCTATAGTCATGCATGTATCCCCAGTAGTTTCAACAAAGCAGTTATTTTTGCTATTTTCAAGAGAGGTGATGCAAACTTCGCAGAAAACTATAGGGGTATTTCTGTTTTGAATTCTACAAGAATAATTTTTACTTCTATTGTCTATGATAGACTTTCCAAATGAATAGAAGTGAACAATCGCTTTAGCAGTTTCCAAGCCGGTTTTCGCCCAGGCTTTTCGACAATGGATCACATTTTCGCCTTTTCAAGCTGAGTCAAAAAATATATTGTGTATGGTAGAGAAGAAAAGCAAACTATATATGTACGTGTTTCGTAGACTTTAGGGCTGTTTTAATTTACAAACTATCATGCCTATGTTTGTCGAGTAAATTTCTGCTGATGTGTTTAAATTTTCTTTCCGTATCAAAGGCAACTGTTTGGGATGGTTTCGAGTTCTCTGACTGGTTTATAACAACAACCGGTGTTCCACAAGGGTGTATCCTAAGTCCCCTCCTTTTCGCCTTGTTCATCGATGAAATCAGTCACATACTTCCCGGCAGAGTTCTTTTTGCCAATATATTGGTGAAAGTCTTGCTATATGCTGATGATTTGGTTTTGCTCGCTGACAACCCATTCACATTGCAAATGCAAATTTATAGACTCATGTGGGTGTCTTATTGGCACACAACCTTAACTTTCCTGTCCATTAACAACTGTAATGAGGCTAAACTGACTCTGAACATGATGTGATAGTGTCGTTCAAAAATCCATCTTGCTGAAACTTCTTCGTACAAATGCCACGCCATTCAAAGAATGGAACCAGATAGCAGCATCCCACGACACAGTTCTCTGATGCAGGAGTCTAATGTTGATCTATGGCAAGACATGTTTTCAGATTTGATAGCAATGGTAGCTATTTTAGCAAAGAGTTCTCATCCAAAGTAATAAGTATTGTCTTCAAAACCAGAGTAGAAATTTTGAACTTGAACTTTATACCTCACCGAGACGATCTGCAAAAATATGTGGGCTATGTAACAGAAGGGAAAACAAAGATATCTACTACTTTTTTGCCGTTTGTCCTATTTTACAGGAAATTCGAAGGTTACATTTCCAAGAAAGTCGCATATCTTTGTAGCGTTTTTTATGAAATTTTGAATGAAACAGAAGGATGGTTAAGCCTGTATAACTACTGCAATCACGCTCTCACCTACCGTAATAGCTTTCTGTAATAATCTCAGTTATTCATCCTGTTACTGCAATTTAACTTTGTAATTTTATGTTTCAAATATTTAAAATTGTCATATTATTATGCCATTTTGCTAGTTAGCTCTCTAATTACGTCCAAGCTACGAGTATTAGTTTTATTTAAAATTTATTACTAAAAATTTACATTTGCTTTTATACATTTTTTTATTCGCAATGTCTCTCCAGGCAGACGGCAGATTTTTGCCATGCCATTATTTTTGTAAATTGCTTTGTAAACATAATAGTAACAGAAGACATAAAATATGGCTTCATAAGATACAAAGAAAACTGCAGGCCCTGAACTTTTACAATTTAAAATTGATTACATATAAATTCCAGGAGGGCAATTTTTTGTCTTATAGCCTCCCAAAGATGTCCCGGAAATCCCGGAGATTGAACTCAAAGTAATTGTATAAAATGCACACAAATGTTGGGAAAAAGAATGAGAAAACAAATCCTGTTTAAAAGGGAGAACAAACATTTCAAAAAGTCATTTTGCCTAGAACAACGTACTCGCCCACTAAATTGTAATATAATGAAAAGTCCCCTGAAAGTTATGATAGCAATCCCAAACCATCTAAATTATTTCAAAAAAAAAAAAAAAAAAAGGTAAAATAGAAACAGTTCAGGTGCTCTGCACATAATAAGTCAACGAAAAGTCTACATGCTCCGAAAACTCACTTTACATTTTGCCAGACTGAGTTCTGCACTCCATATGCACAAAAAGAGGGGGAAAAAAAACCGACGACGACTTTAAGGACATCTAATGAAAAATTTCGCCTTTCATTAAAATTTGCCAAATTTACATTTTTTCACTTCCGATGAGGAAGCGCGAAGCCCAACAAAAAAACGGCTTCCTTCTTAAGCTTCATATGTGTTCCCGGACTATTTTGTTAAAATAAATTTACGTTCAAAACAAACGAATCCTAATTTTCAACCCTCCGACGTTTTGAGGGTTACATTTAATTCTAAGCCCACCCTCGCTTGCACAGCCACTTAACATTTCTCGCAGACGTGAAGTGAAGTCCTGCAAAGCTCCTAATAAAGGACTAAGTTACTCGTAGCTCTCCTTTTGCCGAATGAAATATTCATGCAATTTTTGGTACAACATTTTTAAAATTGCCGTTTGCACTCTTTCAGAGTGGAACTACTTGGAATTACAAAGTAGGATGGTGCGGGACTGATGTCGCTTCGGAAAAGTTTTTTAAGCTTGCACTGGGTAAAGTAAAGGGCAACAGTAATGAGCTCACAGGGTGTTCATTTTCCGTTAGTAATTAGTTACTCGTTAGTTGAGGTGGATGGTAGATAGATTATTAGCATTTTTCTGAAAGCGATTTACTAACTCAGATAGATTCTGCTTATCATTACTGCATAAGATGGAATTTAAAATTTCAATACAGAGAGAAAATTTAATCAATTTCGGAACAACAATTACGAAGCAGAAAAATAATGGATCGGGGTCGTGTATTAAGGCCGGATCACTTATAAGAATGAGAATCCGAAATATTTGATTCAAATGACTCTTGATTTTGTTAAGTAAGCTGATGATAAGCGATTTGATACCGAAAACGTGGAATGACACTCAAAATTGCAACACCTACTGATCGGTGAACGTAAACCCGAAAACTAAAAGAGAGAGCTATATACAGATGCCGAATCATCGTGACTTCTTACAATTCTGCAAGTTCGTTGCGTCTTTATGCTGTGCAAGATGTTTTTTTTTTTTTAAATACACTTTACCAGATCGAATTGTCCTGTTTTCGATAGGACGATTAAAATAAGCAGAGTAATAACAGCCGCTTAGGTGGCACTTGTTGTAAGAACTGAATAAAAGAGCTCGATGGTTACAAATTCGTCGTTTTTAGAGGAATTATTTGGATTGCCAACTACAGAAAAAGGCAGATAATATATTAGACTTTAGATACTTAAGCTTTTCATTGTCCACAAATGTTAATTTCAAAGACAATGTTGTACACAGAGTTACCTTGGGATGGCTTCGATGAGGCGAAAATTCAGCATTTGTGACAAAAACAGTGCGGCTTACACGACTGCCGTTTATACATCTTTAACCTACTCATTCAAATATTTGATTATGAGAAGTATTAAATAATTGGAATTGCCAATGTTTTTTTTTGCATTATTCATTATTAAGAATTCATTTACACTTACAAGCTAGACAAAAAGTGCATACAAATGTGGGCGCTCTAGGTTAATCCTAAATAATTAATCTAAGTCTCTCGACGTAATCGGACAGTGTAATTTATTTATTTTTCATTATATCATCACTAAAACTAAGAGAATAATTTTTTCTTTATAAAAGCTTTGTGGAAGGATTTGGCTTTGTACATTTAGATAAGACTTACAAATTATCTTAATCTACTTAACCTATTCATATTTAAGAGAAATTTCTTTTAATTTATTTATATATATATTTTCTTTTTTGTGTAACCTTATAACTATCTTGATCCTTCGTGCACTATGTAAGCCGGCCATGGGTAAAAATAACCTACAGACCCGTTTTGCTCCTAAAAATGTCTTCCATTTCACTTAGCCACCAGAATTGGTGGTACTGCCGAGCAACACCCTATTATCGCGACTGCCTACCGCCCTACTGAACCGGAGACGCTCCGCACTACCGTGTACAACGTCTCTGTCGTAGTTGAGTCGCCTGTCCGCAGCTGCTCGAGCGACGTGGAAGATAAGCGGCACCGCTAATTTGTCTTGGATCAGCTGTGTCCGTTGCCGAAATTGTCCACTCTTATTAAATTTGCCTTTTTGTATAAGACTTCATTAGGATATAATTTTTTGTACTCCGACTCTTGTGTTCTGTACAAGCGAAGGCAAGCCCATAGGCCGGCCCTCCCAATTACCCGAATCTTTTCCATTAAGCTTGCTCTCACGTTGAACCACACAGTACGTCCAAATACAAGCATAGGGCGGATAAGAGCCATGTAGCAGATTATTTTGACCCTTTCATCGAGTTGAAAATCAACATCCAGTCGTCGCAACATCGTTTAATTTTATCGAAGTCACTTTGTATTATTAACTCGATTTTTGGACCTGGTCTGTACGCGATCAAGTCGTCTGCATCCGCTATGACATGGTCAAGTGACCGTATCAGATCACCTGTGTAAATATTCAAAAGAGTCGGCGAATTTACCGCACCTTGTTGCAGATCATTTTTAATGTCAAATGTTCTAGTAGAAGTCGCATCGCGATTCTTCACGATGAACTGTCTAAGAGCAGAGGTTAACTTATGCCCAACATGTTTAACTGGAAGAAATGTCCTTCTAACCATACGGTGTCGAAGGCCTTCTTTAGATCATTCAGGTAGGCAACGGTGCATTGTTCCTTGCTTTTGTTCCATTGGATACGAGATACTTAGAACCTCCTTAAAACCATATTGATTACCCGGAACTATATTTTTGTCCTCAACGCACTTAATCAGGACTCTATGTAGCACCTTTTCGAATACTTTACTGATATTCGGGAGGAGTGTTATCGGCCGAAGATAAGAGATGAAAGAGATCAAAGTGGTCGCATATGACGTAGTAGTACTAGAGTCAGGTAAGTCTCCGCTCGTGATAAGGGAAATCATGGAGGCTGCTCTTAAAAAGGTAGACATCAAGGCCGCAAGTTGTGGCAGAGTTAGAAAGGCACTTGTCACCTTTTTACGGCGTAGGAGAAATTCTAAAGTGGGGACTTCAACCAAAGATGACTTTGTGGACTACTAACCTACGCTTTGGCGACACGCGTTGAACAAAGACTAAAATTTTGTAAACTTAAAAGCTCCACAGAACAGGCAATATAGACTCAAGGAGCGACATACAAGTCAGAGTTAATACAAGGAACATACAAAACATTGCTACCCTCATAAATGTCATAAATACTCGTAGCCAAGCCGCTATCTTACAATAGGTAGAGCTACAGTCTGGGATATACCTGGCCCTCAATCAACAAGGTTCTCCAGCCAGCTTGATTTTGTGCTAGCTGCCTCCAGTTTCGCACGCTAAGTTGGCTGAAGTCCTCTTCCACTTGCGTGCGCCACCTGAGTCTCGGTCTTCCTCTACTGCGCTGTCCCTCAGGAGCGGATTCGAAGACTTTTCGGATCGGAGCATTGGTGTTCATCCGCTCTACATGACCCAGCCATCTTAACCGTTGGACCTTCACTCTTCTGGCTAGGTCGATGTCGCTGTACTGTCGATACAGTTCGTTGCTGTATCTTCTTCCCCACTCACCGTCAATGAAGAAGGAAAAGAAAATCACTCTAGGAATTTTCCTCTCAAGGCAGCTTCATCTATATTTGATAATGCCCATACCTGTACGCCATAGAGCAGGACTGGAATAATCAAGGACTATATAGGGGAACTTTGGTTGTCCGCTAGAGGGCTTTGCAATTGCCTTCTTAGCCCGAAGAAGCAGCAGAGTTATTCTTCGTTTGATCTCAGCGCTAATGTCGTTGTCTGAAATCATAACGGAGCCTAGGCAGACAAAGTTCTTAACTACCTCAAAGTTATACGTATCAAGGGTGATGTTCTGTCCGAGACGTCGGTGTTCAGTGTCCTAAGCATATACTTGGTCCTGCCCTTGTTGACCGCTAAACCCATTTTCGCCGCTTTCGTCTCAATACTCGCGAAAGCGCCACTGACATCACGCTGCTTTCTCCCGATTATGTCAATATCGTCGGCGTATGCGAGTGGTTGGACGGACTTTTGAAAGATAGTGCCTCTTGTGTTTGCTCGTGATTTTCGCACTATTCTTTCAAGTACGATGTTGAAAAAATCGCTTTACAGCGCATCGCCTTGCTAATTCCTTTCTGGACATCAAGGGTTTCGTTGAGATCTTTACTAACCTTGATGGAGCAGCGTGCATTCTCCATCGTCATCCTGCACAGACGGATGAGTTTGGCAGGGATGCCAAAACTAGACATTGCTCTATATAGCTCGTCTCTATAGATGCTGTCATACGCGGCCTTAAAATCGATGAATAGGTGGTGGGTATCGATCTGAAGCGCATGGGTCTTCTCCAAGATCTGCCGTAGTGTGAATATCTGGTCGATGGTGGACTTTTCTGACCTGATATAGCTATCTTCACTTCATCCAGGTCGGGTGGACGGAATTGTTGGTCATTATCGTCCAGGTTGAAAGGTTGATTCTGCCTGACAGTGGTATTTGGTTCGTCATCGCCGTTATACAGTCTGCAGACATGGTATTTCTAAATACTCAGCATCGATTGCAATTCTACTACGATGTTCCCCTGTTCATCTCTACAGGCTTCGGTTCGGGGTTTGTATCCGTGGGACGTTATTTTTACCTTTTGGTGAAACTTCCGAACCTCATTCCTGGAGTAGCATCTCTCAATTTCCTCGACCGCGCGCTTCTCATGCTCTTTCTTCTTCCTCCTGAGAAGCCGGTGTTCGGCTCTCCTCTTCCGCTCATAGAGCTCATGGGCGGCTCTGGTCTTTGTTTGCAGTGCCGCATTGCGTGCGTTTTGCTAAGCTGCATGTACTAGCCGGCATTCGTCATCAAACCAGGGGTTTCGTTGTGGGGTCGAGTGAAACCCAGCACATTAGAAGCGGCATCTCTGATGACGTTTTGGCACTGTTTCCAGTGGTCTTCGATGGTTGATGCTGGCGGCATTGGACCTCTTTAGAGATTAAGAGACACTCGATCGGAAAAGGACTTAAACTACAGGATATTCTCTTCTAACGGGGAGAGTATACAAGATATATATTTGAAATTTTTACACAATGTGGAGCATGATAACGCATTTTTTGAGTTATGACAGTCTTCAAGTAAATGAGCGATATGGTCGAGCTACGAAAAGACTTGAACGAAGACTTACTAAACGAAACACGCCAGAATCATTGACCGAATGGAGACTATGCGGCCAAACAAATGCACCATCTGCAGTAACGAATATGACAAGACAACGCTACTCCATATTTTCTTGCACTAGCAAGAGTCAGAATGCATGCACCAGAACAACCATTTTCGGACGACCTAAATGTTATTGAACTCCATAGGCTGGATCTAGACAGCAAAAAGACACATTTTATTTCTACTTGGTTTCATGTTGAACCGCCACCTCTGCGTATCTCCCTAGGTGTACGAGTAAATAAAAATGAGAATATATAAATTGATATTGCGAAAGTATAAATCTAAATGAGAAAAAGTGAAATTGCATTGCGAACATATGTATGCATAAATTCATATTGAGATTCAGTGAATACCGAATGGAAAGTGGAAAATTCAATTTGAAATCAAAGTGAGAATATATTCTTTTCCATTTGGCTTTTGTTAAATTTTCCAAATTTTATAAGCCGTAAACACTCGCACGTAAAATATGCGATAAAATGTCTGCATTCTTCCACTTCAATGGATGGAAAGGTTGGTGCCCTTGTCGCCCTATTTGCAAATATTGTTGATGAGAAATTTACTGCAATTAATTGACATATTCACTAACCTATTATCTTAGAAATGCGTCTGCAAAAGGTACAACAAAAAAAAAACTTACCAAATACCGAGGCAACTCGTTTAGAATATTCGGATTATCTTGCTCCTACAATAGTGGTAAAGTCGCTCATCACTGGTTAGCTAGCACCAGCAGTTAAATGTACTCAAAAGGGAGCGTTAGAGCAAAGATGTTTAGTTTGAAACACCTGAATGCAGTGACATCGTGGTTGAAAAAAGATCCTAGGATAACTCTTAGCAAATGTGAGAAAACCTTCTTGTTAACGAGATTAATTTTGATCTCTTCTGTAGAATGCCTTGAGTTCCATGCTTATACAATACATAGTGTAAATATCAGTCAAGACTTCTGACTTACAGGTTGGTAGTAGTGGCAACAATATGCCAGTTTGCCAAAAAGCAAAGCAATTTCATCAACCGCTTCTTACTTGTATACCAAAGCTATAAAATCCAAAACAATTATGTCGCTAAGCGGTATCAAAAACCGAAGCCAATGTTGCTGCTGTTGTGTTTTGGTTCTTTTTCTTTTTTATTTTCTTATGTTACACTAATGTGCTATGTGTGTGTACAATAAGCTGAATAAAAGGCGACAGGATTTATTCCTAGTCAGTCAGTCGACAAGGAAAGACCTTTACTAGAAGTAAAAATTGTATTTTATTGGGCGTTATAACATAACTCTTGGGGTCAATTAGGAGTTGGACTGTGCGCAACACTAGTTCCAATTTATTGGCGCTATAATGATCGCAGTGGGGGGTTGTAAATGGGTCGCAGGAGAGCCATATTTACGGCTAAAGATGGTCGAAACCGATGGAGCATTGGGGGAACATGAAAAAAATAAAAATAAAAAAAATGCAAGGGATCTGGTTATGTTTACGACATCGACATTTTTTTTAAAGCATTTGGCAGAGATGTAGCTGACATTCCCTTCACTCATAGACTGCTCTCTCATTCTATAGTTTGTACCACCCTTAACAAATCAATTTACTTCAACACTAAACGCCGTAATTTAAGATGTATTCATCTTCTCAATGTTCGAAAATGTCGCACCTCACATGGTTTCAATGAATCAATTTTCCGTAGGCTAGCTCAAATTTAAAATGTCTGTATTTTTGGTTTCATCCTGAGCACTCCTCGTCTCAAATTAGATCTCGTCCACCATTCCCTAGCTCTGCAGTAGTTTTTAAGTTTACGCCAATAGATGGTGTGGATGTTGGCTGTCAATTTCTGTCAGAAAAAATGTCTGAATTCAATGTGGTTAATTAGTTTGGCGGATGTCATACAATCTTTGATAATTTAAGTCAAATTTAACAATTTAGCAACAACACATTTTTGTTATTCAATCTTATTCCAAAATTTGGCAACATTTCGTAAGATTTAGTGAAAATAATCGCCCTAGTGAGTGTGGAATTCGTGCAATGGTGAAGCGTTGTGAAGAAACTGGTTTGAGTATCGGGTCAAACTCCATATCAGTAAGCTCCGCCAGCTCGTACACGCTAAAACATTACCACTGTGAGCGAAAGCGTTCAAAACCAGCCAGGCACCTTAATTCGTTGCCGAAGTTAACAATAAAGTGCCATAAGGCTCGCACTTTACGGCGAATTTTAAAAGTTGATCTTCATTTGAAAGCCTCTAAAATCCAAATTACACGACGATTAAGGTCTTTGGAACATCTACGATGTCACCGATTTGTTAACTGGCGATCCAAAGCCAGGACAATTTGTCATCGAGTTTGATCTTTTTCCATGAAGTCCCTTTTTGGATGGATTGGTACATAAATAAACAGAATTGTAATTTCTGGGGACCGGAAAACCCATACGAGATTTACGAAAAGCCAATGCATTCCAAAAGGGCATTCTCATGCTCTTTCTTCGGAGACGGTGTTCGTCTCTCCTCTTCTGCTCATAGAGCTCATGAGCAGCCCTGGTCCTTCTAAGTAGTGCCGCTTTATATGCATCTTGCTTAGCTGCATGTGCTTACCGGCATTCGTCATCGAACCAGGGGTTTCGTTGTGGTGGACGAGTGAAACCCAGCACATTAGAAGCGGCATCTCTGATGACGTTTTGGCAGTGTTTCCAGTGGTCTTCGATGCTTGATGCTGGCGGCATTGGACCTCTTAAGAGATTAAGAGACACTCGATCGGAAAAGGACTTGGCGTCGAATTTTCTCATTAGTTTGTCTTGGCGTAGTTTGGGATATCCGCAACCGTACCTTGGCTACAACAAGGTAGTGGTCCGAATCGATGTTGGCTCCTCGGAACGTACAGACATCAGTAATACTGGAGGAGTGTCTTGCGTCGATCGCAATGTGATCAATCTGGTTGACTGTTGATTGATCAGGAGTTGTCCAAGTCCCCTTGTGTATGTCGAGATGTGGGAACCGCGTGCTAGCCACGACAATGTTTCCCCCCCCGCCGCAAAGTCGATTAGCCTGAATCCGTTTTCGGAGGTGGTGTTGTGCAGGCTATATTTTCCGATTGTTCCACCAAAGATACCCTCTCTTCCTAGCTTTGCATTAAATTCACCGAGGACAATTTTAATGTCATAGCTAGGGCATTGTTCGTAGGTCTTGTTAAGGAGCTCGTAGAAGGCATCCTTGGTGTCGTAATCTTTCTCCTCTGTGGGGGCATGAGGCTAATGTTGGCGAATTTAGCCTTGATGCGGATTGCTACGAGGCGCTCGCTTACATGACGGAAGCTGAGGACTTCTTGTCTTAGTCTGTCTCCGACAACAAATCCGCATCAAAATAAGCGCTGCTTTTGCCGTCGATAGCAATTACCGTAATAGATATCGCAGTTTTTCATCTTCTTTTTGTCCGGCCCATCCCATCGCATTTCTTGAATGGCGGTTATGTCTGCTTTGCAGCAGTCTAGGGCTTCGGATAGCTGCTCGGCTACACGTGGTCTATTAAGGGATTTAACATTCCGCGTGCATATCCGAAGCTCATTGTCCTGGGTTTTCAACAGTAGATCCGTCCATATCTGAGGCTTGTTGATGCTTCGTAACTTCCTTTGTTTTTTTAAATGGCCGGGCAGTTACCCCGGCGGCACAACCCCCAACCTGTAGGACCAGTTCCATTTTTAATGCCCCTAGGACGAGGGGTCAGTTACATTGACCCACTTATTCTTCAAAAAGTCATCGACAATTTTGATCTTCGGATGGTTGTTTGCAACAGAAGCTGTGAGGGTTACATTAACCACAAGTGCTTTGAGAACTTTATTGATCAATAAAATTCATTATTAATTTCACAACAAATGTGTGTTTGTATTAATGAAAACCTCCACACTATCTGCTGGCTCATCCTTTATTTCCCGAGCCCCATATACAGCAATTTCGCTTGTTTATTTAGGTAATGCGTCTCAAACTGAAAGGACGATTTTTTAAGCACAAGTTTAGGCAATTTTGTGCTCTTCTAAAGCCTAAATAGAGAAGAGAAAACAGAGTAGCTAGTCATTTTGCTTCAATTCCTGAGTCAATTGGACTTTTTTAGAGGAAAACCCTTAGTCGCTATGGAAAATTCTGCTCAGGCTACCGTCACTAATGTTCAGTTGCTGAGATCTTTGGCGCGTTGACGTTCTCGAATGTAGGCAAACACTTTCGGCAACAGCTAAAATATTCTCCGTAAGGGATATAGGACAAACACAGTTCGTATATCAATTGCGAACTTTCCTTTTGAAACTTTGAAATATTTGAAAACATTGTTCAATCTTAAATTTCACTGAGTTTCTGTCGCAATTTCTGAGCATAAGAGCTGTCAGTGTCAAAATAACACATGATTCAAATGGAAACCGACAGATGGCCCACCCTTTAGTTTTACGTTATCAATTCATATACCTATTCTTGTTTCAATTTACGAGTATACGAGTATTTTCTCATTGTAATTTTACATCTTGTTATTTTGAGCTTGAAAGAGTGTAGTAATTCTAACTATGACAATTATAGATAAAACGGTTAAAATAAAGTTAGAGCTCATATCAATAGTCATGGTAATAAAGCTGGCCTTCTTTTTCTGGTGATCATCGAAAAAAGCCTCCAACACTGAGAATTACGAGTAGTTAAACAAAAACAACTACGACCGATTCAAACGAAGTTCGCGTTGCTCACGTCAACTGCTAAATAAAAACAAAACAAAATTGTCGATAGTTTCTTATATCCAGAAGCCTACCTTCCTATTTCATTCTTATTCTATCTCATGGCATTCGGAATGTTTGAAAACTTTTAACACGCTTTAACACCCTATAAACAGTTCCAATTGCACAAAAAACTTTCCCAAATTTTTTCCTTTATTCAAAAATTGAAGAACATAGTTCTGGAACTGTTTTTCCTTTGGGCGAAATTGTTAATGTTAAAATGATGAAATGCTAAAATTTTGTGGCAAAAAGAACTCTCTAATGAAAATGAGATTTCTGAATGTGCTTTGTGAATAGTTTTAAATTAGTAACCAAAGGAGTATGAAAGTTGCAAACTTTTTAAGTTGATTTTCTAAAAGCGACTCTACAATGTTTGGCATAAGAAGTTGCAACCAAAATGAATTTCGAGAGAGTCAAAAAAAAATACGCATACGGCGATTTTGTCTGATTGGTTAATATTTTATTTGAAACAAGTTTTGGTTTTGCTAGCGTAGGAAAATTGGCCGATATTTAAGTGAAACTAAAAAAAACTGAAATGTTTGGAATCAGAGTATTCAACAAATTGAAATTAGAGGTAGAACTTTTCGTTATTTAAATATTTAACGGAGTAATACAGTGCAATTACAATGCAGTGTTGTTCAAAAACAGAGCTTGCCATTATAATTTTTGAATTTTGGGACTGAACAAACATTTTGTCGAGGACTAGATTCTACAGAGCCTTCCAATAGGGACTTCCAAACTTCGACAGTTGATAACGGCCATATTGTTGAAGCTTCATCTGTCAAAGTGGTTGTCATTTATTCAGTCTGTTTCGCCAAATCACCATGGATGGATAAGGCGTTCAACAACACGCGCAACTGAGGAAATTGTTTTATCAAAATGGGTGTTCTGTTCGGGCAACTTTCCGCACGCTTCGTCAATTTTACATTTGCCATAATCGTCCTATCGAGACAACTATTCACAGTGTGGTGGATAAATTTGAGTCCACTGGTTCAGTCAACGATAAACCAACACCCGTATATCGACAAAATGAAAATGTGCAGGAGAATCCGAGGCAGTCGATTTCGCGTCACTCAAAAGAACTCAACCTTTCGCAGACCACAACTTGGCGAGCTTTTGCGTCGTGGCTTGGGTCTGCACCCGTCACTCAACTGACCCAGGAGCTGATGATAAACGCCCATATGGGCTCTGGAGCAATTGGAAACTAACCCTAATTTGATCAAGGAATCATCTTCAGCGATGAGGCCCATTTCTTAATGAATTGTCAAATTTGGGTCGGTACCAATCCACATGATGCAGTCATCCAATGCATCCCGAATAAGTAACTGCTTGATCTGGATTTCGGGCTGACGGCGTCATTGATCCATATTTCTTTGAGAACAACGTTGGCCAGGTCTTCACCGTCAACGGCGAGCACTATAAGTCGATGCTTACCTACTTCTTTTGCCCTGAATTGGATGATATGGACACCAATGACATGTGGACAGCTCACGCCACATTGGAAATTCTGCGCGAGCGATTCGAGTTCACGGGCATCAAACTTGGAGGTGATGTGAACTGACCAACCAGATCGTGCGATTTGACCCCGTTAGTCTTTTTGTGCGGTTTTCTGAAGTCGCAGGTCTATGCGAATGAGCCACAAACCATAGCGGCCCTCAAAGCCAACGTAACCTATGCCATTGGTCAAATTCAGCCTGATTTATGGAAAATTTGACATTTCGGATGTGCGCCACCCAAAGAAGCTGCGGCGGATATTTGAGCGATGTTATATTCCATACATAATGCCACCCATAGCCTGAGTTTTGAATCTGTCTTAACTAGCCGAAGTATTTCTGTATAGGAAAGTTTCCCTCACGCTTTCATTACAATTGCGTTGGGTCGAGTTTTCTCCTTGCTGAACCTTTGTCTCTTCCCTATTTTTGATGACCTTTGTTTAAGTGTCTTGACATCACTTGTCGTCGGTTTCCCATTTCTTGGTGCCGGTTCTACGACCCTTTGCAATTTTTTTCTCAATCTGCGGGCCGCGTTGTTTCAAGTCTACTTATTTCCTTCACCTCGAGGTCTGAGGTCTCTTCGTTTTTGATTCGCTCCAGTCTTTAGAATTGGCGATGTCTGTGATGTATTATTTGGTCGAATAATTTCATTAGCTCTGCCGTTGTGCATCTCAATCGCTGAGATTTTGTAATACGGTTGGATCGATTCAATGGGATCTCTCATCTGCGAAGGTTTAGACCCAGACCAGGTGATTTCTGCACCCATGAACTTCTTTGGAAGGGATTTACTACACTCCAAAGCCACTTTATCTGTTTGTTTTTGAATTATTCATGTTAATTGAGTTTCCACTCATCGTTACCGATGCCCGACTGTGAAATAACCCCAGGATCCGATGGTTATATATTTAAGCAGCGAGGTTATGCTAGGATTGAAATACACACCTATGGGAATCTTACATCTGGACCTACACTACCAACTTATGTGTGTCTGCCTCACGAGGTGGCCTGCTGTGGGTCTCAATAGAACACCTTGTAGTTCTGCTGTTGAGGCTCTTTCTCCTTATGTTGCGAACCAGCGTCTGTCGGAAAGATGCAACTTCTACGAAGCATAATACTTTTCTTTGCCGTCTTTTTGTTGTGTGTTTTTTTTTTCTGATGCGCTAAAAGGTGTGGAATTTTCAAAAATACCAGTAGCCCAGGCTACCAGCATGCATGATTTGACTACAAAATCTTTGTGTGAGACTGGTGGGAGTTCGCGGAAATTACAAGATCTGGCACTTTTCTGGTTGTCACAACAACAAAAAAGACCCAACAGAATTTTATCGCTATGCGATTTTTGTTGGTGAATTTCAAAAAGCAATATTTCATTGAGTTAAGTCAAAGTAAAGTAACGTAGAATAGTTTTTGATACACGAATTAGTTTTGGCGGCGACAAACAAGTAAAGGAAGAGGGATATACGAACGAGTGGACTGTACTGCCAGAACAAAAGCCATAGTGCCGTGAAGTGTAGTCCAGTGTAGAAAAGCATTTTTTTGTGCTCTCGAAAAACTTTGGGTTATTCCAGCAAACCCAAGCGGAGGGTTATAACGTAATGAAAAATAAAGTCGACACCCGTTGGTTTATTAGTATTGAGGAGAAAACTGGCAAGATGGGCTAAGGGATTAATGACGAAACGCTCAACATATTTCCACAACAATTTTGTGAAAACATCATAGTCGAAAATCAACACCTTTAGGTAGTACACAATCTTTGGTTTTGCTATCAGTTATGCCCTTCATTCTGGTTTTGCCGTTTCCTCCTTTGAAAAGGAAGATTCGACGACGAACTATAATACGAACTGTACGGCTGCTTCGACCCAAGCAAAAAATTGTATCAGTTGTCTGAGATGACTAAGACATAGAAATACTTGGATACCGCAAAGTCTTCGGCTCTTACATACGACTATAGCAAAAGCCAAAGGTTTAAAAAAAAAACAATAGCCTAAGTTTACTGCAGGTTATCTGCTATATGGTTGCAGTCATTTCCTTCCTTGCTTTTCCCTCGTATATTTACAATTCTAAGGGCTCCACCTGCAAGAATTATTTCGAGAAAATTAAAGATGATGTTTTCATTATAAAACGGTATCTCGTTGTACATTGTTAAGCTCTAATTAATAAAAATTATTACATTTTTGGGGTTGAAATTGCATTTAAATTGTTGTTTAAAGTTGACCTTTAAAAATGCTCTCCGGCCAACGTTTATATAAAATGAAGCTTAATAATTTAATTAATTTAATGAACACAATAGATTAACTGATAAAAACAGACAAAACACTCCCAATGGCTTAGATCTATTTAATGTTATATTTGCTTGCTCTGGAATATTTAATAATTGAAATCAGAAATGAATTTGTTTTGTCATCAGGTTACATATAGTGACAAATGGTACTCGTATGTATCTGAGCGAGCTGCAATCACTAACAAAAATAATTTAATTTTTTTAATCATTGCGAATAAATTAGAGAGTATTAGGCATGGGTTTCGTATTTATTTAATTTTTAATTTAGTTGTAGTTATTTTCGCGTTTCGCACAATTTTTGAATTAATGAATTTGTTGGGGGAAAACAAGTAAGCAAAAGCATTAGTTTGTGCACCTACGAAATTTGAATTTTAAATTTTAATGGTGGCAGTCGAGTGCCTGGGAAAATTCAAAATATTTTTCCAATTTAAAAATCGGAACTTCCATTGTTTGTGGTGCACTACTATGTTCATTCAATGAATAATTAAAATACCATCGAAGTTGACTCGTGTTGAACTGAAACTAGAAATTGCGGAATGGAATAAATGGAATCAGGATAATCTGATTGGGGAGAGCTGATATTATTCCTTTTGGGAAATGTAACTAATATATGTACTTTACAGTTACCTGGCTTAATTTATAACGAAGAGATTATGTGTGACATACTTACATAATCATCCTAGCTGGATTACTGGGGTTTTGCTTTGATTGGATTACCCTTGTAACTACTTCCTTCTCAAAACACAAAAAGAGGCAGAAGGGTAAAAACTACGTGCTGTACCTTTTAGTAGTAAACCCTGATTGAAGGGCAACCTGAAGAGGCTCAAGAGCTGTCACTAGATCCGGACAAAACAACGGTTTCGTGTGGTTTATGGACTAGTGGAATTGTCGGTCCATATTTCTTCAAAACTGAGAGCATCTGGAACGTAACAGTGAATGACTTCTGAGGTGAAATCGGCTAACGCGATAATTGACTGTCGCTTTTTTGATTATCAACTATTCTTTGATCTTTGTAAAGCGATCGAAAAAAATTGTTGATATCTTGGCATCACTTTAGAAGTGCGTCAAGAATTAAATGTCATTTTCGAATTGTGTTGTTTTGAATTTGAAAACCAAATTCAAAAAAATTTGTTCACAGACATGTAAGTACATAATACATATCTCAAAACACTTAATAATATTAAAAATAATAACAAGGTCGAATTCTACATAACAACAAATCGCGATTCTTTCCGAATTCATGGAGAAAAGTTAGCTAGGTCATTAAATAGTAATGGACCGCCAACAAAAACAGTTTCTGAGTGGAAACGGGTAAGTACGAGGGCGGGTCAATAAGTCCGTGACTTTTTGAATTTCTGACCTCTTTACTGAAACAGCAACACTGCTCCTGTCAACAGGCATCTGTCAGTTGACTCCTGTCAAAATTTAAACTTGCTGCGTCAGTTAGTTTGTGTTTGACAGCTATTTTTATCAGACTACTCACTAATTTGAGGAGAAAATGGAAAAAAGTGAATTTCGTGTGCTTATTAAGCATTATTTCTTGCGAAAAAAAACCATTACCGAGACCAAGGCTAAGCTTGATAAATACTATGGGGACTCTGCACCATCGATTTCAATGGTAAAAAAGTGGTTTACTGAATTTCGTTGTGGCCGTACAAGCACTGAAGATGCCGAACGTCCTGGACGCCCAGTTGAGGTCTCTACACCCGAAACAATCGAAAAAATTCACGATATGGTGTTGGCCGACCGAAGATTGAAAGTGCGAGAGATTGTGGAAGCCGTAGGGATCTCGCATGGCTCAGTGGTTTCAATTTTGAATGATCACTTGGGCATGAGAAAGCTTTCCGCAAGATGGGTGCCGCGTTTGCTCACAGTCGACCACAAACACATGTGCAGTTGCCATGGCAAAAATCCATGAATTGGGCTATGAATTGCTCCCTCATCCACCCTATTCTCCAGATTTGGCTCCGAGCGACTACTCCTTGTTCCCAAACCTGAAGAAATGGCTTGGTGGAAAAAGATTTGACTCCAATGATGAAGTCATCTCGCAAACAAAGGCCTATTTTGAGGACCTCGACAAATCATTTTTTTTGGAAGGGATAAAAAAATTGGAGAAGCGTTGGACAAAGTGTATAGAGCTCTAGGGAGACTACGTTGAAAAATAAAATTATTTTTTTATCAAAAAATCTGTGTTTTAATCCAAAAGTCACGGACTTATTGACCCGCTCTCGTATATATATACAAACTTTTCAAAAGACTAATGCAACGTTCTACAATACTCCTGGCCTGCGAATGAACTTGATTAAAGTGCAGCTCACGAGAATTTTCATGAGCGTTTCAATAAGATTTTAAGAGGAAGGGTTCCAGAGGATAGCCACTATCACCTTGGAAAAAGAAGTTGCAATGCAATATGAATTCTCTTTCCAACACATCTCTTTCGTCACTTTGGCACCAAACAAAGCTATCGTCAGCACTTCCTCCGTACCTTGCATTTACAGCCACAATTCGTGTTCTTACGTCACAAATCTGGCAGGACACTTTGTTAATTATTTCTGTACTTAAGTTTTTATAGAGTCATAATCATTGCAGTCTATTGAAGAACATATTTTCATTTTTTTTTTGGTCGAAGTATCACTAACTAACTATAACTAATTAATGGAAATACTAGTCTTAAGTTTCTTCAAATAATAAGTTAATAAAGTTATAATTACCTCCAGCAATGAATGAATCATTAGTGGACACAATACTGTCTGCATTTTTTTAATAACTGCAACACTAATTTCAGATACAGTGCTTTGACCCGTCGGCACAGCTCAGTCAGCACCAATTTGTCTTTGGTAACCACCACTACCAAGAACATTTAATGTTGCAGCCAATTGAAGAATAGGTGGAACATGGGTTGATCTAACTCCAGGTAGTAAATCGAGCAGCCACAAAACTTGTAAAAATAGTTCATTGGTTAAACGAAAGCTTTTCAAAAATCTGAAATGCGATGAGTACTAAGAAATGGTTTAAAGAATATCCATCAGTATGCATCTGGATCAGGTAGTTTCAAAATATTCACTCTATTTCGAAGATTTGTTCTTATCAGTCGGACTTTTTTATAATTATTTTCATTCCTCACTCTCCTCGTCCTCGCGTTTCGGAAAATTGCAAATGATGTAAACATTGCACTTGAACTAATTCGCTTTATAGAAAATAATATGTCAATTCTCAAAACTCACGTTTTTTTCTTAATAAATTTAACAATTTGAAGTCGACCGCACCAAAATCCTTATGGAGTATGACAGAAAGTATGAAAACGACACCTGAATAGCTGTCACCTAAAATCAACGTAAAAAAACGATTGTCGATTTGATAATCACCTAACACAGGGCAAAAGTATCGATTTTGATTATCAACTATCAATTATCGCATTAGCCGATTCCGCCCCTGTTATCGACCCATTCTTACGGACTATTTGCTACCAGAAATTTAAGCCGATGTTCTGACGTCACTTGGTTCCAACAATTAATTGCTAATTTTTACTTGGGGTTTTGGCAATTGAAATATTTAATTATAAATTGCTAATAGCGATTAAAATTTTTAATTTACAAGCAAAGAAGGAAAAAAATAGTAAATAAAATCATAAATCCATATTCAAAATTTATAATTTTCTTAGTTTAATTATATTTCCCGTCGTTTCTGTCAAAGCTTAAAATTTCTTTTAACATTTCTCGCTTTTCAAATATTTAGTCTGATAACCTATGCGAATTCAGAAAGTTAGAATAAGAAAACATTCTTTCTACGGTTCTAGAGGACGACAAAGGTGTATTATATTTAAAGATACATCGTTGATCTCTAGGTATCTACATTACATCAAATAGTTAAGTTTTCACTTTCTTCAGCAGGAAATTTAAGCGCTAATAATTGTGCTTTGGATTGTGTGGACGGGTTTCTAATTGGCTTTTCCACTTCCGAGCGATCCAGCTGATCCAGCTAGTATTAAATATTTACTCGTTAAAAAGAGAAAAGACATGTATACAAAATTTCAATTGTGAATTCGATTAAAAACTAAAAGTTAACAATTAACTTGTAATTAATTTTATTGCGATTAAAATAAAATATTAAAATCAATCTCAAATGAAATTAATTAGTTTAATTAATTTAATAACAGTAATTAGTATTAATTGACTGATGCCCTACTGTGTCCACAGCTTTCGGTGAACAAATTATTTCAGGAACTAGCGGTCTAGATCATTTGATATCACACCTCTAGGCTATTTCCTTTAGATCTACCTTAAGTCCATAGTCTACATAGATAAGTCGGATCGTATTGCTCGAAAACGTCATCGAATATTGGAACTACAGTTACGGCACACATTTGAAGGAAGTGATCTCTAAAAATTAATATTACGAATAGTTCTTCTGTATTATAAAAAAACAATACACGATAGAATTGAATTGAAAGAAAGGTCCAACCATTGCTTGAGTACATTCCGATGATCTGAGTTGATATGAATCACATTTCAATGTCATAAAGGCAAGTTTGTCATCCAAGTATTCATCTCCAAAGTTAGAAAATTCTCTCAAGTCCCCAATTGACCTCATACCTGTTAGACTATCATCTTTTCTTCTGAAAACTCTCAGCTGATTGATATTCATATATGATCTAGTTTCGATTCACGACTTTATTTCACGGCTCAGAATACCTACTGTAGAGGAAAGTCGGTGGAAATGGCTATACAGTAGTCGTGTTCGTGGATATATAAAGTGCTTTTAACAGTGTCAACATATGTGCATTCATGACAACGCTGTCTATTCTGACGATAAATAATACCTTTGGGGAGTTGATCAGTCTCATGCTAAAAAAAACTATATAGTCAGCTCCAAGCTACAAAAGGTTTGGCTTACGGGACAACGGATAAATTCCCCGGATTGAATCAACGGTGAAGAAAAACTCCGGAACAAATGAGACCTTAGCTGGGATACTTGAACATATTTGAAGACCAGCCCGGTAAGGATTTCAGAGACTAAGTAAGGGTCTTGGAAAGAGATGGTGGCGGAAAAGCTCTTAATGGACCGACGGCAGCACTCACATCCCAGAACGGGTTACTGGCTTTCGGTCTAATCAACTCCTCTTACTAGGGGTATCAGGTTTGGGGGTCGTGCCGCCGGGGTAACTGCCCGGCCATGGTAAAATCCAAGAGCTTCGAAACATAAAAAAGCTTCGAATACGGACGGATCTACTGTTGATAACCAATGCAAACGATTTAAGTTAAAATGTTGAAATGTTAGGTCCCTTAATAAGCCGAGTGCAGTCGAACAGCTAGCGGAAGCCCTATTGCAAAGCAGACATAACCACCATCCCAGAAATTGAATTGGATGGCACGGACAAAACTAGGATGGAAAACTGTGACACCAACTACAGTGATTGTTGTCGACTGCAACAATCTTAGGAACACACATCAGGGCTGAATTCACCAAGATTAGTCAAAGGTTGGCGACACCAAAGATTCTAAATGCAAGGCTTATCGGATTTGCAGCGGGACGAAATATTGTCGTAGCTAGCATGCTGTTCGCCCATCTCGTTATTCACAAGGGGATTTGGAGAGCTCCTGGTCAATCAACCGTCAACCGCCAACATCGACTCGAACCATTACCTCGTTGTAACCAAGGTATGGTTGCGGATGTTCTGAACAGCGCAGAGACAAGCTAATGGTGAGAGCCATTTCGACGTCAGACGCAAGAGATTGCCTCATCCTTTTCCGATCAAGTATATCAAGATTTCTTAAGAGATCCACTGCCGCCAGCATTATGCATCGAACAACAGTGGCAATACTGCCCAAAAGTAATCAGAGATGCCGTTTTTAATTTGCTGGGTTTCACTCCACCCCCACAACGAAACCCCTGGTTTGGTGACGAACGCCAACAACCTCATGCAGCTAAGCAAGATGACTAAAAAGCGATCCTGCATAGAACGAATGGAGCTACTCACGAACCTTACGTGCAGAGGAATAAAAACAAACTTCGGTGCTTCTCCAGGAATGAAATTCGGAAGTTTTACCAAAAGTTAAAATAAACACACTACGGACACATAGCCTGAACCGAAGCCTGTAGAGATGAACAAGGCAACATCGTAGTGAAGTCACAGTCGATGCTGAGGGTTTGGTAACAAGATTACCTTAGGCTGTATAACGGCGATGATGAAACAAATATCGCTGTCAAGCGGAATGATGAAGTAAAGATAGCAATATCTAAGCTGCTGGAGCGAACATCCTGACTACCGAGCTCCTTAAAGCGGCAGAGGATTACTTGGTAAGGAGCATAGATCAACTCACCTGTAAAATATTGTCGGACGAAGTATGCACGATGAATACAACCTTAGGATTGTTTGTCCGGTCTTCAAGAAACGAGAACCTCTGAACGGCGCCAATTAAAGAGGCATCAGTCTTCTTAACATCGCTTACAAGATCTTATTTGCCGTATTGTGTGAACGCCTGAAGCCGTTCGTCAAACAATGATAGGTCCTGATCGGTGTAGTTACAGGCCAAGAAAGTCCACCATCGACCAGATATTCACACTACGGCAGATCTAGCAGAGAACCTATGAGCTTCAGATCGATACACACCACCTATTCATCGTTTTCAAGGGCGCGTATGACAGCACCTATAGAGACGAGCTATACAGAGCAATGTATAGTTTTGGCATCCCTGCCAAACTCGTTCGTCTGTGCAGGATGACGGCGGAGAACACACCCTGCTCCATCAAGGTTGGTAAAGATCTCACCGAGACGTCTTATGTCAAAAAAGGATTTAGACAAGGCGATGCGATGTCCAATTCCTCGCATTCGCTGAGGATATTGACATAATCGGAAGAAAGCAGCGTGATGTCAGTGGTGATGTGGCGCACGGAAGCGGCGAAAATAGGTTTAGCGATCAATGAGGGCAAGACCGAGTGACCAAGTATATGCTGTCAAGCAAAAAGGACAACCAACATCGACGTCTCGGACAGAGCGTCACCACCCAGCGTTGAAATGAAATGAAGAATAACCCTTGCCCTTCTTATTAATTCCAGGCCTGCTTAATGGTGCAGAGACATGTACATTATCAAGAATGGATGGGGGTGCTCTTGGCTGCTTTTAGAAGAAAATTCTTCGAGCGAATTTCGGTTGCGTCCTTATAGCATTTTTCTGCCTTTACAACAATCGGTATATTTGCATGGCGATGTAAGACGCATGAAAAAAAAAAGAGAAAATATATAAAAAAAAGCACTTTGCTCAATATCAAAGCGCGATTATTTAAGTATGATACTTGCAAATGTGCTGAATAATTTTTCAATTCCCCCTCATCGCCACTATTCGGGTATTCTGCCTATATTAGCACTTTAGCATTTCAGCAGGTTTTCACAATTTTGGGCAATGTAAATCAGAAAGGGAGAAGGAAGTAGAACCCACAACGACTGTGCAGGTACGGATACTGTCGCCATAATTATTGTGGTCGTATTTTGAATTTACATTTCAGTTTCACTTATATTCTTTATTCGCTCTGTTTTAAGGTCATAACTCCCTTGAGATACTTCCTTTTGTTTTCTCAGGCATCCATGCTCGTTATATTTTGCGGTTTCGTAAGCCTGAGAAGGTTTCCGGTATAACATTTATACACCCACCAGCATTTTGTACGGGGAAATCTTTTTTTTATGGTTTCTCACCAAAGTATCATATCTGACAGATATTTAAAAATACTTTAATTACCCGTAGCAGGAAGAGAATTGGTAGGACATTTTCTGAGAGGCAGGAAAGATTGAACAAAAAAAAAAGTGCTGCTGTTGCTTTTTCAAAAGAGGAAGGAAACAGTGACAGTTGTTTTGTTTTTCTTCTTCGACTCTTCACCTTTAAGGAATTAATTAACGAAAAATTATGGATAAGAGAAAAATTCCGGAATTTCGAAACGCTAAACGAAGTTAATAAAGTTTATTTCTTTTGTTTCGTTTATGAATTTGAGGCTTTGTTTTGTTTGAGGTGCCACAGCTGAGTACTTGTGTTGAAATAATTTTGTTTAATGTAAAAGTTGTCACGAGGTTTGTTATACTTTTCTTTGATGCTATTCAACAGCCAGCAGGTAAAGTTGTTTTTAAAAAAGTTTGTTTTTGAAAATATGAGGTTACTTGGATGCTTGCTGTTTTTAATGAATGAGCTATTAACCAGAAAAGTAAAGGGCCACTTCTAGCAACATAAACACTTTGAGATGTTTCATTTAATGTATTTTGAAAGGATTAAACAGTTATGGATATATTGTACACAGCGTGATGTATGTACAAGTATTTCTTTTACCTTGACGAAAGTTATACGAGCGTACACAAGCGCACCAGAAAGTATGTCTTTGCGCTTCCTATTCCTTATCTTCTGCATAGCTTCAGCTTCGCCCGTAGGGTTGTCTTACTTTGAAAACCTTGGCATTTGCTAATGTAATGTATTCCACTAGTGAGATGAGAAGTTTGCTGATATGATATTCGACCCTCTTTGCCCTCTTTTCCCTTTAGAAAAGAAGGCTTCGACGAATGCAGGTCCTTGATATTAGACAGTGTGTATTTAACCCGCTTACATTGTCCTGTATTGCGATACGTATGTTATGTCTGGACGACCATCTTTCGTGTATAGAAAATGTAAAAGTTTATGTGACATTCCGCTGTCACAAAATACTGTGGAATTTTCGAGGTATTTAAGCCACTCCACTCTTATTCTGTGTGCGACATTACAGACAGTTTACAGACAGACAAGACCCAGAGATTAGGGCACTGAAGTCGTCCATTAAAAATATTCAAATGTTAATTAAAGAGAATTACAGAATAGCTGTAAGTTTGTATTGGAACAATAAGGTACGGGCTGTAAACACCAGCAACCCGAATATGTTCCCGCAAATAAATAAACTATTTGGGAGAAAAAATCAAAACAACCTTCAGTGTCTTAAAATAGCCCGGACAACAGACAACGAACGGTTACTAACAATAGCAGGTATTGATACAAATGAGGCCGCTGATGATGACGACTTCTTTGTGATCGAGGATCCACAGGAGAAGGTTGAGGCCATAGGGGCGACTTTCCAGGAAGTATACAAGGCCAATGATATCATTGGCCCTAATTATGACCTGGACAATCGCGTCTTGGTGCACAACTTCTATATTCGAAATGAAGTAGAGAACTGGCGATCCGAGGGCTCTGGTTTCACCCGGTTCAGCGACGAAAATATGGCAAATAATGTCATTGCCAGAGAAGGTGAGCTACCCCCGTTCATTTCGAAGGAAGAACTCCATGAGATCTTCGACACAATCAGAAGTAAGAAATCAGTGGGGACTGATGGTATTCCGAACATCGTGCTTCGACATCTTCCTCTAGAAGCGGTGGACATTTATACCACCCTGTTTAATAATGCAATGAATAATGCACATTATCCAGCGCATTGGAAAACGGCGGTGGTTCAACCTATCCCCAAAAAGGGAAAGGATATATCCAATCAGGCGAATCTTCGGTCGATAAGTCTCCTTCCGAATATCAGTAAGGTGTTCGAAAAAGTAATCAATAGAGCTCTGACTAGGTGGGTTGAGGAGGAACATATAGTTCCGGATAATCAATTCGGTTTTAAGACAGGACATGCTATCTCACATGCCGCGTCTAAACTGGTGTCCGATATCCAATGGAATAAAGCCAAAAAGCAGTGTACTGGTGCCTGCCTAGTTGACTTGGAGAAGGCTTTCGACACTGTATGGTTAGAAGGTCTTTTCTACAAGCTGGCTAGTCTGGGGATCAGTAAACCACTCTTGTACATTCTTTATAATATGCTAACCAACAGACAGTTCATCGTGAAAAATGGTGATGTAACTTCTGTTGGAATATTTCAAATTAAAAATGGTCTTCAGCAAGGCGCCGTCAATTCGCCGATCCTATTCAACATTTATACAAGCGACTTGATAGGTTCACTTCCTCATACTATTGCGTACGCAGATGACTTGATAGCGTACAGAACAGGTCCGAAAATCGAGGTCATTAATACTCTCTTACAGCGTGACTTCGATAAGATAAGACGATTTTGCGATGACTGAAAGTTGAAAATCAACTTTCAGAAGTCGGAAACCATTCTCTTTAGGACGCCGTTGTCTGGAGCCTCTAGGGACACCAGAAAAAATTGGCGAAAGTTCTCGATCATTGGACAACACGGACAGCCTCTTGTCTGTCGAAGTGTAGTCAGATACCTTGGGATCTGGCTAGATCAGTTTCTGTAATTTAACAAAAATGTAGATGCTGCTCTAGCCAGAGCTAAAGGCGCTTTTGCCCTCACAAAGAGACTGTTTTATAGCAGCCAACTCGATGCGAGGGTAAAGATAATCTGCTACATGGCCCTTATCAGGCCCATGCTGGTATTTGGGTGTTCCGTGTGGTTCAATGTACGAGCAAGCTTAATGGAAAAGATTCGGGTGTTTGAGAGGGCTTGCCTTAGGGCTTGTCTTCGCTTGTACAGAACACCAGAGTCGGAGTCCAAAAAATATTATCCTAACGAGGTCCTTTACAACAGGGCGAACCTAATACGAGTGGACAACTTCGTAATTAAGCTGACTCGAAGGCACATTGCAAGAGCAATGACCTCGACGAATAACCTGATATCAGGGGCGTACTACCCCAATCACCTTTATCATGAGAGTGTGCGCTCTAACGGCTTCGTTCCACCGGAAGCATTCCTTTACCTTGATCAGATAGGGTTGATTCAGGATAGATCAGCGGTCCCGTTAATCTTCCATGTCGCTCGAACAGCTGGGAACAGGCGACTCAACTACAACAGAGACGTCGCACACGGCAGGGTGGATCGTCTCAGGTTCAGTAGGGCGGTGGGGAATCGCGATAAGAGGGATGTCGTGCGGCAGCACCAGCATTTCTGGTGGTTGAATGATGGGGAAGATGTTTCGTCGTCGTTTCCGTCAATTACGGACCAGCCTCACTAATGAGGCAGAGCTGACCAATCTGTTTGCTCTGTAAATAGCGGTGGCCAGCTTACATAGGTTTAGGTTAGCATTTAAGAAAGATATGTATATATTAGTATATATAAAGGTATATACTAATGTATGTATATTATTGTGTATAACGTCTATATGTGTGTTTGTATGTATAGTATATAAGTTAGGTAGATTAAGGTTTATTTTAAGTTAGATATTAAGTTTTTATAAAAATAAAAAAGCAAGTCCATATGCTAAGTTTTTTGTTGACAATTCTTTTCTTAGCCTAAGTATAGAAAATAAATATTCCTAAACAAAAAATTAATGAAGTCGAAAGACATAGGTATAAGAATTTAGAGTAGTTTAGAGTGCCTGTGTGGGGCCAGTAAGTTAGTATAAGAATGTTAAGTAATTGTAAGCTAGCATTTAAGCATTTTCTGTTAGAATGTAAGAAGTAATGATAAGTAAAATAAAATGCATTTAAAACTAAACTAACTGTGTGCGACATTTTAAAGTCAATTTCCTTGCTTGTTAACAACACAGCCGTGGACTTTAAATTATTGGGCTGTGGCACGTTGAGTTTTTCTTGATAGATGTCAGGAGCTGATTTCACTAGCTCGAAAAAAACATCAATGAAGATATTCAGTCTTAGTATGACCGATTCGTAATCCTTTATCTTACTTTTTTATTGTAATTATGAAGATTAATATAAGAACATCCTATATAGTAAAATAACGTAAGAAACGTGCTGTATTATTACAAGAGCTAAAGTTACGAAACAATCGTGTGCGCAGGGAATTTGTCTTCTATTTGTATTAGGAAATAGTATATATAGCTCAATAAGTTTGTAAACAACCAGGCAGAATTACCATTCCGGGGTGACGCAAGACCTGAAGAAACTTAAGAGACACATGCTCTATCAGCGCAACAATCAAGTTCGTGGCGAAGTGCCTCCCAGCAGTGGTTTTCGGTTACTCATACAACACTTACGCATGCAGGCTTAACTGGTAATGACATGCCCGGCCAGTGGAAATAGAATGTTCTCCGCCATCATAGGGCGCATAACTACAATATATACGGAAGGGATTACAAAAGATGTGACGAACAAACTAACGACATCTGATATAAATAGATTCACTGGTGACAACCCTTACAAACGTTTCAGATTTGCACGTGGAATGTTACCCTACCTCGAGTAAGGAATGCCTGTTCTTTGATGAGCTTACAGATTCTAGCTAATGCCAAGTTAGTGGGGTCTCCATCTATATGAGTAGTCAATTCGACCCCATTTTCATCACTGATCCCATAAACTCCTCTGTCTCGGATTGACCCCTTTCACTATCGACCATCGACAACCTTCACCCACCACTTCTTTTTTCTCTCTTCCACCACTCACTCAGAAAATAAACAACAACAACTTAATGTTGAATATTTACCTGACTCAGATGGCATTCAATCCATATGTCTTAAAAACTGCGGGCAAACACTTTCCCACCTCCTTTCAAATCTTTTCCGATTTTTCCTCTCTCAAGGTAAATTTCCACAGATATGGAAGTCTTCTGGAATGACACCGATATACAACAAAGGATTAAAGAGCAAAGTTACTTATTACCCTCCTATAGCAAAACCTTTATATATACCCAAAGTCCTCAAAAGCATTTTATACAAAGCCTTAAGCTTTCAGTGCAAATCTCTTGTTTCCCCTAATCAACACGGCTTTCTAAAAGGTAGATCAACTACCCCTAACCTAGTCGAATTCGTGTCCTCTGTTCTCTCAGCCTTAGAAAGTCGTAAAAAAGTTGACGTTATAACGACTGATTTCAGTGAGGCTTTTGACAAGATATCTCATTAACTAATCCTGTTCAAATTATCAGTCCTGGGCTTTGAACCCATCTTGCTTAAATGGATGTCTTCTTACCTGGGTAATCGTTTTTATAGTTTTCGTTTCAGGTCTGTCCTATCAGCCCCCTTCTTGGCCAACTCGGATGTTCCTCAAGGTAGTCACCTTAGGCCTCTCCTCTTCATCAATTCAATTCTTTATACGGTGTACAAGTAAGGTTTGGGTCATTCCTAACCACTAAGTAAATGACCCATATCTTACTTGTACACCGTATAAAGAATTGAATTGAATTGATCTTGAAAGGGTCATTCAACACTCAACTCTTTCCCGTATGCTGACGATACCGAATATTTTAAACCAATTTCCTCATAACATTACTCCAGCCTCCTCCCCGAATTTACCTTCTCCACGGTCAACTTATATCACTTGTTCAGTCTTACCGCGATCTTGGCATATTATGCGACAGGGAGCTTAATGTCCGCTCACATATTGATGAGGCAGTTCATAAAACGAACTTATCACTTGGCTTCGTTTAATGATGGTCCAATTAATTCTGCAACCCATACGTGACCAGATCACCATACATGAGTTTTGTTCGCCCCTTTCTCGAGTACTCTAGCCAAGCGTGGTGTCCCTTTCAAGGAGTTCATGTATCCCGAATCGAGAGCATCCAGCGTCGTTTTCTTCGATTAGCTCTTCGGAGCCTACCTTGAAACGATCCTCTAGTCTCAAACGTCTCAAACTCATTAACGCAAATACACTTGAGGAACAAATGGACGCAGCATTCATTTTTTTCATTCTACAACTCGATTTTCTTTCACACTAACACTCGCAATCTCCCGTATGCTCCATAAGGTTAACCCAAACCTTTCCGTTTTCGATTTTAATCACAGCACTCTCTCCCTCGAATTCGATCTCCTTCACCATTCCTAGCTTTATATTGTCATTTTTATTAGTTGTAAGCCCTAGTTTTTAAGCTTAGTTTTGGCTTAGCCCCCACCAAAATTAAAAAAGTTCGGATCCCCAACAGGCCACATGCAGTCGAGTAATTAACAGATATACTCGTACTTGATTGCTATTATGTAGATATTACTGGAGGAGTATGAAGAGCTGTGATATACACGAGTACTATAGTGAATGCTATAGGCAAACACATTAGCGCTTGTTCGGATGCGGATTTGCCATATCCGGCAGACTGAGTCAAGAAGTTTTGAACTTCCGACACATGAACAAGGATTTTATCGAAATCAGCGTCAAGAATATATTTGTTAATATGAGCCCTGTATGAACTCATACCCCTACGGAAGATAAAGATAAAGCCATATGACTAAAGTCCATAGTATGATGTCAAGTACGTCGGGATAGGAAAGCAGGACAGCTTTAGTAGGACATTTGGTGAGCATCAACTACAGGACATAGTGTCTGGCAATCAGGGTAACTGATTTTGCGGTGGGATGAAATATCAGGCATGTCTCCAGTATTCTGAACGAATATGTCGGGGCAGTCAACATTGACTCCGATCACTACCTTGTTGCAAGCAAGGTGCGGAACACCTTGTAACGTAGTAAAACTGCAATTGCAGAAGATACCAGAATATTCCCCTGAAGACACCTAATATCCCTGATTACAGATTAATAAGAAGCGCACGGTGCGGCGCTACAACGAAGAACGAGAGCCGCTCCTGACCTCATCAGCACGAGGAGACGGGAAAAGCATAGGCTTATAGTCTAGGAATAAGGAATAAGAAAATTGAGGATTAAGGATGTTCGCGATGAGGTATTACGCTGTCATGTGACTGCGATCAGTTCAAGCTTGTATACTAAACCTTGAAGCGAATATTGGGGGCCTAATCTGTGCAACCGATAAAATCAAGATAACTGGAAGAGCATAGCGTACTGTCAGGAGACGCGTTCCCTATTACTATTTATAAGGAAGCTATCAAAATGGATTTTGCGGTAAGTTATGTAAAAATCAAGTACGTGCTCTCGGCATGAACGGACACACAACATCGACTTATTGCATAGACAATCGACAAAATTATATAATTTCGAAGATATAAGGGACTTCGTTTATCTTGACTCTGCTATGAATTCTGCTAACAACACCTCAGTAGATAAAAGACGAAAAATCAATCTTGCGGATTGCTGTTTCTTTGGTCTAAGATGGCAAGCCCTATTTCGAAAAGCTAAGAAGACTCTACCAGTGAAGGCATATAATACCTTGATCATCCCAGTCCTAGTGTATGGCCCTGATACATGGACTCTACGAAAGCATATTAATATATCCACACTCGTTTCGAGAAAAAAATATTCTATACCTTTCGCGTTAACAGGCCTTGAAGAAAAAATTCACAGACAAACTATACGAGCTGTACGAACTGTACAGCGTCTCGCAGAGTCTCAAATTTAACGCAGAAGGAAAACTCTGCAATGAGGCAACGCGCATAAGTAGATGGGAGCCTCAAACGACTTAGACTGCGTATTTAGAGGCAGTTGGCTAAAAACCAGGGTAACTCCAGAGGCTGATTAGTTGAGGTTTAGGTTAAGCTCTAATGTAGCACCACCTAAGTAAGAAAGTAGGTCCAGTAGTATTCAGGCCTTGGAAATCAATATCCACCACGTTATTAGTGAGACGGATCCCCAAATGATATTGACTTCGTCAAAAATAGATGCAAGGTCAATATGTCTCTTGTGTACTAGACATACTCGTATTCCCATAAGCCGTACTATATAATGAATAAAAATGTTTTTCAGACTCATTTCTTGTCGTCATTGCTTAAAAAACGTTAAAGTAGTCTTTGAAAAATATGTACAACAATTATAAAGGTTCATCTTGGAAGCATTTCTTACAAGTATTGAGAAACTGAGCAAAATTAGGAAACTATACCATTCATACGTAGCAGTCACAAGCTCGGCGGAATTAAACCAAACACATATTAAAGAGTGAGATCATAAGGAACCTTCATACATATCGACAGAAAGAGGTCAGGAGGAGGCGAAGTATATCGTATTTTTAAATGTTTGAGTCCGCCTGAGAACTCAACACTAATATTTATTATCCGTCTTTAACTATCTTTCTTAGTTTTATAATTCTTAAAAAGAAACAAAAATATATTTCTTTATTCAAGGATATGGGCATCCAGCTAGGGATGGAAGCATTGTTTTACGCTGATATCTCCAAATTCTCCCGCTTTAACTTTTTTTTCTGGTATCAATGATCGAACGAGATTGTGCCTCAAGAAGTAACGTTTAGTTGCCGAACCAACGCTAAGAGAGTTCTTGTAGCTCTCAAAATTTTGACCAAAGTGAAACGATATAAAATTATTTTTAATTATTTTTTTATATAAGAGATAAACAAATTTCAAGCTTTGCGGACTCTGATTCAGAAAACGAAATGAAAGACATATAAGTACACAGTGTATATTAACTTTTATATTTAAACTAGCGGATACCCGGCGTGTGCTTCTAAGCTAAAAAAAGATTTATTTTGTTTATTTGTTTATTTGTTCGAAAAATAGGAAATTTTGTTTATTTATTAATTTTCTATCTAAATGCTAGCGGATAAACAATATTTTGAGTTTTTTCGGTAGATGTGTAAACATAAAGATTTGTCGGCATTCCAACTCTGAAGCAAACAACATATACATAATTGCCCGCGCTAGAAACAGGAATTTTCTAGCCAGGGAGACACTTAGCGATTGGCTTTGAGCTTTGTTGATGGTGATTGCAAAATCCAGACCCACTGGAAACTGTAATCGCTTGAAATCGAAAGGCAAATCGGTTGAAATCATTAGAATTTGTGGTATCAGCACATCTTCTTCTTTAGTTAATAAACTCTATTATAGTTGAAAGATTGTTCCTCATATATAACTGTGCCAATCGATTTACACTTGACAACTTCACCGGGTAGTTTCAATTGGATTTGATGGCTTATTTTATTGACATCAGCATTCTTCGGAGCCAAAATCGCTCGTTCGCAAGGCCAATCATGATTTTTGAAATTGTTTGTAATATCGGGAAAAACTTTCTGTATAATACTCGTATTTTGAATCGATGACTGAATTTGGGAAAAGTTTGGCGGGAAAGATATTTCACGTGTAGTCTGATCAATCGGAAGTTTTCTCTCGCCCATATCCAAAAGCTGTTTGGCGAATATTTGCGCAGCAGGATTTTGAAGTAAATGCAAACGCATATTTGTCGACAATGTAAGATTCTCTACATGTCTCCAAAGATATGACGCTTTCAAAAATGCATTTAGTTCATCGGCTGGTATTGATCTTGGAATCATAGGGAAAAGTTTGTCGAAAATCACCAGCAAGAAGCAATAAAGCTACACTGAACATTCTTAGTAATCCAAGCTGGCAAAGAATTTTGTTGTTGATCGAAATATGTACATCTTTACTCAAGTAGTATGAGTGCTTCATTGAAAATGTCATCCGATAACTGGATTTCCACATTCGGATTCGAATAGTATACCGTCATTCATGCTTTCTTTATCCTTTTCCCAAAGATTTTTTTTTTTTTATCAGAAGGTGCGCGATAACCACAAAATGATAAAACCTTCTAATGAGAATCACATATCAGTATTTTTTGTGTTGACAGCCTATATTATGCGCCAACTTCACACTAAGTTTGTTACATTATTTGCGTGTAATGCCTTTGATAAAGTTAAACATTTTTGTATGGGAAAAGCCAAAAATCGACTTCATGAATGGACTGAATGTGCCTAGTGCATTGTTTAAGTTTTTCTTTCATTTTTTTTCAAATGAAATAGGCTTGTGGCTCATCTTTTGGATGGTTTCAAAGTCTATAACGGACGTTGGTAGAAACAACTTTTCGATCACATTATTAGCAGTATAAAAGACTTTTGTTCACAACTTTTTTATTTGTGCTTATAATTCAACGAAATTTTTAAAGAAAAAAAAAAAATTATAATTCAGCACAAAAAATAATGAGAACCAAATTCATCTTTTAACATAATTCAATACAACAAAAGTAAAAACAAGGCATTTGATCAATTTGTTGACTTTGTGAAACTATTCTTACTTAGTACTTCGTATGGCCCACTTTTGCTTTGAGGACCGCTTTTATTCTTCTTGGCATGTATTCTATTAATTCAAGCAGCTTGAAAGCGGTACCATAATTAATGCAAACTTGGACAATCTCCAGGCAAATCTGAAATAGTACGTTTAACCTCAACCAAAAGATTTTCAATTGGATTGAGGTCTGGAGATTTTGGCGGCCAATCAAGTATTTGAAATTGCTAATTTTGAAGTCACGCTTTTGTAATTTTGGCTGTGTGTTTCGGATCATTATCTTGCTGGAAGCCAATTTCCGACACATCTTTATGTCACTTTTCCAAACTTATAAAGAGTCTTCCGGGATGGTGATGTATTTAGTGGCATTCATGCGATCCACCACTTGAATGCATTCGCCAACCCCTTCCATGCACATGCATCCCCAAATCATAAGATTTCCTCCTCCAAATTTCAATGTTGGCTTGATATGGGGATCGCTGATGGGCTCACCTGGCTTTTTCCAGATCCATTGGCGACCATCGGACCCAAGACGGTTTATTTTTGTTTCATCTGACCAAATTACCCTTGCCCAGTCATTAACACAATAATCCTTATATTTATGGGCAAATTGTAGCCTTAATGGCGGTCAGTCAATAGGAGCTTTTTAATTTTAGCGCGTTCATGAAACCCGTTTCTGTGCGAAATTGTTTGTTTTTTCGAGAAATTTCTCGATGATTTGTCCTGGAAACGATTAGCCTTTCTACTCCCTTAATTTTGGAGATACCAAGTTCTTTCATCTACCATCAAATTTAATACAATTAAACTTCGTGTTTAAACCGAAATTTAAATTTACATTAGGTATGATTCTTATTTTAATACTTATTTATATATTTATATGTAACTGTGACAGTGTCAACAAATTAATCATATGCGTTGCCTAAGAACTTTTGCAAATTCCCTCAAATTAACAGTGTATATGCGTTTGCTCTGTTTGTTCTGAACATGTGATCAAAAAGTTGAATCACTGTATATAGAAATAGATAGATTTAAATATTAAAATTATCGACTAACGAAAATAATTGTTTGACATTTAAAAATTCACCTACTTAAATTCGGTAACTTTCTGATTAAATACGGCACGGAATTTAATTTTTCGAAAAACAAAACCTTGCCCATTTGGTGTATTGTTTACTCATTGCAACGAACTCGGAACCCTTTGACAATTATGAGGAACCATAGGCAAAAAAATCAACTGTCAGTCGGTTGGATTGCACGCATTCAGTTAAAAAATATCTCAAACGTTTGGATTTTGTATTATTGTTGGCTGTCGTATAGTACTCGTATACCTCAGAAGGCCAGAAGTTTTCGATGAAAATTTAAAAAAAAAAAAAAAATTCGCTTATTGTTGGACAGTCTCCAAAGGGGTGATAAATTACATTTCAGTTGTTCTTTTTGGATGAGCTTAATTTAATTTATTACTTTATGCTGGCGGAGTAATGTTCTATAGGTACCTCTATATATGTATGTAATGCAGGTACACGCAAAAGGTTTAATTGCTTAAAATTAATTATTTTGTAGGTCATGTGTACGATGTATTGACAAATTTAAAATCGGGTGATTTTGATTTTTGGTGAACGGCACTTAAAGCATTCATGAAATTCACGAGTTTCACAAAACTTCGATTATATTATGTTTTTCTTACGAGATAAGCTATTCCATTGCATGTCATCAGTCGTGTGGTACCAGATCCAGTCTATAGAATAGAAATTTCTGTACCTTGAATAAGACATCTTGTATTCCTCGAAACAACTCTTAACTCTCGGAATAAATGGCAGTATTGTGTATTAGCATATCCATTTAATTAGAAATGTATTTCGTTGCTGAAGACGATTTTTCGCTAGAAAAAGCCCACTCATCGAATATTCGATGCCATTGTAGGTCTACTTTTGTAAGGTTTTAGAACAAGATCCTTGCGGAGTTGGGTAACATAATTCCAATCACTGTGAACAGCGACGAGTAGACGAATGGACAAATCACGGTCTTCATTAAGACTGGCGGATAAAGCAGCAACATTTTTCTCTGTATGCACTCTACACACACAGGTAAGTGCCTTGATGTCCAAAAGCGTTAAATGGGTGTAAAATTTGGTCACAATGGCATGAATTGTTTGATCAGTAGGTCGATTGTGATGACCGTAAATGGTCATGAAGTGCGCGAAAAACATCGCACTGCACGAATTTCAATAATTTGTAAATGTTGTTCGGGTATAAGTCTTTTCATGATATGAATAGCAATGCTCAGTGATAATATTTGACTTCGACACATGAAACGAATCACGCGTGTGCTATCAAAAATAGAGCACTGAAAATCCAAACAACAATGTTTTTAGAGTAAGCTCTTACAATTGGAATATTGTCTAAGATAGTGTTAAACCAATTGAAAAGCAAAGAAGATTGTATTTAAAGAGGGAAGAAAATAGTCATTCTACTCTGACTTAAGTTGAAGGAACTATTAATGCCACTTCTGCCAGTGCGTACAATTTATGAGCATTCTCCTTATTTTTGTGTCAAAATTGTAAAATATTTTCTCTTAAATCTATACAAGGACTTGGATACAATTTTCTAAGTAAATTTATAATGACAAATATCTGACTTATTTTATTAATATCGCAACATTTTTCTACATCATATCTATTGGAATTGTTTTATTTGATGGGCGAATTCCATATTAGGAAAACCATTTTCTTTTATGAGACATATTTTGTAATATTATATTATTACGTACATATGTATTTTGCAAAATAATTGTATTAAGTCGCCACTTTAACCGATCTTATACAACTGAATTTCACGTTCTGGCCGCCATCAGTTTCAAAGAAACACGGCCAAATGAATGGATTGACCAAGAACCAGAGGAAAAATATTGCTTCAACTGCTGAGCACTATGGCGAATCAATTCATTTGGATTTTACACCAGCAATAAGTTCCTCAGTAATAAGTACATACCGTACGATATATCAGCTGTGATAGACGATAACGTTGAATGTTAAATATATGTCATGTATTGGAACTTTTACGAAAATGATAAGAAATTGATTTTGCCTTCTGACAATTTCAAAGTTCTCGCAATCGACGTGGAACACCTTTTCGCCACACGGTAAGAGACATGTAAGTAAAGAAACAACCCAGTAATATTGCGTTTGATTATTGAGGTGCAACGAAAACCCAAGTGTGTCGATTTTACGTCGAAATATGAATTTGGCATATCATAATGAGCACTCCACAGAGTTTTCTATCGAAACTTTGCCAATTGAATGTTTCAAGTGCATGACATTAATAAAGAGTTTATCTGAGAAATCATTTTGAGCAATAGTACTCATTGCCGTCTTCAGAGAAGTTGTGAAGAAGCCTCTATATCCACAGAGCTACTGTTTGGTGTGGCTTCTGAAACGGAGACAAATCGTATGGATTCTACCTTCTCTTTTTTAAGGCTTCACGGCTAAATCAGCCGATCTTGCCAACTAGTGCAAATCACCAGAACAAAAGATTAGCGACCCGGAAATGCAGCCCCCAGAATTTCGGGTGTGACCTCCTGCAGTATGTGATTTTGTTCGATTATCTCTGGAACCACATGTCCTCTAGTCCCAATCCTTCCAACTGAGAAAGGAGAAAGTCGTTGAGCATGGCTCTGTAGCGCTCGCCGTTCAAAGTAGTCGGCGTTTTCGAAAAAATTTAGCCCGATTACGCCTCCAGCGTAAACAGCACACCGTGCAGTAACTTTGAGCAGTATTGGCTATTGGTTGGTTATACTCAGATTTTCAGTGCCCTGGAAGCGATAATTTTGCTTATTTACATAGCCAGAGTCATGGAAATGGGCCTCGTTGCTCATGATAATTTCCGATCGATATTCAGATTGGCTTGAGCGTAGGTTAAATAGGCTTGGCGGTCAACAGCTAACAGCTGATACACTGTCTGCACTTTATAAGGAACATCTTACAGCCTTTCACAAACATTTTCTGTAAGGACCGTCACCTGGTCGATCCTCCGCGGTCCTTTGTGACATCTTTAACCACAGCTGCAATGTTATCAGAAGAACGGCTGCTCCGGGGCCGACCAGACCTGTCAGCATCTCGTGTTGTCTGATACTCTTCTAGGCGAGCGGCTAAACGAATTTGCGCCGAAATTCACCCTACGCCAACACCACCAACGAATTATTTCACAAAAATTAATCATTACAATTATTCCGCGTTCTTAAGGAGTATAGCTATTCATGTCTTGTTGATGAATACGTATTTTATATCTATTTAATCCACAAATGCCAAAGTAGAATTGACATTTGCCGCCAAAAATTATAGCATCTTCCGATAGGGTGATGACTTTTGCGCCCCGTAGTATGTCTGTTAGAAAGTCTACGGGCCCTTTCCTGTACCCTTAGTTAACTATTATAGTTTTCTTCCTTATGCAGCGGTCTTAAGCTGGAGCTCTCAACTAAAGCAATCACTGGGACCATATAAAACAAAAAACAACTAACAAACATGACCCATACGAATAAAACATCGACTGGTAGAATGGCTGGGAGCTGTCGGAGCTCTGGATATGATTCCATTTGTTATAACAGCTGATCTAAAATCTAATATTTACGTTTTTAAGTTCCCGGAATGGGACAGTAGATATGTTACATTAATAAGGGTAGTTGTTAAGTCCTAACGAGTTAAGTGACTCATTAGAAGTAGGTATAAACTCCAAGATTTATCGCAATCAGGTCATTAATGTTTAAATATGGTGAAAATCGAGTGCCGCGCTGTTATAAAGTATCTTATCAAAAAAAATACAGTCTGTTCGAACCATACTAGATAAGATGCAATTTAGGAATTCTTGTCGGGGTTACACCATGGTTTACAAGTGGCATAGTCTCCTTAAACAAAGCAAAGACTCACTTGAAGATCACCCACGGCCAGGGCGACCAATCGTCTTGACCAGTCTGGAAATTATTCAAAAAGTTGAAAAATTAATATTGGAAGAAGCTTGATTACAGAAAAACAGCTCGCAGAACTGATTTTGTCGCCACAAAAAGAACAGTCGTGTTGCATTGGCTACCCTGCATAAGATAGCCTTCGATTTTCTACATCACCCATACTCTGACACAGGATGTTTTATGGATGAGAGTAATCCTATAGAGCAGAACTGTGGGAACTATTCAAAACCTTGTCTTTGTTTTTTGTATCGACAATAGTCTCAGCACCCAAGTTTGGCGAAATTGGGGCTCGCGCTAATATTTTTTTTTTTGGGAAGGACGGAGGAGAAATACTAATGTTTCTTAGTTACATATGTGTGATGGTTTTGAATATTTGCAGATCACTCGTATAATATCATGAAAATAACGCTATTGGCAATTTCGGTGGATAACTGGTGGTAAAATAACGATAAACCAAGATGAGGGAACAGGCATTACGTAAAAAGGTATTCGGTGAAGTCAATTGACATGACAGTGCAACAAGCGCAGAATAGTCTTACTAAGGTGTTGCGTTCATTCCAGGCTCATTTAACCTTTTTATTTTTTCTGTTTAGTTTGGGATGATGTGAATAATAGCTTACACGGCGCTACAGTTCGCACTCAAAGTCAGACTTATTGCGCAGCTACCATTTCCAAGGAACTAAGTTTAGAAATCGTTTCCTTTACTGTGTTGTCAATGCCCGAGAAATAAGTTTACATGGTTTCATCCCATAAGCCTGGAGGGAAAAGAGCACATTTATGGTATACATAACAAAATGATAAATCAGGAACAAGTCTAAGGTGTTACCTGTATGACTATTTACGTCAGGTATTCAAACTCATTTACAAGCTGGTTTAGTTGTTTTCCGAAGTTAAGATCACAACATACCGTCCTGTGATTTGATTATCAAGAATCTTTGTTCCAAGCCAGGATTGTACGAGGAGACGAAAAGAAAACAGCAAGTATAAGTTAACTAATCACCCAAACTAGTCGGCAAATTAAAGAGACTTGCTTTCGGAATAACTATCCGAAGTTTCAATGTCAAAGTTACTAGTGTTTCGCGATAAAACCTCTCTTTTAGATGAAACATTTGTATTAGGATACCCCAACATAAATAATCATATTAGGCTGCTGTAGAAAGTCTCTTGAATCGACGCCTTTACAATGGAAAACGTGTTGGACATTGTTATCGACATTAAGCTCGACATTGAGAGAGGGTATGCTCTCTCTAGTTCTATTCTCACTCAGATGATTCCAACAGAAAGATTACATTGATTGTGCGAACCAACAGTCATTTGGCACTCATTTTGCAGACCAATGCAATTGTATCGGAACTCCGATTGATTTGGGAATATAAAATCGACTCCTTCTGTATAAAGCGCTGCCTATAATCAGGGTTTGAGCCAACAAAGATATGTAGTCGAGTCGAACCTTCAAATTGCTTCTGCTGTCCTGGCAAAAGACTATATTGTGAGGAATGCTGCGGCTAATGCCCGCGTTTTTCTAGCTAGTTCGACAATGCAAAAGCTGGACTGTTTTTTGTGTGAGTAAGACAGAAAAATAATCCGAAGATTGAAAAATCAGTAGATAGTGTAATTAGTATTCTCTTAAAAAACAAAGGTACCAGATCAAAGGAGTTCCTCTCTCTGACTGGACATTGTTTCCCTCGGTTTGGACTCGTTTCCATTTAAAAATTGTAAGAGGAGCTGCAGAGTCTTCTTCTTGGTTCTATTATACGAGTATATGAGCAGAAAACTTATGTTAATTATTGGCGTTTATTTCTCATGAAGCAAAGCAACTGTGAAGAAAATTTAAGTTCCGAAGGTTAAGTCTTGACATTTGGTCTCATCCCAAGTTCAACTATCTATTGTCTAAACTGAAATAGCACAAAACTTACACAAATTATAGGGCTTTGCTGGACTTCCATTCAAATAAACGTCTTTTCCTTTGTCTATTGGAATGACTCTCTTAAGCGGATTTCTATAGCATCTACTGGACATGTGTTGACATTTCCCAGAACAATGTGACCCATTTCAATTTTTACTGCACATCCTATTTACATAACCTCAAGCTTCAAGAACCCAAACCATTCATTCGAGTTCTTTCATTCTCCCAGAGAGAAGTCATAAAAAACTAGCACATCCAACACATTCGACATTTTCTGATATTTTTCCCATGCTCAAGAGCATTCGACACATCCCATTCCCAAGGTTCAAGCATGAGTTTCGAAGAAATACAATGCAACACACACACACACAATTTTACATACACCATAGCGATTTGTTTTAAGTTGAATAGTTATTGTTAAATGTTGCATAAATGGCGTCCTACCGCATTTTTATTCTGGTCGTCATGACCATCATTGTATTCTACTACGAGTACTTTTGAGTCCTGGTCGCCCTTCTGTATTTTTTTTGATTTTGTTTCACAACTTCCGGCCGAGAAAATTCTAGCAAGCTCCGCTATTGAAAGAACATTGTGGAGCATCAGTTTCCTGCACCGCAGGTCACCACCCAATGACCCAATCTACCCAATCGAATTTTATGCAGTGCAGTCTGTGCTCTTAGGTAACTGTGAGATTAAAATTTTCGTTGCATCAAATAATAAAATAGGATAAATGCCAGGAAATAGTCAGTTCTTTCCCCTCCTCATTCGCTGTCTATCCAATTTCCTTTGAGAACTGACATCAGGTGGCACGGCAACATTGTTGGCCAACCCTTTATAATCGGCCAGCGGTGGTATTCGTATTTGATTCGTACCCTAGGTACAACTGGGATTGTGAAGCTGTATAGTACAGTTCGTCGCACAATTGTAGAAAATTTTTTATTGTATGCGAATGTATTCAGGCCAACTGCTGTTCCTCTATCACAAAGCCTGCCTACATTGGAATCTATTGAAATTCTAGGCGACACAATCTACTGCATGATAGAAGAAGCTGTTGATGACGGAGACTGAAGGGCTGGTTTGAAGCTGAATAAAATGCAAAAGAACGAGAACCGAGCATAAGTTCCAAGGCGAAAGCTGATTACATTTGAAAGTTTTCCATGAATGCTAGATTTTTTCTTTTCTCCTATTCCATTACTTATTTTTCGTATTTCAATTTATTTTTGCTCGTTTTCTAGAAAACCAAAGGAGACAAAAAGAACGCAAACATTCTGAAATACTCGTACTTCTGGGAATGGTTTAGTTGCTGCGGCGAAAGAAAATATGAAATTCTGTTCAATGATGCAAAATGTGTGCTCGGTGCGGTAGAGAATATTGACACACAATGAGGAATGTATGAGGATCCTAATGAGGGGATTTAAGTCCCTTCGTCGTCGAAAGCTGAGGAAGAGTGCTTTTATTGATTTTTTTTTAAAAAAGACTGCAATCCTGATGAAGAATGGTATAAGAATGAATCGTCATGTTTGGCTATAATTCTACCAAGCTAATGAATGCGGAATTTCACGATATGTAATGTGAGGTTACTTTCCTGGAGAACATATGAAGAAATAAGCTGCCTGCCTTCCTGCAAGGAAGGGAAACACGTTTTATAAATGGCTTGTTACAACATCAATAGAAACTTTATGAAAAAAATGTGAATTGAAATTGAATAGCCAGTGGCAGTGCTTATAGTGTTGTTTGTCGTACTGAATCACGAACACCTTTAAACCGTGCACTAAACTATTCCTTTCTGCTTTAGGATCCCATTAAAACTCATCTGAATATTTTTTTAAAAAAAGAACCTAACACTCAAGTGGGTATGAATACACTTATAATGCCTCAGCGACAGAAAAAATTGGACAGAGAGAGATAGCAGAAAGATGTTTGGGCTCAGTGGTTATTTTTCTCCATAGGTGGCATCCAACATTTAATGGGGAGACTAAATTGTTAGTGAGCGCTGGCTTGTTGTTGTATTCTAGTCAACTAAACATCTTACTTGATTTTTTTTCACTGAAAAATGCAAGTCTTTCGAGTACGGCTGGGATTCGAACACCGAACCTTCCGGTTTGGAAGCCAGTTCACTACCACTTGAGCAACGGCCGCCAACAATATAACTTCTCTTCGATAGTATCAATTTGTTTACAAACATAGTCCTCTATCATCCACTATAGCACTCTAAAACACAACATAATGTAGATAAATAATTTACCCAGATACTCTATGTACATACATATATCATTGTGATCAAAGGACGCTTTTATCATTTTGAATGGCTAAGCTTAAGGACAGGAGCTCCTTGAAGGCTGGACCGCCCGTGAATGTATAAATGGTGCTAATGTTGTATAGGCAACAACTGCATAAGATGCCTGGTAAAAAAGAAATATATGTCAGATGAGAATAGGCTCGCGAAGTTGTATGTTAGTACATATTCCCTCTAAACTGAAAAATCTCGTATTTCCATAGTCAACAAGATAGTTTTTCGCAGTTGGTTGACTGCAACTCAGTCAAAAAAAATCTAACTAGATACCTATTATGACTCGGCTTGCCCTATCTTCAAAACGAACGCTATACCCTACAGATTAATAGCACTACTCAACAAATTTTTATCTTTTAACCCGCCATTGGTGACGCAAATTTGACTTTGATCAATGGTGACGCCGCCGGTTTCACGCACCGGGGTTTTCAGCTGAAGATTTTTCGAAATGTGTTACTAATAGTTCATGTTTTTTTTTTTTTTTTTAATATATGCTCCTTGCGATGGCAATGGCGTGATAGTTAGCTCATTGGACTATCACGCAGACAGTCTGGGTTCGATTCCTGGCTGAGTCACCCTTTCGGCGGCCAATGGCAAACTCCCGAAAGTAAAAAAATTGCCTACGAAGAAGCTTCTAAGGAGTGCCGTTCAGACTTGGCGATATACCGTAGGCCCCGCACAGATGTGACTAAGATGACAACATTTGTGTTGCAAATGAGTGTCAAGAAGCTAGGCCATGGCCCATACCGGGCTGCCAGCGCCACAGTGTTTTTTTGTTTTATATGCTCCTTAACAATAAAACAAATTTAATCAACATAAGCTCTTTTATTTCGTTATTAAAGTTTAGAAAAATTGTTTAATTAGAGCACTAAAAATAACAATATTTTTATTAATGCATTTTTAAAAATTAAGAAAAAAATAAAAAATCACTTATTCATAAAGAAAAATAACGTTTTTTAATCTTTCGACATTAGAAACTTTTACAAAATAAACAAAAATTGGTATCCTTCCAAACAAAAAAAAAAAAAATATATAATAATCTCAAAAACTAAATTTCTTCAAGTAAACAGCTGCCGCAATACGGCACTACGTGTTCAAGACACAAATAATGTTGACATTTATGGCAAAAGTACTTGGTTTTTCTGTTTTTTTTTTCCATCCACACTCATAGCACCGGCCATTTCTTGAAGGACCCGATGTCCCAGCTACATCATCTATATCTAAAATCTCCGACAGTCTTAGTCTCATTGATCGTGGCAAGTTCAAGTGCATTTGCCGATCTCTTATGTGAGGTTCAATTAGTTTCATAGCCAAATTCTCAATAAAGTTACGACGTGGTAGTTTTATCTCTTGATTGTTGGCTGTATGTATCACTTGGCTGTTTATAGTACTGACATTGAGCATAGCGTAGAAGACTACCATAGTACCAATTATAATTCGCACATAAACGATCCACGACATCGACGCCGCCCTTGGGGTCATTGTAGCTCAAAATTATATCGGGTTTTTGAGTTTCGGCATCAACTTTAGCATCATTGTGCATTGTACTAATAAGAAGAACATTTTTTCCTTTCTTTGGAACATGTGACACCAAAACCATATTGTCACGAAAACCAAATATATTGGATTTTACATTTCGACCGCGGAATTTCCTTCTTGTTCTTACTGATTGTTCCGACGGTTGGAGCAATGCTTCAGCTAAGGGTATACTGGTGTATCAATTATCAGTTGTGACGTTGCGACCTGTATTGAAAATCGGTTCGCATAATCTTTGAACAACAGCGAAGCCAGAATTGTCGAAATTGTATGTGATGCTTGTGGTTGTTTTCCGGGTTAAAATTTCCATATTATATTGTATGTGTAGAACATTTTGGCGTCACAAAGGGCTTGAATTTTGATGCCATATGGATCTGGTTTGTTTGGAATGTATTGCCTAAATGAGCACCTTCCGCGAAATCCTTCCAACTTCTCATAAATATTCACAAAAGCAGATAAAGTGTAATAAGCCTTACAATTGTGAACGAATTTCTCGAATATTTCTCGAATATGGCATATTTTGTCAAATTGCTTTCTATTTACCCTCGTAGTACCATCATCAAACCTCAAAACTCGCAGTAAAAATCTAAATCTTTGGGCAGACATTGTAAGCCGAAATATTTCAATTGAACCACCATCCGTTCGAAACAACTCTTCAACGTTCAGATGATTAGATTTTTTAACACCAGCTAAAAGGAGCAATCCTATCAGGCAATGTATTTCCTTGAAATCAGTCTCTTTGGCATATGTTTCTCTGTAAAATTTATCTTTCACTGTAGCAATATATTGGTTTGTATACTTGACAATTATATGAATAATAGAGTCCTCAAAAAAGTGTCTCAAAATTTCAAGAGGATCTGTTTCATTGGTTATAACCCGCTTTGGTCCTGGTAACTGTGAAACTATGTTGGCACTTCTAGTACGAACAGATTGGCGTGCAGGTTCCTTACTCCATTTCGTACTTTTGTTTTTTCCAATATAAAATAAAAGGTTGTTGTTACCTGAAGGCTCTCGGTCACTTAATTCCTCTTCGCTGTCTGAATTTTGTATTTCCCAGAGGTTCATAATCATTCTCGGATTCACTATCTGAAGAACTTGGTTGTCTGTCCTCATCAAGTGTTGTTTCCTGTAGAAGGTATTGTAGATGACGCTGTTCGCTTTCGTAAGACATGCTGTAACAAGGTTTATAATATGAAACACATACATACACACATACATAGAATCCCTTACGAGGCTCAAACAGAAGTCTGCTAGCATATTAGGCTCCCATATTCCTTGATAACGCTTCTGAATTGCAGCAACATCTTGATGAAAGCGTTCTCCTTGTTCATCACTAACCGCACCCATATAGTATTTTCGGGAAAAAAATTCAAACGATGGTGAAGAAAATGCAGCTTTAAGGACATATTGCATCGCTTGTCTTTGTCTTTGTTTCAGCGTTTTACGAAATTTTATGAGTCCCAATTTGATATGTAGCGGTGGCAGAATAATTTTATTTGAATCAACTAAAGGTTGTCCCGGTATGAAAGAGTGTCCTTGCGGCCAATTTTTTTTTTAAAAATGTTCTGATCGGCTCGGCTGTCCATCAATATGTGCCACATAATCATGACCAAGTTAAAACATTAAACCATTCACACCATTGCAGAAAACTGAACCATCTTGCTTGGAAAAATATGAAAGAAATGAAAAGATCCTATATGAAGTAACCTTCAAATCTGGCTCGCACAGCTTCCATTGCTGTAATCTCGAATTAAGTAATTCTGCTTTCTCGATGGATAAGTTTAAATGCCTTACAAGGTCATTGGGCGCCGTGTTTGATTGACAAAGAGTGGTCTTGAATTGTCCTGTACAAAATCCTGATCATTTCAATCTTCACAGTCCGTTGAACTAGAATTTAGCGAAATTTGGGTTACCCCAGAACATTGTACTGAGTATTCAGGTACAGGTAGATTGTCGGAATGTGGCTTAGGTTTTATGACTGATAATACATCTGCATACTGAATACCTCGTTTAGATTTTTCTGAAAATCCTTTTAGTGGAGTTAAACAGAAATAGCAATCCACAGCATGACTCGTTGTTTTAGTCTAAATCATTGGCGAGCCAAACGGCATTTTCTCGATGCTTCCATTGCGCCACTCATTCAGATATGTCTAACACCTTAAACAGCTAACTTTAGGAGCCCACGACTTATCCTGATTTCTAATTTCACGGTTTAAATAAACAAGACACAATTTTTTAATTAACTCCGAAAGTGTTTTTTTTTTCGATTTTGGCGTAAACTCGCCGCAAATATGGCAAAATAAATTGGGATTGTTAACACACAGGCGTGACATTTTAAAGAATACCAATTGAACTAACAGGAAAACAAGGTTTTGTAAGAAATTCAGTTATATTGTGGATTTACCCATGATTTTAAAGCTGAACGTGTTTAAAAACAGTAAATGTTTCTCTACTTCTAGATGTGGTAGGAAACTATGATGTATACAGATATGTATAATTAATCAACCTGATTATGGAACATTATAAGCCGAATCAGATAATTTTTTAGTGTTAAGTAGTGTAACTAGCAAGGGTGCACAATTTTTCCTGTAGCAAAAATTCTAGAAGCAGCAACAGACATACTCTTAAGTTGCTATTGAGCTTGCTCTTCCATGTCTTTCTGATGTAAGGAATCTCCTAACCTCTAATGAGCGACGTTTTTTTTTTCATTTTTAGATTTTGAACAAATATACAGATCGATTAACCCAAATTATGCATCCATCGAACGTTTTATTCAATAAGTTGATTGTTTCGTTTGCTGTGAGGCACGCATTGTCACCCTGGCGCAACCACATCCCTACACATTCTCCCCATTCATTCAGACAACGAAAGAAGCATTACTGGTTGTTCGTTAGCGAGTAGCCTTGACCGTTATACGCTGATTGGCACCAAACTTTTCATTTTCCGAGGTGAAGATGTGTTTTGATAACTTCATGTGGATTATTTTCGCTCCAAATACTTATTGATACACTCATTGAGCCAAAATCGAGCTTTATCGCTGATCACAATTTTCGGATGAAACAGCGATTTCAATGCCAGTTGATTTTGTGCCCATTCACCGAAATTTCGACGTAAAGGATAGTAATTCGGCTTCATTTCAAATCTCGTACCTCATCAACCCTTATGTCAATACGACATACCTGCCTATTTGTATTTTCAAATGCAAAAATCATGGTGATAAACATAGAAGACCCGGCAACATTTTCAAAATGCCAATTACAGTCCGTTTGATAAGATCGTATACGGCAAAACTCGTTTATGAAAACCGGTTTGGAAGTGGCATTTGCATTAGCAGATAAAAAAATACTTCTGCTAAGATGCTTTGAATAAAAAAATTTAAAGAGTGTTCAATATTTGTCAGAGACGGAAGTATTTTAAAATGAGTGTCGCGTTTGCATCACGTTTTGAAGCAGTATTCTTGTGCACGCATCCAAAAGGACCGAAAATGTCATACGGAGCAGCTGCTGAATACATGGAAAAGTCAAAAGCATTTGTTAGCAAGTGGGTGCACCGTTATTCCCAAATTAAAAATGTGGATGGTTTGCCGGATCGTGGGTCTACGCCAAAAACAACAAAAAAACAGGACAAAATGATTCTACGCGTTTTTGGAAAAAATCCTTTTCTATCGTTACGTGGAGGACAAGGGATTTTACGTAAAAGGGGTCTTAATGTGTGTTTTGATACGATACGAAGAAGTTTACTAGCCAATAATGTAAAATTTCGAAGAACAATAAAGAAACCACTACTGTCAAAAAAACACGTAGAAAAACGACTCAGTTGGGCCAAGGAGAATTTGGACAGAGATTGGAACAACGTTATTTTTTCGGATGAAGCTTCTTTTTGGGCATGGTCTCCTATCACTCATACCTGGTGTACACAATCCAATAAATTAATCCAGCGGACCGTCAAACACCCGGCAAAGGTGCACGTTTGGGGATGCTTCTCAAAACAAGGATTTGGCAATTTGTTCATGTTTACAAATAACTTAAACGCACCCAACATGGTCAACATTTATAAGAAGGCTTTATTACTATCTATCCAAAGGTGGTTTAAAAGAAGGAATGAGAATTGGTTACTGCAAGAAGATAATGACCCGAAACATCGCAGTCGTGTGTGCAGTGCGTGGAAACAAGAAAATGACGTCGATGTTTTAGATTGGCCATCACAGTCGCCGGATGCAAATCCCATTGAAAATATTTGGGCATTCATGAAGCTAAAGCTCCAAGGAAAGAAGATCTCGACGGTCACAACAATTATCACGAAAAATACGAGTTTTATGGAGATCTTTGTCTCAAGATTATGCTATAAAATTAGTAGAAAGCATGCCTCGAAGACTCCAAGCAATTATTGATAATGGAAGGGAGTGGACAACATATTAATTGAAAAGCATTCAAGTAAATAAACAAAATAAACCGGTACAATTGATTTTTTTTTATTATTATAAGTTCTTCTTTAATTTTTGTCGTGTACGATGTTATCAAACAGACTGTAATTAAAACTAAATAAAAAAATAAATACCTACTAGATTAGAAGTTTTTCACAGTTACACCGCACTAACCATACGTGCATACCCGGGTATGCAGCCTGTCTATTCGTGTTAAATATGGTTGTGCCTTTCTTTTAGACACTTAACCGGCAGGACCATCTGTAGTTTATGGTTTACTGAATATCATCGCCACCAATAAGAGACTTATTTCAAATGCTTAACAGAAATTTCCGTAAATATTTTATTCCATATGAGGAACTTACGTTCGACGATCAGCTCTTTCCATTTCGTGGTAGGACTAAATTTACGGAATATAAACCTTCGAAGCCCGCTAAGTATGGTATTAAGATCTGGTGGTGCAAAAACTGCATATGCATTACAAGGCAATATCTAGGTAAAGGTAAAGAACCAGATAAGACTCGAGCGACAAGACAAGGAGAACAAGTAGTAAGTCAGTTAGAGCAATCCTATAAAAACACTCGACGAACAATTTTTTCACATCACTTGAGCTAGCCAAAAAACTAATGCGATAGAATTTGGGACTAGTTGGAACACTAAAAATAATAAGGCGTATATACCAACACAGTTTCTACCACAGAAAGAACGTGCTGTTTTTTCTAGTGAATTTGGGTTCCCTGATATCATTGTATTTCTACGAGTATGTGCCAAAAAAGTAGTGATTCTATAGTCCACAGTTCACTACGATAGAACAATTGTTGGTGTGAAAAGTAAGCCAGGAATCATAAGATAATGCTAATCCACTAAATGCGGAGTTGATACTTTTGACAAAATCCTTGGCGAATACTCCACAAAACTCCAAACTAAAAGGTGGCCGGAAGCTTTTTTTTATAATATTTTAGACGTCGCTGCGTTAGCAGCACATATAATATTTAAAATCAACAAACCGGAACTTTCAATATCTGCATTGCAAAAATTTGCAGAATCTCGGAAGAAACCTTGCAATGCGATCTATAAGGACTCAATCAAAATCCCCATATATTTACCGCAACTTCAACACCTGGAATGGAATAGAAGTAATATTCGAACAGAGTGTACAAGTTTAACTCTCAACTTCTAGGCACCAGTCTCCACAAGAGAAACCCGATAGGACTATGTTATACTGAGTCCAAGAGACGGACAACTGGAAAGGAATGCCAAGTTTGTAACTAGGCAGTCTGGCATAGGCATAGTCGCGATCTTACTGCGTGCCAAAACTGTTTGTGATTACTTATTTTAAACAAACATAAAAATAAAATTATTTTATTGTGAGTTATATATAATTTGTATTCTTTGGATTCACATGTGTTTTGGGCATTAAGCAGAAGAAGCGTAACGAATCTAAGTTACATACTTGGGTATGCACGTAGTAACTAAGCGTTGTGTGACACTCGCATTGACACAAAGGCTAAACCAGGGCCTTTTCGTAAAATTTACCTCGTTGCCGTATTCTAACAAAATGTTATGCGAAAACGGCCAACAATAAAGCGAATACGGCCCTCAGATGGTTGATTAGATATGGTGTAATTAAGTGCAATTGCTCTATTAGACTGTCGCACAGAACCACATTATTAGGCCCAAATTTCTAAAATTTGGTAGCGTTGTTGAAACGCTTTTACATTCCGGTAATTACAAGCACTACTGAATGAAAATGACACTGACATCTAGGTGTACAGATATAATCGTTTGATTTTGAAAGTATTAAAAAGGTTGAAGACTTCTACACAAATGAAAATAATATTTTGGCTCAGGGTATCATCAACATAACAGCATCCGCCAGCCTTTAGAGTCATTTTTTGTAGCTACAACATCCGTAGAATTTACAGCTGTAACGATATTCGACTCTCGACCCATTACAGCAGTTATATGATAGATCTGACACCTACCATTGGTGCCTTCAGACTGCAAAATTATTTTCAGTTCATTTCAAGTCAACATCTAATGATGGCAAAAGATATTAGGTTCGCTAGTAAGTTCTCGCTCTTTGTCAATAGATGACTCCAGCAGTATGTGCTGGACGATTTTGACATATCCAAGACGTCATAAACCAAGCTAAGATATATGGTAAACAAACCGTTTTGACACATGAGTAATTTTGGTTTGGCGTCATATACTATATTTTGGTTTTGTGAAAATGTTTGATTTTGTGCCAAATAATCGTCATTTGCGGGAAGTGTTGGTTTTCTTCTTTCATTCGAGGAAAACGGCGGCTGAAGCTCATCAAGAGCTCCAACAAGTTTACGGAGATGCTGTTCTAAGTGAAACTGCCCGGTCATGCTTCTATATTGCGAGCACTGCGCGAAAAATGCCCAGAATACGAGCAGTGGCACGAAAAAGTGATTCTACAGCATGACAACGCACGGCATCACGTTGCTAAGCCCATCAAAACAAACCTGGAAACGCTCTAATGGGAAGTCCTACTATTTTATTAAAGAATTTGGCATTAATCATACGCATGAGCTTAAAGGTTTTATCTTTTTACAAGGTGTCGGTCGATTTCAATATATCGGGTGTCCCATGATTCACACAAAATGTAATTTTGATGGAAAATACAGATTTTTAATTAGAAAGCTTAATTTTTTTTATTGATTCATACTTGCTGGCAAGTACGTACTGTTTTATTGAAATTTTCTATGACCGTTTTGCTATGACCTCCTAATTTCATCTTTAAAAGCGTTGATGGTCGTGGGCTTGTTTACATAGACTTTTAACTTCAAAATCCCCCAAAGAAAAAAGGCCAATGGCGTTAAATCGCAATATCTGGATAGCCAATTCTGATCGCACAAACGGCTATTACACGATTAGGAAATGACTCATGCAGTAATTGAATTGTTTCTCTGTCTGTATGGCATGTGGCACCGTCTTGTTGAAACCATATGTTGGTCGCATCCATATCTTGTAATTTAGGCACTACAAACTGAGTTATCATGTTACGAAAGCGAACACCATTAATTGTTACTGCCTGACCAACCGCATTTTCGAAGAACAATAGTCCAATGATGCCTCCACCCCAAAGTTCGCACCAAACAGCCGCGCGTTGTGGATGCATTTGTTTGTTAACAATTACTTGTGGGTTTTCCGAACCCCCAATGCCATAAAGATGAAAATGAGCTTCATCACTGAAGATGCAATTTGTTCGAAAAATCAGCATCCACTTGTTGTTGTTCCAAAATCCATTCAACGAACCCTCTTCGCACTGCATGGTCAGTTATCTTCAGTTCTTGAGTCAATTGAACTTTGCAAGCATGAAGTTTCAAGTCTTTCGTGAGAATTCACTACGGTGACGAATTGATGTTCCTGGACTGTCAGCAATACTCTCGCGAACTGCTTCAATGTTTTTGGTTGAAAGGCTTGTGACAGGGCATCCAGAGTTTTTAAGATCACTAATTGATCCAGTCTCCCTGAATTTTCAATTAATCTCTTCACAGTTCAATATTCTTCATTGTTTTTAGAATATTGCTCAACAATGAAAATGCGTTGTTCTTTTGTATAGCGCCCCATTTTTGCTAACCCCGAAATGTCAGCTGTCACATTATTATCCTTTTTTCCGTTGTCAAATTTTGCATGAATTATGGGACACAATTTACTTCAACAACTAAATCTCTTTTCGGCTTGTTTTCAAGTCCTTATCGGTATTTTGCACTTATCCATGCTAGTAACGCTTGCATTTTGTTCTTAACCACCACTTCCTCATTGTTTCCATACCACCTTACCTTTTTTATGCAGCAGTATCTAGAATTTTTATATGTACGGATTGTTAAACTGATTCCCTGGCGTTTTCGTTTGAATCTGCATCTATAAAAAATGGTTTTAATTGATAATTCCTCTAAAAGCTGGTCCAAGATTGATTTAATTTCCTGATTGCTAACTACTTACGGTGCGTCATCGGCTATATTTTGTGTTTTGGTGTAAAATCTCACTCTTATTGCCGTAATAATGCTGTCAAAATGAGGGTAAATGTGTTTTTCTTGCAGTCCATTCTGTAAGAATACCACCATTGGATTGTTATTTCTAGAAGTAGGCCATGTTTGCCTACTAATATGTTTACTAGTACGAAAATTTTGCTAGTCATTGTAAAGAAGTTCCAGATTTGATGACAGGGTCGTCCAATTTGTGGTCATAATTTGAGTTTCCTGTTTCAATCACATAATGTCAAGCCGAACTATCAACTGAGATTGTATGTGTTTAGTTTAAGGTTTACTTTTTATAATATTGGTTGCATGGAAATTGTGAATATATGAAATGAATTTATAAAAATCAGAATTTACCTAAATTTAAATAATTTAATATGTTCTTGACCCTCCACATACATAAATTCATGGTATCATCTTAAACGTCCACAAAAACCATAAAGCTGTTATCACTTACCCTAGGAGCTGTTGAGTTTGACATGAATATAACTATTTTCCACAGAATCACTTTTCCACTGCTAGCAGAAGTGACCGTCCGTCGAAATAGTGTACGAGTATGCATCACTTTCATAATGCCGTACTTTCGTAATACTCAAAGGAGGAAAGTATTCGGAGGAGGAAAGTATTCGTCACCAACACAAAAAGAAGGCGGACTTATTTGCCGAGCACCTAGAAGCTTTTAAACCATTTTACGGACAAATGCTACGATAACGAAGCCGGACAACTTTAAAATAAAGAGCGTGTCGTTGGTCGAACTTTGCCGAACGATAAGAAATCTTAAAATTAGATTTAATAACCGGACAGATCCTCAAGGAATTGCCAAAGAAGGCTCTGATCAAGCTTATACATATTTTTAATGCCGCGTTCCAAGACAATGGAAAGTCACCGAGGTTTTAATGGTTCCGAAACCAGGAAAACCTCTAAATGACAAAAAATCCTACAGATCGATATCCCTCTTGCCGATAGTATCCAAGGTATTTGAAAGACTTTTGCTAACGCGGCTAAAACTGGTCATTGTGGAAAGAAGTTGGATTCCTGACCACCAATTCGGCTTCGAAACAAAGCATTACACGATTGACCAGGTTTGTAGAATAACGATTGAAATAGAGAAAACCTTAGAGGAGAGAAAGGTATGTTCAAGCGCTTTTCTGGATGTCTCCCAAGCCTTCGGCAAGGCGTGGCATGAAGGCCTGAAATTTAAGTACGACAGATTCTTCCAAAGCAAAATAATGAGATTTTAGAAAGACTTTTCCGTGTTAAACACGGATCGGAATACTCTGGATTTAAGGAAGTCGGTGCCGGAGTACAACAAGGAAGTGTTCTTGCTCCGGTTTTGTTTTTACTTTTCACTCGAGATATACCGCAAGAAGAAGATGCTTTTGTAGCTACGTTCGCGGGACGATATGGCTATTTTAACTACAGATAAATCAGTCAAGTTAGCAACCGTAAAGCTTCAACGAGCTTTGGACAAAATTTGCGACAAAGATTTGGGGAATTGTTCTCAATGAAACCAATGAAATCAACCCATGTTTAATTACTACTGACGAAATAAGGAACTTTACTCGAAAACTCGGTATTTGTCTTCATGTACATTGCAATAGCTCTATACTTCAGATTCTGGACGAGAAAGATCTTGTGCGTCGACTACAAAGTACAAAACCATTCTATTCAATTGCGGGCTATAGCAGTTGCTTTTGCTGGAAAGCTACCTGCCAAATGTGAATAAAACTACTTGATAAGAAAACTTAGTCGTAGGTAAACAGTAGAAGGGAGGTGTTGTTTAGTGAGTAAGAATCTCGCACTACTATGAGCTACTGGCACATAGTGTCTATGAAGATCTTTCACCTACCCACGTGAAAAAAAAAATGTTGTTTTTGGTCTACCAACTTGCCGTGAATCTTGAAGATTCCATTCGAAAGACTGCTTTTCGGCGCCACTTTCTATTTCTTATTTCTCCATTCAACAGCTTTTGATCCGTTATATGCCACAATTCTTGGTACGATATAATTTGCGGGCATCGAATCTTAAGAATATATCGAAGGCAGCGCTTCACCTATGCATGCAGCCCTCTCGAGATGGAGGTAGAGACAAGTACTGATTTGACATTGTATTCAAAGAGCCTTAACTTGGTGCTTAGAGAAATTTGTATGAAGTCCCATACTGAGGACAACATTCGACAACAAAGACGCTGCGAGCTTTACTTATTCTGCTACTAATATCCACATCCGTTCATCGATCGGACGATACGAAGCTGCCTAGATAGTTAAATTGCTTGACCCCTCCAATGGGCGTCTGTCTCAGATTAATGCGCAGATGTGCTGAGTGACCAGTGTGCATTATTTTGGTCTTGTTATTATTAATTCTAAGATTCTATCGTCTATCGCTAGTTAAAAGAGGTGACAGAATATCCCATGGCCTCACTTCATGTCGCACTTCGAAAGATCGTGGGAATCCCTCTCCTATCTAAAGATTTCCAGATCCATTGGCTCTTAAGAGTATTTTCGATTCTGTCCTTTGTCCATTCGACAATGACAGCTGCCATTATTTTTGGGAAAACAGACACAACAGCAATACCACGCCAAATATTGCAGTTCTTATGGTTTTCTGTCGTTGGTATATTAACAATAACTCCATACATCCTTGGGATCATTTTCCCATATAGTCTGTATTAGTGAAAGTAGGATAAAGACTTTTGTGTCGGGATCTGCTTTCAGGTATGTCATCAAGTCCAGCTGCTTTCTTGACCTTAAGGAGGTTCTTCTTATCCTTTAATTAACCCTTCCCTCGTTATAAGAACTTATGCGTAAGGAGTTTCCCATTTTTACTGCATCGCTGCTGCTCCGCTTATGGGGTTGGCTAATGTCGTAGACCGCAGAACGCGTCTACATACTGCTCGGTCCTGGATCGCTTCAGTGGTTAGTCCCAGGCGTTGTTGCGCATTTGCCATCTGAGAAATCTTAGAATTCCTTTTCCGACCTCGTTTTCTTACAGTTGGAGTGACCATAGTTGAGGTTGACCACAGTTTTGATTTCTGCAGCTGTAAGGGGCACGATGTCAATACCCCTGTAAAAACGCCGCATGGCTAGTTGTATAGACATAGACCTCATCGTTGCACTCAGCTCACCTGAGTCCTCATTTAACAGGGCGCAGAAATGAACCCTTTATCTCCGCTATTGATTTTCAATTTTTACTAACAGCGAGCCGTCTACATCCAAAACAGGATGGTTGGTGTTGCTTTTCGCCGAACAATATCCTTTGCGATTTTTAACATCGCTCTCACATCTCCCCTTCTTAAAGCGATTTCTTCATTCTCCGTCAGTTTGTTCATTCTGTCTGTACTGCCTTATATTCCAAGTCTCTAGTTCACGAAATCTTGATCACAGTTTTGGAGCGGGCCTCAATTAACGCCCACAGTCCCTCTATAGATGCTTCGCCTAATTCAGTTGAACTCGATGTGGTTAAGTGTTAAATTTAGTGTTAATATTTCGACATGTGTTGTGGTCTTTTAGGGCATTAGTATTGGATTTGGCTCTCCCCGCTGCATTTTCATTTCGCCGCTTGTCAGTTGCTGTGCGTATCTGAATACTTGCAAGTACCAAGTGGTGACCACTCTCTCCGTCCGCACTTCTTTCGTTTCTGACATCACAGAGTGATTTTCTCCATCCATAGGGGAGAACCAGTTCATTTTGACACATTCTGTGAGGAAATAAAGTGCCGCCCAAAGCAAGCAAACTACGTGGTTTCCTATTACGCGTTCGAGACTTGTGTTGTCCGGGCATAACACAAGACAATAAATGCAGATTGTGCAATGTGGTGGTAACAGCAGAACACATACTATGTTACTGCAATGGTTTAATCAACGAAACGGAGGACATAGATGTCAGCTCACCTAAAGAAAGGCGGCTAACCTTTCCCACAAAAATTTAATTTAAATTAATCTAGAGTGAAATAATATCAATACTCCGCCCCGCAGGGTCTTCGAACGCACTAGAAGAAGGTCTCATCTAACTAGTATGCAAACTGAATGCAATTCGTTAAAGACGGGGCTAACTTGAGAGGCTTGTTAGTAGAGGCATAGGTTCACCCCGAACGGTATCGTCACCAAGGTAAGTCAGTGAGTAAGAATAGAATAGTTTAAGCAAGCATAGAAAATTTCAAACTATAATACTTTCTATTTCAAATAGTATACAGAACTCATTCATTTAGTAGATATTTTCAAGTTAATAAAAAAACGTCATCACATTTCCGTCATTCAAAAACAAACCCCTCTACTCAGTTCGTTTAAACCTTCCTCTTTTTCTCGTGTTTTATTTCATGGCCAATGCAAATACTTAGATTTAAACTTTACAACAGAGCAACAAACAAATAAAAAACAAAACCAACCACAACAATATGAGCAATCTGAGGAAGAAGGGAATTTTTTGTTGTCGAGTATATTTGCATAATGTTCCTTTGGCAGGACGCAAAAAAGGACAACAGCATTTTATTTCTGAATAAATTCTCCTTCTAACACACAAAGCAATCTAGGAGAAACCTAAAAACCTATATTTTTAACTTTCATCGCAACAGATTTCCTCCCTCCTCATCTCTATACAAACAAGGAAGAAATAACAGAAAATTAAAAGGAAGGAATACACTTTCGATGTCCTTTTGGCAGCATGCTGGGTTTCCAACAACTGCTACGAGATATTAAATTCAATATTTAATGGTATCTACCGACACTAGTGTACTATATGTTTGGCCGGTAACTCCCTTTGGCGCAAGATGTCACCAACCACCACCCAACCAATGCAACTGTAACGTACGCAGTGTGGTCGCTTACATCAAAACAGTACGGGTAATACAAAATGCAAATTCAATTCTGACAACGTCAGATTGAAATATAAAATTTCCGCAACTACAATGTATTTTCAATGGAAAACATTCTGCATTTCCAACGAACTCTCCGCAGTCGGATTCGAATAGTTATGCGTTGAAGGTTATTTCACATTGTGTTGTTGTTCTGGTACCCTACGTAAGGTAAGGTAAGGACATTCTTGGATCCATTATTTCCATATGAAATGATGACCAAACAAATCACTTTGATAAGACACATAAACTTGGGCGGCTCTACTCTTGCCTATTGTTAAAAAGTTGTAAACGGAGGCCGATTTTCAGATATCTACGAGTGTATGTAGTTGAATTTCGTTGAAACCGGCAAATAGAAAGCATCTGCAGTTATTTCGCGAAAAGTCATTGATTCATCTGCAATTCTTATTCAGAAAACTAACCGTTGACCATCATTCAAATGACTCTTTCGGCTGGCTTGGCAATAGGCCATCCTGTACTCATAACTTTTCAATACATTTTTAATGGTTTTTGTTCCTATTCCATGAATAGATTGACCAATGTTGTTCCTGAGTTCCTCAATCGTCTCTGGATTGTTCGCGTAACATCGATCTTTAAAAGCACCCCACGAAAAAAAGTTACGCCACTCCAAAAACCATACTTAACAGTCACACGTTCAGGATGCTTTGGGGTCTCTACGTCCACGTGTTGGAAATTGCACCAAATACGGCAATTTTGCTTGTTTAAATAGCCGCCGAGTTGGAAATATGCCTTCTTATCGGAAAAGACGATTTTTTGAGCAAACTTTTCGTCAATTTTAAGCTGCTCTTCAGTCCAAACGGACCAGCGAAGCTGAAGCTGGTTTAATTCAATTTCTTAGTAAATTGGCATCGGATAAAGAATAGTGCCACAGTGCGTCCCAGCTTGTCGTAAGAGGCGACCAAATGGGACGACAATCATATACAGGCAACTATGACACCAAAAATGAGCCTGTGACACTTTAACACCATAAAACTTTCCCACAAGTTTGTATGCAATCAGTGGGTTCCCACGTCTGGAGACTACCGGTGGGGTAAAAGAACAGTCAATCAATTCGAAATGAGCATACAAGTGTCAAACCACTCAAACTTAAAATACACTTCATGGAAATGATCGCAATTAATAGCACTACCCCGCTGGGGTACCACGATTGCAGCACACTCGAGTGATCTCAGAGCAAGCAGAAGTGCTTGTGTCAGAGCCCGACGGATTTCGGGGGCGGGCAAAATGAAGTTTCCAAAATATTTTCCTAAACTTCGGTTTGCAAGTTGGAACCTCGGATCGAGGACATCAGAAATCCTGTGCGTTCACGAAGTGGTGTAATACCGGAAATAAAGCGTGTTTTCTTGATTTAAAAACTAAGGCATTCCATGGAACGGTCAATGAACGAAACGGTGTTGCTATCGTTGTTGCAGCGGATCTTCTAAGCAATATCGTTGATATTTTGAAAATAAGCGACCGCTTAATGAGTGTAAAACTCGTCATACACAATGAAACGTGGAACATTGTTAGCGCGTACGCTCCACAAAATGGATGCGATCAATCGGAAAAGGATAAATTTTGGTCCGAATTCGGTAATTTGCTTAGAAATATACCTATCGATGATATGATCTTCGAAAGCGGAGATATAAACGGCCACGTCGAAGAAACAAGTGTTGAATGTGAGGACTGCCACGGCGGTGAAGGCTTGGGAACCAGAAATTCAGATGGCAAAGATATCCTTGTAGCGTGCAGGGCTAACAGCTTAACCGTCTTAAATACCTCCTCAGCGGAGGTCACGAAACGCAAATAGATTATCACCTCTGCAAAATGTCGATGAGGAACCGTGTTAAGGACTATAAGGTAATACTTGGAGAATCGCTAGTAAGTCAACACCGTCTGCTCATTACAGAATTTTTCACAGCGGAACCACCGAAAATACGGGCATCGTTTGGAAAGCCAAAAATCCGGAGGAATAATCTATCGAAGGAACAAAGCGCAAGATTTATAGCACTGGATAAAGAAGCACTTCAAAATGTAAAGAGTATCGCAGACTCACTAAGACCACAAGGAATGTGGAACAGCATGCACGAGGAATGCATAACACTCGCAAGGTCCCTTCTCGGGACTATATCGGGATACCATCACGTCGACAAAAAAACATGCTGGTGAAATGACGAAACCAAACGAGCTGTGGCCGACAAGAAGAATGCATTCCATGCGTGGACAAAATGCGACTGGAGCGGCGATATCGAAAAAGCTAGACTTACCATTGAATACGAGCGTCCTAAAAACGTCGGAAAGAGAGTCCTGGCTCGAACTCGAGCGGCAGCAGCGGAAAACCTGTACCAGGAGTTGGAAAAAATATCCTCACGATCGGCAGATAGAAGACTAGCTATACAAGAAGTACAAATGTCGTAAAATACTAAAGTGCCAAATATTTTTAAGCTCACTGCACAGAGGTTAAAAAATTCGATGGAAATAACCTCGCCGAAACACATAAAAAATGCAGACGGTCGCTACTAAAAAATGAAAAGGACCGGTTCCTTGAATTCTGCAAGGAGTTGATTAACAAACAGTTTCCAGGTGATGTGAATAGACAGCTGGTCTATTCGAGGAGGAAGTTTCGGACTTTTCAATCGAAGAAATAAGTATAGCAATCAGAAAAATGAAGTGGGGGAAAGCGGCGGGACCAAACTGCATTCCATCAGGGTTTTGGTCGAAGATGGAGGGAATCGGCAGCAAATGGCTATTTAAACTTTTAAATAAATTAAATTAAATTGCCGAATCAATGGAGAAGTAGCTTCTTGGTTCCATTATACAAAGGAAAAGACGACAATCGAGAATGCAACAACTACCGTTCAAACAAGCTGATGTCACACACAATGAAAATCGTCGAAAGAGTCTTAAACGAACGTCTTCGGCAACAAATAATAAAGTTCGTTAATAGCCAGTGTGAATTTGTCGAAGGAAGATCGATGGTGGACGCTATCCAAGGCCTACGAATAAAAATGGAAAAGCACCGAGATCATCTAAGGAATGTACAAATCCTTTATCGGCCTCGAGAAAGCATTCGATCGAGTGCCAAGGGATCTCATATGGGCCGCGCTGAGGTCTCAAAAGGTACCGGAAACATATATTAGAATAATACAAGACATGTACGGAAACGTGAAAACTGCGGTTAAAAGCTCTGCTGGACCAACGAGAGAATTTCCAGTTAATGTCGGAGTGCACCAAGGAAGCATCCTTAGCCTTTCCCCTTTAACGTGTTATTTGATTATCTTTTAAAAGACTGCGTGCGCGAGGCAAATGTACTGCCAATTCTCTTCGCTGGCGACGCAGTTACACTAAGCGATAACGTAAAAGATTTGCAGAATGCCTTAGATTCATGGAAAAATGCGCTCGAGAGAAACGGTTATAATATACTATAAGTCGTTCAAAGACGGAGCATTTGACGCGTCCATTTGCGCAACCGTTGCGACCTGTTCCGGATATAACATAAGACGGAATAGTTCTTCCGAAAAGCACTATCTTTAAGTACTTAGGAACAATCGTTAACATGGAAGTGAAATGTGACGACGACGTAAACCACAGAGTGAGTGTGGGGTGTATGAAATGGCGGGATAATTTGGGAATCTTTGCGATCGAAAATTTCCACTTAAATTAAAGGGGAAACTCTACACCATGGTTGTTAGACCAGCACTTATGTACGGTTCATAGTGCTGGATAATGTGCGAAGCGTTTACGAACAAAATGACGGCAGCGGAAATGAAAATGTTAAGGATGTCTAATGGAGTCACTAAACGCGATTGTATTAGATCTACGCGTATAAGAGGAAGTCTACATATAAAGAATTCGGTAACCGAACAGCTTGAGGCAAATAGAATAAGCTGGTATTGCCACGTTCAAAGAAGATCTGCGGAAAATCCGGTTAAAAAGGCACTATCAACTACGGTCACTCCAAGTGTAAGAAAACGAGGTCGGAAAAAGAATTCCTGGATTTCTCAGATGGCAAATGCGCAACAACGCCTGGGGCTAACCAATGACGTGATCCAGGACCGAGCAGTATGTAGACGCTTTCTGCGGTCTGCGATGTTAGCCAACTCCATAAGCGGAGCAGCAGCGATGCAGTAAAAATGGGAAACTCGTTACGCATTAGTTCGTATAACGAGGAAAGGGTTAATAAAAGGTTAAGAAAAAGAAGAAGATTGAACTTTGTAAGTGAATAGTCCGATATCTTTATGCAAAACTCTCCTCAGTCTAGTGCGATTGATGTTCGGTTGCCGAGAGATCATGGATTTAGGCGCATACTTTTCGCATCTAATGAAAGTTTCTCCTATGAACGCACAGCACGAACACGGGATTATGTTTGGTTATCAATCAGCAAATCAGTCTTATGAAATTTTTTTGACAAACATCTGTATACCACGTACAGTTACATTATTTCAATCGAAATTTAGCTCACCCTAAGTGTTGTCTTTTAATACTATTTAATGCGGCTATATTTACGAGTATCATGAAAATATCATTGGATGAACTGATCCACAATCTTGGCCAAGTAAGGTAAGTACAACGGAAAATTTAACACACACTCCCTTGATTTCGAGCCAAAAATTGACGAACAATTAGTACTGTGTGACGCAAGGAGCCTTCAGCTCTCCACATGCCTTGATTTGATCTTGAATGCTGCGATGGCCTTAATAGCAGCCTGTCTATCAATGAATATGAATCATCGTGGGATACTGCCTTTATTGCCGCTAATTTGGCTGTTTTCAATAAATCCAATTTCTCAGCCTGAAGACGCTGGTGTAGGCCGGCAGGCGATCGAAGAAGCGACCGGCACGGCTCTTATCTTCATTACTGATCCATCCGTACAAATGAGTAACGAGTCGTGTCCCAATTGGTTTCTGTTTGGAAAAATGTAGGAGTCCAAGGACAAGAGGTCCAATATATGATTAAGTCCCATATGATGGAGTAGATGGATTGTGCTCCTACAGGTAGAATTGTAATGACGGCCCCTTCTTCTGTTAAATAAATAAGAAATGTATACCTACGAATATGTAGATCTAGTTTTTCCACAAACAATTTAAGGTTTAGCCAACACATATGATTTTTCTAAGCAGAGAACAAGAAATATATGGAATCCGGCCTTCTGTATATTATACACACTTTAATGGAACAAAGCGAACATCATAATAGCCAGCTATCTCATAAGTCAGCAACCGAAAAGTTGCAACTGCCGATCGCTGTTTTTTTAAGCCTAAGATGGCAACCGTGTGGCAAAATCCTGTCAAGAGATACCAGGGACACTGTTTGTGTGATCTTTATGGACCCTTTTACGTTTTTGACTAACTTTTTACGATAAAATAATACACTTAGGCCAACATTTAAAGATTTTTTTGTATACATTTTTAATGGACTATTGCTCCCCAAATCCGCGACTATTTGCGGCAAGAGTTTATTTTTCTACTTGACTTCAAGAGCTGTGGGCTCTTAGACATCTTGCTTTGCTCTATAGCGCAAAGGCATAGAGGCTAGCGGAGGCGAATAAAGATTTGCAAAGAAGTGAAAAAAAATCTGTATCCGGAGCGGGCAATTGACTTACGACTACGCGTACTGGAGGCAGTCGTTTCCTGAAGTATAGGTCCATTCCGGACTAAAGCCTCATCTTAGTTGGTAATTAAGTACTTCAATAATTAGATCAGATAGAATTAATATTTATTTAGATATTATTATATAAAGCTTACCAACTACAAGCCAACACATGGATATATAAATGCTTACCTAAAAAGAATGAGAAAAACTATTACATTTATGTAAAAGAGCTTCTTAAAATTATAGTATAGCTTTCTTAAGGAAAAAAACTAAAATGTTATGAAATTTGACAAACTGTAGATAGAATTGGTAATACATCATATCTGTACATTGTTTATTACTTAAGCGACTGATTAAAGAAGTAAAAAATTAATCCCTGAGCGCATATTTGCAGAACTTAACAGCACCAAACTGATTACTCACTTTGGAAATCCACAAGAAATTTGAAACAACCTCAGCTTCCCTCGCATCCAATAAAAAGCGGAAATAAATTACAATGCATCGGAACTATCTGAAATATAGTACAATATACGAGCGAGTATGTCAAAACGTAATGAACAAAATTGTGACCACACTGTGTCCCAGGACGGTGGACAGAATCTCGCACCACGCCCCGTTACCACAGGGACCGATCCCGGAGGTAAGTGTAGCGGAAGTCCTCATGGCTATGAATCGGTTTTAGCCAAATAAGACCCTGGGTCCAGATGCCATCCCAAGCGTGGCACTCGCTCTGGCTATAAAGGTAAGCTCGGCCATTTTTGCAAGGCTATTTACGACATGCCTGAAGAAATACGCGTTCCCGAAGCAATGGAAGAGGCAGAATTTGGTCCTGATTCCCAAGCCAGGGAAGAATCCCCAAGATCCCTCTGGATATCGACCAATCTGCCTCTTGGACGTACTTGGAAAAACACTCGAAGGCGTCATCGTGAATCGTCTGAATGAAACTTTGAATCGCCCCGACGGTCTGAACAAGTGGCAGTTCGACTTCAAAAAACACAGATCGACCATGGATGCCATCGAGATGGTCGTCAGCATAGCTCGAGATGCTACGGCTGGAGAAAGATGGAGAGGTGGTTTCAAAAAAATACTGTGCTGTAGTCACGTTGGACGTGAGAAAAGCTTTCAACTCAGCCAGATGGTCCCGTATCGTACACTCACTGGAGGCCCTTGGGGTGCCAAACTGCCTCCTGAGAATCGTGCGCTATTACTTTAGGGATAGAGAACTGCAATACACAACGTATGTCGGTGTACAACGTTACAGAGTAACATCCTGCTGTCTGTGCTGTGCCCCACTCTCTGGAACGCGATGTGCTCGAGATTGCACTGCCCGAGGAGTGCAAGATCGTGGGGTACGCGGATAACCTGATCGTAATGGTTGTGGCTAAGACTATTGAAGATATTACGACTAGAAGCACGGAGGCGGTCAGCAGGGTGACCAGTTAGCTGCAAAGAAATGGATTGGACCTGGCGCAACAGAAGACAAAAGTAGTCCTCTTGACCACAAGGAAAAAGAGAGAGGTGTTTTCCATTCAGAGTTGCGAGTTTACGGCCTTACCTGCGATACCTGGGAGTTCTCCTAAACGCAAGGATGTGCTCTAAGGAGCATCTTAAGCAAGTAAAAGGTAAAGTCGACATGGTCACGATGGCTCTGGTCTAGTGGTCTAATGGTCTAGTAAGCGAAAAACGCTAGCAAGGGTCACCAGCTGGACGATTCTGTACGCGTTTCCCATTTAAGCATTGGCAATGGCTAAGCGCTCTTACGCGGCCGGAATAACTTCCACACACCGCCTGAGCGCTCTCCGTGTAGTGAGCGCATATAAGATCGTCTCTAATGACGCTGCATGCATCCTGGCCGGCATGCCGCCGGCTATTGAAGACTCAATCGTGACATTGATGATGGAGCTAAGAGCTATAGAATGCCGCCGGGAGAGTGAGTGTTTCCAGCGAGGTGTAACTTCTCCACAAACTTGACAATGACGACTACACGAATGCTTTTAGCCTTTGCCCAGGACATCCTTCTGACGAAATACCTAACGGTGGTTTCAGGAGAACCTTCCCGTCCGGACGATGAGGACATGTTTTTAGTGCGGTTAAAGTCCCACACTGACCTTACTTAAGGCTTTCGGATGCCTCGTTAAAAAAAAAAATGTCAAGCGTTGCTATTGATGTAGAGGAAATCCTGTGGTACAGGAAAAAACATTTCTCACCAAAGTCATCTTTACTCAAATACGCAATCAATGCAAAACCGCCCATCTAATGTTTAAAATACCAATTAACTTGGACAACACGGAAAGCCCATTTTGCAACATGTGTAGAAATAAAGAAAAGGTTAAATAGGATTGCTGCTTAGTAATATGGGATGAGTGCAGAAGGCAAACCGTAAAGCAGTCGAAGCGGTGAAAGGAACTTTGCGAGATGTTAGACAAGACGATCGGCCCATGGATGGCGTCACAATGCTATTCTGTGGTAAATTTAAGCAGACATACCAGCACGAGGGCTGATTAAAATAAAGAATGTCTTAAGTGCTCGATTCGATGGAGAATTGTTATACCAATGCATTTAATACTTGATATGCGGACACACGCAGGAGGTAACCCTAACGCACAGACGTTTACGGACTTTTTACCTAAACTGCACGACCTTATTTCCTATGTGTATGTTGACCCAATATCATTGACAATTCAACCGAATTCATGGCTATGCGATAGAGCAATTTTGACATCCCGCAACGATCGATATTGACAAGTGTCCCGAAAGAAAGCACTGAATATCGCTCTATTAATAGGATAATGGAACAAAAAGACGCTACCAACTATTTTATGGGATTTTTGGAGTGTCCGAATGCCCCCGGTCCGGCACCACAAATTAACGTTATAGAAGTAGTGATTTTCGGTGACCTTATGATAAGCAATACTTATAAACAAGGCAGAAGGACAAACTTTTTTGGTAGCGGGCATAGATTGAGTGTGAATTGCTTTTCGCACGGTCAGTTCTAATTCAAATAAGCGCACATTCCTAGAAATTCGACTTCTAATATGCTGTACAGAGAAGCGTTATTGTATTGTAGCATTGGTTGTGGCTTCACGTACGTAGGTCATTTTCGAATCAAGTCCAATCAAAAAACACCAAAATAAAAAATAAATATAAAGGCGTAGATAATAGGCTCAGGCTTAGATAGATCTTACATGGACAAAGTCAGGGGCACAGCTAATGATATATACATAAAACTGGAAAGCCACCAAATGATAAAAGAAATTGTATCGTCCTATTTCTCTACACAAAGAAACCTGCAGAGAGAAATCTCATACAAACACATCAAATCGGTTTTCGTGAAAGACATTCTACAATTGAACAAATCCATCGAATCATAAACACAATAGAAAACAGGATACAATGTAAGAAATAGTGTTCAGCAATAGTATATTTGGTTGTAGCACAAGCCTTCGACAAAGACTGGCATAAGCGGCTACTGTTTATATTGCAAAAGTAAAAAAAAAACTATTGCCTCTTCTGTATTCTTTTCTAGGTCAGAACTCCTACCAGCTTGCTTTGATAAGTTTCTAGGCTATGGATTATCTGATGAAGGTCTACAACATCTGTGCTTAACGAGGCTGTCGCTGTTCATCGAATTCTTCTGGTTCCCTTTAGGGATATTAAGATGTAAATAATGGTATTGTCAGAGAGTCAGGTATGGACGTCTGACCGAAATAATATTTTAAGCCAGGGACATTACGACTTACGAGTTTGTCTCCAGTTGTGTTAAGACTTAAATAGGTAAAATCCTAAGATAAGCAATAAGAAGGCCTGACATAAGGAAGGAACTCACTATTCACGCAGTCGAAAATCTTTTCGAAGTCAGCAATAGCCGTGGAGATGATTAAAGCTTGATTTTCAATATATTTATTTGTATGGTAAGATCGTGAGGGAAGACTTCTCTATCACATTGAGAGTTGAATACAGGGGCTCATTTCTATTGTCTAGGATTATCCTTAATGCTATATTGGAAGCAACGGATGGACACATACATGGCTTCTCCAGTTCACTAGATTGACTTTGCTGGCCATGTAGGTCTGAAATGGCGGTTATTTTACTCAAAAAACTCATTTATTTAAGCAACACAGTGAATGAATTCAATACACTCGAAATACAAAATGCATGCTCTACAAAAGTTTAATTCTGCCAAATCTACTCTATGAACATTCCTCTACTTGATCCCGTATTCGAGAAGGTCGCATGGAAGAGATGATATAACCGCAAACTCAATGAACTGTATCAAGAAAAAGCTAAAACACGTCACTACACTGGCTCGGCCGCATCGGGCGAACGGACAATATTGCTCCAGCAAGGAAGGTCTTTGAATCACAGTCCCAGGTTCGAATCGACAAGGAAGACCGATCTTCCGTTTTAAAGACCAAGCCATCGCGAATGCCAAAGCACTTGGTCTTGACAACTGGAAGCAGCGCACCTGGAACCGAAGAGAGTAAAAGGCTACATTATCTAGGGGTACCCATTTAGTAAAAAGTTATAGTTTTCCTGTTGTTTCTTAAATCGTTTTAACTTCTGTTAATATGGCACACGTAGCTTTAACGGTCTCCTGATTTTGCGGTATGTCGCGGGTCTATAAGAGATAAAGAAGCGGACAGAGAACACTTCCTTGCGGTACGCCGGTTTACATTTGTTTTGAATTGCGAGAACTCGTTTCCGTGTCTTATACAGAAATGTCTATTCTTAACTTTAGTTTGCGGTCTGAAAACCAAATAATTGTGAGCGAGTGGTCAAGTGAACAAGTGGCGATGATCCGACTGTTTGGTGCGGTTTTTGGGTATTTTTTCCGGGCGACGCGACGACTGGCTCTAAGTAATCAATGGACACTAATATAGCAGAAAAGCTTTTGCCAGCTGTTTATTCCTTGGATTCAGGAAACAAATGAGTAATAGAGTGGTCTGTAGTTAGATCAAATTGGGTCTATTTAAGATGCTTGGACTTTGCCGAAAGCGGATAAAAACGCATTTGGCCGCTTTAAGAGAAGAGTTGCATAGACAGGATATAGAGAAGGAATCGCAATCACGAACTGAACGCAATATATAGCGACCTCGGTCTACTTAGGCCTTCACCGACCCAACATTTCAGGTAGCTCAGTCACGTTGGATGGCAACGATTAGTATAAGGCCTCGTAGAAGTAGCATCTTCCGGCAGGTGCTGGTTCCTTAAATGACGAGAATGAGCCTCTGCAGCCCAACATCTTGCAGCTCTGCTAATAAGTCCTACTTCACGCCTCCACGTGGCGCCATCTGGGAATCTCACTAGAGATTGCGAAGTGAAGGGGGCAAATGGCGAGTTTCCTGCGCCATTAACCAGGATAAGTGTCGGAAAAACAAAACAAGACCTTATCCGGGCTACTCCGACATATTTGGAGCTCAGTCCGGAAAGGATTTCCAGGACTTAGTCAGGGTCTTGGAAAAGAGATGGTGGCGGACGAGCCCTATAAGGGCCAACGACAGCGGTCACATCCCGGAACGGGTTAATGGCCTCGGTGTAACCGACTCCTCGTCCTAGGGGCATTAAGAATGGAACTGGTCCTCCAGGTTGGGGGTTGTGCCGCCGGGGTAGCTGCCCGGCCATTTAAAAAAAAAATTAAGTTACGAAGCATCAACAAGCCTCGGATATGGACTGGTCTACTGTTGACAACTCACGCAAACGATTTAAGGACAATGAGCTTCGGATATGCACGTGGAATGTTAGATCCCTTAATAGACCACGTGCAGCCGAGCAACTAGCGGAGGCCCTAGACTGCTGCAAAGCAGACATAACCGCCATCCAAGAAATGCGATGGGATGGGCCGGACAAAAAGAAGATGAAAAATTGCGATATCTATTACGGCAATTGCTATCGAAGGCAAAAGCAGCGCTTATTTGAATGCGGATTTGTTGTCGGAGGCAGACTAAGACAAGAAGTCCTCAGCTTCCGGCATGTAAGCGAGCGCCTCGTAGCAATCCGCATCAAGGCTAAATTCGCCAACATAAGCCTTATATGCGCGTTTGCCCTCACAGAGGAGAAAGATGACGACACCAAGGATGCCTTCTAGGTGAATTTAATGCAAAGCTATTAAGAGAGGGTATCTTTGGTGGAACAATCGGAAAATATAGCCTGCACAACACCACCCCCGACAACGGATTCAGGCTAATCGACTTTGCGGCGGGGCGAAACATTGTCGTGGCTAGCACGCGGTTCCCACATCTCGACATACACAAGGGGACTTGGAGAACTCCTGATCAATCAGCAGTCAACCAGATTGATCACATTGCGATCGACACAAGACATTCCTCCAGTATTATGGACTCGGACCATTACCTTATTGTAGCCAAGGTACGGTTGCGGATATCCCAAACTACGCCAAGACAAACTTATGCTGTGAGAAAATTCGACGTCAGACGGTTACAAAAGCAAGAGATCGCCAAGTCCTTTTCCGATCGAGTGTCTCTTAATCTCTTAAGAGGTCCAACGCGCCAGCATCAAGCACCGAAGACCATTGGAAACACTGCCAAAACGCCATCAGAGATGCCGCTTCTGATGTGCTGGGTTTCACTCGTCGACCATAACGAAACCCCTGGTTCGATGATGAATGCCGGCAAGCACATGCAGCTAAGCAAGATGCATATAACGCGGCGCTGCTTAGAAAGACCAGAGCTGCTCATGAGCTCTATGAGCGGAAGAGGAGAGACGAACACTGGCTTCTCAGGAGGAAGAAGAAAGAGCATGAGAAGCGCACGATCGAGGAAATTGAGAGATGCTACTCCAGCAATGAGGTTCGGAAGTTTTACCAAAAGGTAAAAATAACATGCCGCGGAAACAAACCCCGAACCGAAGGCTGTAGAGATGAACAAGAGAACATCGTAATAGAATCGCAGTCGATGCTAAGGGATTTGGAAAGACCATTTCTGCAGACTGTATAACGGCGATGACGGACCGAATACCGCTGTCAGGCAGAATCAACCTTTCAACTTGGATGATTATGATCAACAATTCCGTCCACCCGACCTGGATGAAGTGAAGATAGCCATATCGAAGCTTAAGTCCAACAAAGCTGCTGGAGTGGATGGCCTGACTGCCGAACTCTTCAAAGCGGCAGGCGATGACTTGGTAAGGAGCATACACCAACTCATCTGTAAAATATGGTCGGACGAAAGTATGCCCGATAAATGGAACCTCAGCATTGTTTGTCCAATTCTCAAGAAAGGAGACCATCTGAACTGCGCGAACTACAGAGGCATCAGTCTCCTTAACATCGCATATAAGATCTTATCCGCCATATTGTGTGAACGCCTGAAGCCGTTCGTCAACAACCTGATAGGTCCATATCAGTGTGGCTTCAGGCCAGGAAAGTCCACCATCGACCAGATATTCACACTACGGCAGATCTTGGTGAAGACCCATGAGCTTCAGATCGATACCTACCACCTATTCATCGATTTTAAGGCCGCGTATGACAACATCTATAGAGACGAGCTATATAGAGCAATGTCTAGTTTTGGCATACCTGCCAAACTCGTCCGTCTGTGCAGGATGACGATGGAGAATGCACGCTGCTCCTTCAAGGTCGATAAAGATCTCACCGAGACCTTTGATTTTCAGAAAGGATTTATACAAGGCGATGCGCTGTCATGCGATTTTCTCAACTTTGTTCTTGAAAGTATAGTGCAAAACTCACGAGCAAACACAAGAGGCACTATCTTTTAAAAGTCCGTCCAACTGCTCGCATACGCCGACGATATTGACATAATCGGGAGAAAGCAGCGTGATGTCAGTGGCACTTTCGCGAGTATTGAGGCGGAAGCGGCTAAAATAGGTTTAGCGGTCAATGAGGGCAAGACCAAGTATATGCTGTCAAGCAAAAAGGACAACCAACACCGACGTGTCGGATAGAACGTCACCCTCGACAGATATAACTTTGAGGTAATTAAGGACTTTGTCTACCTGCTCTATGGCGCAGAGGCATGGACATTATCAAAAATGGATGAGGGTGTTGTTGGTTGCTTCGAGAGGAAAATTCTTCGGGCGATCTTCGGTCTCTTCTACATTGACGGTGAGTGGAGGAGGAGATACAACGACGACGACGAACTCTATGGACTGTACAGCGACATGGACTTAGCCAGAAGAGTGAAGATCCAAACTCTGAGATGGCCGGGTCATGTAGAGCGCATGGACACCAATGCTCCGGTCCGAAAAGTCTTCGAATCCGCCCCCGAGGGACAGCGCAGTAGAGGAAGGCCAAGACTCAGGTGGCGCACGCAAGTGGAAGAGGACCTCAGCCAACTTAGCGTGCGAAACTGGAGGCAGCTAGCCAGGGACCGAGCTGGCTGGAGAAGCTTGTTGACTGAGGCCCAGGTCCACCCCGGACTGTAGCGCCACCTAAAGTAAAGTAAGTAAGAGTCATGTTGAGGGAATAGAGAAGGCGAAGTAGAGAACGAATAAAGCTATGATGGTGCACGGAAAACGATGAGGAACTCGAACAACTTGTAGCACAACACTGGGTGTTGCTGGTGAAGGGATATGCTAGCTGGAAACACCAAGGCCGAGTGTCAACTTTAAAAGGAAACACACTGGTTAGAGTTTGGTGATTATTTAATTGCAGGAAAATATGGTCCCCCGCCAAACTTTCAGGGCTTCTTCCATCAATGATGTTGTCTGATAAAAAAGCGGGGGCAGAAAAAAACTGGACTTATCAATAACATCTTCAGTCTTTTATGCCACTGAGGGTTGCAATGATTTCTCGAAGAACACCGGTGGTTCATACCAGGACTTAAAACATGGTAATGTAGAAGTAAGTTGCCCCCCGCATTTCGGTCGGAGCCTGACTTGAAGAGGTAGGCCCCCTTGTGGAAGCGTCACCGTGGCTGTGGTTTAAGCCTAAAACGCGGGGAAGGTGCACTTGCTGATCTCGCTTGATGTAGAATTGCAACGAGTTCTAGTTGCAGAGATTAGTAAGTGGTTTTAGATGGGCCTTGACTCATACGAAGGGTGGAAGTGTGCCCCCAATACAGTACCGAATTGGTGTAATCTCTAAAGTTGGTGAGAGTTAAAAAGGCTTATCTTTGCTCGCATAGATGTATGGGCATCCCTTGAAATTAAGTTTTCAAGACAGGTGTTCACTGAAACGCGTCCATTCACGCAGGACGTTCGATGAAAAACATTTGAATGAAGATATGTTTTATCATGGACGCCTCAAACAAACGCGTCTTTTTATCTGTATTAAACATAGCATTTTGTTAAAGGATACAGAAGCAAAGTTATTGAACTGGCATTCGTTCTATATACTTCCCAACATGATAGAATAAAGTCCCAAAGTTTTTTTCCACAATTTTCGGTTGTGATTGTATGTTTCTCATTCTATTTCGATTCTGTATATTATCTATAATGCAGCTGAGCATGAAATCGATTGTAGGCGAATGATGACTTCATCGTCGCTTCACAAAGCCACATTCGTTCAAAGACAGTTCATCCTGGTTGTGCTAAAGGGTTCTGGATAACAAGATGCAAACTGTATAACCGAGTTTTAAATATCTGTTGTCTTTATATTTTTCGCCGACTAAATTTCGTTGGTAAACACTTCTTTTACTCTAATTTTTGTCGAAGAACCAGAGCGAGTTAGGTTCGTTTAAGAGCCCTTAGGAAGGGGTTGAGCACTGACACCTCCATGTAGGTATCACTTGACATTAGTAGAATGGAGTTGAGCCAAAAACACAATTTGCATGAGACGCGTAGTTATTACAGCTCATGTGCCCTTGATAAATTGCAATACCTTGTCATAACTTAGCATACCCTTGTCTCTCAACTGGTAAAGTTACTATGATATTACCACGATATTCAGCGAATAACCACTGATTGTCGTCACTATAGTCTTTGCCTTTGATCTGAAAGGAATTCTTTCTATGGCAAAATGTTGCCTGCAACTATCGTATCTTCGAAATTTCCCTTCACTATTTGTATCTATAAATTTTGCTAGAAATTCCATTCACAAACCATTATCGTCCAGCAATTATCGAAGATATTAAAAATGACATTTCTTGGTGCAAAGGCACATCTCACATAGCCAGACTGTATTCCAATGGTTTGGCTCTACAAAACTTTAAAGAGGTAATGACTTCCGACCAAAGAGGCAAAGGCGAGCAAAATCCTATCACTATCTCTCTGTCGACGAAATTCAAATAAACTCTATCTGAGCTTACACATGTGACGAACATACATAATCGTGGCGGCTCCATTCATTGTCCTCCTCCACATTCTCATTCCACCACCTGGCTTTGACTCCAGCACAAAATCTGGCTGCAGCTCAATGGAAGTGGTCAAACATTTTGGCTGTCAAATTGAATTCTATTCTTCCAAATTGTATGGAAACAGTCGGCTTTATTCTGTGCACTTTGTTCTCGGAGTGTTTTCGAGAGGGGTTAATGGTGATGACCATCAGGATGGCTTACTGGCGTTTGACGGTTTGAAAATGGTCTGAATTTTGTGGGCATGTTTTGCAGACTCAAGCAAATGTATGCTACATATCTGTACTGGACTTGGGACAGAGTTTGGGGAAAGAGAACTGACTTGAGTTGCCATTTATCTTCATTTCAGTTATGCCCCTTTTGTGTATGCGTAATGTTGGATGGCAGTTAAATGCTGTTTTGCTGGCAGAAGCCATAGTTGACAGTTTTAGGATTTTGTCCGAGGTCGAAAATTATCGTTCATTTGCCACAACCAAAAGGCATCATGTTTTTTAAAATTAACAACAATGAAGTTTTTGGGAAGTTCAATGTATTGTAGAGTTTCGAATTCATTTTTCAGGTTTCAAGTACTTGTACTAGTCTTACGACAAGTTTCCAAAAGGGATTTCGACTTACCCAAATGCAAGTAAAAACTGAACTATTTCGAATTAACTCTTAGTATATTCCATGCTGTGTCCATTAGCACAAATTTTGCGCAACGACGTAACACAGTTGGATTAGGAGTTGCTTTCCATCTTTACTAAATCTCAGATTCTAGACCAGTTGAGCTCAAACTTAGCTTTTCGAAGGGGACTAGGGCCTGCTTCCCAACTAGGGAGGAATGAAACATAATTTGATTATGGGTGGACATTGATTCACCGAAGTGGTAAACTGATAGTTCGAAAATCTCTTAAGGAAAAATTGAACAATTATTGAAAGAAGAAGGGGGCAAAATAGGTCCATCTGGATGCGGTGGTGAAGATCCTTGCCTTACTTCCGTATAACCACGCCATACCACTGCTTTATTAGTTCGATGTCTCTCCTGGGTTCTATTCTTCTTATTCTTAAGTGGCGCTACATAACAGGATGAACCCGGGCCTCAACCAACAAGCCTCTAGAGCTGACACGGTGTTTCGCCAGCATCTTCCATCGGTTATGCATTCTAAGCTGGTTGAGGTCCCCTTCCTCGCACCACCTCTGCTACGTAGTACCCGGGGGTCGGAATTGAATATTATTCTGACCTAAGCTATGGGTTCCATTCGCTGTACATGGCCCAGCTATTTTAGGCCCGACCAAGCCGATTCCGCTGCCGATACACGTTGTTCAGCGCGCACAGATAGTGGTTAAATCTCCTCCTCCATTCCCCTTGAACACAAAAAAAAACAAAGAAAAAAAACACTGTGGCGCTGGCAGCCCGGTCGTCGCCCATACCTTCTTGATAGTCATTTGTGTTGCTCATGTTGTCATTTTTGTCACATCTGAGCGGGGTCTACGGTTTACTGCCGAGTCCGAAAGACCCTCTTTAGAAGCTTTTTCGTAGGAAATTTTTCTTTCGGGAGTTTGCCATTGCCCGCAGAAAAGGTGATTGTGATTTGAAAAATTGTTGGTGACCCAGCCAGGAATCGAACCCAGACTCTCTGCGTGATAGTCCAATGAGCTGACCATCGCGCAATCGTCACCATCCTTGAATACGAAAGGGACATAAGGTAATACGTAGTATTATCCTCTCGAAACGGCCAAGGGCTTCTTCATCTTTTTTTGAATAGTATCCATGTCTCTGCGTCAAAAAGCAAGGGAGGGATGAGTAAAGGCTGTTTGATATTACGAGCGAGGCCTCTGGTACTCAATTGCCATCTGAGCCTGAAGAAACAGCGGTTGGCAAGTGATATTATACGTCTTATTTCCATGCTGGTATCGTTGCTTGTAAATGCGAAGCCAAGGTAGACGAAGTTTTTATCTACCTCCAAGTTATAGCTGCTAATTGCGACACTTTGGCCAATTTGTCGTTGTTGGGAGTCATTTTTTGATGACAGCATATACCTACTTAGTTTTCACCTCATATGGTATGCCGTGAGACAGATTCTAGCTGCTTCTGCTTCGACATCTGGGAATGCCTCATTGATGTCTCGTTGTCTTCGTCTAATAACGTCGATGTCATCTACGTAAGCAAGCAATTGGGAAGACTTGTAGAGAATCGTTCTCATTCTATTGACCAGTGAATTTTGCAAGATTCTCTCTTAAGCGATGTTGAAAAGGTCACATGACAGCGCGTCGCAATGTCTCTTGAACGTTGCTGTGGTTCCATACAATCGGCACGCTTTCTTTTGACCATATCTTGCAGATGAGCTGATGCATGTTAATAACCAGGTCACCTCCAGCTGCTTTATATAGCTCATCTGGAAGCCCGTAGGTTCGACTTTAACAACTTCTTCTAGATCGGAAATATCTCCTGTCACCGTGTTGATGGTTCATTCTGCCTGACAGCGGAATCATGGTCGTCGTCGCCGTTATACAGTCTGCAGAAGTGGTCTTTCATATTTTCAGCATCGACTGAGATTCTAGTTCTACGTTTCCGTTTTCGTACTTGGAGGCTTCCTTTCTGACTTTGTAGCCTTGGCTTGTTCTTTTTATTATTTGATGGAATTTTCGAATGTACCATCTTTCCAACAGCATTACCATTGGTGCTCTATGGACTTATAGGAGGTCCGGGATTTTGAGAGAGTTTGAGGGAAAAGCAATCGGCAAGGATTCTAGTGCTCTCTTACGATTGCGGCTTTTCAACGTCGAATATGGGTGGTCTGACTCGCATCTGTTGTGTCGTGATGGTGTGGAAACCGCGTACCGGCTACTATGAGTCTGCTTCCCGTCACGAAGTCTAATACCCTGAGTCCGTTTTCAGATTTGGTGTCGTGCAGGCTTTGTTTCCCTATGAGGCGCTCAAAAACGACTTCGCATTCAGATCTCCTAGAACAATATTGGAGTCATACCTGGGTTCTATTCTAACGTTATTCAAAATCAATGTAAGGAACATAACATGACCCGCTTATCTCCTCTACAAGTAAATCACATACCACACGACAACTCTAATCAGGACAAGATAGCGCCCTAATGCATTTGATTCGCTAAATTTATATATACGCACACTCCAAAAAAAAAAAAAATGAAATTGCCAATTTGAAAATCAGCAAAAACTATTCTGCCCATCAGCGATTCAGCGCCAGTTCCATGTGTGTTTGTCAAATTATATTTAATTCAAAAGTCAACCCCACTTGATATTCAAACTGATATCAATATTTATTTTATCTGATTAAAATCTAATATTGCTCACCCTTCCATTAGCAAGTTTACTTATTAGAGCTGGTGACGCGGAAACCGGCAGCAATCCTGGTGCTGACACGACCCCTTTACCGTCAAAAACATGCTCACGATGTGTTTTCATTACGCAAAAAAGCCAACCAATTAGTAATATGGAATAACAAAATTGAAAATTCAATTAAAACAAATCACTGGGAGGCGGAGGGAGTGAGTGTTTTGGTTTTCCACTTACAAGGCTTTCATCCAGTGCCAGTACAATACTACATTGTCGGTGCTTAATACAATGCCGAGTTCAATTTGTTGCCATCGCAGCATGGACCACTAATCCCATTCAGAACTACTGCTCGTTACGTGCCCCATCATCTCCCATCCATATTGCATAGATCTGAATAGCCTACAAAAGGCTTTTGTTATCGATAGTGGCTTCAGCTTCGGTTGCAACTCCAGCTACGGCACTCTGCCTCAAAATAGAAAGTATGTGCTAAATCTATGACAACATTCAGATTCAGATTACTGTACCCACCCGCCAGCAGGCAATTTTACCGGAAATTAATTTTCTACCACAACAACGCAATCGAAGGCAGTTTCTCTTACAGCTGCGATGATAAATTCTCTCACCCATATCGGTACGATGCAGACAGAATTGGTTCCGATACTGAAACTCACAACTCAACTACAACCCCCCTTTACATTTTGTACATCTGGCAGTGCCAATCGGTATTCAGATTTTAAAAATCCGAAAAATGAAAAAATATCAGAATTAGAATCCTTTTACTGAAAATAGCTTTCAGTTCGAACAACTTAAGATTGCAGCTACGCGCGAGCAATTTAATGGTCTAAAAATATCGAACTGAGAGGAACACTTCGATTTCGTAACTTTCAAGTGCAATTTTGTATCTAATGGCAAATTTATGGGGCAAATATGAGAGTGTTGCCAGAATGTGGGAGTGCGCAGATTAAGTGCAAAAATAAATAAATTTGTCAGTGGCCTCTGAATGCGGTTGGAAGCCTGAAGGAGGTGGTGTTAATGGATTTATTAAGCCTCACGACTGCGGTAAGGGGTACTCGACGTGATGCTGTGATATACTTCACACGTTTGGATGTAATCATGGCAAGAAGCCAATTCTTGGACGAGTACTTTGCTTGCCCCGTTAATAGAATTGAAGTAGATTCTTGCAGTAATTGTCGATAATCATAATTGATTGACTGAAATATTTGAATCGATTAAGTTGTAGGTGGTGTAATAAATTAGCTGGCTATGTGTTAGTTTAGCATGTCGATGATCGAGTGGGTTTGTACATCACAAATTGAGAACCTGACATATTAGCTCGGGTGGCATGTCATAATTTTGAAATAGACCAGAAAATCGAATCGCGGACATGATAATTTATGTTTCTGATTACTTTCGAATGTCTGATAGAAAGGGAACTAAAGAGTGGGGATCGAAATGGTTTCCTTTTAATGAAGAATGATTAATTCAAGTTCAATAAGTAGTCTTTAAGCTGGCACACAACTCTTGATGATGCTTTAAATTTTCCATACCGATTTTTTGTTTTTTTTTAATGCACGTGAAATGTTAGGGCATTTAACAGGCCACTTGTAGCCCAACAACTAGCGAAGACACTAGATACCAGATATTACAGCCATCTAAAAAATATGATGATATAAGCCGGCCAAAATGAGAATGAAAACCTGCATCTACTACGCCGACTCTTATGAGTTAACTGCAGCGCCTATTTGAATTGGGATTTGTTGTTGGCAGGCAGTCTTCAGTTTCCGGCTTGTGAATAACCGATATACTCGTACTTGGAGCTCAGGCCGGTAAGGATTTCCGAGACTAAGTCAGGGTCTTAGAAAAGAAATGGTGGCGGATTAATTGACTGAGAGCAGCACTTACACCCCGGAACGGGTTACTGGCCTTCGGTCAAACCGACTCCTCGTTCTAGGGGTATCGAAACGAACGGGTTGGGGGTTGTGCCGCCGTTCTAAAACATAAACCAGCCTCGGAAAGGGACGGATCTACTGTTGATAACCAATGCAAACGATTTTACGACAACGAACTTCGGACAGCACGTGGAGTGTTATGTCCCTTAACAGGCCACGTGTAGCTGAACAACAAGTGAAGTCCTTAGACATTACCGCTATCCAAGATATGCGATGGGACGGATCGGACAAAATAAGGATGAAAAACTCTAACATTGATTGTTATCGACGGCAAAAGCAGCGCCTATTTGGATGCGGATTTGTTATTGGAAGAAGTCTTGGGCTACCGGTATAAGAAAGAGCAGCAATCCGCATCAAGGCTAAACTTGCCAACATTGGCCTTAGCGAACGCCCCCACAGAGAAGAAAGATGGAGACACTAAAGATGCCTTCTATGAGCTCTTGAACAAGACCTAGGAGCAATGCCCTAGAGAGGTACTGTTGGAAGATATAGCCTACACGACACCATCTCCGATAACGGATTCAGACTAAACGACCTTGCGGCGGGACGAAATATTGTCGTAGCTAGCACGCTGTTCCCCATTCTCGATATTCACAAGGGGACTAGGAGAACTTCTGAAAAAATTGGCCACATCGTGATCGACGCAAGACACTGCGCCAGTATTATGGATGTCCGCACGTTCTGAGGAGTCAACATCGACTGGGATCATTACCTTGTTGTAGCCAAGGTACGGTTGCGGATATCCCCAACAACGCCAAAACAAGCTTAAATTGCGAGGCATATTGACGTCAGATGGCTACAATCGCAAAAAGATAGCAATATCTAAGCTGAAGTCTATCAAAGCTGCTGGAGCTAACAGCCTGACTGCCGAGCTTTTCAAAGTGGCAGCGATGACTTGGTAAAGAGCATACACCAACTCATCTGTAAAATATGTTCGGACGACAGTATGCCCGATGAATGGAACCTCAGCATTGTTTGTCCGATTCTCAAGAAAGGAGACCCTCTGAACTACCCCAACTACAGAGGATTTAGACAAGGCCATACGATTTCTGCAACATCAGACTTGAAAGAATAGTGCAAAGGTGACGCGTAAACACGAGAGGCACAATCTTTCAAAAATCCGTCCAATTACTCGCATATTCCCATTATATTGCCACAATCGAAAGAAGGCAGCGTGATGTCAATGACTCTTTGGCTAGTATTGAGATGAAAATGGGTTTAATGTCGAGCAAAAAAGACACTTTACAAGTCCCGGACAGAACGTTGACTGAGGCCCGGACATTCTGGACTGAAGCGCACCTAAAATAAGTAAGTAATACAGTTAGGACTTTCAAAAAATCTATTTTTTTATTTTATTTTCCTAAAGTACATATATTTGCACACACAAAAAAATTAATGTCAATGCGGCAAATATTCTCGAAGTTATATGCGCATTTGTAAAGACTAGTCAGAGCGTTTAAAAGTAGGAGTTCGGAATGGTAGCTTGTACCTAGCGGATGAAAGCACGCGAGAGGGAATAATGCATTGCCGACAACACTAAATTAAGTTATTAGAAGCTACCAAGTGACAGGAGGATTTATTATAAGGCCCTGAAATAGACGACTCGATGTACTGTAATTTAAAAAAAAAAAATTTACTTTATGCAAAGTGCGTTAGAGAGTGCGCTTTTATCGAAACTATGTTTAAAAAATCTATGAGCAAGCTTTATCGGAAATAGCTGAACCGATCAGTCTCAAATTTATATACAAGCTTCTTAAGTATATGTTTAGGAAATTTGTTCAAAGTTTTTTGTATCCGATAAATATTTTCGAGTTTATAAACAACTAGCGACCCGCCCCGACTTCCCACGAGTGTAATTTAGAAAACAAAAGACGTGAAGAATGTGAAGTACTGCCTTTGATTATAGAATTTCTTTATAAACAATATTTGTAGCTGAATTTTGGTTACACAATATGAACAAATTTTGTTTGGAAGTGACGCGCAAAAGAGCTGCGTATAGCTGTTCATGGGAAAAGTACTCAACTCTTAGGTCTAAGCCCGCAACGTTAAATGTCTGACCTTGTGATTTGTTGATAATTGATTTTGGACACTACAATCTTTTGTATTGGAATGGAAGATCCATTGGTATCAGTGGAATCCGAGAAATGAGCACGGTTTCTCCAGTTCCACATCCGGTAGGAATGTTGCACTCTATAGTAAAAGTTTTTAGACGTTTAACCTGAAGACGTATACCATTGCACAATTTGGGTGGATTAAGGTTTCGCAAAATAAACAACAAAGCACCCTTCTTTTAAGACCAATTTATGTGGGGGCAATCCAGAAGGCTTCATGCAATTAAGAAATTCTGTTGGGAAATGTACAGCCTCTTCCTGGTCCAGCACGGTGCATACAGAGTAGTAGGTTTGCGCCTGTGTATTAATTTTAGAGATAATTAAGTCGGTCACTTTACCTACTTGATTGTTAGTAGGTAACAAAATAGCTCTCTCCTTGAGCCAAGGTATGGTCTTAGAATTTATATTCTACATTTCTGGATGAATATGCTAAGGTTTTTTTACTCTTCCATTGTTTTGTGACATCTGTCCATCTCTTATTTTGAACAACAACTCTGAATAATCCCGGTTTTCGTGTGCTGACCACGTCACTTTCCTATTTGATTTGCGTTCTAATCTATTCACACACGGCCATACAAAATATCTTTTCAATGAAGCATTGATTTCATCAGAACGTGCCCCTCTTGCTATCGCTGGTAAGATTTGCCAAAAGTCGCCAGAGAACAATATCGTGCATCCACCCATGGGTGAATCCGTACTGCGCAAATTGAAAACTTGTTCAACATGGTAGCCCCGTCCTAAACTATTAATGAGCAGTCACGCATTAATTCTCCAGTATTACTTTGTTTTGAAATGCTGCAAACAGAGTTTGTATTCAGTAGCAGTCGTTAGTGGCAGTTTGAGTGTTGCATGAGCGGTTGCTCCTTCCATTTCTAATTCCAGACGGTACTACAGCTAATGCAATTTTGCGAGTAGATCTTACTTTTCCAAGAAGCAAGTTGATAATTTATGTTTTTCCTGTACATCCAGGAGCACCAAGAAAATATAACTTTCTTTCGTTTCTCTCAATTGGTGTAAATAACGCATCGTTTGTTTTTTGTAATCTATGTTTGTGCCGTCGTCGATTCAGTAAGGCGGGTCAATAAGTCCGTGACTTTTGGATTAAAACACAGATTTTTTGATAAAAAAATAATTTTATTTTTCAACGTAGTCTCCCTTGAGCTCTATACACTTTGTCCAACGCTTCTCCAATTTTTTTATCCCTTCCAAAAAAAATGATTTGTCGAGGTCCTCAAAATAGGCCTTTGTTTGCGAGATGACTTCATCATTGGAGTCAAATCTTTTTCCACCAAGCCATTTCTTCAGGTTTGGGAACAAGAAGTAGTCGCTCGGAGCCAAATCTGGAGAATAGGGTGGATGAGGGAGCAATTCATAGCCCAATTCATGGATTTTTGCCATGGCAACTGCACATGTGTTTGTGGTCGATTGTGAGCAAACGCGCCACCCATCTTGGTGAAAGCTTTCTCATGCCCAAGTGATCATTCAAAATTGAAACCACTGAGCCATGCGAGATCCCTACGGCTTCCACAATCTCTCGCGTGAATTTTTTCGATTGTTTCGGGTGTAGAGACCTCAACTGGGCGTCCAGGACGTTCGGCATCTTCAGTGCTTGTACGGCCACAACGAAATTCAGTAAACCACTTTTTTACCATTGAAATCGATGGTGCAGAGTCCCCATAGTATTTATCAAGCTTAGCCTTGGTCTCGGTAATGGTTTTTTTTCGCAAGAAATAATGCTTAATAAGCACACGAAATTCACTTTTTTCCATTTTCTCCTCAAATTAGTGAGTAGTCTGATAAAAATAGCTGTCAAACACAAACTAACTGACGCAGCAAGCTTAAATTTTGACAGGAGTCAACTGACAGATGCCTGTTGACAGGAGCAGTGTTGCTGTTTCAGTAAAGAGGTTAGAAATTCAAAAAGTCACGGACTTATTGACCCGCCCTCGTATCTTCGGCCACATTTTGCCTATACTTGTTCCAGAGATATACAATATCGGTCACTTGACAAAACCCTGTAATAATGGCAAGCAAATATCTTAATGACGTCGTTGAACTGCAAATAGTAGCTTCCGTTAATGTGTTGTCCAAGCAAGAGTCGTGTTCTAAGAAACCCATCGTGAAAACATTGAGTGTTGTTGGGATTAACTACTTAAAACCTCTAAAGAGCATCCGTTTTTTTTTAACTTCAGGGAAACCTTCAACTTGTTTCCTCCGTTGAAAGGTTCTCATCCGGCCTAACCTTATTCACTAACCAAACCGGCAGATGGAAATTTGGCAACTTACGTTTCTGCATCTCAACAATCTACATGTGGCAACATTGTACAACGTTGTTTCCCCTAATAAAAATAGTCTAATGTGTGCCGCTGGTCCAACTGACCCTACTGTAAAGCGCCAACACACGAGCCAATTTCAGATACAATTTGTGTAAATAAGGCAATAAAAACTGGGTTATCATGTCACGGCAACGAACACCATTAATAAATTGTTACTGCCTAACCAGCCGCATTTTCGAAGAAGAATGATCTGATAATGCCTCCAGCCCAAAATCTGCACCAGACAGTCACGCGTTGTAGATGCATTTGTTTTTCAACAATTACTCGTGGGTTCTCTGAACCCCAAATGTGACAATTTTGACGATTAACGAGGCCATCAAGATGAAAATGAGCTTTATCACTGATGATGATTTTGTTCGAAAAATCAGCATCCACTTGTTGTTGTTCTCGATTCAATTGAACTTTGTAAGCATGAAATTTCAAATCTTTTGTGAGAATTCGCTGTAGAGAGGTTCTCGAAATGCCCAATTCTTGATTACGGTGCCGAATTGATGTTCCTGGACTGTTAGGAATAGTCTCGCTTCGATGTTTTCTGTTGAACGACTTGTGACTTGTGACTTGCCCAGAGTGTTTAAGATCACTAATTGATCTAGTCTCCCTGAATTTTTCAATTATTATCTTCACAGTTGATGGTTTTAAATCACTATGACGGTCATATTTTATACGAAAATTGTGGACTGTAGCTGACAAACCTTCATTATTTTTAAAATATTGGCCAACAGTGAAAAAGCCTTTTTCTTTCGTATAGGACTCCGTTTGTACTAACCCCGAAATGTCAGCTGTCACATCGTTATCTTTTTGTCCGTTATCATAACTGTACTATTAAATGGCGCAAAAATCGAATTATAGGACACCCTGTATAAGACAAATAATGAAAAATAAAAAAAAACATGGATATGCCCGCTCTAAACTGGTGGGCTGTTGGTTGCAATGACCTACGCATATCTCTTCTTCTTCTTCTTCTTCTTCTTCTTATCCTTTTTTATTAGCCCTTTCCTCGTTATACGAACTTATGCGTAACGAGTTTCCCATTTTTACTGCATCGCTGCTGCTCCGCTTATGGGGTTGACTAATGTCGCAGACCGCAGAACGCGTCTACATAATGCTCGGTCCTGGATCGCTTCAGTGGTTAGCCCCAGGCATTGTTGCGCATTTGCCATCTAATCCAGGAATTCTTTTTCCGACCTCGTTTTCTTACAGTTGGAGTGATCGTAGTTGATAGCGCCTTTTTAACAGGATTTTCCGCAGATTTTATTTGAACGTGGCAATACCAGCTTATTCTATTCGCCTCAAGCTGTTCGGTTGCCGAATTCTTATTTGTAGACTTCCTCTTATACGCGTAGATCTAATGCAATCGCGTTTAGTGACTCCACTAGACATCCTTAACATTTTCATTTCCGCTGCCGTAATTTTGTTTTTAAACTCTTCGTATATTGTCCAGCACTGTGAACCGTATATAAGAGCTGGTCTAACAACCGTGGTGTAGAGTTTCCCCTTTAATTTAAGTGGAAATTTTCGGTCGCAAAAGATTCCCGAATTTTCCCGCATTCACACATTCGTCACATTTCGCTTCCATGTTAACGATTGATCCTAAGTACTTAAAGATAGTGCTTTTTGGAAGAACTATTCCGTCTAACATTATATCCGGAACAGGTCGCAACGGATGCACAAATGGGCACGTCAAATGCTCCGTCTTTGAACGACTTATTTTAAACCCGTTTCTCTCTAGCGCTTTTCTCCATGAATCTAAGGCGTTCTGTAAATCTTCGACGTTATCGCTAAGTACGAGTATAACTGCGTCGTCAGCGAAGAGAATTGGCGTTACATTTGCTTCGCGCATGCAGTCATTTAAAAGATAGTCGAATACTACGTTAAAGAGGAAAGGGCTAAGTTCGCTTCCTTGATGCACTCCGACATAAACTGGAAATTCTCTCGTTAGTCCGGCAGATCTTTTAACCGCAGTTTTCACGTTTCCGTACGGGTCTTGTATTATTCTACGTTTCCGGTACGTTTGGAGACCTCAGCGCGGCCCATATGAGATCCCTAGGAACTCGATCGAATGCTTTCTCGAGGTCGATAAATACCATGTGTAAATCCTTAGACGAATCTCGGTGCTTTTCCATTATTATTCGTGACCTACACATATCTCTGATTTATGTAAAACTCAAATAATTACATTTTTGCTTATTACTTCCGTTATAAGAAGCACAGAATAATGATTGATACATCAATCTCTTCACCAGAAAATGTACTAATCGAAGAATAAAGTCATATTCAAATTTGTTCAGCCATTTTGTAGTAATATGTGTGTAAAGCATAAACAATATCATATAAAATGGGTTTAAAGGCCCAATAACGGACTAAAAACCATCCTCTGGAATACCGCTACTCACGACGAATCGATTGATATATATATTGTTGAAGGACCGTTACGTATCTACTCCCTACTCGCGGACAAACAGAAAAATGTGTTCACTTTTATATATGTAGAGAAGAGAAGAGAAGAGATAGAGAAGAGATTTAAGGCCAACATTTTTGTCAAAAATCGATTTTTTGTTTTGAAGACCACAATTTTCTAAAAAAAATTATTATTTTGCTAATTTCTTCTATTAAATATCAGATAATACACTACATTAACGGAGTTTCTATTTTTCATTAGAGGTGATCCACCCCAGAGATATCGTGCTCAACGCGAGACGCGTGTTTTTTACAGGAGCTCCCGGAGATCAGATATAGCAACTCGCAAAACAATTATTTTTACAAATAAAAAATGTTAGAATACAGTTAAGAGTTACCATAATAAGTGTACAAATTTGTATGTTAATAAAAAAAAAATCTTGAAAAATCGGCGTTAAATAAATAAATCGTTAGAATACCTTAACTTCGAACCGAATATTTTAACTTGACGAAATATGATCCACTTCAATATTGAACATCCATCTCGAATAAATAAAAAAATATGTATTCGAAGAAAATTAACGACAAAAGCGGTGAACCATTGCCACCAAATACGGACCGATACAAATATACGAACGGATATTTGTATACGTGTTTGTGTACTCGTATAATTGGTAAAACCTTGGAAGGATTTTCCAATTGTGGTCGCAATAATTTCCATCTGCTTGCCTTTGCATTTCTTTCTCTTTTTTTAATTTTTTTTATTCATTGGAGCATTTATTGCGGCCTTCCATTCAACGAGTACTCGGTTTTGTTGGGGCAGTGAGGAAACTCCAACGTTTATTTCACAATCTATAGATGTACGTGTATAATGTATATTGATGTTTATCATAAATATTCAATTATTGTGCAGCTTTCGCCAAGTGTTATTATTTGTAATGTTAAAAGATAAACGGATATGGAAGTGAGTAGTTAAAGTAATTACCAACGCATCAAGTCGTTTTCCACTTGGCCGCATTTTATTACATGCTATTTGCGGATGATGTTTACAGGATGCCACGAATTTTTTGTTTTTTTTTTTCATTTTGATACGTAAAAAGCGTTTTGTATTTAAATTCTTTTTATTTGAGAGTAGTCAACCTAATTATTAGAACAAGCAGCAGATATTTGTTTCTGTTCTAAAAAGAAATTTAATAAATTTGCAACACATTTCATTTAGTGTTGTTTACTTTCAAACTTCAAACTTGGTCATTCTGATGCTCTAAGGTATCACATATTACGTAACCTACTATAACCAGCTTTCATCCACTGCAGTCATGTTTTAAACAAAGTCATGGAATTAATGCTGACATCTTAAGGATCTCGAAGTAATACTTGCTGGCTACTTTAAGTTTACAATGACAAGTTTACTTTTCCTTCTATTTTCAGAAGCTTGTCAAAAACCAAGCTCTTTTTTTTAAGGATTGTTTTTAGAGATAACATCTGCAAAAAAAAAGAAGCAGGAAGGGAAACAATGTTAAGAGTTAGTCGAATGCGATATTAAAACAAAGTATACGAGTATGTTTAAAACAACAGGACATACTGAGCACCTTTCGCTAAATCAAAAGGATAATACCTGCATATGCATTAGCGGCACTGGATAAGGATTAAGCTTCCAAATAATTTTAATTAACTTTAAATTATATTATAATAAATTTCTTACACCATCCACTCTAAGTTTTCGACGTTTATTACGAAAATTATAATTTTAAATAAGGCTACAGCTATAAAATTAGACTGATCCACCCTACTCCGCAGAGGAATTTGGTGACAGAAATGTCCTCTCCTTTAACAAGCCACCAACACTTTTGATACTGCCCTTTTGTCAAGTCTCCTGTTCACAGCTATTTGAGCGGTGAAAAGATAAGGGGCACCGCCAATCCGTCCTAGTTCTGATATTTCTTATCCAGGTAGAGGAATAAAGCTGAGCGAACTCTCTTGTAATATATTGTATATAATTGGAGAAGTAGACCCCAGAGAAGGTCTTGTGATTTGCGTGAACACCTGAAGACACAAGTTCACGGGTTACCCATACATCCATGGGGGCAAGGTTACGTCTTGCCAGCGCTTACCTATTGTACATTAGATAATACCAATGCGAAACTGTCGAGGCCTTCCTTTAAACTCTTACTGATATTAGGGTCGCAGCACCCAGTACTTGTTGCGACTCTTCAGCGTATCGCTGCCTCAATGGTCTTGCCACTCAACAAGACCTGTGATTGTCAGCTTGTAACTGGACAAATCCAAGCAACCCTCAGTAGATTCAAAGTCTGAAGATATTATTGATAAGTTCTGTTTTGCTCTCCGCCCGAGTCTTATTAGATACCTTCATTGATAGAAAAAGCCTTGATAATTGGACGAAGGCTCAGTTAGCTCCACAGATAAAGTTGCTTAACGAGGTCATTACTTTTCCAATATGCCTTCGTGACAACTTAATAACAAAATTGTCCAATCTTATTAGGTTCGCCCCATTGTACAAACCTCATTGGGATGGAATTTTTAGACTTAAGGGCTCTGTATAAGCGAAGGCAAGCCCTGTAAAACATCCGAATTTTTTTCAATAGATTTGCTCTCATGTTGAACCAAAAAGGGACAACCAAGTTCAAGCATAGGAGGTATAGGAGCCAAGCATCGCATCGAGTTGCCTGCTATAAAATTGTTTGTGAGGGAAAAAGCATCTTTGGCTCTGACTAGAGCAACATCTATATACTTGTTATAATACACATATTGATCTAACCAGATCCCAATGTGTCTGACTACATTTCGACAAGAAAATGGCTGCCCCTGTTGTCCCACGATTAAAAACTTTTGCAAATTTTTTCAGATATCCACAGAGGTACCAGACAAAGGCGTCATAAAAAAAGATGTTCAACTTTCACTTGCTGCAATATCGTTTGATTTCATCAAAGTCACGTTCCAAAAGAATGTTAGTTAGTGACCTTCATCTTTGGACATAATCTGTACGCGATTTAGTCGTTTTTGTACACTATTGTATTGTGAAGGGAACTAGTTGGATCACTTACAGTCCGTTTGATAAGATCGTATACGGCAAAACTCGTTTATGAAAGCCGGTTTGGAAGTGGCATTTGCATTACCAGATACAAAAATACTTCTGCTAAGATGCTTTGAATAAAAAAATTTGAAGAGTGTTCAATTTTTGTCAGAGACGGAAGTATTTGAAAATGAGTGTCGCGTTTGCATCACGTTATGAAGCAGTATTCTAATGCACGCATCCAAAAGGACCGAAAATATCATACGGAGCAGCAGCTTAATACATGAAAAAGTCAAAAGCATTTGTTAGCAAGTGGGCGCACCGTTATTCCCAAGTTAAAAATGTGAATGATTTGTCGGATCGTGGGTCTACGCCAAAAACAACAAAAAAGCAGGACAAAATTATTCTACGCGTGTTTGAAAAAAATCCTCTTCTATCGTTACGTGGGGGACAAGAGATTTCACGTAAAATGGGTCTAAATGTGTGTTGTGATACGATACGAAATTTCGAAGCACTAATAAAGAAACCACTACTGTCAAAAAAACACGTAGGAAAAACGACTCAGTTGGGCCAAGGAGAATTTGGACAGAGATTGGAACAACGTTATTTTTTCGGATGAAGCTTCTTTTTGGGCATGGTCTCCTATCACTCATACCTGGTGTACACAATCCAATAAATCAATCCAGCGGACCGTCAAACACCCGGCAAAGGTGCACGTTTGGGGATGCTTCTCAAAACAAGGATTTGGCAATTTGTTCATGTTTACAAATAACTTAAACGCACCTAACATGGTTAAAATTTATAAGAAGGCTTTATTACCATCTGCCCAAAGGTGGTTTAAAAGAAGGAATGAGAATTGGTTACTGCAAGAAGATAATGACCCGAAACATCGCGTTCGTTGTGCAGTGCGTGGAAACAAGAAAATGACGTCGATGTTTTAGATTGGAATTCCATTGAAAATGTTTGGGCATTCATGAAGCTAAAGCTCGAAGGAAAGAAGATCTCGACGGTCACAACAATTATCACGAAAAATACGAGTTTTATGGAGATCTTTGTCTCAAGATTATGCTATAAAATTAGTAGAAAGCATGCCTCGAAGACTCCAAGCAATTATTGATAATGGAAGGGAGTGGACAACATATAAATTGAAAAGCATTCAAGAAAATAAACAAAATAAACCAGTACAATTGATTTTTTTTTATTATTATAAGTTCTTCTTTAATTTTTGTCGTGTACGATCTTATTAAATGGACTGTATGTAAATTTTGAATAAGTTCGGTATATTATACGGTATGTATAATAATACGGTTGTTGCAGATTGTTCTCAGTATAAAATGTTCCAATAGAAGAGAGCTTGTAGATGAGTCCCTCTACCCATACGTTATCATAGACTTTCTCCAAGTCAATCGGCAGGCAACCGTACACTGACTCTTGGCCTTGTTCCTTTAAATATTAGAAGATAGTTAAGACGTGGCATGGATCACATTATGTCCAACCTCGAAATCGGATTATCAGGATTTATGTATAATTTTGTCCTCAATTCACTTAGTCAGCACTCTACTTATCATATACTCGAAAACCTTAAGCTAAGTTCAGACGATTGTCAGGTCTGACAATATTGTCAGATCTGTCGGTAAAAAAATTGTCTAAAATGTCTTACAACTTTTGTGCTTTTTGTGCAAAATTTGTAATAAAAGAAAATAGATTTATGTGAAGAACAAAAAGTTGAAGACGATGTAGAAAAATCGCCAAAATCTCCATCCAGTTTTTGTGGCAATTCTTCATCATCACTGTCTTCCAACACAAAGGCAGTGAAAATGGTAGCTAGCTGGATATTACGTTCCATTTTATTTAAAATATTTGAGATACTCGTATTTCACTTTCATTTTTCTCTGCACACGACGAACAAAACTTTCAGTTTAATTTCTCTGACAATGCCTCTCAATGTATCAAACAATTTTTCATAAACAAACCTCTTCCAATCATGTGAACTGACAATTTTCAACCTGACAATATTTTTAGAAATGTCATTGTCAGAAAATTGTCAGCCAGCTGGCAATAAGATTGTCAGACTTTACACCAATCGTGTGAACTGACAATTTTTCATTGTAATACTTTTTGCAATTGTCAGCTGATTTGTGTGCATTTGTATGACAAATGACAGATCTAACAATATTGTCAGACCTGCCAATCGTCTGAACTTAGCTTTACTGATGTTTCGAAGAAAACTGATCGACAGAAAAATCGCTGGCCTGAAAATGTCTTCAACCCTTTTAGGGATGGGATGTGTTTTATTGCATTTTTAAGCGCTTCTAGAGAGAAATGACGAAGCACAATGCCTTGTATCACATCGGTTCCCACGAATTTCTTACTTCTGTCAGAGTCGAGGATCGTTTTGAGGTCCTTCTTCTTCTTCGTTTATTTAAACGGGGGGCTGTTGCCTCGCGTTTGCGATGACATTATCGAATCGCTAGTTCACTATTTCATTTCGAAGGTAGAAATTGTGCACAAGGACGACTCAATTTTCCAGATCGTGCCTCGGGCCAACGATGTCATTCGCCTTCTACACTTCCTGGAAAGTCGTTCCTATAGCTTCTTCCTTCTCCTGCAGATCTGTGATTACAAGGAAGTGGTAATCATCAACAGCCTCATTTGCACATAGGCCTGCTGTTATCTATTCGTTGTCCATCGTATGGACGGTTTTGAGACATAAATTGTTTATTTGTTTTATTTGCTGGTGTTTACAACCCCAATATTCCAATACAAATTTACGGAAGCCCTGTAATTTTATTTTATTAATGTTTGAAGGGTTTTAATGAACGATTTTGATGTAATGAGAATCCATGGAAAGAAGTTATCCTCGGTGGTTTCTCAGGAAGAAATGTTGTTCAGTCTGCACTATACCATTCTTCGACAAACTGTTTTACCCTTATAAACGTATAAGATTCGTCACAATTACGAAAGAACAAACGAGCAGATCGAATAGAAATTTAAGCTTTAACATAGAACTTTCAAATTTACCCATATTTGTAAAGATGGGCTGGCACTTACATATGTAGTCAATATTATATATGATAAAGGCTTCAAGGCTCTAACTTTTTGTATAGAATACTTCTAGCAAGAAAGCAACTGATGATTGTTAAAAAATCTTGCAGGGCAGTCTATAGAATTGAAAATGGCTGCCGATACTTACTCTGCGTCAAATCGAACTATTAGCGGTTTCTAGAAATTGTGTTCGTTAAACCTGGGTTATATTCCCAGACTTTCTACCTATTCATCGTTGTCAACAGTGGCAAAACTTACCTAAGGCAGTGGCAAATGCTTTTTTGTTTGTCCTGATTTACTTAAAGACTAACTCTGGCAAAAGCGTCCGAAAATATCGGCGTTCTTTATGTATCCCAGCATCTAGACTGATTTTTTGAAGATAGTACTTTATTGTCAAATTTTCCCTGCGCCTTTACAATTTCTGCATTAAGTTTAAATAAGCAGCCATATAAAGTTTTGTGGCGTTCTATATTCGGTCATTGGTTGAGATTAAAGTAAATTCAAGAGCTCAAGGTGAGAAACTTATACGCTCTCATATGCTGCCGTTATGAAAACGTGATGATTATCATTTAAAAATTCGTCAGCCTTCTCTAAGAATTACTCCACCTTGTCAGTTATAACTCTATTCGAAAAGCTTTTGGCCAATATTGATCTGTCGGTAAGTGTGCTGCAGAGAGGACTTGGATGTTGCCAGATTACAAGCATTCTGCAGTAACATGCCTCATAAGCCCCTAAAAGATATAGCACCGTGTTCTGAATGTCCAGTAATCTAGAATATCGTCGTCGAATCATATTTTGTTATTGATATTTCTCGACAACAGGCTTTCCCCATCATACCCGGGTCACCTCCAGATGCATAGATGACTGATTTCGACCAGAACCTGACCCCGGAAAGGAATTACAGGTGTCTTTCTGGAGGACAACAATGCTAGATTTCAATTTCACTTCTCGTAAGGAAAACATGTGTGTGTCTTTTAAAAGAAGGTATACGCAAGCTTGATAGTAACGAACTATATTGAGAAGAATCGATGTAGGCGGCGAACAAATTTACAGCTGTAATGACAGCCAAGCTGGGCTCAAGATCTGTCTTAACCCTCCAACTACTTCAACGCTAGTTTTATTCTGCAAGACTTCACTGAAACAGTCAAAGAGCTGAATTTAGTGAGAATAGTTGGGGTCTTAGGACATCAAACACCTTGCCCCGGGGTGGGGGGGGGGGGATGGCGATTAAAGTAGAGAAACAGGAGGTTAGACCAGGGAAGTGGCCAAAACTCCTCTGGTAGAGCCAAATGCCACCCAAAAACTAAGATTAAATCATGGGCTGGATTACAGTGTTATCCGTACCTTGCTTAGTCACTAAAGGTGACTCCAGATACCGGGCGCCCTCTGGTACTAAATAGCTTTACACTCGTATATGAGCTCTGTGCGTGCGGACTTACCTTTGTCGCTCTACTCATGGGATTTATATGGACCAAGTAAAAAAAATAACATTATAACTTAGTCAGGTGAAGAAGCTCTACTCCGTTCACCTGTAACACATACAGAGATGAAAACTGAAGACACTATCTTATCTTCAGTCAAGCCACCAAGCAAACACATCCACATGTATGGAAAAAAAAACTCGCTCAGGTACAGACAAGAAGTACTTCTACTTTACCGGGGTCCAAAAAAGACGAATTGGAGCCCGGAATAGGGGCGGCATGACGCCGGAGGAAGCTAGAAGATCAATGCAGTAGGAGATCATGCTTTGAAGAGCACAGAGTCAGGCCTATGATAAACCCGGCAGCTCCAAAAGATGCCATTCTGCCGATAACTTCCCAAGGGATCAACATACCAATGACCACAGACCTCATCCAGAGCAACAAAAACGCACAGATGGAGCTAAAACAAAAGGGGACACAGATAAACAAAATGCACCAAGGACAGGTGGGAAACAAGCCTCTCAATCTAAACCTCGCCCAGGTTCTAATAAAGGACCCAGAGATGAGTTTAGTAAGAGCAGGGTTTTCTTTTAACTCAATGCAAGGTCGCAATAATGCATGACTGAGGTGGACAAAGCCGACAACACCTGTACACTCAAATTTTTGGCATGTACACCAAGCCACGATACAGAGACAAAAGACTGGCTCATGTCGACGGTTAAGAATATTAAGCTATGGCCAGAAGGCAGACCTCACACAATTCAAGGAAATGAAATTCCCAAATTGTATATCTGTATTGCCTTCCTCCCGGGCGACGATAAAATGCCCATGGAAGTCTTCCTGTCAAGGATTGCCACGAAAAATCCTGGCATATCCACATCCGGATGGCGTGTCCTCAGGGTCACCAAGGAAAGGAGTGGTGGTGATACCATGACTTTCTTAATCGTTGAAAAGTCAAAGAAGAACTTGATCGAGTATAAATGAAAGCTATTTCTTGTAGATACGGATCCGCATCAAAGGTCTATCATAAGCAGAAAAGCACATAGCCATTCTAAATAACACAACCCCTCTATCTCGAGTACTGCTTGATGCAAGAACAAGGAAACCATCTGGAGCACAAAATGCCCAAACAGAATGCCAGACTGCAACAAAAAGCGGCATAGACAAGTGCTCTTATGCTGGAAAATCAGAGGCCAACAAGGCTGCCTCGGCAGTCCTCAGCCATATACTTGACAAGGATCACTTAGATGTCGCCTCTATCCATGAGCCATACCTATGTCCTTGAGGGCCAGGTAAAGGGTCTCCACTAACCCCGGAAAACCCAGAGCATTTTTTTTTTTTTTTAAAGAACTTAATACTCAAGTGGGTATGAATACACTTATAATGCCTCAGCATGTGTTAAGTTTGTTGGAAAATTGGACAGAAAGAGGAGAAAGATGTTTGGGCACAGTGGTTCTTTTGCTCCATGGGTGGCATCCAACATTTATTGGGGAGACTAAATTGTTAAAGCTAGGAAGAGAGGGTATCTTTGGTGGAACAATCGGAAAATATAGCCTGCACAACACCACCTCCGATAACGGATTCAGGCTAATCGACTTTGCGGCGGGGCGAAACATTGTCATGGCTAGCACGCGGTTCCCACATCTCGACTCCTCCAGTATTATGGATGTCCGTACGTTCCGAGGAGCCAACATCGACTTGGACCATTACCTTGTTGTAGCCAAGGTACGGTTGCGGATATCCCAAACTACGCCAAGACAAACTAATGCTGTGAGAAAATTCGATGTCAGACGGTTACAATAGCAAGAGATCGCTAAGTCCTTTTCGATCGAGTGTCTCTTAATCTCTTAAGAGGTCCAATGCCGCCAGCATCAAGCATCGCAGACTATTGGAAACACTGCCAAAACGCCATCAGAGATGCCGCTTCTGATGTGCTGGGTTTCACTCGTCCACCACAACGAAACCTCGAAATGCACATGCAGCTAAGCAAGATGCATATAACGCGGCGCTGCTTAGAAAGACCAGAGCTGCTCATGAGCTCTATGAGCGGAAGAGGAGAGACGAGTACCGGCTTCTCAGGAGGAAGAAGAAAGAGCATGAGAAGCGCGCGATCGAGGAAATTGAGAGATGCTACTCCAGGAATGAGGTTCGGAAGTTTCACCAACAGGTAAAAATAACATTCCGCGGAAACAAACCCCGAACCGAAGCCTGTAGAGATGAACAAGGGAACATTGTAGTAGAATCGCAGTCGATGCTGAGGATTTGGAAAGATCATTTCTGCAGACTATATAACGGCGATGACGGACTAAATACCGCTGTCAGGCAGAATCAACCTTTCAACCTGGACGCTGATGACCAACAATTCCGTCCACCCGACCTGGATGAAGTGAAGATAGCCATATCGAAGCTTAAGTCCAACAAAGCTGCTGGAGCGGATGGCATGACTGCCGAGCTCTTCAAAGCGGCAGGCGATGACTTGGTAAGGAGCATACACCAACTCATCTGTAAAATATGGTCGGACGAAAGTATGCCCGATGAATGGAACCTCAGCATTGTTTGTCCAATTCTCAAGAAAGGAGACCGTCTGAACTGCGCCAACTACAGAGGCATCAGTCTCCTTAACATTGCATATAAGATCTTATCCGCCGTATTGTGTGAACGTGGAAGCCGTTCGTCAACAACCTGATAGGTCCATATCAGTATGGCTTCAGGCCAGGAAAGTCCACCATCGACCAGATATTCACACTACGGCAGATCTTGGAGAAGACCCATGAGCTTCAGATCGATACCTACCACCTATTCATAGATTTTAAGGCCGCGTATGACAGCATCTATAGAGACGAGCTATAAAGAGCCATATCTAGTTTTGGCATCCCTGCCAAACTCGTCCGTCTGTGCAGGATGACGATGGAGAATGCACGCTGCTCCATCAAGGTCGGTAAAGATCTCACCGAGACCTTTGATGTCCAGAAAGGATTTAGACAAGGCGATGCCCTGTCATGCGATTTTTTCGACATCGTACTTGAAAGAATAGTGCAAGACTCACGAGCAAATACAAGAGGCACTATCTTTCAAAAGTCTGTCCAACTACTCGCATACGCCGACGATATTGACATAATCGGAAGAAAGCATGTCAGTGGCGCTTTCGCGAGTATTGAGACGGAAGCGGCGAAAATGGGTTTAGCGGTCAATGAGGGGAAGACCAAGTATATGCTGTCAAGCAGAAAGGACAACCAACACCGACGTCTCGGACAGAACGTCACCCTCGACAGATATAACTTTGAGGTAGTTAAGGACTTTGTCTACCTAGGCTCCGCTATAAATACAGACAACGACACCAGCGCTGAGATCAAGCGAAGAATAACTCTTGCCAACCGCTGTTTCTTTGGGTTAAGAGTGCAATTGATTGGCAAAGCCCTCTCTCTCGGACAACCAAAGTCACCCTTTATAAGACTTTAATAACCCCGGTCCTGCTCTATGGCGCAGAGGCATGGACATTATCAAAAATGGATGAGGGTGTTCTTGGTTGCTTTGAGAGAAAAATTCTTCAGGCGATCTTTGGTCCCGTCTGCATTGACGGTGAGTGGAGGAGGAGATACAACGACGAACTGTATGGACTGTACAGCGACATGGACCTAGCCAGAAGAGTGAAGATCCAAAGACTGAGATGGCTGGGTCATGTAGAGCGCATGGACACCAATGATCCGGTCCGAAAAGTCTTCGAATCCGCCCCCGAGGGACAGCGCAGTAGAGGAAGGCCAAGACTCAGGTGGCACACGCAAGTGGAAGAGGACCTCAGCCAACTTAGCGTGCGAAACTGGAGGCAGATAGCCAGGGATCGAGCTGGCTGGAGAAGCTTGTTGACTGAGGCCCAGGTCCACCCCGGACTGTAGCGCCACCTAAAGCAAGTAAGTAAGTAAATTTTTAGTGAGAGCTGGCTTGCTGTTGTATTTTAGTCTACTACCTATACACATCTTACTTGATTTTTGTTGACTAAAAGAATGCAAGTCCTTCGGGCATGGCTGGGATTCGAACACCGATTAAGAAGCCAGTTCACTACCACTTGAGCCACGGCTACCCACTTATGCGATGCTAACGCCCATCATACGAAGCGTCCCCCACGCGTATGTTCTTTAGCGCGCGATAGCGTGGAATGCAAGGGTTCGCGCGCGAACGAAGAGTGCAAGTTTAATGGCATAAGTTGTGCAACGGAAAGCCCGTGTGCTCAGTACCGAGTAAATTGCGCGCGCTCCCCGTTTTGAGCAATACATTCTTTCCCACGTGATTGAGCGCGGTAGTAAGAGTGAAATCATCATGGGCATCCGACATTGGTCCCGCTGGCTCTAAAAAATTCTACCGCACGTTCCAGCGGAAACTGTTGTACACGTTGTATTTCACGCTCGATTGGTTATTAGACATAAACTCCTGGAGTGTATGCTCCAAGAACGCGCGATTGCTTATTAGACACAAACTCCTGGAGTGTACGCTCCAAGAACGCGTAGTTTCGCAAGTGAAAGACTTTGTTCCCAAATGTTGCTACCACGTTCTTGGCGCGCGGTATTTCACTCGTTCTTTACCACACTCTGGAGTGTACGATCTAATCATGTGGGCGAGTCTCTTCTAGAATTTATAAACTTAGACAACTTACAAATTTTTAATCAGGGAAGCAGTCCCACTTTTATAAATAGTATTAGGACAGAGGTCCTACATCTCACCCTATGTACTCCCTTTAAACAATTTTATTAGGAACTGGAACTAGGCTCCACTGTTCAAATAACATCCAAGCATCAGCACTTTTGAATCACCAGAAAAGAAAGTCAGCAGGATGTTTGAATTGTAGATTGTGCCTTACTGGGGTCTCATCCGAAAAAGGATTGGAGACATTGGTACTATATCTAATACGAATCTCATTGCTACAAGTACAATATGAATGTCACTAAGCTTTTTCAGCCCCCTGATCAATGACTTTCTTCTGTTTCGTGAATAGAAAAGAAAAAGAAAAGAACCAAGCTCCCGTCACTGTCGCTTATAAGTCAATAAATTGTATCCGCCAGTCAACCAGACTGAATTCAAATTATAAGATATTATACATAGAATGCGTTGGGTAGGAATCTTTGTTGTATTGCCTTGCCGAAATCTCACAGGAGATTCAGTAATTAAGCCTCTTCGGAAACCTCTATAATTATTTGCTCGCATGCTACATCAATATCTTATTAAAAAATGAAAAAAAAAAAAAAATGTTCAATGTACGAGGGCGGGTCAATAAGTCCGTGACTTTTGGATTAAAACACAGATTTGTTGATAAAAAAATAATTTTATTTTTCAACGTAGTCTCCCTTAAGCTCTATACACTTTGTCCAACGCTTCTCCAATTTTTTTATCCCTTCCAAAAAAAAATGATTTGTCGAGGTCCTCAAAATAGGCATTTGTTTGCGAGATGACTTTATCATTGGGTGGGAGATATAGAATAGGGTGGATGAGGGAGCAATTCATAGCCCAATTCATGGATTTTTGCCATGGCAACTGCACATGCGTTTGTGGTCGACTGTGAGCAAACGCGGCACCCATCTTACGGAAAGCTTTCTCATGCCCAAGTGATCATTCAAAATTGAAGCCACTGAGCCATGCGAGATCCCTACGACTTCCACAATCTCTCGCACTTTCAATCTTTGGTCGGCCAACACCATATCGTGAATTTTTTCGATTGTTTCGGGTGTAGAGACCTCAACTGGGCGTCCAGGACGTTCGGCATCTTCAGTGCTTGTACGACCACAACGAAATTCAGTAAACCACTTTTTTACCATTGAAATCGATGGTGCAGAGTCCCCATAGTATTTATCAAGTTTAGCCTTGGTCTCGGTAATGGTTTTTTTTCGCAAGAAATAATGCTTAATAAGCACACGAAATTCACTATTTTCCATTTTCTCCTCAAATTAGTGAGTAGTCTGATAAAAATAGTTGGCAAACACAAACTAACTGACGCAGCAAGTTTAAATTTTGACAGGAGTCAACTGACAGATGCCTGTTGACAGGAGCAGTGTTGCTGTTTCAGTAAAGAGGTCAGAAATTCAAAGAGTCACGGACTTATTGACCCGCCCTCGTATTGTGTCACCCTGTATGCACTGGAATTAATAATGTCCCACTTCGATGTAGTAAAAATGCAAATAACTGTGCTGTTATATACAATTAAAGGAAAAATCCACAAGGCCGCAATCCACGCACTTATTAAGACTTAATGTCATTGTTAACGGATATCCTGTGTGCAACAGGAAAAACTGTCGTAAATATCAAAGGTTACGATTGAAGTATTTTACCTTTTGTCGTCCTGTTAATAAGCACCGATTTAATTGTTTAACGATTCGATAAATTCGTACTTTTGGTGAAATTTAATTGGAAAACTTACGACCAAGACTTTTACCTTCAGAACATTAAAGTCTACCGAATTCCTATCAGCTTTAGCACCAATGTCACTTATGGCACTCAGAGTTTTCGAAAGAAGGAAAGGAACACTTAAGTATATTTGACCCAAGTACGATAGAATGATGGTAGTGTATGGAATGAAAATTCCAAGACAATCTTAGATTTAATGGAATTAAGAACTAAGAACAGACCATAACACAAACATTATCCAACTGATGAGATAGAAATTTTACTTATAAAAGATGAGTTTGCTAATAAATAAAATAACTTGTGAAAATAATGACATAAACCAATTTAAATCGCTGTAGGGACTAGAATTCAATTAAATGCACAATACTTACATATGATCGTAGGTATGCCATGGCTCGTTTCATATACATAATTGGTAACTTAAGACACCATAAGGTGCTTTGTTGTAGGCTTTGAGGAATTTATATTAATCATCACAGAGTTGTTTTTTTTTTACAAATTTCAACTCAAGTGTCCAGTCATATGTACTTCAGAAACCTCTCTAATGGGAAAAGGTTTATCTACTTAGGTCAACAACGATTTGTGAGCCTTGACCGCCTGAGGTATTTTGTTACAATCACAAACTGCTGTAGCTAACGAGATATCTGTCAACTGATGGATACAACGTTGTCAGGGCAGAAAACGAACATGCGTAGACTAAAACACCAGAGTGAACCTCTGCATAGATGAACTGAAAATATACAACAAATTATACCCAGAGCATGGAATCAGAGCATTTGTTTCTTTGATTCTTCAATACATAAGAAATAGGGTCGTTTTGACTGCACCATCTAAGGAAGAATAAGTCACCTTGGAATCGCCTATAAGGTTTTTTCTGCCGTATTATATGATCGTCTGTAACCATTCGAAAACATTCTGGCCAGCCTATATCAGTGCGGTTTAAAACTAGATAAATGGATAAATCACAAAAACAATTCATAATTAAATAAATAATCAAAAAAAAACAGAATAAATATTTATGTGTCAGGGTCGATAGCCCCATATATCGAAGGGAACGAGTGCCTTCATTAATTAATTCAAAAAAAATATCGTCAAAGCAACGAATTATCGAAAATTGAACTTTCTATTCGTAGATTTATTTAATGGCGGCATCGGATAAAGAATAGTGCCGCAGTGCGTCCCAGCTTGTCGTAAGAGGCGACTAAATGGGACACCAATCATAGGCAACTATGAAACCAAAAATGAGCCTGTGACACTTTAACACCTTAAAACTTTCCCACAAGTTTGTATGCAATCAGTGGGTTCCCACGTCTGGAGACTACCGGTGGGGTAAAAGAACAGTCAATCAATTCGAAATGAGCATACAAGTGTCAAACCACTCAAACTTTAGATACTTTAGAAATGATCGTAATTAATAGCACTACCGCGCTGGGCACCACGATTGCAACGCACTCGGGTTATCCCAGAGCAAGCAGAAGTTCTTGTGTCAGAGCCCGACGGATTCCGGGGGCGGGCAAAATGAAGTTTCCAAAATATTTTCATAAACTTCGGTTTGCAAGTTGGAACGTCGGATCGATGACCTCAAAAAGTTTAGTACTGGAAGCGATTATGCGTCGCAGAACTCTACAAATACAGGAAACGAAGTGGTGTAATACAGGAAATAAAGCGCGTTTTCTAGATTTAAGAACTAAGACATTTAAGATGTTCTACCATGGAACGGTCAATGGACGAAACGGTGTTGGAATCGTTGTTGCAGCGGATCTTCTAAACAACATCGTTGGTATCTTGAAAATAAGCGACCGCTTGATGAGTGTTAAACTCGTCATACACAATGAAACGTGGAACATTGTTAGCGCGTACGCTTCACAAAATGGATTCGATCAATCGGAAAAAGATAAATTTTGGTCCGAATTAGGTAATTTGCTTAGAAATATACCTATCGATGATATGATCTTCGTAGGCGGAGATTTAAACGGCCACGTCGAAGAAACAAATGTTGAATGTGAGGACTGCCACGGCGGTGAAGGCTTTGGAACCAGAAATTCAAATGGCAAAGATATCCTTGTAGCGTGCAGGGCTAACAGCTTAACCGTCTTAAATACCTCCTCAGCGGAGGTCACGAAACGCAAATAGATTATCACCTCAGCAAAATGTCGATGAGGAACCGTGTAAAGGACTATAAGGTTATACTTGGAGAACAGCGGAACCACCGAAAACACGGGCATCATTTGGAAAGCCAAAATTCCGGTGGTATAATCCATCGAAGAAACGGGGCACAAGATTTATCGCACTGGCTAAAGAAGCACTTCGAAATATAAACGGTATCGCAAACTCAATTAGCCCGCAAGAAATGTGGAACAGCATGCACGAGGAATGCGTAACACTCACAAAGTTCCTTCTGGGGAACATATCAAAATACCATCACGTCGACAAAGAAACGTGGTGGTGGAATGACGAAACCAAACGAGCTGTGGCCGACAAGAAGAATGCATTTCAAGCGTGAACAAAATGCGATCGGAGCGGCGATATCGAAAATGCTCGACTGGCTCTTGAATACAAGCGTCTTAAAAAGATCGCAAAGAAAGTCCTGGCTCGAACTTGAGCAGGGGAAAACCTGTACCAGGAGATGGAACAAATATCCTCACGATCGGCAGATAGAAGACAAGCTATACAAGAAGTTCAAGAAGTTCAAACGTCGTCCAATACTAAAATGCCAAATATTTTTAAGTTCGCTGCACAGAGGCGAAAAAATTCAATGGAAATAACCTCGCCGAAATACATTAAAAACGCAGACGGTCGTTTACTAACAAATGAAAAGGAAATTTGTGATCGGTGGCTTGAATACTGCCAGGAGTTGCTTAACAAACAGTTTCTACGTGATATCGTGCCGACAGCTGGTCTATTCGAGAAGGAAGTTTCGGACTTTTCAATCGAAGAAATAAGTATAGCAATCGGAAAAATGAAACGGGGGAAAGCGGCGGGACCACACAGCATTCCATCAGAGTTTTGGTCGAAGATGGAGGGAATCGGCAGCAAATGGCTATTTAAACTTTTAAATAAATTAAATTAAATTGCCGAATCAATGGAGAAGTAGCTTCTTGGTTCCATTATACAAAGGAAAAGACGACAATCGAGAATGCAACAACTACCGTTCAAACAAGCTGATGTCACAAACCATGAAAATCGTCGAAAGAGTCTTAAACGAACGTCTTCGGCAACAAATAATAAAGTTCGTTAATAGCCAGTGTGAATTTGTTGAAGGAAGATCGATGGCGGACGCTATCCAAGGCCTACGAATAAAAATGGAAAAGCACCGAGATCATCTAAGGAATGTACAAATCCTTTATCGGCCTCGAGAAAGCATTCGATCGAGTGCCTAGGGATCTCATATGGGCCGCACTGAGGTCTCAAGAGGTACCGGAAACGTATGTAAGAATAATACAAAACATGTACGGAAACGTGAAAACTGCGGTTAAAAGCTCTGCTGGACCAACGAGAGAATTTCCAGTTAATGTCGGAGTGCACCAAGGAAGCATCCTTAGCCTTTCCCCTTTAACGTGTTATTCGATTATCTTTTAAAAGACTGCGTGCGCGACGCAAATGTACTGCCAATTCTCTTCGCTGACGACGCAGTTACACTAAGCGATAACGTCGAAGATTTGCAGAACGCCTTAGATTCGTGGAAAAATGCGCTGGAGAGAAACGGGTTTAAAATAAGTCGTTCAAAGACGGAGCATTTGATGTGCCCATTTGCGCATCCGTTGCGACCTGTTCCGGATATAATGGTAGACGGAATAGTTCTTCCGAAAAGCACTACCTTTAAGTACTTAGGATCAATCGTTAACATGGAAGCGAAATGTGACGACGACGTAAACCACAGAGTGAGTGTGGGGTGGATGAAATGGCGAGATAATTTGGGAATCTTTTGCGATCGAAAATTTCCACTTAAATTAAAGGGGAAACTCTACACCACGGTTGTTAGACCAGCACTTATGTACAGTTCACAGTGCTGGATAATGTGCGAAGCGTTTACGAACAAAATCACGGCAGCGGAAATGAAAATGTTGAGGATGTCTAATGGAGTCACTAAACGCGATTACATTAGATCTACGCGTATAAGAGAAAGTCTACATATAAAGAATTCGGTAACCGAACAGCTTGAGGCGAATAGAATAAGCTGGTATTGCCACGTTCAAATAAAATCTGCGGAAAATCCTGTTAAAAAGGCGCTATCAATTACGATCACTCCAACTGTAAGAAAACGAGGTCGGAAAAAGAATTCCTGGATTTCTCAGATGGCAAATGCGCAACAACGCCTGGGGCTTACCACTGAAGCGATCTAGGACCGAGCATTATGTAGACGCGTTCTGCGGTCTGCGACATTAGCCAACCCCATTAGCGGAGCAGCAGCGATGCAGTAAAAATGGGAAACTCGTTACGCATAAGTTCGTATAACGAGGAAAGGGTTAATAAAAGGATAAGAAGAAGGGTGATGATGGAGAGAGTGTACAACATTTTTTTAATTTGATAAACGACTGTTCGCCATTTATTTTTTAAAGATTATTTCAAGTAAATGTCGACAACGACTACATTTTAGGTATTGCATACAGAGAGTCCAATTTTGAGTTACTTTTTTGGGAATATCGGCTGGTATCTCGCTAATAACACGTGCACTGTTGTCTTTTGAGGTTCCAATTGACGCCGGCCTATGTCGACCAATGTCAGCCCCTTTATTTTGTGCAAATAAAATTTTGAAATCATTGAAAAATACCGGACGGCATTAAAGCTAACGTTGTTCTCACGGTTATCTATGAAAAAATAAGCAATGCATTTTTGCGGCTGAATTGGCGGCTCTGGTCATAGGACTAAATACGGCAATTTAATTATTGACATACCCATTCAACCAAAAATGAACTTTGTCGCTGAAGACAATTTTTCAATAAAAAACTGGATCCTCCTTCACATTTTCTAAGGTCCACTTACCGAAAATTCGAAGCTGTGGCAGGTCGTTTGGCTTCAGTTCCTACGCGAGCTGTGTTTTGTAAGGTTTCGAACCAAGATCTTTGCGTAAAATTTTCCGCGAAGTCGAGTAAAACGATTCCATTTGCTGTGTACAGCGACGAATGGACTGATCACGGTGCTGGCAGATACAGCAGCAATATTTTTGCCTAAATGCGCACTCTGCACATACAGGAAAATAGCCTGATGTCCAAAGCTTAAATTGCTTGCTCAGTAGATTATGACGGGCATTAATTGGTCAAAGTGCGCGAAAATCATCTTTCACAAAACACAAATTTCGATAAGAAAATTCAAACAAATTGTAAGCGTTGGTCGTGTGTAAGTCTTACCGTGATGTGAATAACAATGCTAACTAAGCATGTTGCCTTTGACACATGCCGCGAATCATAAGTGAGCTGTCAAACATAGAACACTGAAACAAAACAGCAAACTAAATCACACGTTATAATTATAAAGGTTGGTATTTTTTTTTAAATTTAAATCTTTTTCATGCGCCCAACTTTGGGAAAAATTGCAAAGTAACCTTCAATGTGGATGCTGCATTGTCAAGTGCAAAATTTGAAAAGAAATTTACTTCGAAATAATGCACCCACCATAGTTGTTAGTTTGTAAAGAAAGTTCATGGGACTAGTTTGCTGATTCCCAAGTACATCCCCAACGAATCTCATCACGCCAAAGATCAATCGCTCTTGCCGTAGGATAATTTTTCATAAAGATCTCGGATTATTCGCTTACAAAGTCCAATTAACTTAGGAATTGAAGCAAAATGACTACCCGCTCTGTTATCGCTTCTCTGCTTGAACGCGTGATTCTTTGGTTAGTAATTAGAGTGGCGACATAATTGGCCGCATTTTTCTTCCATGATTATGGTTACAGTCAATGGAGACTGCAACCGAGGTATGATACCGAACCGCAAGAAATTGCGAGGTATGGTTCCAGCAAGATGGGAACGTGATATAACTTGCCGCACAAGCCTTTCAACAATCGAATAATTGCAAAATTATTTCAATAATCGTGCTATCAGTCGTTTTGTTACTTGCCCATCACGGATCTTCGATTTGACGGGATTGGGCTTTCCATCAAGAACAATATTGGTCAAGCTGTTCGTGAAAAAGGGGCTAAAAAGATCGAATATGTGTCAAAAAACTGAATTAACAGCATGGCCTACTTCGAAACCAGCCGAGGCGGTTATTTGAATGGAAAAATATTACATAATTATTCGGAAGGCTTATTTTTTTCATTAAACCAACAATCGTTGAGAAATACTGGACGTAGATTTTTCTTTTACAAAAGATGCTAACAGATGGCAACCACTCTAATAGGAAAAATGATTACGCGTTAGATCATTGCGAGTGGTGATTGTCCATTAACACGAATAATGGTAGCTTCTTATTTGCAAAACCTGAAAGAAAAAAGTCTTGAGATGTGACGTTACATGATCTAGATGCCCAATTAACCGGTCCGAATTATAGAATTTACTGGTCACTGAAATTAAAGCATAGTGTCATGTTTTGTGTGTCAAAATGCACCGCATTGTTGGAACCAACCGGCTTCATTGTCTGGCAGCAAATAGTCATTTATCATAGTAACGTTGTGCCTGACCTTGGTTTCGTAGAAATATGAACCGATAATTTCATCAAGCCATACACCACCCCAAGAGCGTTGTTTTATCTGGATTGAATGGCAGCTTGAACCTCTTTGGATTGCTCTTGACCCCATTTAGCTTATTGACGTAGCCGATAAGCCAAAAATCAGTCTTAATGCTCAATAAAATTTCTTCCGAAAACAGTGGATTTTCTTAAAAATACTCCAGCATCTGGCGACTGAACGGAGACGTGTCGGCTTAAGCTCCTGCACAAATTGCGTTTCGTACGATTTCAAAGCAAAATTTTTACGTAAAATAAGGCAAGTTAATGCTAATCAATCGAGATGGCCGCCGAATTGATTCATCATTTTTCTTTAGTACGCACAAGATGTGATTTATTTAGTGGCATATTATCCATGAGTTTTTAAGTTTCCGAATGTGCGTTCGACAGGCCGATTACGTGGGCAATAAGTTGCTTTAGGCGAACGAAGCACATTTATCGTCTTACACATTCCAAGGTGTATACCATGATTGAAGATTCTTTTCTTCCCCAATTGAATGACATGAGAGTGAAAGAGATGTGAATTCACCAGGATGGCGCCAAATGCCATCCGAAAGCAACCCAAATAATCGACTTATTGAAGAAAACATTCGATGAACGCACAATTTCGCGTATTGGATCCTAAATTGGCTTCTAAAATCTTACAATTTGACACCTTTTAATTATTTTTGTGTGGATACATTAAGCCGCTATTTTCTGTTGACAAAGAAACAACAAGCAACCCATTGGAAGCCAACGTTATTTGTGTTATTGAAGCCACAGAAGCTTAAGACAGTGATCAAAAACCTTGTCTTTCGGATGACATTCATAAGATCCAGTCCTGATCGGCGAAATATTGTCGTAGCTAGCGTGTGGTTCCCACATCTTGATATTCACAAGGGAACTCTGAGAACTCCTGATCAATCGACTGTCTACCGCCAAGGCAAACTTAAACTGTGCGGAAATTCGACGTCAGGTGGCTATGTTCGCAATGGATAGCCAAATGCTTTTTCGATCAAGTCTCTCGTTATCTCTTGAGAGGTCCACTGCCGCCGGCATCACGCATCGAAGATCAGTGGCAACGGTGCCAAAAAGCCGTCATAGATGACGAATGCCGACAAGCACACGCAGGTAAGCAAGATGCATACAAAGCGGCGCTGCATAGAAAGACCCAAGCACTATGAGCAGAAGAAGAGAGACGAACACTGGCTTCTCAGGAGCAACGAGCATAAGAAGCGCGCGTTTACGGAAATTGAGAGATGCTACTCCACGAATGAGATCAAGAAGACTTATCAAAAGGTAACACCGAATGCCTGAAACGAAGAAACGAACAACGGAACATCGTAGTAGAGTCATAGTCATGGCTGAGGATTTGGAAGAGCATTCCAGTAAACTGTATTACGGCAACTGACGGCGATGACGAAACAAATACCTTTCAATCTGAACGATATAGACCAACAATCCCTTCAACCAGACCTGGATGAAGTGAAGATAGCAAAATCTAAGCTGAAGTCCAACAAAGCCACTGGAGCGGACGGCCTGACCGACAAGCTCTTCAAACCGGCAGGCGATGACTTGGTAAGGAGCATACGCCAACTCATCTGTAAAATATGGTAGGACGAAAGTATGCCCGATGAATGGAGCGTCAGCATTGTTTGTCCGATCCTCGAAAAAGGAGATCATTTGAACTGAGCCAACTACATAGCCATCAGTCTTCTTAACATTACATACATACAAGATCATATCTGCCGCATTGTGTGAACGTCTGAATCCATTCATCAACAAACTGATAGGTTGTTTCCAGGAAAGAAAAGTCCACCATCGACCAAATATTCACACTGCGGCAGATCTTGGAGAAGACGAATGAGCTTCAGATCGTTGTCAATCACCTATTCATGGATTTCAACACCGCGTATGGCACAGCATCTATAGGGACGAGCTGAGACCTCTGATGCCAAAAAAGGATTTAGACAATGCTATCCGCTTTTTGACATCATTCTTGAAAGAGTAGTTTGAAACTCACGTACCAACACAAGAAGCACAATCTTTCAAAAGTCCGTTCCATTACTCACATACGCCAACGATATTGACATAATTGGAAGAAAGCAGCGTGATGTCAACGGCGCTTTCGCGATTATTAAGACGGTAGCGGCAAAAATGTGTTTAGCGGTTAACGAGGGCAAGACCAGGTTTATGCTGTCTAGCAAAAAGCACACTCAACACCGACGTCTCGGACAGAACTGACTAGGATTATGGTGCCAATCGACTAACAGAAAAGGTAACTTCGATTCTACATCATGTTCATTTGGGATATGAGCCGAATGAAGAAGAATTGTTGGTATTGGCCACAATATAGAGAAGATGGTAATAAGTTGCACAGCCTGCCAGCAACATGCAAGTCATCCTCAGAGGGAGCACATCAATTGGCCAGCGTATACATCAGTATGAGAAAGGATTTACTTAGATGATTTTACACTGAAATATAAAACACTGAAAACATGGTCAATATCTTTGAAGACGTCGTCAAGCCTGGAAAACTGATTTTGGATTTTTTTTTTAAATTTAATTTTAGTGCCTTTCCCTGCTCTCTGCCCCAATCAATGATGTTGGTGTATACACTTTATACAATAAACTGTTGACCCTTCAAGAAAGAGGCCTGACATTTCTCGGAATAAATATGAATACATAAAAAAAATGGCATTTTCAATTTCGAATTCATGTCAGGCAAAATCAAGCCCAACGCGAATGCTTTGTCAAATTTTATTTCTCAGCAAATGCATGTGAGTTAACCCAATTTACTAAATCGATTCGTCTCGTTTAACTCGCAAACAATTTGGCTTCCATCGATTCGTCATTTCGACAATAAATTCAACCTATTGACCCAATCATGATTTGAAAACATGACAAAAGAAATCAATTTCACAGTCATGCACAGAACTCCACCTTTGCGATAGAACGAACGAGTAGGTAAGCAACATGGAAACCATACTACAAATACCGGCATCACTAACACTCGATTTGTCCTCGAATTTTCCAAATTTTAATTCCAATTTTCTAAAGGAATCAATATCCTTGAGAAGGATTTTTATTCTCTTAGGGGGCTCATAACACAAACTGAACAAAATATAGATGTAGGAGGCGGCAGTGGACATCTTGTGGATGTTTATTGCTTAACACATACCTACTTGAAGATGGCTACTAGTACTCCTATCTCACCGCCCTTCAATTTTGGTTTGAGTTTAAATCAGGAAACGAACGGCGAATATATCTGAAATTGGAGACCACAACTTATGGATGATGTCGTTTGTGCTTTGGTCTTCAGTAGTCGTATTTAATGGATTCATTTACAATGAATCACTACAAAAAAAAATAAAAAGATACGAAAGTTGTGGGCGGAATACTGACACTGAAAGCATCTTTAACTCTTAATGGGTAAACCGACAAATGACAATCGATGTTATTTGGGGCGTAGAAATAGCTACAAACACAAATGTTTGATTAAATGTTTGATTTAGTTGTATGTACAAGGGTGTAACGATTATTGAATTACTACTTCTTAGCATTTTCGTAATGGCTTGTTAAAATTGGGGTAGTTATAGTGACGAGTATTCGTAATTGGGAAAGCCACACAGACAAAATGCCTGACAAAAATGAATTCTAAATTGACATGCACGAGTCAAACATGAAGGAGGGCAATGGGTTTTGGGATTTAATTTAGGAAACCACGGATGAAAGTTATTCCTTTGGCACGAATAGAGTATGTACAATAATATACACGGAGATGTACGAGTACTATATAAGACTTTGAAGTGCTCTCAAATGTTGATGAAGCCAAGATGGTAAAAGTAAAATATTAACATCGCAGTGGATACTTAAGAAAACCTACTCAAACCAATTGAGATTTAAAGATGGAAGACGATATTAATTCCCTCCTTAACCAATAGCTCTAGATGTTATTGGGTTGAGTTAAAACAACATTGTTTGAAAGTAGCCGCCTAAACAAGTTTAAGTTTTCTCTTCTACTTATTTTCTAATGAGTTTCAAGTCACTTTCCTTCTTCTTTTTATCCTTTTATTAACCCTTTCCTCGTTATACGAACTTATGCGTAACGAGTTTCCCATTTTTACTGCATCGCTGCTGCTCCGCTTATGGGGTTGACTAATGTCGCAGACCGCAGAACGCGTCTACATAATGCTCGGTCCTGGATCGCTTCAGTGGTAAGCCCCAGGCGTTGTTGCGCATTTGCCATCTGAGAAATCCAGGAATTCTTTTTCCGACCTCGTTTTCTTACAGTTGGAGTGACCGTAATTGATAGCGCTTTTTTAACAGGATTTTCCGCAGATTTTATTTGAACGTGGCAATACCAGCTTATTCTATTCGCCTCAAGCTGTTCGGTTACCGAATTCTTTATATGTAGACTTTCTCTTATACGCGCTGATCTAATGCAATCGCGTTGAGTGACTCCATTAGACATCCTTAACATTTTCATTTCCGCTGCCGTCATTTTGTTTTTAAACGCTTCGTACATTATCCAGCACTGTGAACTGTACATAAGTGCTGGTCTAACAACCGTGGTGTAGAGTTTCCCCTTTAATTTAAGTGGAAATTTTCGATCGCAAAAGATTCCCAAATTATCTCGCCATTTCATCCACCCCACACTCACTCTGCGGTTTACGTCGTCGTCACATTTCGCTTCCATGTTAACGATTGATCCTAGGGTAGTGCTTTTCGGAAGAACTATTCCGTCTACCATTATATCCGGAACAGGTCGCAACGGATGCGCAAATGGGCACATCAAATGCTCCGTCTTTGAACGACTTATTTTAAACACGTTTCTCTCTAGCGCATTTCTCCATGAATCTAAGGCGTTCTGCAAATTTTCGAGGTTATCGCTTAGTATAACTGCGTCTTCAGCGAAGAGAATTGGCGTTACATTTGCTTCGCGCATGCAGTCTTTTAAAAGATAGTCGAATACTACGTTAAAGAGGAAAGGGCTAAGTACGCTTCCTTGATGCACTCCGACATTAACTGGAAATTCTCTCGTTAGTCCAGCAGAGCTTTTAACCGCAGTTTTCACGTTTCCGTACATGTCTTGTATTATTCTAACATACGTTTCCGGTACGTTTTGAGACCTCAGCGCGGCCCATATGAGATCCCTAGGCACTCGATCGAATGCTTTCTCGAGGTCGATAAATACCATGTGTAAATCCTTAGACGAATCTCGGTGCTTTTCCATTATTATTCGTAGGCTTTGGATAGCGTCCACTGTTGATCTTCCTTCAACAAACCCACACTGGCTATTATTGAGCTAAATTATTTGCCTTAAGACTCTTTCGACGATTTTCATCGTGTGTGACATAAACTTGATTGAACGGTAGTTGTTGCATTCTCGAGTATCGCCTTTTCCTTTGTATAACGCCACCAAGAAGCTACTTCTCCATTCATACGGCATAGGTTGTCGACATTTTAATTTATTTAAAAGTTTCGATAGCTAAACGCTGCCGATCCCCTCCATCTTCGACCAAAACTCTGATGGAATGTTGTCTGGTCCCGCCGCTTTCCCCCGCTTCATTTTTCCAATTGCTATACTTATTTCTTCGATTGAAAAGTCCGAAACTTCCTCCTCGAATAGACCAGCTGTCGGCACGATATCACGTGGAAACTGTTTGCTAAGCAGCTCCTTGCAGTATTTAAGCCACCGATCACAAATTTCCGCTTCATTGGTAAGTAAGTGATTGTCTGCATTTTTGATGTATTTCGGCGAGGTTATTTCCATTGAATTTTTTTTCCTCGGTTCAGCGAGCTTAAAAATATTTGGCATTTTAGTACTGTATGACGTTTGAACTTTTTGGATAGCTTGTCTTCTATCCGCCGATCGTGAGGACATTTGTTCCAACTCCTGGTACAGGTTTTAGGCTTCTGCCGCTCGAGTTCGAGCCAGGACTTTCTTTGCGATCTTTTTAAGACGCTCGTATTCAAGAGCCAGTCGAGCTTTTTCGATATCGTCGCTCCGATCGCATTTTGTCCACGCTTGGAATGCACTCTTCTTGTCGGCCACAGCTCGTTTGGTTTCGTCATTACACCACCATATTTCTTTGCCGACGTGATGGTATCCCGATATAGTCCCGAGAAGGAACCTTGCGAGTGTTATGCATTCCTCGTGCATGCTGTTCCACATTTCTTGCGGGCTAATTGAGTCTGCGATACCATTTATATTTTGAAGTGCTTCTTTAGCCAGTGCGATAAATCTTGCGCCTCGTTCCTTCGATAGATTATACCACCGGATTTTTAGCTTTCCAAACGATGCCCGTGTTTTCGGTGGTTCCGCTGTGAAAAATTCTGTAATGACCAGACGGTGTTGGCTTACTAGCAACTCTCCAAGTATTACCTTATAGTGCAGTCTCTTTTCAGATGCGCCTGACACATGAGGGCTTAGCAGAAGTATTTGGTCGAAAACTTACACATTAAAGACAACCTCTGATGACTATACAAAACCTGGGCTATAGAAAGAATGTGACATTCCATGATACTTCTTCCGTTGCTGACGGAGTAATAGCCTCAGGTAGTAATCACGATTTCTAAGAAAGGTAGGACTGTGTTTCACGATCATCAAAGCACTGCTATAAAACACCTACCATTTGTCAGCCTTTTAATGTTGCGACTGAAAGCCATTGTGATCAAATTTTTAAAGTCGAAATTGCTACGTTTCGAGCCCGCCGTCATTCTGATATTTACAGTATCATTCCCCCTAACTTAGGTTGCACCATACCCTTGTTTTGTATCCGATTAGGATATCCGTATATTTTTGAATGGATGAGCTGCAATGAAATACTTGAAACTAGCTCTTACGACTAAAAACTGTTTATAAAGTTTAGAGTGAATCGGTCAATTTGAAATATTCACTTTGTTGGATGTCGGGACCAAGGATTATTTCACGCAACTGTGTTATAAGCTCACGTTAAAACAAGAGCAAAGTTCCGTTGGAAAAGAGCTTACAATATGTTTAGCGCTTAAAAGATTTGGTCAGAGTTGGATTTAAAACTTTTAGGAAACTCATCTTCCTAAGTTATTCGATTTTTGTCTTTGATGACTGAGATTTTCCAATTTCTAATTTCCCGAGTACCATAATAAAGAAGAACAACCACGAACTTTGTTATGGTATAGAGTATCGTTTGCCCGGTTCACAAACAAGCAGACCCCTCAGCTTAGCCAAATTTAGTGGTGTAAGCTCCTTTACATCTGATACACGATCTATGGACACCTAAAAATTCTTCGCCAACGACCTGATTGGCCCCTAATAGTGCGCCTGCAGACCGGAACAGTCCACAATTGACCAAATCTTGTGGTGATCTAATTTTGGTATCCCGCCGATCTCGTCTGCTTTAACCGCGACTTTTTACACAAGAACAGGGAACTCAGAAGCGAGCAATGGAGCACAATCTTTTAAAAGTCAATGCAATTGCTAGTGAGCGCCGTCGATATCCACATAATTAGAAGCACACAGTGGACTGTCACCTGTGCGCTCGCTAGTATTTATACAGAAGCTGTGAAAATGGGTTTTGCGGTAAATTGGGCAAGGATAAATCTATGCTATCAACATGAAGAGACCTACATGAGACTTATTAGACAGAATGTTACATTCGACATACATAATATGGAAGTACAACAATTTGTTTACCTCGGCTCCGCTATCAATTCTACCAAGAATATCTCAGGAGAAATAAAATGATGAATCTCTTTTACCAATCGCTATATCATTAGGCTAAGAAGGCAATTAAGTAATAAGGCCTATAACGAAAAACTCCGAAGACTCTTTATGAGGCCTTTATCTTATGGCCAGAGTTGCGAGTTTAGGAATTAAACAAACACTAAGCCATAAGCTAGCAATTAACTTGTAATTTGAAAAAGAACAAATTCAGAAGTTAGTTGTCAAATTATTTATTTTACACGAATTTTAATTCATAAGCTAGTCAGTGTCTCCTTAACATCGCATATAAGATCTTATCCGCCGTATTGTGTGAACGCCTGAAGCCGTTCGTCAACAACCTGATAGGTCCATATCCGTATGGTTTCAGGCCAGGAAAGTCCACCATCGACCAGATATTCACGCGTATGACAGCATCTATAGAGACGAGCTATATAGAGCAATGTCTAGTTTTGGCATCCCTGCCAAACTCGTCCGTCTGTGCAGGATGACGATGGAGAATGCACGCTGCTCCATCAAGGTCGGTAAAGATCTCACCGAGACCTTTGATGTCCAGAAAGGATTTAGACAAGGCGATGCGCTGTCATGCGATTTTTTCAACATCGCAATGTGATTGATCAGGAGTCTTGGCGTAGTTTGGGATATCCGCAACCGTACCTTGGCTACAACAAGGTAATGGTCCGAGTCGATGTTGGCTCCTCGGAACGTACGGACATCAGTAATACTGGAGGAGTGTCTTGCGTCGATCGCAATGTGATCAATCTGGTTGACTGTTGATTGATCAGGAGTTCTCCAAGTCCCCTTGTGTATGTCGAGATGTGGAAACCGCGTGCTAGCCACGACAATGTTTCGCCCCGCCGCAAAGTCGATTAGCTTGAATCCGTTATCGGAGGTGGTGTAGTGCAGGCTATAGTTTCCGATTGTTCCACCAAAGATACCTTCTCTTCCTAGCTTTGCATTAAATTCACCGAGGACAATTTTAATTTCATAGCTAGGGCATTGCTCGTAGGTCTTGTTAAGGAGCTCGTAGAAGGCATCCTTGGTGTCGTCATCTTTCTCCTCTGTGGGGGCATGCGCGCATATGAGGCTTATGTTGGCGAATTTAGCCTTGATGCGGATTGCTACGAGGCGCTCGCTCACATGCCGAAAGCTGAGGACTTCTTGTTTTAGTCTGCCTCCGACAACAAATCCGCATCCAAATAAGCGCTGCTTTTGCCGTCGATAGCAATTGCCGTAGTAGATGTTGGAGTTTTTCATCCTCATTTTGTCCGATCCGTCCCATCGCATATCTTGGATGGCGGTAATGTCTAAGGACTTCACTAGTTGTTCAGCTACACGTGGCCTGTTAAGAGACCTAACACTCCACGTGCTGTCCGAAGTTCGTTGTCGTAAAATCGTTTGCATTGGTTATCAACAGTAGATCCGTCCTTTTCCGAGGCTTGTTGATGCTTCGTAACTTAATTTTTTTTAAATGGCCGGGCAGTTACCCCGGCGGCACAACCCCCAACCTGGAGGACCAGTTCCATTTTGAGTGCCCCTAGGACGAGGGGTCGGTTACACCGAAGCCAGTAACTCGTTCCGGAATGTGAGCGCTGCCGTTGGTCCTTATAGGGCTCGTCCGCCACCATCTCTTCTCCAAGACCCTGACTAAGTCCTGGAAATCCTTTCCGGCCTGAGCTCCGGAATTTCTATTCTATTCTATTCTATTTGTTATATAAAAAATATTTTTCCAGACGACATATGTTCACATCCAACTCATGTGGAATCAAGTTCTCATGACAATCAAAGCACTACCGATGATGACAACGTCGAAGAGGAAGGAAGCGATCTGCTTCCTGAGAATGAGTCCCTGGAATTACACATTTCCTATCATTTGCGATGTGCCAGCCACACCCTCAATTTAATTGCAAGCTCCGATGCACACAAGGCCATTATTGAAAACGTAGCAATAAAGTCCTTACACTCCAGTGTTATGAAGAAATGCGAGGCTTTGTCGAAATGCTTGGGATCACCAAAAAGCAGGGAGCAATTGCAAATATTCTTCGGATGTAGCTTAAAGAAACCTGTAGTAACGCGTTGGAATAGTCTTCATGATTGCTTACAGCAAATATTCCATCTGAAAGATAAATTACTAGCCTGCGAGCTTAAGAGCATATCTAGCAAAATGTCGCTCTTTATTGAAAGTGATTTTGAATACATTAATGATTACTTGACCTGGTCAAACCATATAGCTAGAGCAATTGATATTTTGCATGGGGAGGACAATTGCCATTATGGCTATGTTCTACCAACTCTTCTCACAATAAGGCGGAAATGGGAATCGCTTCTTAACAGCAATGCGCTTAAATTTTGTGCACCCATTGTGGAAAAACTAAAGAATTCTTTAGTGTCACGTTTCCACGATTATTTCGAAATAAACGATAGAGGTGAAGTTGCAGCAATAGCTGCATTGACTCACCCCCGATTCAAAATAGCGTGGATAAATCTGTTAGAAATGGATAAACAGAATAAAGTAAAGAGTCTTCTGCAATCCCTAACAAAAAGGAGTAGAGAGGAAACGCTGGAAAGAAATGATGCCACTGACGACTTCTTTGATTTTGGGGATGTGAGCAGTAATAGCATCATAACCTCATTTATTCCACAGGAAGTTTTTGGTGAGCAAATGCTCAAGTTTAGATAACTTAAAGGACTACCCTTTGGTAAGGTCCTTATTTTTGACATACAACACCGCATTGCCATCATCCGCACCGGTGGAAAGATTATTTTCACACGTCACTATGCTGGATTCACCAAAAAATAACAGAATTAACGAAAAAATTTTTGAAATGAGAATAATTTGTAAATCGAATTCACAAAATAAATACCTGTAAAGTTTTAACTAAGTTTGTTTTGCATTTTATTTGGATTTTTTGTATTATAAACCTTATTGTTATATGATAGTTTGTACGCTGAGAGATTTTATTTTGTTATATATTTTCATTTTCATAATTTTTTAAAGAATTCTGTATTCAAATGTTTCCTTTTCAAAGTTCAGTCAGTAATATATCTGGTTCAAATTTTTTCTAACACAAACTTACAAACAAATAATAACAAACAACATTTATTTTTAAAATTTTCATTTTTAGTCGAGAGAAATACAATATATATGTACATATTCGTTTTTGAGTAAAATTTTCAACTATTAAGTTTTCACTTCTTCCTTATAAGCAAAAGCCTAGTTAAGTACTCGCTGCTTGTTATTCATCTGTATTATAAAAATATCTGAAAATGGTGTATATTATACATAATTTCAATGTGCTGATAATACATTGCAGTTACTTACAAGCCAACATCTATAATGTTATCTTCGTCCTCAGTGTCATAATCTGTATATTCTTCAAAAATAAGAATGAACTCCTCTCAAAGAAAAATGGCATTATCGCAAATGCCAAGCTGTAATAAAAGCATTCGGCGAACAACGAATGCAGAGTTATGATAGCATAACATAATTTTTAAGGCTTGTTTTATTTCTTCTAATTTTAGAAGATAACCATTATATTGTTCTTGGTATCCTCGTGCTTGCCATATACGTATAATCGCCGTGCAATCTATATCGATCTCATATCTTAGGTTCTCTAATACCCTTAATATTTCCCTCATTCGAACAAACATATTTACCTACTTATTTGGAAACAAAAGATGAAACAGATATAAAGCTGGTACATTCTTTCAAAAACAAAACACATACTGTCTTATATCTTAAATGTTAATAGATCTTGAATATTGTTACTTGTATGCACTTTGATCAGATCACTTATGCTTACCACGTATTCATTAAAAAATCGATTTGTGAATGATTTATGTTTATCAATTGACCAACTCAAGGTTTTTTTTTTGAACGGTTTTAACAAACGCTCACAGGAGAAAGAGCCACTTGGTCAACATATTATTTAATCAGTATTGCTACTAATTTAATTGGCTTATTTAAGCATATAGAATAAATAGCTACTCATACATATACAATCCTTTAAGCGCTCTTGAATCAGTTTGGCTTAAAATTATAAAATCAAATTCTCCAATTCATAAGCTAGCTTATGCATTGAAATTGCGTGTAATTCATAATTCACTCACTAGCTTCAAGCTAGCTAATGAATTGAAATTTTTTTAATTCAAATTCCCCCAATTAGCTTGTGAATTAAAGACAGGTTTAAGCCAAAAAATGACTTAAGCTTTTGCAACTCTGCTTATGGCCCTAAAGCTCTATAGAAAACCGATAAAGAATTGTTTCGAAATATGTACATACATTCGATCCCGTTTGCGTTGACGGGGTTTGGAGAAGAAGATTCAAAGGCTATCTATACGAGTTGTTCAGCGACATCGACTCTTTTAGAAATTTTCGCATCAGTCGCATGAGATGGGTAGGACTTGTAAAGTGAATGGATACCAAAGCTCCGGCCTAAGAGTCTCCGAATTTTACCCGGGGAGGGCAATTCAGTACAGAAGAACCTTAGATTGTGCTCACAAGTAGAAGGGGACTAAAGCTGGCTTGTAGTGAAAAACTGAAGACAGTTAGATTTAGACCAGACTTAATAGAGGGGCTTGTTGATTGAGGCCCAGGTTTATCTCAAACTACATATGTATTTGTGGAGGCAAGAATTTTAACATATAATAGGGTAATAAATAGCAATTAATAAATCTCTATTTTACAAATTCTACTCAACATGCTCACTTACAAAACGCGTTTAGCTTTAGATCTACTCTGAGTTTCTAATATTGATTCGGTAATGCACTACGATATAATTTTCCTAACAACTAACGCTTTTCATTCTTGTGTGAGAGAAAACGCAATCAAATCTAACAATTCTTCCAAAATAAATTTAGAAGCTTTGTTTTACAGTAGCCAAAATCTGGACTGTTCGACGGTATATGCTACAAGCAATGTCGACATTGAGGTCGATTATCTTCAAAATTTCATATTTTATTGCAAACATGACATGGTTGACATCGGAAGTTTTTAGCTTTTTAAAGAAAACGCATGCTCTTTCACGTTAGATGAAAGAGATACAAATACTCAGCTATTTATAAAGAAGCTGCAAATGCAGAAAACGCGGTAACTCTTCTAAAACGATCAAACAAAAGATTTTTAATGAAGACAAATTCAACCCAAGAGATTCGAGTTCTAAATTCTGCAGTAATATTCTCAATCTCGGGCTTAAGTTTGGAAAGATACACCTCCCAATAATACCTACCTCAATGATACATACTATGTATGTGTTGGTCAAATAATCTTAAAGATCAAATTAAAAGCCGTTGGCTCTGATGATGTATACCTCACTCATAATATTCATATAACTCATACTATAACATCAACGTCCGTTTTCCTAATAGGTGGAAAGTTCTTCTATTGCAAAAAACAAGTAGTAGTGAATACCGATCCATAGCAATCCTTCCTTTTTTAAGTAAAGTTTTCGAAGCAATAATAAGTTATCAAATCAAATTTTATCTAAATAGGTAAAATTTTGTCACGTAGTTTCAGTCGGGCCTTTATGCAAAACGTAGCTGCACTACCTCGTGACTAAAAGGGTGCGAAGATATACGTGCATGCCGGACTAGATTGTGATATCTTGAGATTCAATGTCTATTAAGGCTTCTCAAGGCGTTTGATTGCAGAAATGACTCTGTACTATTAGATAAACTGCACAGACAATTCTCCCTCGAAAGTTCCGCATACAAATTAACAACTTCGTATTTCTCTGGCCACCTACAATATGTGGCCAATGGCAATAAACACTCCCCTTTGGTATTCCCCAAGGTTGCATACTAGGCCCTCTCCTTTTTTTTATGTGTATAAACAATATAGTCGAATGGATTACGACCTCCGCATACCATACATGTCGATGATATATAAATCTTTGTTCCCGATATCCCATAATCAGGAGGCAATCAATATTACGGAGCATCTTAAGCGAATTCATAGTTGTTCAATAAAAAATTAGCTTAGTCTCAATCCACCCAAGTCAAAAATCATGCTTTTTAATAGAGGTAGACAAACCGTAGATTCCGCTCCAATATTTTTAAGCCATAAGCCACACTACTATAGAGTATGCTGATAAGATAAAAAATCTTGGGGTTAACTTCAGTAGTACACATACTTAGAATTTACACGTAAAGAGAGCAGTATCGAAAATGTATAGCACTCTTCGTGGTCTAAGCCCCACGAAAAACTACTTCTGCTAGCTGTTAAGATAATTTTGGTAAAATATTTTATTTTGTCGATACTGCTTCATGGATGCGAATTATACGCGGACTTGGACCATGTGCCGAAGAGATAACACGCACTTAACTAAAGAAATTACCTGCTGTTCCTCTATAGTCTTATTGAATTATAAAACCATACTGATGCTTTATAAAATAATTACTACTAAAGAACCAAACTATTTATTTGAAATGATAAAATTTGCAACTAACCAAAGGACTATGCAAATAATTTTACCTAGGCATAGGTATCTTACAACTTTACTTTACTTACTTTAGGTGGCGCTACAGTCCGGGGTGGACCTGGGCCTCAGTCAACAAGCTTCTCCAGCCAGCTCGATCCCTGGCTAGCTGCCTCCAGTTTCGCACGCTAAGTTGGCTGAGGTCCTCTTCCACTTGCGTGCGCCACCTGAGTCTTGGCCTTCCTCTTCTGCGCTGTCCCTCGGGGGCGGATTCGAAGACTTTTCGGACCGGAGCATTGGTGTCCATGCGCTCCACATGACCCAGCCATCTCAGTCTTTGGATCTTCACTCTTCTGGCTAGGTCCATGTCGCTGTACAGTCCATACAGTTCGTCGTTGTATCTCCTCCTCCACTCACCGTCAATGTAGACGGGACCGAAGATCGCCCGAAGAATTTTTCTCTCGAAGCAACCAAGAACACCCCCATCCATTTTTGATAATGTCCATGCCTCTGCGCCATAGAGCAGGACCGGGATTATTAAAGTCTTATAAAGGGTGACTTTTGTGGTCCGAGAGAGGGCTTTGCTACTCAATTGCCTTCTTAAGCCAAAGAAACAGCGGTTGGCAAGAGTTATTCTTCGCTTGATCTCAGCGCTGGTGTCGTTGTCTGTAATTATAGCGAAGCCTAGGTAGACAAAGTCCTTAACTACCTCAAAGTTATATCTGTCGAGGGTGACGTTCTGTCCGAGACGTCGGTGTTGGTTGTCCTTTTTGCTTGACAGCATATACTTGGTCTTGCCCTCATTGACCGCTAAACCCATTTTCGCCGCTTCCGTCTCAATACTCGGGAAAGCGCCACTGACATCACGCTGTTTTCTCCCGATTATGTCAATATCGTCGGCGTATGCGAGTAGTTGGACGGACTTTTGAAAGATAGTGCCTCTTGTGTTTGCTCGTGAGTTTTGCACTATTCTTTCAAGTACGATGTTGAAAAAATCGCATGACAGCGCATCGCCTTGTCTTAATCCTTTCTGGACATCAAAGGTCTCGGTGAGATCTTTACCGACCTTGATGGAGCAGCGTGCATTCTCCATCGTCATCCTGCACAGACGGACGAGTTTGGCAGGGATGCCAAAACTAGACATTGTTCTATATACGAGTAGCTCGTCTCTATAGATGCTGTCATACGCGGCCTTAAAATCGATGAATAGGTGGTGGGTATCGATCTGAAGCTCATGGGTCTTCTCCAAGATCTGCCGTAGTGTGAATATCTGGTCGATGGTGGACTTTCCTGGCCTGAAGTCACACTGATATGGACCTATCAGGTTGTTGAAGAACGGCTTCAGTCGTTCACACAATACGGCGGATAAGATCTTATGTGCGATGTTAAGGAGACTGATGCCTCTGTAGTTGGCTCAGTTCAGAGGGTCTCCTTTCTTGAGAATCGGACAAACAATGCTGAGGATCCATTCATCGGGCATACTTTCGTCCGACCATATTTTACAGATGAGTTGGTGTATGCTCCTTACCAAGTCATCGCCTGCCGCTTTGAAGAGCTCGGCAGTCAGGCCATCCGCTCCAGCAGCTTTGTTGGACTTAAGCTTCGATATGGCTATCTTCACTTCATCCAGGTCGGGTGGACGGAATTGTTGGTCATCATCGTCCAGGTTGAAAGGTTGATTCTGCCTGACAGCGGTATTTGGTCCGTCATCGCCGTTATACAGTCTGCAGAAATGATCTTTCCAAATCCGCGATTCTACTACGATGTTCCCTTGTTCATCTCTACAGGCTTCGGTTCGGGGTTTGTTTCCGCGGCATGTTATTTTTACCTTTTGGTAAAACTTCCGAACCTCATTCCTGGAGTAACATCTCTCAATTTTCTCGATCGCGCGCTTCTCATGCTCTTTCTTCTTCCTCCTGAGAAGCCGGTGCTCGTCTCTTCTCTTCCGCTCATAGAGCTCATGAGCAGCTCTGGTCTTTCTAAGCAGCGCCGCGTTATATGCATCTTGCTTAGCTGCATGTGCTTGCCGGCATTCATCATCGAACCAGGGGTTTCGTTGTGGTGGACGAGTGAAACCCAGCACATCAGAAGCGGCATCTCTGATGGCGTTTTGGCAGTGTTTCCAATGGTCTTCGATGCTTGATGCTGGCGGCATTGGACCTCCTAAGAGATTAAGAGACACTCGATCGGAGAAGGACTTGGCGATCTCTTGCGATTGTAGCCGTCTGACGTCGAATTTTCTCACAGCATTAGTTTGTCTTGGCGTAGTTTGGGATATCCGCAACCGTACCTTGGCTACAACAAGGTAATGGTCCGAGTGGTTGACTGTTGATTGATCAGGAGTTCTCCAAGTCCCCTTGTGTATGTCGAGATGTGGGAACCGCGTGCTAGCCACGACAATGTTTCGCCCCGCCGCAAAGTCGATAAGCCTGAATCCGTTATCGGAGGTGGTGTTGTGCAGGCTATATTTTCCGATTGTTCCACCAAAGATACCTTCTCTTCCTAGCTTTGCATTAAAATCACCGAGGACAATTTTAATGTCATAGCTAGGGCATTGTTCGTAGGTCTTGTTGAGGAGCTCGTAGAAGGCATCCTTGGTGTCGTCATCTTTCTCCTCTGTGGGGGCATGCGCGCATATGAGGCTTATGTTGGCGAATTTAGCCTTGATGCGGATTGCTGCGAGGCGCTCGCTCACATACCGGAAGCTGAGGACTTCTCGTCTTAGTCTGCCTCCGACAACAAATCCGCACCCAAATAAGCGCTGCTTTTGCCGTCGATAGCAATTGCCGTAGTAATAAAAAAAAAAAAAAAAAAAAAAAAAAAAAAAAAAAAAAAAAAAAAAAAAAACTCAAATCGGAACAATGTGGTTATTCATAAGATGACGTACTACAATATCTACTTATTTGATGAATGTATTCAGTGATAATTTTTCATTCTCAACAAAAAGGCTATGTTCAGGCCTCGGAAGTCAGCTTTTTTTGCTGTTAGTTGTTGGTTGTGAACTAACATTTTTTAGTTAAGAATATCAAATCTCTCTTTCAATAGTTCAAAATCGAAGATACCCATTGAGGATTAGAGGAGCTTAGTTTCAACAGTCATTTCCATTCACTTTCTAGCGTGAAGTTAAAGGAACTATGCCATTTGTCCCATATTCGTATTGAAAGCAAGCCAAAAGGGCCAAAACCATGACAACACACAAATTAGGTTGAATGTCCGCGATTATTCAAGATGAAGGAACTTGTGTTGCCTTAAAATATTTTTTACCACCCACAAAGGATTAAAGATACAAAAGGACTTTTCCGGGCCTATTATTTCAAATTCCATTGTTGCTGGTCATAGCCACAACAGCCCCATAATCAATTTGTAATTTTGAAGCAAAGTTGTTCCCGCAACTATCTTCATTGTGCAACCAACCGCAATATATAAACGATTTCTGCGGTTTGGTGGGCTTAATTATAATTCTACCAGACCATGAATGAAAGTCGTACATCATCCTTGTATATATACCAAGATACTCAATCCTTACCACTAAATTAATTAAATTAAAAAAATTTCAAACAATTTGTAAATAATTTCGAGAATTTTAAAAAGTGTGAAAATTCGTAAACTTCCTTACCATTAAAAAACTGCACTCAGGAATACATACACGAACTTTGGGTGTAGAGAGCTAAAGCTGGAAGTCAATCTATCGCCGGTAGTTGTACATCCCATAGCCCATTGGTGTGCTGCCCATAGCACGTTCAGTCGCCTTTTCGATGCTGGCGTGAACGCACCGATAACAGCACACATAGGCCAAACATCACTTAAACAGTATGCGACGAAACGCTCGCCGAAAGTCTTTGTTGAATATCGTATAGATGGCAGGATTCAGAGCTGAGTTCATGTAACCCAGCCAGAAAGCTATTGAAAATGCCGAATTCGGTATCGTACAGTGTCGATTGCATGCCGGCATTAGAATGTACAGAAAGAAGAACGGCAACCAACAGGCTATAAAACTACCCATTATCAAGCCAAGTATCAGAGTAGCACGCTTCTCTTTTTTTCGTGCTATTCGACGTTTCTCCTTTTCGGGATCTCGCGGTTTCTGCACCTTAGGTATGGCCGGTTCTAGCTCAGAATTCTCGGAGGGTTTGTTCACCTTAACTGCTGCCGTTTTCGCTTCGTTGCGACGCTGATTTTTGCGACCGAATATTGGTTGACATAGACGGAATTTGAGCGGTTTTACAACCGCACATCGACTCACAACCCCCGAATCTGAGCTTGACGGATCAAATTCGCTAACCATATCGGTATCGATGCCAACTGAGAGCGCTCTACAGCGTCCCGCTATCACTGGTGAGACTTTCAGTTCATTCGGCGAGGACGATGATGGTGCATTGTTATTAAGCATCAGTGTCCCCACTTTCGTTGAATTGGACGTTGCTGTTGCTGCAGATGGCGACAGACTGGCTGATGGTGGCAGAGATGCACTTAACTGATTGAATGCATTGTGTGTTGTTGCTATTGTACTGACTTTAAGAGTCTCCTTCCCATTGGCATTGCACCCAAGGTCAGTGCCATTCGAATATGGTGGCGGTGGCTGGTGGGTTTCCACTTCAGCAGCCTCACTTGTCGATATATCCGAGGCTAAATCACATGTCACTGTTGGAATGGCCATGATGGCATTTGGCTGGTTTTCGATTGTTGCTATTTGCCGTTGGCTATTGTTATTCGCTGATGAGGTACCAGGCACACTTGGCATCGGAATTGTTCCCTTATTGGTGGATGTTGTGAAACTCGTCACCTAAAAGATACAAAAAAAAAAAACGAATGTTACATTAGTTCTAGTACAACAAAAACTGAAACAAACAAATCAAATTGCATTTTCAAAAATAATGGATATTGATCTGTTTGCGAATGTCCTTCAAACATACTGGTATACATACATATGGTATATTGTACAAAAAGAGAAAACTTAGATACTAGGTAATATGTCAGAGATGACGGCACTAAACTGAAACGAAATCCCAGAGAGGCATCATCCTCATGCTCCTTCAGTCATCCACATCATCATCATTATCCATTGTACTCACACCCAACGCAGTCAGCTTTTGCAACGATGATAATCGTTATAACGTTATCGTGGCCCATATTCATTTCCTCCCAACATAGAAAATGAAGTGATTACCGTCTTCTAACTGCTGTGAGGAGAACTACTGTCCCAAGGACTCAGAATGAGTCTTGCAGTCACTCAAACGATCCTTCACTCATTCATTCCATTCAGCATTTGGCTATGGAGTGTTTGAAAGCCGATTAAATTACAATCTTTCTCAAGGATTAAAGGAGCTGAATAAGTTTTAAATACTTCCGGCACTAAAAAAACAAATCCATAGTCCCTTTGGATGGAAACAACTTGAGGTTTGGAAAAGTGCTATTCAACAGTGCATGAAAAAATATGCGTCTTGCAGTTGTTTAGTTGAATTTTAGAATATCTTCTGAGAAAAAAGCGAAGCCTTGGAGGGTATTTTCAGTAGAATTTTTGTTAGAGAAAGTTCCAGCAAACTCAGTTCTTGTTTAATTTAATTTATTCTTTTTGAAAATTGCACTATAGAAGTACGCAGTGGTTAAGCTTTAATAAAGTCGGTATTAAAAAAATTTGGATTTTAAGAAAACAACTCCACAAAGGACAATGAGAGCATCTCGACTGTATGAAAAAGCGCCTGAAGAGAGCAGCAATCACATTTATCAGTGGAGTTTTAGTCGGATGCGGAGAAAATGAAAAAAAATTCTTCTGCAACCTGTTAAGAGCTGGCGATGACCCATATTTCGCTGTAGGACAAAAGGAAGCTTTAACCCTAGGGCTTTAGACAACAACGTACTGCTGCAGACATAGATAGATTTCGTTTGGAAGAACGTTTCTGTTACTTTTTTCAATGAGCTTATGAATGCAGTTGATCAAAAATCGACCTATCTGGAGAGGTCACATTTGAGATCATGGGTAAATGGCAGCTTAAATAACAAATGCATGTTTGATTAGCAACATATTACTTGACTACGCCATCAAAGGTCCTATAAAGAAGAAAGAAACCAGCTAACAGGCCTGATAAGGAATAATTCACTGCTGACAACCTCGGTAAAAGACTAAATAAGAATGGTGTTCCTACATACTCGTATATGCACGTTCGGAGCATTAAAAGATCGCATTCAGCCGAATAATAAGAAGAGATCATCAGTTGCTGTGTTTGTTTGATGTCATCAGTGTTAGATAAGTAGGTTAAACAGGGTGTGCAATAAGACAAAACACTAGGTACCAAAACGGGCCCATCGCGATGGCCTGTGGGTCCAGTTAAAACGAACTCCAATTTGCAAAAACCTAAACAGTCTCCCTATTAAAACACCTAATTTCTCTACAAAAGCCAAGAAGGCCTTTGAAATCAGTGCCGACTATTTCCTCTAAGTTTTCAAAGAAATATTTTCCTAAGAGATTCCTTCGGCTACGCGATATTACCTCTCATTCACATAGTATGTGTGTTATGTCCTCAACCGATTGTCGATCCCCGCAGAATCTACAAGTGTCTATATATGTGAGTTTTAGTCTCTTTGCGTGTTTCAGTGGAAGACAGTGTCCTGTCAGTATTCCTATTAGCGTCCTAAGCTTATCGCTATTCAGCTTAATAAGCTTCCAAGAACTGTTACCGTCGAGAAGTGGACATAGAGCCTTTGATACCCTATGTCCTTCGAGATTCGACCACCTAATGCTGGCGGCCTTTATGGTTTTTTCTTCGACAGTGCCCCTTAACGTGCATTGGGGTGGTTTTACATCAGCTACCTCACTATTGTCGAGTAGCCCTCCCCTTCTTGCAAGCTCGTCCGCTTGTTCATTTCCTTCTATACCGCAGTTTCCTGGCACTCAGCACAGTCTCACCCGGTTCTGAATGCATAATGCTTTGAGCCCCCTGACTATGACTCCATTTCCTTAAGAGCGGCCTGGCTATCGATGAAGATAGCGATATCTCTACCGGATACCGGTCTTATCTGGATCAGCTCAGCTAGAGCCTCTGATTAGAAGACACTACTAGTGTCCGGTAGCCTTACGGACACTCTTAGTTCCAGGTCCTCCTAGAAGATACCGGAATCTGTCCCTCCCTCTGCCATCTGTAAAACTGCAATTTCGTTTGGTCTTACCACTGCATTTTGTTGCCAGTCCTTCCTCTCCGGATATATTATAGGATTTCATCCTTTTGAATAGTAATGCCTGGCGTGCCGTGTCCGAAGCTACTGCTTTTGAAAAGACCCAGATTAGTGTGTGTAGTGGGTGTTAGGTGAAGAGAGGTGTCCAATGCTGCCGTAGGGGTGGTACGGAGCTCTGTCATAAGTGTTACTTTATATAATGTTGTTTGATTGTTTGTAGACAGGCAACATCTGGTGTACTGCGTTTTCGATTCAAATTGTACTTGCTCGTAAACTAACAGAGTGTCAAAGTGAGAGGAGTATCTTTCAACGTGAGTGATTTGCGGACTTGTCATTGGCAAAGCGTACGTTGTTGAATCATTGGTTTGTGCGCGTTGCGCGTTTTTACTCACTTCAATATTCAACGAGTAAGTGATCGGCCGAGTACGCAACTTATGGCAACTGGTCATTGGTTTAAAAATAAAGAGAAGGAGGGACAACGCTTATCCGAAAATCTCCGGGATTATCGACGTCAGTAGCGACCTCGGAATATGTAGCCCATGTGCGAAATTATGCGTAATCCGTGTTAATAGATAAAGAAGATTGCGGCTTGTGCTGAAAAAAAATCAGAAGTGCACGTTATTTTGAAATAAAAAGAAAAGTTTCACCCAGACAACATGCAAGTCATGCAACTTCTCATAGAAAATCACTACTTTTTCAGAGAAACCTTAGGGGTCACGATGATGGAACGTTTTAGAACAGTACGAACGCTTGGAAACATATTGCTTACTGACAAAGCACATTTTCATATTTATTGCTGTGTTAATACATAGAACATGAGTTACTGGTGCTTCGACAACCCTAGAAGACACCATCGAAAAGGTTTCATTGTCCATTAACAACAGTCTGTTGCGCAATTTCTACCCAGGGAATATTGGCAATTAGTTTTTCAGCAGAGAGACAGTCACTGCTGACGTGTATTGCTAATGATCGGCGACTTTTTAGTACCGCAAATGCAGTTATAGCTCGAGTTCAACAAGAGCATTCAATTTCAGCAAAACAAGGCCACTGCACACACACCTAGAGTTTCAAACGAGAACCTTAACAGGTTTTTTAGCAAGCAAAGTTCTTAGCACTTTGGTCACCGGACCTTACGAGTACACAGTGCGACTTTTTTTTATGGGGATACCTTAGCAACAATTCCCTGGCCTTCAAGAAAATATCCGTCATGAAGTTGCTGCCATTGAACCAACGTTTTGCTTTTGCGACTTCACAAATTAAAAACTCCGATTGCAAGAGTGTGTTGAGAGGAATTGGCGGCATATGGGTTATTTTTTCTTATTATTATTAAACTTGAACATGTTCCTTTACAAGGACGATTGCACATATCCTAAAACCATGAATGGAACGAACGACCCTGCAGACAAAAACGAGAGGGGCTTGTGTTGTCTGCAGGCAGAAAAAAAGAAAACAAGAAAGCGGAAGATAAGCGCTCTATCAAAGCCTTACAGAATAAAGTTAAGAATTGTAAGCTAAAAATTAGCCGAACATGCCACAGCTGTGAAGTCCGAAGAAATATGCAAGAATCGAGCAGAAAACCTCATAATAGCACCATATATAGTGCTGAGAATCCGGGTAGATTATTTCTACAAACTGTAGGCGATGAGGTAGTACATCTCACGGTCGAACGGGATGAACGCTAGTCGCTACATTAAAGTCTTTAACAACTAAACCTGACCTTTGATGTGAAAAACGGTTTTAGATAATGTAATGCGCTGTCACGTGACCTATTCCTCATCATTACTCACAAGCGAACACCGGAGGCACAATCTATTAAGAGTCTGTGCAACAACTAGTATAAAGCGCTGATATCGCAATAATTAAGACAGCGGGATGTCACCGTTCATTCGATAGTATTGAAGCAGGAGCTGCTAAATTGGGTTCGGTGGTAAATGAGGGCTAAACTTAGTACACGCTGTCAACAGCAAGAGACATACAACATTGACATATTAGACAAAACGTCACAATTAAAAGATACAATATCGAGATAGTAAGCGACTTAACCAACCTTGGCTTTGCTATAAATTCTATGAAAAACACCTCAGAAGAAACTAAACTTGTTAATCGCTGCTTAAGCTAAGAAGGCAACTAAGTTATAAGGCTCTATCCCGACAAAAACTAAAGAGCCTCTGTATAAGACCTTGATCATCCCAGTACTACTGAAAAATGGACTTAATGGGAAGTGTTTTCGAGAGAAAAATATCCATTAAAAGATATTCGGTCCCGTTTTCGTTAACGGGGTTTAAGAGGAAGAGATTGAAACATGAACTATACTGGCTGTACAGTGACATCGAACTAGTTACAAAACTGCCCATCAGTCGCCTGAGATGGACAGAACATATATTATAGATCGAATGTATACCAGTTCCTTAGCCCCTAGATACCTCACCTTAGATAGTGTGCATAATCAGGAAGCACACTAAACTGACTTAGAGTGCGCAACTGGAGAAAGTTAACCATTGATAATGCTAAATGGAGAGGTTTGTTAGTTAAGGCCCAGGTTCACCACATACTGTAGCAACACCTAAGTAAGTAAGTAAGACAAGTTCATTGGACTGTGCATGGCAGAAATGGAGTATACACGTTGCCAGGGTCGATAGTGATATAGGCGACAGCTTCAAGATTACAAAAAGACTTGAACTAGGTCATGGGTTGTCATGTGATTTTTTCAATATCACTTCTAAAGCGACTTAAAGGAAACTATCTGTTAAGTTAATCGGATAACCAGGCGACCAGAATATAGCGACATTGTAGCCTTTGCGGTTATTCAAGGGTAAGAAGGCACATCAGCAGTAAACCCCTCTTTCTAGAAATAAAAAAGAATTAATACCAGAAGTCAAAGAAAATCCTCTCGATTGTTTTGAGAGTAAAGGTCTATGGATAATTGTCGATCCAGTTTGCATTTTGCAAGGTAAGGTTTTGCATAATAGTAAGGTATTTTTAACGGAAAACTGAAGTATATGTATCTCATTATCTCATCAAAGAAGCTCGAAAAATTAGCGCATATGCCTTAGTTCCCTGGCTGAAGAGTTTTACAATTCAACCCAGATATGCAACACAGTAGAGGACGAATCGGTCTTAGTTGGCGCATACGTGTTGAAGGTGAACTCGCCATAATTTCGTACACACAACTGGAGGTAGCTGGTAAAAAACCTGTTTTTTTTTTTTTTTTTTTTTACTTTATTTCATATCATTTTAAATTGTAATTATAAAAGAATAAAACTATTGATAATACAAAATATTTATCAAAGTTAAACACAAAATATTGTTACAAAAGGAAAGAAAAACAGAATACAAATTAGAGAAAAGGTGAAAAGAACATCAAGAAAAAGAAGAGCCATTTTTGAGTATTATTTAGGAATACGGATTTCACTCTCTCACATCTAATGATCTCTGGTAGTAAGTTAAACAGACGAGGCGCAGTAACGAAGTAAAATCTTGAAAAGTGTGTTTTGACACATTTACAAAATTTCTGTGTTTACTCGCATAGAACCCGGAATTTTCAAAAAATATTTTAAGGACTTTTTAACAATATAAATACCTAAAAGGAAGAATTTCAAGACTTTGGAACATTACGACCTGCTACCCTTGATATTAAAGAGTATAAATTTCGTTTTATTACTGATTAAAAGCTTATGTTGCATGAACCATCTTCTCAATATATCTAAATCATTATTAACATCCGAATATAGATTAAGAAGAATCATATTAGAATACGAAAGAGCAGTATCGTCAGCAAATGCTGTGACTTTTCCTATTAAGGGTTGAATAAATAACGAAGTGACATATATTGAAAAACAGAATTGGACCCAAAACAGATCCTTGCGGAACACCTACATTAATGAATTTCTGTGAACTAAAAAAATTTTTGATTTCTACAATTGATTTGATTTTTTAAATACGAAGCTATCCGATCATGAATAAAGCCTCTGAAACCCGCATCATAAAGTTTATTTAACAGCAAAGTGTGATCCACCATATCAAAAGCTTTGGTAATACCTATGAAAAGAGTAGCTGGAATTTCGGATGAATTCAAACTGTTGTATATATGTAACTCCAGTCAATTTTAACATAGCACTTTCCGTAGACCTACCACTTCTGTAACCAAATTGGGAAACACTCAAAAATTGGTTTTAACTAAGAAAGCTACAATTCTAGACATTACACCTCGTTCAAAAACTTAAGAAATAACTGACAGAAGTGAAATAATTATTTAACGTCATGGTGTCACACTTTTTATGAAGTGGCATTACTATTGCTGTTTTAAGTGATTCTGGGAAAATTCCCCGCTGTATGCAGAGATTGAAAATACGAGGGCGGGTCAATAAGTCCGTGACTGTTGGATTAAAACACAGATTTTTTGATAAAAAAATAATTTTATTTTTCAACGTAGTCTCCCTTGAGCTCTATATACTTTGTCCAACGCTTCTCCAATTTTTTTATCCCTTCCAAAAAAAATGATTTGTCGAGGTCCTCAAAATAGGCATTTGTTTGCGAGATGACTTCATCATTGGCGTCAAATCTTTTTCCATCAAGCCATTTCTTCAGGTTTGGGAACAAGAAGTATTCGCTCGGAGCCAAATCTGGAGAATAGGGTGGATGAGGGAGCAATTCATAGCCCAATTCATGGATTTTTACCATGGCAACTGCACATGTGTGCACCCTTGCATTGTCTTGGTGGAAAAGAACTTTTTTCTTGGCCAAATGAGGTCGTTTTTTTTTCAAATCGTCATTGAATCGGTCCAATAAGTTAGCATAATATTCCCCATTGATTGTTCTTCCCTTTTGAAGGTAGTCAATGTGGATTATCCCGCGTGCATCCCAAAAAACAGTCGCCATAACTTTATTGGCTGACAAACCCACCTTGGCCTTCTTTTTCGCCGATTCACCCTTAGAAACCCACTGTTTTGACTGTTGTTTGTTCTCTTGTGTGTTGTGATGGATCCATGTTTCGTCCACGGTTACAAAACGGCGCAAAAACTCCTCCATATTGCGATTAAACAACGCCAAACCTTCCTGTGAAGTTGTTACACGATTGCGTTTGTGGTCGACTGTGAGCAAACGCGGCACCCATCTTGCGGAAAGCTTTCTCATGCCCAAGTGATCATTCAAAATTGAAACCACTGAGCCATGCGAGATCCCTACAGCTTCCACAATCTCTCGCACTTTCAATCTTCGGTCGGCCAACACCATATCGTGAATTTTTTCGATTGTTTCGGGTGTAGAGACCTCAACTGGGCGTCCAGGACGTTCGGCATCTTCAGTGCTTGTACGACCACAACGAAATTCAGTAAACCACTTTTTTACCATTGAAATCGATGGTGCAGAGTCCCCATAGTATTTATCAAGCTTAGCCTTGGTCTCGGTAATGGTTTTTTTTCGCAAGAAATAATGCTTAATAAGCACACGAAATTCACTTTTTTCCATTTTCTCCTCCAATTAGTGAGTAGTCTGATAAAAATAGCTGTCAAACACAAACTAACTGACGCAGCAAGCTTAAATTTTGACAGGAGTCAACTGACAGATGCCTGTTGACAGGAGCAGTGTTGCTGTTTCAGTAAAGAGGTCAGAAATTCAAAAAGTCACGGACTTATTGACCCGCCCTCGTAAAACACAAGACATCTGAAACTTCGAAAAAAATCTTTTTCAACACAGAGCTGAAGATCTGATCAAAAGAAGAGGAATTCGACTTTTTAAGTGATTGTATAATATTCTGTATTTGAAGTGCAGTAAACGGTTGAAAGTTCACTTGCTTTATCTTATTATCTCTTTGACAATTAGAACTATTATCGTTCGGAAAACCCTGAAAAGAATTAATCTTTGAAAATATACTCATTAAATAAATTAGCAACTTCTGAAGGGTCAGATATAGATGAATTATTATTGTCTATGATTATATCTGAGTTGGCATTTGATATATTTAAAATTTCGTTAATGACTCCCCATTCCTTTTTAACATTACCAAAATCTTCAGCTAGTCTTATACTGAAATAAGTATCTCTTCAGTGCGGAACAGCTGTTCACTGCTTAAGACACTTAAACTTGACTACAATTGGATATATGAAATTGTAACTTGTTAAGAAACAAATCAAAAGCAATAGATGGATCATGTGCATTGAGCACATCATTCCAGAACTCAAAATTTAAATGACATTTAAGAGCGCCAAAATCCATTTTATTTAATTCCTTATACTCGGATTGTATTGGGAATATAACTTAATTCGTGCGGTTTTTTTTTCGAAATTTAAACGTCTCTTTAAGAAAAACATGAACAATAGTATTATTCAAAGTATTGCCCATCTGAAGCTTTGACTTTTTCCCAACTTTCTGGCAATTTGTGGATCCCATCCCAAAAGAACTGCGTCGGCTTCGGAATTTTTGATATTCTGCTCTGATGTGAACCGTATTTCAGTGAGGGCGTTCTGCATCGACCGGAACAAATGATATTCAGAAGGGGCAAGGTCTGGGCTATAAGGCGGGTGGGGTAAGACTTCCCATCCACTGTTTTCCAAATAGGTCTTAACCGGAAAATAATTGCCTCGTGTCTGGTCGCATATTCCGGCGTTTTACAGCTACTGGTCTCTTCAAACGGATTAATTGTATTCGGTAGCGTTGTCCATTGATGGTTTCACCCGGTTTTAGCAGCTCATAATACAGCACACCCATCTGATCCCACCAAATACAGAGCATTACCTTCGCGCCATGGATATTCGGCTTTGCCGTTGATTTGGCTGGTTGGCCGGGTTTCACATATGATTTTTTGCGCTTGGGGTTGTCATAATGGATCCGGCTTGAGTTCATGGGGGACCCAATTTCCTTGCTTTTGAATATATCCAGCTGCTTTTAAACGTTTTGAAATGGCTGCTTGAGTGACACCCAAAGATTCTGCGAGCTCTTCTTGTGTTTGGCAACAATCTTCATAGAGTAATGCATCCAGTTATTCATCTTCAAACTTTTTTGGCTGCCCAGGACGTTCATCGTCTTCCAAACCAAAATCACCACTTTTAAATCGTGCAAACCACTTTTGGCACGTTCGCTCAGCTAGCACATGTTCACCATAAACTTCCACCAAAATACGATGACTTTCGGCAGCAGTTTTCTTCATATTGAAGTAATGAAGAAGAACTCCCCGCAAAAACACTTCTTCAGGCTCAAAGTTCGACATATTTGAGTGAAAAAAAATTTATGTTGTTTACGCTTCAACTGAATGACATATACTGAAATGACGTACAATGACAGTAGTTTTCCAACGCATGTTCCAATGGAATAATAACAATGAAATAATACAAGTTACGCCATCTCTTAGCAAACCGCACGAAATAAGTTATAGACACAATATTATTCTAACTACGCTACAATCAAACTGTTAATTTCGAATCATTTCAATTCAATCCAATTTATTAGTACAAATATTGCTCACAGTATTTGATAAGAAAACAACGATCTTTTAAATTGTGCAAGCCTTAGAATTACAATATATTAAGTAACTAGCTGGATGTATCCGCTTTGCTGGGTCCTCTAATAAATGCATACATATGTATGTGGATAAACTTAAACTTACATATGTGTATTCAATAATTTTTTTTGTCTCAAATTGAATACACATATGTATAAACGGTAATCTCGGTAATGGTTTTTTTTCGCAAGAAATAATGCTTAATAAGCACACGAAATTCACTTTTTTCCATTTTCTCCTCAAATTAGTGAGTAGTCTGATAAAAATAGCTGTCAAACACAAACTAACTGACGCAGCAAGTTTAAATTTTGACAGGAGTCAACTGACAGATGCCTGTTGACAGGAGCAGTGTTGCTGTTTCAGTAAAGAGGTCAGAAATTCAAAAAGTAACGGACTTATTGACCCGCCCTCGTATTTCAGTTTTTTTTATTTGTTTTTTTTTATATATACTCGTAAATAAAATAATAATTGTGCGTAAATGCAAAGTCTTAAGTTCTCATTTTCGACTACAACAACGGCATATGTAAGAATATATAAGGTAGACAATTGGGGGGAAAATAAGAAAATACAAATATTTCATCATTTTTAGTAAAGAAGGAAGAATATGCTTAACTGTTGAATGCAAAATTAAAATTTAAGTTTACGAATAATTTTTTACATTGAAAAAATATCATGGTAAACAATATTACGAGTTTTTTGAAGGCAAAAAGATTCTGTTCACTTCCAAATCTTGAACATTCTACACATAATTGGCCATGGGAAAAGCAAGGTTCCTCTAATTGTAAGCTAAAGTTTACCCTTGGGATTTACTTATTGAAGTTGCGAAACTAAGCCGAATAGGAAATTCTAGCTTTTTGGATTGAAGGAAAATATGGAAGGGTATAAGATGTATGGGTGGTAAAATGATATCTTCCCCATAGCCACCTCCAGTAATTATGGTAGCTTCAGTAATATGAGGTAATAGTCTCTTAATCACAAGTCTTGTTCCATTACAAAGCCGAGGTTGGTCTAAATTTCGCAAAAGCATGATAGGAGCTCCAACTTTTAACTGCAATTTATGTGGAGGTAAGCCCGGTGTTCTAAAGAATGGATAGTTCACAACTTTCGATAAATCGACCAGAGTGTCAATCGATTTGAAATTGATTGTTGATGTTGTTGACAGTGATACGAGAGTTGCTCTTTCGCGTTACCATCTATGATCAAGGTTATTTTGCTGTAGATTTGGAAATACCTTTTCAATTAGTTCATTGATCGAATCGACCTCTGTTCTGACCAGGTTTCAAACTGCCATCAATACCAGCACTTAATTTTTCTTCTCCCAATTCAATTAATTTTTTCGCAAAATCACTGGATAGTGTATCGCCATGAAGATGTGCTCGCATGTTTGTGGAAAGCTTCATGGTTTTATTTTAACATGACTCCAAAGGTAAGAAGACTTAAGGCAAGCTTGAATCTCATCTGCTTTGGTTCCTTTTGGAATGACTAGAAGCATCTGTCGAAAGTCTTCAAATAAAAGAACAGTTATACCTACCATCAAAGATTTACAATTAAATACTATATATATCGGTCAATAGCTTCTAATGCTTTTTTATGGGTCATTGTACATTCATCCCGAACAATAAGCTTACACATTTTAATAATTTTAGCCATCCCATATATCTGATTTATATTACACACAAGCAAATCATTAGCGTTTGGAAGTTCAAAAACAGAATGAGCCGTTTGACCTCCAGGAAGTAACATTGCAGCAATGGCAGATGATGCCACAGCTTGCGCTATTTCTTTATGCTGTCATAGCTAAGCAAGCAGAAGATGTGTCACAAATGGTTTTCCTGTACCAACTGGTGCATCAAGAAAATATATGCCACCCATTTGTTTCGCAATTTGATTTGGCAAGACAGAATAGGCATGATGTTGATCTGGTAACAATTTTGGTTCATATTCCTGAATATACAGTGACTCAACTTATTGATCACATGATCAGAAGAAAATGTAGCCTAAATTTTCACTCAAAACAAATGGAGGGATTCGGATGGAAGATGCATAGCAAAATGGATCCGAAATGCACCGTTATTTCGTGAGTATTTTTATAAGTTATCAGACAAGGCATGTGATCAATTTGTTGATGCTGGCGCAGTATATTGTATTGAGTCGTAGTGTGAGTAAAAGGGATTGCAAAGCTTGAACTTTTAGTGTTTTATTTAGAAATAAAATAAAATTAAATATTACAAAAATAATCAATATTGGAATCCCACATAAGGGAATAGTTTAAATTTCAGTTTAAGAAGGCATTTCTAACTGTCTTAAATTTAATAGAAGATGAGAAAACTTAGTAAATCTCAAGTAAATGAAGTGGAAAGGTTACTTATTTCTAAAATGAGTCAGAGAGAAATTTCTAGAAAACTTGGAGTTTCATTGGGATCTATACTTTAAATACGCAAGAATTTGTACCCTGAAATCGAAAACAAGAGCTGGAAGGAAGCCAATTTCGAATTCTACCTTACAAAGGCGTATTTTTCGACAAATAAAGCAAGGTTACATGACAATGCGGCCCAGATAAATAAACATTTGTTACAGAATGACCAAATTACTGTAAAAACTGAGGCTGGCTGACTGAGGCAAAAGAGCCCCTTCTGACTGACCGCCATAAGAAATTAAGGCTGCAATTCGCCCGAAAGTACAAAAACTATAGTGTTATTGACTGGACAAAGGTAATTTCATCGGACGAAACAAAAATTAACCGTTTTGGGTCCGATGGTCGTCAATGGACGTGGAGAGAACCTGGTGAGCCAATCTGGGATCGCCACATCAAGCCAACACTGAAGTTTTGAGGTGGAAATCTCATGATTTGGGGATGCATATGCATTCATGGGGTTGGTCAATGTGTTAGGGTAGCAGGTTGCATGAATTCTTTTCAATACATAAACATTTTAGAAGGCCTCAATTCGACTGAGCATCTTTGAGTTGAAGTTAAACGTGCCATTACAAATTTGCCAGGAGATTTTCCAAATTTAGAAGCATTATGGCACCGCACTCAAACTGCCTGGCAAAACATGAATTCAAATATACGCAGAACATTAATAGAAACCATGCCTAGAACAATTTAAGCAGTTCTCAAAGCAAAAGGAAGTACTGAGCAAGATCAGTTTAGTAAGGCCAACTAATTGATCAAGTGTTCTATTATTGTTTTTTTTTTAATTAAAATAAGTTAACAAATAAATTGCGATCTCTATGTTGTTTTTGAATGAATCATAATATTATTTTATTATGTTGTCAAAAATTCCGTTAAGTTATTTTTGTAAATAAAACAGTTATGATCAAAATTCAGGTTGTTTGATAAACATGTGATCAAATAGTTGAGTCACTGTATGAATTTGGTGAGGCTGTTGATGTCATACGAGGTCTCCCGCAACAGAGCTGTCAAAGAATGCAATCATTTCATCATTTAACTCATTTGACTTCACGTGGATTTGTTTCAATTCAATGACTTCAATAATGACTTCAAATTAAAGTCATTAAATCAGTTTTTGCATTCATAATCTTGAAGTCAAAATGAATGCAAACATTTTGAATACTCTCCATTCATTGAAGTCACCTTGAAGTCACTAGCATTCATTGCATTCACTTGAAGTCAGTGAAGGATGGTTTTGAGTCCATATATATAATACCGCTACTCACGACAAATCGATTGATATACATATATATTGCTGCGGTATCGTTACGTACCTACTCTCTACTCGCGGACAAACAGGAAAATGTGTTCTCTTTTATAGATGTAGAGGTAGAAATTATGCGCAAAAGTGAATAGCATCTAAGTTTAATTTTACAAAATACATTGAGATCATAAACTCCGACCTTAAAAATGTGAAGATAGTTATTTTTACATATACATTCCAAAAAGTAAAAATATAATTAAAAATTACGAATTGTGATTGTTTTAGTGGCCAGGGAGGACTAAAAATGATTAGTGCTTCTAATTCTTCTAATTTTAGTGGGTAGCGTGTTCCACAACCGAGTAGCATTAACAAAAAAATGACGTTCGGAAGTTAAGCAGGCACAACTTGTTTGTAAGAGCAGGCTCAATCTACATGACTGAAGAGGACATAGTTTTTTGTACATGTATTCAAGAGGCATATTGTTCTATATTTAAGCAAATTGTCGAAGGTACAATCGCAGATCTGCTTCGAGTAGGTGCAAACGCGATCAAGTCTTCTTAGACGAAGCGAGCAATATTATTGTAAGCGGCATTTAGTTTTCTTCTTGAGTCATAGTCTAGAGTACAGATTATCTCACAGCAATACAACAGGATTGGTAGAAGAAAGGTTTTTGGCGTATTCAACATTCTCTATTGGGTTCTGGGCCAGTTTGATTGGTGGGAAATTAAATAGATCCAATCTTCTTTTATGTATCACGAGTGCTTTTGACTTTTGAGCATTTAGGCATAAATCATTCTTTGTTGACCAATCGAGTACACGCTGAAGATCTTCGTTCATCAACATAGCGGCTTCGTCAACACAATTTAAAGGCCGACTCAAGTGAATTTGTGTGTCTTCAGCAAACATAGGTATTGAACAATGCTTGACAAATCTATGCAGTTCGTTAATATACATGGAAAAAAGGAGTGGTGCAAGGATCGATCCTTGCGGCACTCCACATTTAATTGTGGTATAATCTATCAAAGGAACGAGGCGCAAGATTAATCGCACTGGCTAAAGAAGCACTTCAAAATATAAACGGTTTCGCAGACTCACTTAACCCCCAAGAAATGTGAAACAGCATGCACGAGGAATGCATAACACTCGCAAAGTCCCTTTTGGAGACTATATCGGGATACCATCACGTCGACAAAGAAACATGCTGGTGAAATGACGAAACCAAACGAGCTGTGCCGACAAGAAGAATGCATTCCAAGCATGGTCAAAATGCGATCGGAGCGACGACATCGAAAAAGTTCGCCTGGCTCTTGAATACGAGCGTCCTAAAAACGTCGCAAAGAAAGTCCTGACTTGAATTCGAGCGGCAGCAGCGGAAAACCTGTACCAGGAGTTGGAACAAATATCCTCACGATCGGAAGATAGAAGACAAGCTATACAAGAAGTTCAAAGGTCGTACAATACTGAAGTGCCAAATATTTTTAAGCTAGTTGCACAGAGGTGAAAAAATTCAATGGAAATAACATCGCCAAATGGAAATTTGTGACCGATGGCTTATTTACTGCAAGGAGTTGCTTAACAAACAGTTTCCACGTGATATCGTCCCGACAGCTGGTCTAATCGAGGAGGAAGTTTCGGACTTTTCAATCGAAGAAATAAGTATAGCAATCGGAAAAATGAATCGGAGTTTTGGTAGAAGATGGAGGGAGTCGGCAACGAATGGCTATTGAAACTTTTAAATAAATTAAAATGTGGACAAACTATACCGAATCAATGGAGAAGTAGCTTCTTGGTTCCATTATACAAAGGAAAAGGCGACACTCGAGAATGCAACAACTACCGTTCAATCAAGCTGATGTCACACACGATGCAAATCGTCGAAAGAGTCTTAAACGAAATAATAAAGCTCGATAATAGCCAGTGTGGATTTTTTGAGGGAAGATCGACGGTGGACGCTATCGAAAGCCTACGAATAATAATGGAAAAGCACCGAGACTCATCAAAGGATTTACACATGGTATTTTTCGACCTCGAGAGTACCTAGGGATCTCATATGGGCCGCGCTGAGATCTCAAAAGGTACCGGAGACGTATATAAGAATTATACAAGAAAAGTACGGAAACGTGAAAACTGCGGTTAAAAGCTCTGCTGGACTAAGGAGAGAATTTCCAGTTAATGTCGGAGTGCACCAAGAAAGCGTCCTTAGCCCTTGCCTCTTTAACGTAGAATTCGAATGTCTTTTAAAAGATTGCATGCGCGAAGGAAATGTAACGACAATTCTCTTCGCTGACGACGCAGTTATACTAGGCGATAACGTCGAAGATTTGCAGAACGCCTTAGATTCGTGGAAAAATGCGCTGGAGAGAAACGGGTTTAAAATAAGTCGTTTAAGGACGGAGCATTTGACGTGCCCATTTTCGCATCTGTTGCGACCTGTTCCGGATAAAATGTTAGACGGAATAGTTCTTCCGAAAAGCACTATCTTTAAATACTTAGGATCAATCGTTAACATGTAAGCGAAATGTGACGACGACGTAAACCACAGAGTCAGTGTGGGATGGATGAAATGGCGGGAAAATTCGGGAATCTTTTGCGACCGAAAATTTCCACTTAAACTGAAGGGGAAACTCTACACCACGGTTGTTAGACCAGCTCTTATATACGGTTCACAGTGCTGGACAATGTACGAAGCGTTTGAAAACAAAATGACGGCAACGGAAATGAAAATGTTAAGGATGTCTAGTGGAGTCACTAAACGCGATTCCATTAGATCTACGCGTATAAGAGGAAGTCTACATATAAAGAATTCGGTAACCGAACAGCTTGAGGCGAATGGAATAAGCTGGTATTGCCACGTTCAAAGAAGATCTGCGGAAAATCCGGTTAAAAAGGCACTATCAACTACGGTCACTCCAACTGTAAGAAAACGAGGTCGGAAGAAGAATTCCTGGATTTCTCAGACGGCAAATGCGCAGCAACGCCTGGGGCTAACCACTGGAGCGATCCAAGACCGAGAAGTATGTAGTATGTTCTTCGGTCTGCGACATTAGCCAACCCCATAAGCGGAGCAGCAGCGATGCAGTAAAAATAGGAAACTCGTTACGCATAAGTTCGTAAAATGAGAAAAGGGTTAATAAAAGGATTAGAAGAAGAAGAAGACCAGCTACAACTTGGTGCAGTCTCCCTTTTAAGTAGGAACTTGAAGCCTCGTGGAAGATATTGAAAATTAATACTCTTTGCTAAATTTTGAACAAAGAATGGAGTGATTGACTGAGTCGAATGCTTTTGGAAAATCGAGTAGTGTTAGGATTGTTGGCTGGTTTTCATCAACAGCTTTTCTGACATCATCAACGACTAATAGCAAAGCAGTCTTGCAGCTACAGTTAGGCCTGAAGATACATTGCTTTCCACATAGCAGTTTTGTACTTAATAGATATTTTTTCAGCTTTCTCAAAAACTTTCGAGAGAAATGGCATTATCGATATTGGTCCATACTCCACCGCAGTTTCATGTGATTTCTTTGGATAGGGACAACCTTAGCCTCGCTAGAGAGCGTATCAGTTTAGACACTGGTTCACCTCGAGCTTAACCGCCAGCCTATTGAATATATTGAACGCAGTCGGCGCAATCAGTCCTTATTTTTTTTTTAAAAAAGTCGAATGGAGAGCGTTTCTGAATACTCCAAAACGAGGGTTTGCAATTTAACAATTGGTGCCTTCAAAATCATTTCATTTGACGCTTCTCGAGAGTTTTGCTGAAACTTTTTAATAACTTATACTTGTGAAGCCAAGAAAAATATATCAGAAACTTTCTGGACAGCATGACTTGTTTAAACTAAGTGGAGGCTGTCATATGTCAAAAATTGCTTGATTTTTGTGTGTTGTCGTGGCACTTTACTATGCGACAGCATTAACCACACTTTCCTATGGAAACATACAAACATTTTCTAAAGTTGCAGAAGATGTGAACTTCACCTGTACGTCAATTTTAAGCTACAGAATTTCAATTAGCTTTCCAAAAATTTGCACACTTTTGTTGTGCTTCACTTTCTAATTTATCCTGAAATGCAACTCTTTTTAAACTATCAAAAAATTGCAAATTCAATTTGAGTTTATAAAATTAAAAGGTTGTTGGAAACTTTACGGAAATATGTAGTATGTCCAACTCAAATTCTCAAATTCTTCCCTATTTGGATGGCACATAAAGAATATGTGTTTATGTATGCTAACACTCATTGTTTATCTAAAACAAAAAATGTCACAAACAAACTTTAACTCTTAACAATAAAAGCGTTCTCGCAGATACATACATAGATATTCAAGTGTGCATGGGAGAATTTTTGTTTGACAAATACCTCGTACACATGACTTGTACTCGCATGTATAGCAAACAATTTTCAAACTGTGGCGTTGTTGAATTGATATTTCGTTTTTGAAATTTTTCGCTTTACTTTTCCTAATTCTTGTTTGTAATGTTTACAAGTTCAGCTGTATTTTGTTGACATAATAAATACGAAAGCATTTGCGAAAGAGAGGCCGGAAAATAAATTTCAACTTACAGTAGTTGACATGCAGTCATTTGTTCTAGCTCTACAAGTTCAAATGTTTAAAATAGTTTGTTTGGGTTGCGTAATGCTCGAACAGGTCTTACGTTTGTGTATCTGAGAATTCGATTTGGAAATTGCATACTTTTTGAATTTACGGCGTATGTATGTATTAACATTTGCATTTTCAAACGTGTTGCAATATTTCAAGTACTTCAAACATTTCATTAATAAAAAAGACCCTTCACAAGGACACTTCAACCTGCCTTGGTGTAGAGTAAGACTGGACCGTCGACTCCTTTATCATCGAAAAGTAAGAGGCCATCGAGCCTACTCTTCACCCATTCCATTCAGGCTGGAACTACAGCCAACATTGAACCGAAAACTCTTAAAGTTTCCATACAATCGTGTCTTGTGAATCTATAAAAGCTGGTTGTCACCACAAAAATGGAATTCTTCCGAATGCTGTTCAACGCCAAAATGTGAGGAGGAGTGCAAAACATGAAAAATCGTAGTTTGTTAAGCACTGTTTACAAAACTGTTGTAAAAGGGGTTGTTAGTACCCTTAAAATGATTGCACACAGCGCGGGCGATACAAAGTAAGGGACAAAAGAAAGAGGGGTACCGATGTACGTTGGTCTTGAATGTTTGGAGGTTATAATGGCTAGAAAATAAAGAGCTCGGCAGGGCATTCCATAAGCGAATTGTTCGGCTTAGGAAAGAATAACGATAATTCAGGGTACATCCGAAAGTGGGCTTGAGGGTGTACTGATGAGCATTCATAGCGAGACGGGTGTTACGGTTGGAGGTTTGAAGGTGCGGAATGCTACTGACAATTTCTGAGGAGCACTGGTGGTGAAAATAGCGATATAATAGGGTGAGACAGGAGACATTGCGTCGGTGATCGAGGGTGTTAATCGACTGTGACACCCTATCAGTTTTATGGCAGTTTTGAATCCTATCTGCGCAAAGAAGTTTTGGGAGCACCTGACCAGATGTAAGCATTGTACTCCAAATTTAGAGCGGATGAAAGCCTTGTATATTGAAGCCAGGTCAGAGGGGGTGAAATATTTCTTACATCGCTTAAGGAAACCTAGACATATCGCAGCATTTTTAGCGACTTCGAATATGTGGTCATTCCAACGTAAGTTGTCATTGACACGCAAACCGAGAATGGAAAGTTTTTCGGTTTCAACGACGCAAACGCCATTCATGAATAATGGCTGGGTATTTGAATTTCGATTAAGCGACAGCAGACAGCATGGTGTTTTGGAAGCATTAAATTGCAGTCTGTTGGTAGTTCCCCAATTGGTTATGCTGTTTACATCGGATTTTAATGAGCTTAACACACGCTGCCGTTCCCGTTCTGCAGCCGAAGAGCAGGGACGAATATGAAAAGCAGAGAGTACTGTCGTCAGCAAAGTAGTAAATAGGATTAGAAGTAGCAGACAAGAGATCATTATTGGAAATTAAAAAGAGTGTCGGCGACAGAACGGAGCCTTGGGACACACCAGCATTTATTTTGTGAATATCAAACTTGAAACCATCCAAGACAACTTGAATTGAACGTTCCGAACGTTCCGAGCGATTTATCAGTGTTTCAATGACCTTGGAAAGAAGGGACGTAAGTGCAATGGGTCTGTAAGAGGAGAGAGAAGAAGATTCGCCCTTTTTAGGGGCGGGCTGGACAAATGCTCGGAAAGAGTCTTAAAGAGTAGGATTGATGGAAAAGTTTACGCAGTAGTTTTGCTGCATAGAAGAACACCTCTTCAGAAGAAGGGGAGACAAACCATCTGGATCAGCGGATGATCTTAAGATTTTTAAGTACTCTTGGTACTAAACGAGTGTGAGAGTGGATTCGACCCATTGAATATTCGACGCACTCAAGTGTAGGCGGAGACAAAGCACAATCTGGAAACGTTGAGCTAGCCGCAAAGTGTGCAGCAAACTGATTTTCCTTGTCCAAAGAGCAGACAGCTGAAATGTCATTGTAATTGAGCGTTTGGATGGAGGATGAGGCAGAATTTCTAATGTTTTTGACAAACGATTGAAATTTTTTACTACCTTTGAAACATTGTAGCATTTTTCGCCTCAGTTTTTGGTCGTACAGAAATTTCACACGCTTAAGAAAGGTGTTGCAGTCATTCCTGGCTCGTTTGAATTTTTTTCCGGTTTTCCTCTGTGGGGTTGGTCTTATAGGACAAAAAAAAACATTTTTTTAAAACCTGACAGCCTCTCTATATCTCTAGTCGTTCCACGCTTTTCCTTTGGTCTTATACTCCTTATTCGGTGGGGGTTAAGGGATCTCATTCCAAAGAGAATAGTGTCTGTGATCATATCAGCAGCTGCATCCACGTTGTTATTGAGGAAACACAACGACCAGTCCAATTGGGTTTCTCGTATTTCCATACTGTTCTTTTAGGAATTTTTTCTCTAACTGTGTGATCAATGTACGAGAATTTATCTGATACGACACAATAGTCCGACGAGTCTAGAGGTGAGACTACATCAAAAGTGTACTTATCAGGATGAGGGGTTAGAAACAAGTCCAGCTTGACTATCAACGTCTGGGATTCGCGTGGGCTCATTTACAAACTGGGTCAAGTGGTTTTTTTTTTACGTGCACCGACGAGACAGTTTTGCGAATTATTACGAGTGCACTGATAATGCGTGTTCGGAGGTCAACTCGGTACTTTTACAAGCGCGACACTAAATTCTTCTTACTACGTTAAGGACGGCGGTTAGCACAAGAAATCCGTGTGGCTAGCACATTGTGAAGATCAGTATACAGTGGACTATATTGAGCCTGTCATGGCCTTCAAGACTTAAAGCCGAGTTCATAGCCCCGGTTGACACTCTAAAACTTATATGATACCAAGGACGCTGAAATATGAGACCTTGGAATACAGGTGAATGCATGGAATCTTTTCCCATAAGACTGCGCCGCAAGTGACCATGCTTCCAGCAGGAAAGTTAACAAAAATTTTGACGATATAGTTTAAGGCTGTTTAAGAAATATGATGTTCAATCGGTAACACCCCTTAGGCTATCCATTCGAAGCATAGGCATTCAAAATATTCTTTTTTAAACAGCACATTTACCGAGGATATAATTATGGGTAAAGAATTTTTAGAAGATCTACAAAAGTTGACAAAACGATTGAGGTACCCCTACCGCCTTGTGAAAGAGATATAAGGCCATGAATTGACGCTTTGAAGTTCACAATTTACATTATTGAAGGCAATGATCTTATTGCCTTCTGGGCTCCGGGAAAGAGCACTGAACTACAAGATTATTTACTTTGTAACAATGAAAGAACACCAAGGGCTTGTATAGTATTCTTGCCAGATCAGAATTTACCTTTTGTTCTCCAATACAGCACAGGCGCTGATGTAGCAGTAACAACGCAGTAGCATTGCTTACAACCAAAAACGAAAGAAAGCAGTGACCTACAAAATTACGGCCCTTCATCTAATAGACACTCCAAGAAACTGATAAGCCGGAATTAGGGGTAAATCGTGCTGACTGCAACGAAAGCGCCGATTTATGACTCATGAGGCAGCATAAACACTGACGACAGACTTAAGTAAATCTCTGAATACCACTTACAATAGGTACAGTCTGTGACAAAGATATAGATTGCTATCTCTCTGATGTGATAAAAATAAGGCGAAAGTCGGAGTCACGTCCACTTTGACCATTAACAAGTTACATATATAGTATATCTGCATATGGCACAGGTAAATTCCTCCTGCTTTATCTATCGCAATAGTAGAAAGATGAACAGAGAGAAGCATAACATAACAAACTATAATAGGGAGAACGGAGGAAAGCCAGCTGTAGTTAGGTACAACAAACCTACAAGGCATCCTGAAAAATATACGAAAGAGAAGTAAGGAGAACTCAACTTGAGTCTACAAAAAGATCTTTTTAAAACCACAGCACTGATCTCGAATTTTTTAGGGTTTCTGTAGGCCCTCAGGTGGAACATGTATTAAATTCGATCTTACTATCAGCACTCACTTCCGTGGCTGCACTTTCGCAATGAGATTTACCAACATATTGTACAATGGCGGAGACGACAAACATTCTGCTCTCAGTGATCAGAACAAACTTGGTTCACTCGACCCAGAACGGACATCCGAGCTTAAACCGGGTTGGAAAAGAAGATAGGTACAGAAACTCAGTTATAAAATATGGTTGATGGAAAGTATGTCCGGAGGATGAAATCCAAGCATGGATTTAGGGAGACCCTCATAACTGGGTTAACTAAAGAGGAAACAGTCTCCTTAATATTATTTTATCAACCATACTGTATGATACCTACTCGTAGAACCATATTTAATACATATATAATTCCGATAGAACCTTATGAATGAGGTTTCAAGTTTTAAAAATCCATTATTGACCAACCAGATATAGCACCGAAGGAAAGTCTTCTTCCGGACCTGAGAAAGAAGCATATGAATGAAATTACCCTATATGTGCGCACTCCCTTGCAGAGGAGCTTTTGAGCTGTAAAGCAATCATCTAGCTATAATATAGAGGCAAGAGATTGCCAACATTTTTCAAACGAGTTTTCTTAATAGGTGTTTTGCCGCCAGAATCAAGTATCGAAGACCAGTCGTACCTCTAATAGAAAACCATCAGAGAAGTCGCTTGTGATGTGCTGGGTTTCACTCGACCTCTACAATAAAACCACCGAAAAGTGACAACAACTACATGCAGCTTAGCAAGATGCATAGAAAGCGGTGGTGTGTAGAAGGACTAGAGCCGCTTGTGAGCTCTGTGAGCAGAAGAGGAGACACCAGCACCGGCTTTTCAAAAGGAAAAAATAAGGAACATTGAGAGATGCTACTCTAGGAATGAGATTAAGAAATTCTACCAAAAGGTAAAACAAAAACAAATCTCGAACCGAAGCTTGTAGCGACGAACAAGGGAACACAGAGTAGAGTTTCAGTCGATGCTGACGATTTGAAAAGAGCATTTCTGCAGACTGTATGACAGCGACGATGAACCAAACATCGCATCGTACAGACTTAACCCTTCAACCTGGACAATAAAGACCAACAATTCCGTCCATCCGACCAAGATAAAGTGAAGATAGCAATATCTAAACTTAAGTCTAATAAAGCTGTTGGAGGGGAGGGCCTGAATGCGACAGGCGATCAGTTGCTAAGGACCCTACATCAACTTATCTGTGATATATTCTCGGAGGAAGTATGCTCGATGAATGGAACCTCAGCATTGTTTGTCCGCTCCTTAAGAAACGAGACCCTCTGAACAGCGCCAGTGATCGCCTGTAGTCGTTCATCAACAACGGGATAGGTTCATATCAGTCTGATTTCACGCCAAGAAAGTCTACCATCGACCAAATATTCACACTAAGGCAGATATTGGAGAAAATCCATGACCTTCGAATCGATTTCAATACCTATTTGATCATATGACAGCATCTATAGAGACGAGCTATACAGAGCAATGGCTAGACATGGTATCCCTGCCAAACCCTTCCGTCTATCCAGGATGACGATGGAGAATACAGGCTGCTCCATCAAGATCAGTAGTGATCTCACCGAGAAGTTTGATATCAAAAAGGGATTTAGACAAGGCGATACGCTGTCATGCGATTTTTTGAATATCGAAGTTGAAAGAACAGTGCAAAACTCAAGCACAAACACAAGAGGTACAATCTTTCAAAAGTCCGGCCAATTACTCACATACGCCGACGATATTGACATAATCGGACGAAAGCAGCGTGGTGTCAGTGGCGCTTTCGCAAGTTTTGAGACAGAAGCGGCGAAAATGAGCTTAGCTGCCAGCCAGGGCAAGACCAGGTATATGCTGTCAAGCAGAAAGGACACTGAACACCGACGTCTCGGACAGAACGTCACCGTCTACAGGTATAACTTTGAGGTCGTTAAGGACTTTGTCTACCTATGTGTCCGCTATTAAGGACACCAGCGCAGAGCTATTGGCTTCTTTAACGACGAAAATTCTTCGAGTGGTTTTCGTTCCATTCTGCATAGACGGTGTGTGGAGGAGGATGGCAACCAATGCTCCGGTTTGAAAAGCCTTCGAAGGTCATGAAAAGTATATGCACTTTAGGGACATAGAGAGCCTGACAACAGCAACAGAAATCCAAGTGTTTGAAAGTTATATCATTGTCTTTAAACAAACTACTCGAATGCTAGGAAAAAGTCTGAAATAAAAGCTTGTCCATAGTATAGAAATATGACGCCTATTCCCTTCTTAATCATCTATTGTAAGTGAAAAACATTTATATCACATTTTAGGAACCACAACCATATATCAGTTTCATCAGATAGCTGAATATGGAAATATTCTCCGAGTTAAAGGTTTCTAAATTTCATTTGAGTGCTCAAAAATTTGTATGACCCCCCTGCCTTTAGTTCTCCCTTCAAGTTATGCACATAATCGCCTCTTCAGCATCCGTCTAACTCAGTAAACAACGAAGAAACTTCGCCAACACATCCGAATTTCAGTTGTGTTTATGTTCGAAACATGTTTTCCCTAACCAAAAGGATTCTCAAGGCAAGGTTTCTGGCCTTTCTTCTTTTTGTTTTGTTTTTGTTTTTGTTTTTGACTCCTCGCTTGTGACGAAAGTAGTTTGAGATAATTTTCTCTAAAAGATATCATGAGTACGAGGGGTACGGATACCATGTAACTTGTATCTCGAACAAAACATTACTCTTGGTGCCCTGTCCCTCTTGTCATTCTGTTGGGTACATGATAAGAATATCCTTATTTTTGGCATTAATCTCGCGCTTTATGATTTCAAAAGCCTTTGATACTTTTTGGCAAAAGTTCGTTGAGTGGAAGGCGCGAGCGCTTATACCCGTACATACATGATGTACCCAAAATACATTGAGTTGAAGCGCCTACCATTTGCTTATGTATATTCACAAAGCAAAAGTTATAAATGACATCCTCGGTTCGAGGCTCCTGGGTCCTTTTAGTTCTCTTAGTCCTCACATACGAGAGTAAATATGTACTCGTTTATCCATCCATCCCTCGAAGGATGCCTGAAACATTAAATTAAATTTATCCACTTCGCTTGTATTTATATTTTTTTGGTGTGTTAGTGGGTGTATATATGATAGTTCATTAACTTAGCGAATGGCTGACAACAGCAAAAGCGTTTCTCTGACGTTGGTCATAGCCATGTGAATAGTTGAAGTTCCTTTCATTATTAAGGACTACGTTATAGAGTAAGCAAAGCCAGATGGTGAGAAATTTATTGATTTTTTGAATTCTTGTATCCCAACTCTCCCCTAGACTGTGAATGTTTTGGCAGTGCTGTTGTTGTTTTGTGTTCCAATAGTCCTTGAGGATAGGACGCATTGCTGCAGGAATTTAATCGGAGAACGATTGAACATGCTTCTAGAGCACTGACACTAGGTGCCTGTGTAAAAAATAAAAAAATAAAAACAAAAATTCACTGTGAGATGATATTTGCATTTTTATGAGTTTCAACATTGGTAGGGGATTTTTATTAATGGAGCCTTACTGAGGGAACCCATGGATGCGGAGGGAGTTTTTGCACGTAGAATATTTTGTTGGGCTAGCTAGGGAAAAAATTCGAAGTAACCGATTGGTCACGCCAAGCGCATTCTGATAAAGAGACCCTGTAGTACTCTCTAGTGGTTTTTGATATTTCGTATCCTACCAGAGCTTGGGACAAGTTAATCTGAAAATGCCCAAAATCAGGTCAAGTGTGATTGGTGAATTCTTATTCATACAATTTTGTTACTTTTGGCCCACCAAAACCTATCACAGATAAAAATTTCATCGATCAGACGTTCTCCCGATTCATTGTTTTCTACAATACATCAAGTCTCAGCATACTATACTCTGTTGTAGATTTGATAAAAAAAAAACGACAATAGATCTCGTCAATGTGTGTGGTCTTATAGTTGCTAATTTATATGTGACAAGATCTGGTCCTCACATTCTCCAAGTCTCCATGGCTTGGTGTTTGTCTCAGAGGGATGCCAATTGTCAATTGAAGGAGTATCTTGCCACGATCTCCTGTTTTCTACATGTGACATTGATCTCTCATCCAATCTCCGGCAGAACTCCTTTTAATTTCGTGATTTTGCATTAATTAACCCATTTTGGCTCGTTTGGCCTGTCTTAGATCTGGAGTGTCCTCCCAGTATGATATGAATTTTGAGTTCTAGTAGATTGATTGCAGTTTTAGGGGTGCAACAAAAGGGTTCAAGTCCATTGTAAGGAGTTTCTGAACTCCCTATGCGCAGAGACCCACCACAGTTTGGTCCTGTTCCTGGTCTGTGTATACCAGCTCCCACTGCCGGCTTCAGCATAGAATAATCCGTATACCACTTTATGCCGTTTTGGCTTTTTCGTGGGTTGTTGCTGTCCCATGCTTCTATGCTGGGAATCTCAGTGGAGAATCCTTTGTTGAAAGCGGTTTATTTCCCCGCAGAATATATCAAGTTCTGATATTTCAGTGAGCACGGCTTTTAGGTCCGGTGGATCGCAAAGATCTAACTCTTTGGTTTATATCAAACTTGCTGATGTAATGCCACTTTGTACAAGCGTTAGTTTTATTATTGCTTCTATAGGCGCTGCGGGGCAGATTTGAAATGCTCCAGGAATACCAAAACATGTTTGACGCTGTACTCTGGCACCCTTTTCCATGGTTTTAGTCCACAATACTACAGAACAAATGTTATAAAGGGCTTGACCATCATTGTGTTGATCCAGTACTTAACCCCCGACTTGAAAGAAAGCTAGAGTCAGCTACAAACCATTGACCGCAAAGGAAAGAATACAAGAAAACATCGATTTTCCTTCGGACTTAATCTTATTCTTGGGGATTTTACTGTTATCGGGCTATCATACTTTGCCTTCTATTGGGGATTATTTGTCTTCGAAGCTGTTAATGGTAATTCTAATGGCAGAGCAGGCAATGTCAAGATTTACGGACAAACACATCAAGAGATCCACTCATTTTGTCAATTCTGTGGAATCAGATCTTCATTCAAGTTTCCAAATTTGTATTTTATCATCGGTTTCAGCTTCGTCCATATTAGCAGAAAGTTTTTGTAGTTTCAATTTGAGGAGAGTTTTTGCCCATAGAAGGGCAGATTGTGGCCTATTTTGCCCGTTGCACAGTTGAAAAATAGATATTCTAGAAAAGCTGATTCGATTTGGATATAAACTTTGATGCCTCTGTTCGTCAATCGGCCATTTGCTCCTTTTCATCCCGTACTGTGGGTAATCCGATAAATACAACACAGAGGTTGATCTTGAAGCTGATAACGTTCTCCGCTTACTAAATAACTTCGTGGACGACCCCATGCGTCACGTGGTGTTTTTCAACAATTTCTTCACATCCTATCATCTATTGAGCTTGCTATCAAAAAAGGGTTCTGTGACAGTGGAACTGAAATTAATATTAAGATTGGCCTTGTGGCGCACATGGGAGGTCACCCTTGATGAAGATTAGATTCTGCAACTGCAACTGTTTGGCGAAGAAAAAAAGTAATTTATGTTGGTAAAAAAGGGCCGGGAAAAGAAAACAAATTCGTCGACGTGGCTTAACCCGCTGTGCTTCTAAGCTATAACAATGGGTTGGGCGGCGTTGATTTCCAGACAACGAGTGGAGTCAACATCCGTGGAAAGAATTTTTATTGGGTACTTAAGATAAACACAGAATATTTGTGCTTGGAAACTGTATTATTTTGTCTGACTGGTTTGGTTGACTGAGGAGCCCTTCCACTTGCGAGTGCCACCTGAGTCTCGGTCTTTCTCTACTGCACTATCTTATGGGGGCGGATTCGAACCCTTTCCGGACTGAACAATTTTCGGATTCAAGTTTTAGTGACCATCCTCTGTACAGCATTGAATCCGTAGACGAATGATTAAGCAAATGTCGCTGCACAGCCCGTGCAGTTTGTGGTTAAGTGGGGACTTTCACCATTCACCGTCATTCCGTCAATACAGACGGGACCAAAACTAACTCGTAGTAATTTCCTCGCGAAACGGCCAGGGGCTTGTCCAACCATTATCAATAATGTCCATGGCTCTGCGCTATAGGACATATACTTTATATGGGGTAACGTACCTCTTGTGTTTGCGCGAAGGATTTCAGAGAAATAGCGTGACAACGGATTACCTTGTCTAAATTCGTTTTTCGCATCAAATATCTCAGTGAGTTCCTTATCGACCATGATAAAGACGCTACACAGGCGGATGAGTCTGGCAAGAATGATAAAACTAGACATTGCTCTGTATTCCTCGTCTCAATAGATGCAGCCTGGGTTAAGGCTACTACCTACCTACTGGGTATTTTAATACCCAAGAAAATGGTAACACAAATTACACAAAACAAACAAATTTGTTTTATAGTAAAGGCGAAGGGTGCACCTAAAAGAAAAAAAAATAGAACAATGTAATTTTTCGCGGCCTACTTATAGATTTTTACAGGTAAAATTCGCGTTTTTCTTTCCCGAAAAATTCTGCCAAATTTAGGGAATTGGGAAAAACGAAAAACGCGCACCCTTAGCAGATACCTGCGATGCCCTTTATACAAGTCCCGCGAGACTTCTTTCGAATTTCCTTGATATTTATCAAGGGGGCATGGTTGGTTCGATTATCACGAACAGTTCCCAAGGCGAAGAATCCATCGTTTGACAAACGAGTCATTAGTTTGTGACTAGTAAAAAAGTTGTCAAACGTCACAGTATGCTTGGCTCGGTCCTCCAGATGCGATAAAAGCGATAGGACAACCCTTTCTCCCAGCCCGAATCTTGGGTCCTCCTGTTCCGATGCAGCAGCGTATGGAATGAATTGGTACAAGTAGCCTTTTGTCGACGCCAAACACCAATACTTGTACCCGAATCGAATGGGTTTTCTTTTTATTAACATATTGCACAAATGCCGGCCGTAATAGGCAATCAGTTGTTCATCAATCGAAGGGTTATAAGAGAATACAACGAATTGAAGGAATTTCTTATTCAATAAATCGTTCAATGATGCGACTTTTGCAAATTGTTTGATTCGTCTGTATCTCTCCCTCGAAATGTATTATTTTATCAGCGCACATCCCAAAGACTCTTTATTTGACTAAGAACTTTATTTGGTAACCGGTTATATATTGAACACGCCCAAAAATGTTTTCATTTCACTAATTGATGTAACGAATGATGGACAATTATTGGCCGCAGCATATTGGTTAGTGGAGGTGACCAAAAGGTTCAACACCTCGTCATCGTTGAACATTTCCCAAGGCACTTCCAAATAGGATTCATGACACCAATCTGTCCGTACAACATTTTGCATGAAGTGGATGTATCATCGTTTGGAATCTTATCGAATTGATGATTTTACCTCCTTTACCATTATGATTTCATTCCTTCATCAATCCAGAAGCGCCTTCGTTGATTTCGGTGTTGTTGTACGGACATGACCACTAGACGTTGATGCCACCGGCGTATCATGTCGATATCATGTGTTCATTTGTATCATTGTAAGCAGATTCAATTTCGAATTTCCCGCAATCTGACGAGGCAGCTCCGGTTCATCGCGCAACAATTGAGCATTGTCATCTAATTCCTCATTGTCACCAAAAGCATCGACGGCATCGAACGGTGTTATGATAATGTCAGCGCCGTCTGCGGGTTGGCCAAAGTTCTCTCTCCCATCAATATTTCTATCAGACCAATTATCAACAATAGCTTGCAGCTCGGCACATATGGCAATCTTAACTGCAATCGGGTGCACAAAATATTTCATCTACGTCATCCAGGTTGAAGATTTATTTTTCTACCTGACAGCATTATTTGGTTCTTCATCGTGGGGCTGTTAAATACTCGTAGCGATGCAACGAAGAATAAAGCAATTTCATGAATAGGTTTTATGTATTATCGTCCATCTCACGTTCATGAAGTAAAGATGTCAATATCTAAGCCGATGTTGAATAAGGTTGCTGGGATATACAGCAGGACTATTTGGGGTACTCCAAAGATCCTTTCCTTATTGGGAATGTCTAATGACACTTTAATTATATGCGTTAATGCTACCAAATAACGCAAACAGTTTCAAATTGTTTGATTTCCTTGATCCGTTGCCGAAAAAGAGTTCTAAAAAATTGCTCTTGTCTCTTCTATGTCGTATTAAGTAAGCACAAGCGCTTACCAAATATGACTTTAACCTTCAGATGGCCAACTCAGAGCAAGTGGTAGGATCACGTCATTTTACATTAGTTAAATGCATCAATCATTCTGACCAAAAAGACCAGACAACGCAACAAAAAACGAGATAAAAATCACTTATTCCCTGCACACATTCGACCGATTTTGAAAGACAACAATCCCATGTGCCAGGACTGAACAAGAAAGCAAATTGACTTTACTGGCAGGAAACTCAATTACCGCATCCACCATGGAGCAACAAAAGTGAAATTCAATCTGCAAACGATTCTCATTCAATTCGTCGTTTTCCAATATTTCTGCAATTGAGAAACGATTTCTACGAAATGTACTAGTTTCAGCATCCGAAACCATAAACAGAATCAGAACCACAACCAGGACCAAAACAAGGATCATCGTACCACTGTGCATTTGAAGGAAATCGCAAAATAGGATAACCCAAAATGAACTGCAAGATGTTCGAAGAAGAGTTTTTTGTTTGGGGGGAGGGGGGTTTCACTTGAACGAACTTGTGGAAATTCGTCGAAAGATTGAGTTTAAATTGATTCACCAACTGAAATACATTTTTGGTGTCCTTGGTGAGTGATCAAAATGGGGAAAATGAGAATTTAATTCGTTTCGAATGTGCTTTGTGCATTGCAGTGGCAATGGCAATATACGCAGTTTAACATGACCACTGAACATTTCCGAGAAAGAATCGTTATCTGTAAGCTCGTATTTTCTTATTGCAGTTGAATTCGATTAGAAATTTGTCAAAACGCTTTAACGGTCGTTCGTAGGGCAATTATCTAAAACGACAACTATAGGAACGTGCTTTAGATAAAATTATTTAGCAAAAATCGCCATGGCAATCTGTTCACATAAAAATGGTTTAAAATTTAGATTGGATGTTTGGTTCCATTGCCCTACACCTGCCTATCATCCTCTTGGAGCATAATCGCTCATGCACAACATTGTGGTCTGGTAGTCATGGTAAGATATAATCAGTCATGTCAATCATATCATTAAAATTCAAAGGATAAATTTTGCAAATGCAACTGGAATTCTTCCGCACGATTAAATTTGATTAATCCTTTAAAATCCATCATTGACACAAACATCTACATAACCCATAACCAGCTTTGTTTGAATACTACGGAAATTACGAGTACTCTACCTAATGATGTCAGTTGATAACTTGAACCCAAGGAATCTGTGTTCTTGGCAAAACTAAAGCTTTCCACGCCTGGATAAGGTAGACATACTTACACTGACCTAATAACTATTAGTAGAACGAAAATCCAGCTTAAAGACGGATAGAAGTTGCAAGCAATATACATATTCCTCCAATCCCCAAAACACTTTTCATTCCAACAAACATTTTCCCTCAAACGTGCTTTCCCTACTACGCTCTCGTAAAACACCTTATTTACTGTCTGGCCTGGCGGAGGAAGTTCGGAGGGGACCACACCACGGCAATCAACGAAAACGGTCAACAAAGCCGTGACTTTGTATGGACTCTGTCGTAGTTTTCTTGTGTTTTGGATCGTCTAAGAAACGGCATTCCGATGATTGTTGGTTAATTTCGATGTAAAATGCGTATACCCATGTCTTGTCACCGCTAATGATTCCATCGATAACATTTTGATCCAAAAAAACCTTTCTTTAGCGACATTATATATCACTATCGGGACAAGCCGCGCTTCAACTCGTCTCATGACCAAAACATCGTGCATTTTTCTAAAATAATGAATACCAACGAAAACTACTATCAGCCGTTGCTGAAATCAACGATGGTATGAATAATGAACGTTCTAACGTCTTTAAAGAAACTATTCCCCCAATTGTAGTACTATTGTAAAATCTGCTAGTGAACAAGTGCATTCAGAACATTTCCCTTGGTCAAAAAATTATATCGCCCTCATTGATAATCCATGATCAAATTTAAACCGAACTAGCAAAGCATAACTCGAGTTCTTTACGCACGCGCGCAAGGAAACTAGAGCTCTCAAGGTAATTTTGTCATGTCTATCAAAGTCTTATCAAAGAAAATGTAATTAAAGATGAAGTTGTAAAATCTGGTTTAGAGTTTATCGATTTTAAGACAATCACAATAAATTCCAAACCTTAAAACCAATATAAATATTATAAATACATTGTTTACATCGAACGTGGAACAATTGAATTGAACGAACTTCGCCGAAGCTTCCGAAGTTTATTTAAAGCTCTAGTCCGCTGGCAGCTGCTCCGGCAACCGCAAAACAATTGACTATCCGTCTGGTGAGGTGATGCGCCGATTGCAATGGTCCACACAAATCATCCGGACCTAACTGCGTCAGCCGACAACAATATTTGGACATTCGCCAAAAAATTTCTCCTCATCGCCTAACCGCCAACAACAAAAGCAGACTCCCTATTTCAAAATCACAGCAACTCCTGTCATTTAATGGTTTTTCTCTTTTTCAGTTTCCTCCATTGCCATCACGCTCTGGATCTACTCACAGATCTGGTGACCATTCTGCCTCCTCTGCAACCATAAAACCTCCACGCCAGCAATTCCTCGTAAGATCGTTCCAACTTCCATATCCAATGCCAATCCTAACAAAGCCAATAAATTGTTTTCTTTTGACGAGATCACCTCTCTTTTGAATGAAGTTCTGACTAAATTTGGATTTCAATGTCATCACTTGCTTAGCTATTAAAGATGTAAGATATTCTCAAATGAACACGTCCTATGACTCTCTCAATATTACTACCTAATTGGACTGCAAAAGGCATAAAAAAAAAATTAGAATTTTTTAATTTCATTATAAACAAAAAAGTTGGTATTGTCCTAGTTACTCAGACCTGACTAAAAACCAATAAGTCATTTTGTAAATTCGAAAAGAAATGGAACACTCGGTTCACGCTAATTTGCATCTCGTTTGTATCGAGATAATAGGTATACTATATGTATACATCTAAACAACAACTCCAAAGTCAGTGTTTTTTCTGCATATTTGCTGGTGATAATAGAACTACAGATGTGTCTTTTGTTTTTCGTGAACGCCTGTCGTGGAGACTTAAGTTCAGGGAATGCCCACACATCCATGGGAGCACGGATACGCCTTGCCATCGCAATTTACATAAGATTATACCAATGCGGAACTGTGTTGAAGGCACAGCTCCTCCGTTGGTATGAGTCGAGGCCTATCTAAAACCTCTTACTGATCTTAGGGTCTCAGTACCCAGCACTAATAGCCACTCCACTCCCGGTATGAGATGAGCCCAGTAGGGCCATCTTCCCTGCCTTTAAGGTTAAAACTACAGCCACCATGACGTTCCCATAAGGAGGCCTACCTCAAAGGAGGCCCACTACCACGCTACCGTGTTTTAAGTCAGGGTATGGAAAACGGTGGTCTTGCCGCTCAACAAGACGTATTAGACAACGTTATTGATGGAAGAAGATATCCTTCTCATCAAACTTACATTCCTGCTTCTTGATCTAAAAGTCTATCCACTCTTGAGTTTTTCGTCACTTACTTACTCGTACCTTACTATTGTATTAGGTCATTTACGTATGATAAACTAGGACCGGACCATTTACCTGTCAATATTTGATTGAGTAACATACCACCTCCGATAACGGATTCAGGCTAATCGACTTTGCTGCGGGGCGAAACATTGTTGTGGCTAGCACGCGGTTCCCACATCTCGACATACACAAGGGGACTTGGAGAACTCCTGTTCAATCAACAGTCAACCATATTGATTACATTGCGATCGACGCAAGACACTCCTCCAGTATTATGGATGTCCGTACGTTCCGAGGAGCCAACATCGACTCGGACCATTACCTTGTTGTAGCCAAGGTACGGTTGCGGATATCCCAAACTACGCCAAGACAAGCTAATGCTGTGAGAAAATTCGACGTCGGACGGCTACAATCGCAAGAGACCGCCAAGTCCTTTTCCGATCGAGTGTCTCTTAATCTCTTAAGAGGTCCAATGCCGCCAGCATCAAGCATCGAAGACCATTGGAAACACTGCCAAAACGCCATCAGAGATGCCGCTTCTGATGTGCTGGGTTTCACTCGTCCACCACAACGAAACCCCTGGTTCGATGATGAATGCCGGCAAGCACATGCAGTAAGCAAGATGCATATAACGCGGCGCTGCTTAGAAAGACCAGAGCTGCTCATGAGCTCTATGAGCGGAAGAGGAGAGACGAACACCGGCTTCTCAGGAGGAAGAAGAAAGAACATGAAAAGCGTGCGATCGAGGAAATTGCGAGATGCTACTCCAGGAATGAGGTTCGGAAGTTTTACCAAAAGGTAAAAATAACATGCCGCGGAAACAAACCCCGAACCGAAGCCTGTAGAGATGAACAAGGGAACATCGTAGTAGAATCGCAGTCGATGCTGTGGATTTGGAAACACATAGACATAATCGGGAGAAAGCAGCGTCATGTCAGTGGCGCTTTCGCGAATAGTAAGACGAAAGAGGCGTAAATGGGTTTAGCGCTCAATGAGGGCAAGACCAAGGATATGCTGACAAGCAAAATGGACAGCCAACACCGACGTCTCGGGCAGAACGTCATCCTCGACAGATATAACTTTAAGGTAGTTAAGGACTTTGTCTACCTAGGCTCCGCTATAAATACAGACAACGACACCAGCGCTGAGATCAAGCGAAGATTAACCGCCAACCGCTGTTTCTTTGGACCTGCTCTATGGCGCAGAGGCATGGACATTATCATAAATGGATGGAGGTGTTCTTGGTTGCTTCGAGAGAAAAATTCTTCGGGCGACCTTCGGTCCCTCATTGAGGGTGAGTGGAGGAGGAGATACAACAATGAACGGACTGTACATCGACATCGACCTAACCAGAAGCGTGAAGATCCAAAGACTGAGATGGCTGGGTCACGTAGAGCGTATGGACATCAATGCTCCGGTCCGAAAAGTCTTTGAATCCGCTCCCGAGGGACAGCGCAGTAGAGGAAGGCCGAGACTCAGGTGGCGCACGCAAGTGGAAGGGGACCTCAGCCAACTTAGCGTACGAAACTGGAGACAGCTAGCCAGGGATCGAGCTGGCTGGAGACGCTTGTTGACTGAAGACCAGGTCCACCACGGACTGTAGCGCCACTTAAAGTTCTATAAGTAAGTGTTCAGTCAACACGCAGAAGTTGGTATATCTCATCGGTTGTGGTTGCAGATGGAGTTTTCAAACCCGCCGTTTCCTCCACTGATGGCTTTAGGTCGCCTGGAACCGATGGCACATACCCAGCTACACTACATATATGTATAATGGGATGAGATCACGGAATATGAAAACATGCTAGACAAAGAGTTTTCCAATTTCGAAGCTCGCGTGAGCACTGCCAATATCCTGGGCAAGGGCGTCCATTGGCAATTGAGTTTATATAAGCATAGCTGCAGATGACATGATTCCCTAGGTTCCTACTGACTGAGCACTGTGCTTTTGTTAACCACATATGTTTGGCGGCCGTAAGTTACACATTACATTCTCTGAGAATGCTAACGACACCGTCGAGCAATTGTGAGCCTGAGACCTAGGCCCGCAGAAATATTGAAAATGTTCGCATATGATTTGCCTAGGTGTAGGCATATACCGCATGGCTAATGCTTGTGAACCTACATTCTATTGTGACAACAGTTAGTTTCACTTGCAATAGTCAAAATCAAACAAGTCAAGTCCTTGATTCAATTTTCTGTACTCGTACAATGTCATTCTATTCCTTAACTCAACTTTCGAAGCCTCCACAAAGTGTAACAAGGTGTTTCTTTTAAAGTGAATCTCATTCCATGAATAGTAACAGAGCTGGCACTTCTATTCCTTTTTTCTCGAAATAATCCCCTTATAACTCCATTCTTCGTATTACTCATTTATGTATATCTATATTCTTGCTACAACATAGAGAAAAGGAAACTGAAAGGACCAAGTTCTTTATTTATTCATATCCTTGCAATTCAATCCCCCCTTAGGTTCACACGAAAACCTCAGATATTGACCTGTACACTCTTGTTGGCAGTTGGTAGTTCGTTTTTATTGGGTCTTTCAGGTTTGTGCTGAAACCCGGTCGTAGCCATATCTCACATTCAAAGGAATTAAATTATTTATGCTCCGGACCAGACCAAGTCCAGAACCACGATAACTCGATATGTTCTCATGGCTTTTTCGAAAACACATTGCTACAGGTCACCACGCAATTTTGTATTCGGATTTGTATCCATATCCATACACTAGAATGTACTAACTGATATGGCACGTTCACGAGACCGTCCGGTAGTTGTCACATCTCAAGATTCACTGTTGTTCTAGTGGTTTAGTGGGTTTAAGTTAGCTGGACTGGATACCAGTTCCAAGTCCGAGGAAGACGGAATGAATAATTGCGTTTGTTAGTTTTGTTCTTGTTGAGAGGACAGTGGCAATGGTTTTCGTTCGAATGTTTGTTTCCTGCCACTGAATGTGGTTTCTATTTGATGCATTTTTTTGTCACTATAGTGCTTTGATCGAACTGTATCGGAGTCCATTTCATAAGAATGGCGATTGCTTTGAGGTCGAAAATGCTCTTTCCGTGGTACAATTGTAAAAAATTTAACAAAAATTGAACTATAGGGCAATAGTTTAGATGGGACACAAATGCAGATACGTGCAACGATGTTTTGTGAGTTCACTTAGGTACATTTGTAAATCCATTATGAAAGGAAATGGATTTTTCGCACCAGTGGATGGCAAAGGGCTTAGGCACAGTTCGTATTTTATAGTTTCCACAAAAATGCCTGTTTTTTTTTTGTCGTCGACCATCCTTCTTTGATCTGTAGATTAAAATCGAAATACAAATACTTTAGAGGCTCTTCTGAAAGCTTTATATTCTGGGAAGTTAGAGAGTTCTCTGTGATAGACTGATGGGTGCAAGTCATTCACTTAGAACTTGCACATAGTACTACAATTTGTTCGTTCCTATTTCTGAGATTTCTGTATCCTTCGTAGAGAGATGAGTTAACCTTTAAGTGATTGTGGTTGCAGTAAAAGCATCCAGTTCATCAGCGCAGAGTACCTGCGACCTGATCGCCATGTAGGACTTACGCATAAAGAGATAGTGCTCTGTGGTATCGTAATTAATTTATAGCAGAAGATGTTGGTAGGCATTCAATTGGTATGCCATCATTCTGAAAGGTCTTCCATATTCAATTCTTCTCACTGTTAATGAAAGTCCTAACCAGGCAGACACAGTGTTGGTTTAGATTCCTAAAAACTGCTCCCTGATATCTAGCACCATACTGTAGTCATTTTCTTTGGAGTTGGAGTTTTAATCTCTCAAGACCATAGATAGAGTTGTGAGCCTGTAATAAGAAGAAGAAACAAATATTCAAGAAATAAGGACAATATCAGGATGTGTTGGGCTAACTTAACTCTGACAAAGCGGGCATCAATCAGCTGAGATATGAAAAGACAATTTCTAAATATAACCCATTACTAATAAACTGGAGTATGCTGAGTTTAACCTCAATTAATCATAACTTAAATTTTTTCAGGATATTTGAGAATTCTTTTCAACATCTAATTAGTTTGTCGGAATATTGAAGAGTCTCAAATGAATCAACGTCAACACCATCAAGACGGATAATGGCAGTATGATCTGAAGGATCTGGACTTCCAGTTTGAATCTTACACAGCTGGGTAACATAGACAGTAAGAGTAGTTCATATTTGAAAATGCGTGTGTTTGACTAGGGAGAGAAATCCCTAGCTTTAGGCATATGTCCCAAGCGCTGATCTGAATCAATACTTAGCTAAAATATATAAAATCGATTTAGCCTAATGCGCCCATAAAAGAAAAGTAGTATGCGATGTTTTAAGAAGGACGTTAGTATAATCATTGACTAGACTGCTGCGCCATCCAAGAAATGCGATGGGATGGGCCGGATAAAAAGAAGATGAAAAACTGCGATATCTACTACGGCACGTAAGTGAGCGCCTTGTAGCAATCCGCATCAAGGCTACATTCGCAAACATAAGCCTCATATGCGCATGCCCCCACAGAGGAGAAAGATGACGACACCAAGGATGCCTTGTACGAGCTCCTTAACAAGACCTACGAGCAATGCCCTAGCTACGACATTAAAATTGTCCTCGGTGATTTTAATGCAAAGCTACGAAGAGAGGGTATCTTTGGTGGAACAATCGGAAAATATAGCCTGCACAACACCACCTCCGATAACGGATTCAGGCTAATCGACTTTGCGGCGGGGCGAAACATTGTCGTGGCTAGCACGCGGTTCCCACATCTCGACATACACAAGGGGACTTGGAGAACTCCTGATCAATCAACAGTCAACCAGATTGATCACATTGCGATCGACGCAAGACACTCCTCCAGCATTATGGATGTCCGTACGTTCCGAGGAGCCAACATCGACTCGGACCATTACCTTCTTGTAGCCCAGGTACGGTTGCGGATATCCCAAACTACGCCAAGACAAACTAATGCTGCGAGAAATAATGCTGAAGAAAAAATAACATGTCGCGGAAACAAACCCCGAACCGAAGCCTGTAGCGATGAACAAGGGAACATCGTAGTAGAATCGCAGTCGATGCTGAGGATTTGGAAGAACCATTTCAGCAGACTGTATAACGGCGATGACGGACCAAATACCGCTGTTAGGCAGAATCAACCTTTCAACTAGGACGATGATGACCAACAATTTCGTCCACCCGATCTGGATGAAGTGAAGATAGCCATATCGAAGCTTAAGTCCAACAAAGCTGCTGGAGCGGATGGCCTGACTGCCGAGCTCTTCAAAGCGGCAAGCGATGACTTGGTAAGGAGCATACATCAACTCATCTGTAAAATACGGTCGGACGAAAGTATGCCCGATGAATGGAACCTCAGCATTGTTTGTCCAATTCTCAAGAAAGGAGACCCTCTGAACTGCGCCAACTACAGAGGCATCAGTCTCCTTAACATCGCATATAAGATCTTATCCGCCGTATTGTGTACGCCTGAAGCCGATCGCCAACAACCTGATAGGTCCATATCAGTGTGGTTTCAGGCCAGGAAAGTCCACCATCGACCAGATATTCACACTACGGCAAATCTTGGAGAAGACCCATGAGCTTCAGATCGATACCCACCACCTATTCATCGATTTTAAGGCCGCGTATGATAGCATCTATAGAGACGAGCTATACAGAGCAATGTCTAGTTTTGGCATCCCTGCCAAACTCGTTCGTCTGTGCAGGATGACGATGGAGAATGCACGCTGCTCCATCAAGGTCGGTAAAGATCTCACCGAGACCTTTGATGTCCAGAAAGGATTTAGACAAGGCGATGCGCTGTCATGCGATTTTCTCAACTTCGTACTTGAAAGAATAGTGCAAGACTCACGAGCAAACACAAGAGGCACTATCTTTCAAAAGTCCGTTCAACTACTCGCATACGCCGACGATATTGACATAATCGGGAGAAAGCAGCGTGATGTCAGTGGCGCTTTCGCGAGTATTGAGACGGAAATGGCGAAAATGGGTTTAGCGGTCAATGAGGGCAAGACCAAGTATATGCTGTCAAGCAAAAAGGACAACCAACACCGACGTCTCGGGCAGAACGTCACCCTCGACAGATATAACTTTGAGGTAGTTAAGGACTTTGTCTACCTAGGCTCCGCCATAAATACAGACAACGACACCAGCGCTGAGATCAAGCGAAGAATAACTCTTGCCAACCGCTGTTTCTTTGGGGTAAGAAGGCAATTGAGTAGCAAAGCCCTCTCTCGGACAACAAAAGTCACCCTTTATAAGACTTTAATAATCCTGGTCCTGCTCTATGGCGCAGAGGCATGGACATTATCAAAAATGGATGAGGGTGTTCTTGGTTGCTTCGAGAGAAAAAATTTCCGGGTGATCTTCGATCCCGTCTGCATTGACGGTGAGTGGAGGAGGAGATACAACGACGAACTGTACGGACTGTACAGCGACATGGACCTAGCCAGAAGAGTGAAGATCCAAAGACTGAGATGTCTAGGTCATGTAGAGCGCATGGACACCAATGCTTCGGTCCGAAAAGTCTTCGAATCCGCTCCCGAGGGACAGCGCAGTAGAAGAAGGCCAAGACTCAGGTGGCGCACGCAAGTGGAAGAGCGTGCAAAACTGGAGACAGCTAGCCAGGGATCGAGCTGGCTGGAGAAGCTTGTTGACTGAGGCCCAGGTCCACCCAGGACTGTAGCGCCACCTAAAGTAAGTAAGTATGTGATATATATGATAAAAGTAAAACGTATTCTAAGTTTAAGTTGGAGTACACCAAAGTTAAGACAAAGTCCTTTGCTTTTTGAAGTTGTGCAAGATTTGTTATTGAAGAAACATTACTATATTAACTAGTTAAGAAAGATTTCTCTTCTTTGCAAGTCCAGGGATGTAGGTACGCCTTACATTTGTACGCGCGCAAGCATTGTATGTAGGCTTGTGGTAGGCGAAAAATGCAACTGAAGTCGAAACGGTTAGGTTTAGAATAGGAAATAAGGGACTGAGAAATTCTTTAGACCATCCTTTGATAGATAGACAAGTGGTGAGTTGTCTTTAAAGATTACCCTGTACAATATTAAAAGTAGGAAAGTTGAAAATATATCGTACTGCGAATGAAGAAGTTCGCATTGAAAATGAACACCAATATACAAAAAGTTATTACTTTGAATTAGATAAGATTTAAAGATGTGAAACTGGAAGCATCTGGCAAAAGATTGAGCTGGCTGAAGACGCTTGTTGACAACGGAAAAGTTTTCGGACGATCTGTCTTAGGATTAATAACAAAGAGCTCCAGTCGAGGTCGAGTCGGCTACCTGTCAAAAGCCTTATTTAATTCCCTGTTCATTAAAAGTTTTTAGAAAGAGTTACCCCATATGAAGGCCAATTTGGAAAATTTACCAAACAAAAAAATTAATTCATTAGTTTAATTATTTACTCCGAAGTTACAGTTGCTAAGAGACGATGTTTGAAAAGTCTGCATTTACAAACCATGAATACTCAGCCATTATTAACTTTTATGGGCTGTGCGATGGAAGTTTAGCTGGGGCGCAGTAAGGGTACGATGAACTTTATCCTAACCAACAACTTCCTTGTAAAGGATTATTTGGAAATTCATATCGAAGGCTTCGAGAAAGGGGATCAGTTTCAAATAAACAACCTAACATGGGAGCTCCACTAGTAAGAAGAAAAATAGAGCAGGCTTAGAAATTTGATATCTGAGGATTTAAACAAAATACAACTTTATTTCAACGAAGTTACAAAGGCTAGTATGATGAAATATCATCATCAGAGGACAGTTGAGCCGAACCCTTGACTTTTTCAAAATAATAGCTGTTCTTTCTGAAATTCTGTCCGATTCGTCGATGCTGTGTGCTCCTTTTTGAAGGCAATATATTTTTGTAACTATGGTATACGATATTTGCCCTCATTCACGCACGATACGTGTCACGAGTACCTCTTCAAAGAACAGAATCATCTTTCGGAACATGAAGTAAACGAAGACAATAAGAAAAAATTGTTCTTATAGGCTAAGAACCCACAGCAAATTTTGGGTGTGATATGGTAACCAAAATATGTGTATATTAGTGTGAAGGTATACACGAAACGATATCAAATCCGGAAATTATCAAAACAACCCGTTGATGAAGCTATTGCAAAACTCAAGGTATCAGGACATATACTACGTACGAGTTTAAGAGGATTTCCTCTAAATTAACCAAACATTTTCCTCAAAAATGACATGGTTTGGCTTCAGGGTGCAAGATTTTTAAGCACGAAGGTGGGGAGTTACCTCTTAAGTGTTTGAGTGAGGCGGAGTTGCAGTGGAATGGTTTGGTTGGCCGACTTTCCACTGCGCGAGGTTCAAACAAAGCTCGACTGATTCAGAGTCGTTAATTTAAGTGTACATATGGTGAATTGTAACGTGGTCTCATCAATTTCTTCGCACTGAAAGAATGAGTTGAAGCAAAATGCCAAGTATATTTGGGAACGCGACAAAGTTCCTTTTGGCAATGGGTTGGAGAGAGCATTAAAAGCGTTGCTCATTTGACACTAAAACCGGGTAGTTAACCCAAATATTGCAAGTAAAAGCCAACGACTTTGGATTATAAACCAGCAGTAAGCGCGGAAAATCAGCGATTTAAGAGTAAACACATCCTGAGACCTGTAGATGCAAGACACTGGGCTGTGCCAATGGCAGTATCTAAGTCCAATGAATTTACAATGAGAAACGGATAGACATCCAGTACCACGAGTTCAGGATTTATTTCACCGCATGCAAGGAGCCCGAATGTTTACAAAAAAAGACCTCTCCGATGTCTATCTGCAAGTACCTTGAGACATATTGAGTAACTTCCAGCGGGATTACTTACACTGGTATTTTTGCCTACTTAAACGATGTCATATTGTCTGGCAAATTAAATGAGGAACACTTACGAAATTTGAAAACTTTTTTGGACCCATTCTAGGAGCATCAATTCGTCGTCAGGATTTGACTTCCAGTTACAACCACATACGTCAAACAGAACTATCATTCATGTATGTACAGTATGGATCGTTTAACAATTGTTGAAAGTGATAAAATTGTGAAAACTTACTGCAAAAAATTGCATTTAGTGCATTACCAGCAGATTAAAGTTGACATAATCGTCCATTTGAGTGTAGGCAAACTGAGTAAAGTTAGAAGAGATTGGCTCTGTTACAGATGTCTTGAGACCTCTCCATCGTCGAAATGCATGCTCCACAGAAAATATAGCTGCCGTTTATGAAAGTACTGAAGAAGATCCAAATCTCTCGATTTCACGGAGAAATACTTCACCTTGTCTTACGACACATTGTGGCATTGGAATTCGCATCTTCACTCTTATTAAGTCCAATTCACTCAAAAATTGAAGCCAGCTAAACATCAGTGTTTGGATGAACAATTATCACAGGCTTATTGAACAAAATTGTCGCATATGAGGAAGTGAAAATTCACATGCATCGGTCGAAACACCATTTATCCACAAAAAGTCACTTTATGGTGTGCAATTCGGTTTGGTGGTGTCCTTAGTCTACACTTCTTTGAAAATGAAAAAGATGTGACCGTTACCGTCGACGTCAAGTGTTAACCTAATTTCGCTGTCCTAAGATGGAAGATATTGATGTGGAAGAGATGCGGTTTTAACAAAGACAGTTTCACATTTCACACAATGCAATCCGTTTTCCCTTACGAGTAATTGCAAGAAAAATTTCCTGGAAAAGATACTTTGAGTTGTGGTGATGTAAACTGGTCACCAAGATCGTGTGATTTGACGTCGTTGTATTTGTTTTTGGTAGGGCTACGCAAAAGATACTGTTTATGCATGCAGTCCCTAAATTCTTGATGCTTTGAAAACAAATATTTGTCAATTCATGGCGACGTTATTGCCCGATAAGTGTCAAAAAGTCATCAAAACTAACTTGTCAGAATCAAGACTTGTTAAAGTTCAGTGGTGGATATTTGAATGATGTTATATTTCATTTATAATGGCAAAATCCAAGCAATATATTGAAATTAAAATTTGATCAAAATCAAAATCAGAAATGTGATTTATTTAAGTTTACTTTACATTACAGTTGAACGAATAGTTTGAGTGGATGGTACTGTGGTGGCCTAGAGTTACGATGACGAGTGTTTGAAAGCTGTCTATTGTACCTACCGAAATCACGTCCACCACAACGCGAAGGTGTATAGCATGGGAAGGAATTCATGTCGATTCCACATGATCGTTCATAAAGAATATGTGGTTTGTGGTAGTAGATGTTCTATCTAAGTTTCGCTTTGTGGTTAAAATCGGAGAAATGACTGCAGGCGTTTACATAAAAGCAGATTTTTTTTTTTTATATAATTTGCGCGCGCACAAGGGATTATGTACCCTTAAAATGTTTGCACATAGCGCGGGCGAAGGAAATTTAGGGAGAGAGAAAAGTGAGGTACCGATGTACGTTGGTTTTAAATGTTTGTAGGTTAGAATGGCTAGGAAATAAAGAGCTCGGCAGGCCATTCCATTGGCCAGTTGTTCGGCTTAGGAAAGCATCACGATATTTCAGGGTGTGTCTTAAGAAGACTGAAGCCTCAATAAATTGGGCTCAGTAAGGAATTTCTCATTCCTTGTGGATCGAACAAACTGCACCAAAGTTTCACTCTTGCAATTCTTTCCGATAAAAGCGTTGAAATTAATTAGTGCATGCAACATAACGGACTAGCCGATTTAACAAGAACCTTTTTTGTAGTTAAGCTTGGATAGTGCTATTTTATCTTAATTTTGGTCAGTAGTCCTTGACGCATTGACGTTTGACACTTTGCAGGAGTTAGAGTGATCCCCAGTACTACTAGATCATGCTCTCCTTATCTTTCGGAGCAGCCCGTGTTCTTCACGCTGTTTTTATTCGTGATACTCGTACTCACAGGGCGCTATCGTTCTTCTATGAAGTGTCGCTTTGTAGGAGACTTGTTTCCCTCCGTGCGTTTGCCCGCATTCTTCATCAAACGATGGCTTTCCTGGAGTTAGTAGTGTGAAAGCTACGACATCTACTTAGGATATGTCGAGGGGTTGCGGATACTCGTACGCTGTACCTAGTCAAATCTTTTTTACCTGAACTTTAGTAAAATTTTATTACAAATAGTCATGGTATCCCAACAGTAGCCCGATTTTCAATTCGCCTTAGAATTTAGAATGTAAAAGTCATAGTAAATTTTTTTACACATATATAGTATATAAAGAATATCAAGGTGCATGCATATATTGATGAGTCACACATACGAGTATGTGGCTACTATCAAAGAAATATTCAAACGTACCTGATCGTTGGGCGATTTCCTAGGCTGTTTTTTGATTCCACGTCTCGCTCGGGCTTTTGCCGCAAAATAAATTCGAATATACACGAACACCATTATACAACTAGGAATGTAGAATGACCCTAAAGCTGAGTATAAAACGTAACCGATGTCTTCGCTTAGCTGCAAATAGAGGAAGAGACAAAAAACAGAAATATTTCATTAAAAATTCAATACTAACCAACAGGACATGTGTGATATCCTTTTTCATTATGTTAAATGTGTTTTTTTTTTTTTTTTGTAAAAATGCATATTCAAAATTGATCTGGGATCCAATGAATATATGGTTTTTTTTTTTGTTCAGAGCAATATCGAACAGAAACAGAGTAGATGACAGAACATGTACGAGTATATGGTGGGCGTCGGTCGTTTGCTTTATAAGCTTCGGCTGGAGGATGTGAAAAGTGAGAAGTGTGCATGTGGTGCTAGGATTCATTTATGCAAAATGCATGTCATCTCGAAAAACGCTTAGCTGGTGTACTATACATACTCGTACACATATTCTCGTAGTTAAACGAGAACATAAAACACATTTGTGTATGCCAATGATCCCTATTGTGAAAAAGGATAATTGAAAATTTAATCGAAAATCCTTTCGAGTGTTCAACTCAATACGAATAAAGTGTTGGTTGAATACTCCTCGTGTCTGTGTCTGTATGGTTGTTTGATTTTATTTTTTTTTGTTTTTTTGTTCGATTGTTTAGTTGATTTCTAGCAACTGCAGGGAGTGTAGTAGGAGAGTGGTTTTCGAATTGCAAACATTTCATTTGATGCAAGTGATGCTTATTGCAGAATTGCATAGTATTTTACATTTACATTTTACTTCTTTTGTATATGTGTGGCTGATGGGTTTTTATTGTTTATATTTATCGAACCTTTCTATCGTGTTTACTTTCTAGAGTGGCATCGGTGTAAATTGTTTTCTAAAATAAAATTGCGAAGAACAGAGTGACTTGCTGAAATCCATTTTCGATGAGTGCATTTTGTGGTCGCTTATTACTCTTGAGAGTAAACCATTTAAAGTGCATTGCAATGGATCCAATGAAGCATTGTTGAGCGGAAGCAATATAGAATCGATACTGAGTGGCCAAAATACAGCTCTTTTGTTAATTTGGATAAATATTCTGGGACACGAAAGTACTACGGCGAATTCTTCGCAAGAAGTGTCACATCGAGTTAAAACTGAAATCCTCTGAGGTCTCTTATTTTGTTGTTTTTATATAGAGCTCCATTTGAGTAGAGGCTTTGGTAATATTCCCACAATCGCACAGTTGTGGGTGAGTCCTGTCACTAAAGAGTATCCAACATCCCCCTTCTATCCATTCAATCCCACTTCTTTCTCCCTTAGTTCGGATAAAAGTGTCATAAGACTTGTGCCAGGGAACAGCCTTCCTGAGAGCCCAGTATCTCAAAAGTAGCCCAGTCGCGATATCAGTATAGATAGACCTCTTTTTCTCCGCTACAAGTGGGAGATATGATGGAAAAAAACAAGCCCAAGACTAGCACTCCTTTGATATCGGGCAGTAATACAGTAGCCTGTAGTCGGTAGGCAAGGCTCTTGCAATGTTGAGATAGGTTAAATTGTGGCAGGCTACGGTCTTTCTGCTGTTATTAAAATTTCTCTCTCAAAAGAGCAATCAGACCCTCACCCGCGTTGGCAAGCCCCTTCCATGGCGCACTACATCAGACTTCGAAATGCTGCAAACATTATCAAAACCTTCGGGTTTATTCTAGTGGTCGAAAGAACTGCGGATATGAAGAGGAAAAAAGAGCCGGCCAACACTACTCTCAAATCACTAAATAGCTCCTCCAGGGATTGTTTGCCTTTTGGGAGGAAATTGTGCGCGTTCCCAAAAGGCCCGACATTTAAAGCCCCAAAACACCCATTGGGCCTTCAAATGTCACGTCTTTGAGGCCTTTTAGAGTAGTCCTTAAGGACGCAATAACTATCGATGTGATCAATAAGAGCAACGCCGATGGATGTTTAAACACTGAACGGTGACAGTTGGTCAAGTTGAAACTTTTAAGCAGCTTCTTGGCCATTATGCCGGAAAACCCAGGTACATCTCCTACAACGTTTTTGTCTGGTGGACGGCCTTAAACATAGAAGATAGCTGCAGCAAACTAAGCAAAGTCCAAACAATAGCATATTTGGACATAAGCAGAGCTTTACGTTCCTACTTCTCCCTCCGCTGAACAAAATGTTCGCTTAACTTGACACCCCTCGATATTTTCAGCAGGCCGGGGTACAGAAATATTTCAGGAAACTGTAGGGCCTATGAACCTCCCAAAATTGGAACTACTATACTATACTACCGGAAAAGGATATCTTCAGTGTTCCACTCGCTACGTGTAAACAAATTTTGAAACTGGATGCTAACAGAAGAGCATACCTTATGTAGAGTGTTGGGTAAACAAGTCTGGCGAATAAAAAAATCTGGCCAAAGCTGCATATGTCTTAAGGATAAATCTTTCTAAACATCTCAGCGCTATAATTGGTGTCATCACTGTACACTGACTTATAAGTAAACATGCAAGAAGGCTTGGCATGTTTACAAACGACTTCTGCGGAAGTTGCATGGAAGGAGGAAGAGGAGACAATCTTCCACGTACTTTATACAATTTTCAGCTCCGTTCCAAAAACAGAAAATTACACTAATAGGCCTTCTTCCGCAATAAGTTAAGCGATCTGAACAACATAGACGTTAACAGTATATTTCGTCGGGAACTCAAATGGTATCAAGAGTATCACAAAATCACGTGGCATCAAGACAGGCCAATTGGCCTGTTATCAGGCTTTCGTAACACTCTGCATTGACTGTAAAGTTTCTTTGATTGTCGCCTTAAAAGAATCATTGACCAATAATGCAGCCACACTAAAAAGGCACACGTTTAGGATGCATTGGCTTCGCTATGACTATATTTGGATATTCCGAGCCCCAAATACGGCAGTTTTGCCTGAAGGCGTAACTCCCAAGATGAAAATGCGTGCTAATTTGAAAACATGATTTTTTTGCTCTACATCCCACGCAAAAACGCGAAAACGAAGCGGGTGGTTATTAAGCTTCAATTCCTGATTCAATACGACCATGTACAATAAGTTAATAATCCAAGACTTTTACGTAAAATTCTCCTCAGGCTTGTGTGCTTCATATGTTTAGTGTTTAATGACAATTCAAATCATGTAACATAAGTATTATAGAAACCATGTCAATCCGGAATGGTGACAGTCATGCGCGTTTGAGACAGAACATTGGTGGCGCCTTGATTTGTCGTGTCAATTCTAATGGACTATTGCAAAATTTCACCCTGGATTACACCTCCGGCGGAACCAAATTACATTCAATTCAAACCGCTTTGAAGGGACCGAAGCAAAAGAAACTCTGAAGGAGCAAGGACTAGAGAATACGATACTCTACGGTGCTGAAGGATTTCCCATTTTAACACTTTTAGTTTTTGCAGCTTTTGTCGGGCGATGTTTGTTTGTCGGGCCTGACGTTATCATGATGGAAGATGACGCCTTTTCGGTTACCCAAGACAGGACGATTTTCTTAAACTTTCTCATTAAGCGTAGATAATTGGTCACTTATTCGCCATAATTATTTCGCCCGGTAAAAGAAGTCGAAAAAAATTACACCCCTAGAAGCCGAATAATAGATAACAGTACCTTCATTGGATTTAAGCCAGGTTTAGCCACGGGTTCTGTATTGTCACCTGCTTGTGTCCGTCTCCTTTTTCATTGCACGCTGTTGTATAGAATCCACTTATCCTCACCTATTGCTCGTGAATCCAAAAATGATTCATTTTCACGGTGTCTAAGCAGAAATATCGCCACATAGATGGGGTCTAGCTTATTTTTCTTCGTCAAACAATGTGACACCCACGTGTAACGCTTGAAAGTGAGTCCAAGTATCTCTAAATGGTGAAATGCTGACGGTTTTTTTCACTAAAACTTGAACAATGTCGTCATCAATCTCGGATGGCCGTCAAGAACGGGGTTGATCGTCCAAGGTCATATCACCTTTCCGAAATCTACCAAACCACTTTCAAATCGTCTTAAGTGCAAGGAGTACGATCCGAATAAATGTGAATGTTTTTTGTTGGAGTTCCAACTCGAGCAGCATTACATGGCAAAGGTGTTACTTTTCGTTTTCAATTTTGGAATTTTATTTTTTCACACACAATTTGACATAACTCAACGAGGTCTGCCGATAAAATGCTCAACTCATCTTGCTTCAAAATGACAGTGTGGAATACGATAAAATTCTGATTTTCGCAGAAGTCTTCCATATGGCGTTTATTTTCTTTGACGGATGCTATTTGGTCCCACACGTTTTTCATTTTCCCGATCCAGAGCTCCGAACAAGCTTTTTGGTATACCATAGCTCAAACTATGTAAAAAGGAGGGCGAACTGTGCAAGATAAAACGACTGTCTTGTGACCCTGACATGCTTCCCTATTATGTTGTTTCTGGGTTGCTTGATGCAACAGACACGATAATTTTTGTTTGTCTCCTTTGCTATAAATGACCTCTAGAACCTGGTCTTAAAGTAATCACTTATGCATGGACAACTACTCGGGTCGGTAAGTGGTTGCTCAAACAGAATATTGCTTTCGATCTCAAATAGGATTGTTAGCGACAGTATCTTTGTGAGATAGCCTGCCAAGATCAAACTATTGTTATCATAGCAATGATGAACAAGCACTTTTCCAGCTTCTTCAAAATGCAAGTCAATTGTTTGAGGATGCTCAATTTAATTATAAGCTTCTTCAGTGACGTTGACTCTTAACAAGGATAGTTTTTGTGAAGACTCAATTTGATGATCATGAAAGAGTTTCTTGCAGGGGTCATGCAATTGTCTCCATCGAACTAAATAGTTGCTTTCCCTGTGTGTAGCGCATAACATCTTTATATTATACAATTTAAATAAAGTTCTTTCTGCGCGCTCTTGAATCACAACATACATTTTTATGTCTAAAGATGTTATCACATCTTCCATTCTCCGGTATAAAGTTCATATTTCGTCCCAGTTTTGCTGATTGATTTGAGCCCTATCTGACAAAATTGGTATGAGAAAAACTCAACAAGCTTCTGTTGGTTGACGTAGTACTTTAAGCCCTTTCCATGGGTACATGTCTCGAATTCTGGCATTTTTAAAAAAAAACTAAGACTTGCGTGCGCTATTTGAGTCCATTGGTGTCTATCCGCTCTACATGACCCAGTCATTTCAGTCGTTGTACCTTCAGTCCACTGGTTTAGTCGATGTCGATGTTAAGCTAGTACAGTTCATCGTTTTACGTATCTGCTCCTCCAATCACCCTCTGTCCACACGGGACCGAAAGTCAAGAGCATCCTCATCAATTTTTGATAAAGTCCATGCCTTTGCTCCAGGTCTTATACATATATGGCCTTCTTTGCCAAAGAAGCAGCGATTGGTAAGAGTTATTCTATTCTTTTAGCGCTGGTGTCGTTATCTGGAGCGGAGTCTAGGTAAAAGTCCTTAGCTACATCAAAATAATATCTTTCTGGTTGAATGCATACCCTTCAAATTGCCCTTGTTGACCGCTAAAACCAACTGAAAGAAGTCTCGAAGTTTCCTGTATCTTGTCTTACCATTGAACCTATAAGTAAATGCGACGTGAGAACGGAAATAACATTTTTTTTGTTACTATTCTCACGTATACGAGATTCTGCATTGGTCATGTAAATCGTTCTTATTTCCTTCAATCACAAATAAGTTAAGAATATTTTGCCTAAATAAAACAGTACAATTTCAGAAGACCTATTGAATTTTCACCAACAAGCTGAACTGAAGAAGCTTGTTCAATCCACAGATACCGCTGGATCGCTGGATCTGCAATATGTCCAGCAAACGCAGTTCAAAGAACATGGTGATGTGGAAAATGGCTACGAAAAACACTGTTATACGAGTATATAAATCCCTTTAAAATCGATCTTATCTCACTTAAACATATATTTGGGCACGCAGTCTTGTGTTACATGTGAGCAAGAATGCGATCACTCTACGAGCACCTAGCTCTCCTCTTAGACATGGGGAAACTATTCGGACAAGTCTCATTTCTGCAGCACCCGGTCTAAAAGCAGTGTCAAATCCTTTTTCTAAGCCTGTGCAAATCTTCATGAGCATATTCATCGGTCTTGGACACCATCGTCTCCATTTGAGTTTCGGTTTTTACATTTTGTACTTACATGCAGTTCTTGAGGACCTTAAGAAATTCAGCATCTGCAGGATTATATCAGGGGCAGACATTAGAGGCATGAATAAATACTTTATACTTTCTTAGTACCCTTGATTCTAAGCTCAGCTCAAGCCCGCAGTTGCTAAAACTATTAAGCAGCTTCGGTATTAAGTTGTTATGAGATTTTAAGGGCATCTACTTCAAATGGTTTGTTGATTTCGCTGCTTTTTTTGCGTCGTGCAATTGGAGCAAAGTATTAGGTGTCTTTATGTTGTAGAAGTTGTTAAGACTGACATCTTTGAAGTGATAAGTATTATCAAATCCTCATCTATTGAAAGCTCCCGACGTTTTTATGTAGAAAGTGGGTAGCACTTTAAATAGGACTGAAGCGGAGTTTTGAAATAAGTGGATTCGACATTGCTTTCTTCTTCAGAAGAGGGCGTTGCGTATAACGACTTTGCAGATGACTACATGAAAACTGTGGTTCAAAACATTTTCGAAAAAATTGGCTGGCTCGGTCTTCTTATTTCTTTCGTCTGATTGCTAAGGTGGTTCAGCATTTCTGGTGTCATTTCTCCGAACTAGGCAAAATTGTAGCCGTCAAAACCGCATGCGAAGAGTGGATACGATTAATTTTCAGCAACAGATCTTTCCTGTTGGGCCACAAAAAATCAATAGCTCTTTAAGACGTATCAATTCTCGGTACCATTGGCTAAAGAAGCACATCTCACAGGACTTTGGACAGGCTAATAGAGCCACATTACTTCCTGATGGTTAACGGTGTCAAATTCTTTATACCTTCGACTTCGACATGGCTTCCATCACTATTTTTAGATCTGGAGCCACTGTCTTCGTTAAAATGATTTTTTCTGGTGTCAGATACTCCCTCTGTTGTAAAATGAATTGCACTGGCATAAACTGTATTTTAAATAGGCGAAGAAGGACTCTAAGAGTACCTCTGGGAGTTCGGTTTACTAAACATAACCAGTGAAAAGGATAGACTTACTTAGGGTCATATTGGAAGGCAGAAAGTGGCCATTTATAATAAGGATCGGACGTAGAAGTCCGATCTGTGCTGTGCTTTGGTCAAGTTTTTCGTATACAAGACCGGGCAGGTTTCATAAGGGCTGACAATTTGGCACACGTCGTAGTGGTAAAGTGGATCTTCTCAGTGTCAGTCTTTAATCATTTCACAGAAACACTGCACTTTGATGCATATAAGCTAAATTTACACAAGGCGCAGTCAGTCGAAAAATTTAAAATCCAAGTCATTCGAGCAAAGAAAGGACATTCCGTTGTCGTTGTCATTCTCGTGGAAAGTCACTTTCTTTTTTTGCCCGAAGAAGTGTGAACTAATGGGTCGCCATAATCATGAGATGTTAATAAACGAAAGTCCCTTCGAACGGAACCATGTGTATTGTGCGGTATTTCTGCAAAAGCTTTTACCCATTAACCTGGTCGAAAGATTCAAGGTAGAGAATGTGAAATGAAATTTCCGCTTCGAATGAACGTGTTTACGTACAAGTATGTTATCCTACGAGGGACATCAGGGCCAGAAATATCAGGACCACACTGTAAGGACGACATCGACGTGCCTCGACGCAAATGTTTCATTTTCTGTTTCAGTGTGCTACTTTTTCTGTTTCTCTATTATAACGCTATGTCCTACCTTTTAGGTTTTTTTTTTTTTTTTATGGTTTTTCGTTTTGAGCTCCATGAATGTGCTGAAATTGTATTTGCTTTGGGGGTGATGGTGTTAGTGCCGTTAAAAAGGACAAATTGTGATAAAATTTTATCCATCGTGTTCGGAAGCAAGCTCACAAGTTACACGCCAATGAAAGGATAAACATAAAAAAAAAAAAAAAAAAAACACAACGACGGAGAAAAACACGAAGCTATTGAACGTGATGCATTAAAGTTAATGGGAAACCAATAGGCATACCTGGGAAATTGAAGGACACTCTTACTACGAGTACGTGTGCATAAAGTAGGTATATCAGTCAGTTTGCCAAAAGGACATCGGCGCAAACAAACGGCTATTGGTTGTCAGTATACAGATTGGCAATGACCAAGAATGTCGAAGCGAAAAAATGTGAAAAGGCTTTTCAAGGATATTCGCATGTGTTTTTTTTTTGTTGTGCAGATATTATGGTCACATCAGGCGAAACAGGATGATAAATCGGTATTAAGTTTTAATGGGTTTGCTTTTTATAAACACGCTATGTCAAGGTTTTTTGGTTGAACTTGTAGCAACCATATGGCAACTTGTTCCTATTTTCGTGCATCCAAAATAAAAATAAATAAATTAAGGTACTCGTAATCAAATATGTATGTGAGCCAATTTAGATGAACTAATTTAGAAAGTATTTTTATATCTTAACAAGTTCAAGGTCAAGGATACTGCATACATCTTACATAAAAAATTTAAAGCACAGGACAATGGTTATATCCATTACAACTTTGTCCAAGATGTACATAATCAATTCTGCCCGTCTGCCATATACTCGTATTAGTTTCACAGACTACATACTCGTATTTCTTTACTATCAAATCTACCAAAGCAAAATCCGATTCGTACCCATATAAGTAGAACGCCTTTAACGTGGCGAGATGTCGGGATTGATCAAGATTTTTCCATTCTATTCTGCCCCACCAGCATCAAAATCTACGTTATTTTCAAACAAGACCATCGGGTGAATGTTATATCAATCGAGATTTTATCGGTATACCCCCAAGTTACAATGAAACCCCTACTGCTTGTGCAAGGAAGTAATTAGAACGCTTAAGATCTCTTGGCATAGCACGGCGGAAATGTTGGTAATTCAAAGTTATTGCCTACACACGAAGAAAATTCAATTTTCCCAATCATCACGGCAGGAGTTTTTAATTGTTTGGTTAGTTTAGTTGACCTGCGCAGTGATTGATCGGTAAATTGTTGAATGTCTCATAATTCGGACTGAGGAAGCAGCGCCACTATCACTTTCGAAGTGCTTGTCTTATCTATTTGTGGTGGTCCTTGGTAACTGCAAAAGCAAGCCATTAAAAATGCAGGCTAAAGTGGGAATTGCGTGCTCGAACAGTAGGAACATAGTAGCCTACGCCGTCATAGGGCTTGCGACTCCATATGGAAGGGATTATTGGTGTGATGAACAAACTATTGGCCCCATATACTCATGCTCCTACGAAAATCAAGGAAGACGCCGCTAAAGATTCCTTCTACGAGCCCATCGACAAGACATATGAGTATCAGCAATGTCGAAAGTATGATGCCAGGATAGGAAAGGAAATTTGTTGAAGCCAGGGGGCGAATAATAATTTCCCAAGAGCAAAAGCAAACAAGAACAAACCAGAATCATTGCCGAAAGCATATCCTTAAAACATTTAACAACTCCTATGCCACTAGCATCAATTAACGAAGGTCAGTGGCACAGCGCCAACTTGACAAGAAATCCCTGCTTTGATGGAGAATATCGGCAAGCGCATGCAGCTAAACAAGAAGCATATAAGGGCGCTGCAGTGTAGGACAAGAGTCTCTTGTGAGCTATACGAACAGAAGAGATGGAAAAAAAGAGTACGAGAAGCGCGGGATCGAAGACATTGAGAGGTTGTACTCTAGAAATAACGTTCAATCCGACTGGCACCTATCAGTTCGGTTTCAGACCAGGAAAGTCCACAATTGACCAAATTTTCAGACTTTGCTGGATTTTGGAGAAAACCCACGCGCAACAGACCGAAACACACCATCTATTCACAGATTTCAAGGCCGCGTATGACAGCATCTAGAGAGACGAGATAGACGGTGCGATAGGTTATGCAAATTTCAAGGCGTTTTACTCGTATACCAAAGCAATTTGTAGTAATTAAGAGTGCAACCATTTTAGGGTGCGATTTCAACTAACTAAAAAACCTCACGTTTTCTAAAGACTACGACTAAGTTTCCTTAAGAAGTAGCTCAAGCTTCTATAGTTTATCGCGTTTGGTAGGTAGCTTTCCAGCGATAGCACCTACTGCTACCGTTATTTCATACGGTTTCTCATTGTGGCGCTTAGTCGAACGGTCTTGTTCTTTGAAGTCGCCGCAATGTAAGTTGTTAATCTTTCTGTACGTGAAATTGACGTGTGTTGACTTAGTCTCGTTTAGCACGATTCGCCAGATCTTCGTCCACTCAAATATTTTGTTCAGCGCTCGTTGAAGTTCTGCAGTCGAGGATTCAACTGTTTCTCCTGTGGCGATGATCGTCGTGCCATCCGCCAACGTGGCTACCACAATTTCTTCATCTAGAGGTATATCTCTTTTGTACAGTAAGAATAGGTATGGCCCCAGAACGCTTCCTTGTGGAACGCCAGCTTGAATTTCCTTGAATTCTGAGTATTCAATCCAATATCTAACCTGAAACAGTCTATTTTCAAGATAAGATTCTAGTATTCTATTCATTTCTCGTGCCATACCTTTTCGAAGGCTTGCGATACATCGAGAAAAACGCTTGAACATATCTCTTTTCCCTCTAGCGCGTTTTCAATTACTTTTATAATCCGATAGGCCTGATCGATTGTGGAATGTTTGACCGTAAAGCCGGACTGGTTATCCGCGATCAAGCAGGAGAATTTCTAAGATTTTTTAAATTATCGTTTGAACTTTTCCCCGGTTTTGGAACCATTATGACTTCTGCGACTTTCCATTGCAGCTTGGAACATATAAAAGTCTCATGGAAGCATTTATATCAGTCGTTCATAGACCTCCGTAGAGCTTAGACGTGTTCGGCTTTTGTTTGAGTAGTGATAATTACAAATAAAAAACAATAGAAACAATATTTGACATATTGGTCATAGGGCTCCAATTAGCCCAAGTGATAGTGTGCGCGGTTGACAACCCAAGGTTGTGGGTTCGACTCCGGGCCTCCGCTAGTGTTTTCTTTTTTTTTCTTTTTTCTTGCGCTTTATAAAATTAAAGAATTAAAAGTGAGTGAACAACATCACGTGATGGATTGTGAAAAGCGGTCCGCTAAGCCTATAGCGGGACCGGCTGACAAATCAGGTGAGGCATCAAGTGGTTCTAGCCAAACAGCAATCATGGCAGAACCCAAGACGAAGAGAAGGAGAAAGCTAAGGCCAAACTCCAAGTTGGTACAACGTCCTTCGCTTCCAAATTCTGCTGACACGTTACCTGATGGAGTGAGGGAAGCATCAACAGCAGCAAATACATGTCCCAAGCTGAGAGATAACAGCTTCGCTTCTTTGGCTTCATCCGAATCTGAAGAGGAGGACGAGGAAATGGAGTCTATAAATAGTAGCATCAAAGTGCTGGAACAAAGAATACTAGCCATTAAAGCAAGGCAAATAGTAAGAAGGAAGAGGGAAAGCCAAGAGCAATCCCAACAACAACAGCACACGCAACTAGCTCAAAAGCAGACCCAACAACAACACCAAACAAATTCCATAAAACAAGTTCTTAAAGAACACCAACAACAACTTAAGAACCACCAGCAAAAACAACAAGAGCAGCCACAACAACGGCTACAGCAAAAACAGCAGCAGCCACAACAAAGACATCAGCATCAGAAACAACAACTGCAGCAAACAAAGCAACAGCAGCAGAAACAACAGCAGCAGAGACAGCAACTGAAACCACAACAACCGAAAAAACCGCAGCAGCAGCAACAACAACAGCAGCAGCAGCAACAACAACAACAGCAGCAGAAGAAGAAGGAGAAGGTGCCTCCTATCAACACCTACAAACTTGAGGTAAATGCTACCATGGACCTGTGTAAGTTGGTCATTGGTAATAATTTTAACATTAAGAGATTGGGGAACGATCGCCATGCCATCCACTGTAATACAGTGGAGGGTTATGCGAAAGTGAAAGAGCTCCTAAAAGAAACGACGACGGAGCACTTCTCATTCACACAGAAGTGTGAAAAGCGGCAATCGATGCTGCTGAAGGGGTTGGAACCATCTTCTGATCCTGAGGAGATCCTGGCACTGCTCAAAGAGAAGGAGTGCGAAGGACTCAAATTTGTGGGGGTAAAGCCATTTACCACAGCTAGAGCCAGACGGGAGAAACGGGGTCTGCCGTTCTTCCTGGTGTAGCTCAGTCCCGAAAGCCGTCTGGATAGTCTAAGGAGTATCAATGTCCTAGACTACCAGGTGGTTCACTGGGAAAAATTAAAAAGGAGCGAAGGCGTTATACAATGCGTTCGCTGCCAGAGGTTCGGGCACGCCGCGTCGAACTGCCAAATGCAGCCTCGATGCGTGAAGTGCGCAAAGAACCACAGTTCCGAGGAGTGTGCTCTGGGTAGGGACGGAGCATCCGATAGGACGCAGCTCTCGTGCGTGTTATGTGGGAACGTGGGATACACCGCAAACTATCGGGGTTGTCCTAAGTTCGCCGACATTAAAAAAGCAAAACTGGCTCGGCAACAGAAGGTGGAGGTCAAAAGTTCACCTGTTAGGTTTCAAACACCAGCCGTCACGTCCCAAATTTCCTACGCCCAGATGGCGTCAGGTAGAGGGGCTACGGTACAACAAGCGACTGTTGCTTCTCCGGCGCCAATGCCGAGAACAACGGAAGCTTCACCTAACATGCTGGCCATCTTGCTCGCAATCCAAGGGCAGATGGCACAGCTGCAATAGCAGGTGCAAGAACAGGCCAAGCGGGTGGACCAGATCTACGCGATGCTGCCGGGCCTAACGCAACACATGTCGTAATGGGTACGCATATGGTGGAGCAAACCTTGAAGGTCCTTGCGGTGAATGTTAATTCACTGATTAGGATCGAACGAAGAGCCGCGATGTTTAAATTGCTACAAGACCAAACTCCTGATGTGCTTTTCGCTAGCGAAACCAAGCTAACCGATAAGCACAAACTGGAGTACAATAATTATATTGTTAGAAGAAGAAACGGGCCCAGATCCAAACGTGGAGGCGGTGTCGCGATCTTCATTAAAGAAGGTATAAAATTTCACAGAGTGTACAAGAGAGTGTTGCGCAGGTTCCGGGTGTTGGAGGCAGTCGCCATTTACATCCCGCTCCGCAGTGGAAGGCGGCTGTACGTGGCCTCTGTTTATGCATCTGGGGCTTCACAATCCACCTTATTCATTACAGAGCTCGACACACTTTTTCGACTTCTGAGGCTGGAATCGGGGGAGAATTATTTTATAATCGGCGGGGACTTCAACGCTAGACACAGAGATTGGGGAAATAATTTGCCAAATACTACTACTCGATTGGTGGGGTCAGCACGATGCCATGTATAGACTCGGTCTTAAAGCGACGGATAACCCGTCGCTTCCCAGAGGCGGGTCTTATTTGGATCTATTACTGTATGACGAACGTATACGACTGACAGGTACGAATTTACAAACGCTTAACTGTCTGCGCACATTCGTGTATGACAGCGACCATTGCGGTTTTAGCACCGTAATCACAGTTCCCAACGAAATTGCGGAATTGGGGGAGTTTGTCCAAAGATACTCTTACAACTACAGTAAGACTCGATGGACACGCTTCTCCGCAACCTTGACAAGAGCACTCTCCTCGATCACGCTCCACCCACCGTCCAATAGGAATTTATCAAACGAGGAGATCGATAAGTACCTTAAACGAATGGACGAGACAATAAAACAAACTATGGATACTACAATACCACGGTATAAAAAAACGACTAACGAAGATCTGTTCCGCAATCCTACTATTGACGCACTACACCGACAGAAAAGTAGACTTCTGACAAGACTTAAAAACTTATACAGACAGTTTACAGACAGACAAGACCCAGAGATTAGGACACTGAAGTCGTCGATTAAAAATATTCAAACATTAATCAAAGAGAATTATAGAATTGCTGTAAGTTTGTATTGGAACAACAAGGTACGGGCTGTAAACACCAGCAACCCGAATATGTTCCCGCAAATAAATAAACTATTTGGGAGAAAAAATCAAAACAACCTTCAGTGTCTTAAAATAGCCCGGACAACAGACAACGAACGGTTACTAACAATAGCAGGCATTGATACAAATGAGGCCGCTGATGATGACGACTTCTTTGTGATCGAGGATCCACAGGAGAAGGTTGAGGCCATAGGGGCGACTTTCCAGGAAGTATACAAGGCCAATGATATCATTGACCTTAATTATGACCTGGACAATCGCGTCTTGGTGCACAACTTTTATATTCGAAATGAAGTAGAGAACTGGCGATCCGAGGGCTCTGGTTTCACCCGCTTCAGCGACGAAAATATGGCAAATAATGTCATTGCTAGAGAAGGTGGCCTACCCCCGTTCATTTCGAAGGAAGAACTCCATGAGATCTTCGACACAATCAGAAGTAAGAAATCAGTGGGGACCGATGGTATTCCGAACATCGTGCTTCGACATCTTCCTCTAGAAGCGGTGGACATTTATACCACCCTGTTTAATAATGCAATGAATAATGCACATTATCCAGCGCATTGGAAAACGGCGGTGGTTCAACCTATCCCCAAAAAGGGAAAGGATATATCCAATCCGGCGAATCTTCGGTCGATAAGTCTCCTTCCGAATATCAGTAAGGTGTTCGAAAAAGTAATCAATAGAGCTCTGACTAGGTGGGTTGAGGACAAACATATAGTTCCGGATAATCAATTCGGTTTTAAGGCAGGACATTCTATCTCACATGCCGCGTCTAAACTGGTGTCGGATATCCAATGGAATAAAGCCAACAAACAGTGTACTGGTGCCTGCCTAGTTGACTTGGAGAAGGCTTTCGACACTGTATGGTTAGAAGGTCTTTTCTACAAGCTGGCTAGTTTGGGAATCAGTAAACCTCTCTTGTACATTCTTTATAATATGCTAACCAACAGACAGTTCATCTTGAAATATGGTGATGTGACTTCTGTTGGAATATTTCAAATTAAAAATGGTCTTCAGCAAGGCGCGGTCAATTCGCCGATCCTATTCAACATTTATACAAGCGACTTGATAGGTTCACTTCCCCATACTATTGCGTACGCAGACGACTTGATAGCGTACAGAACAGGTCCAAAAATCGAGGTCATTAATAGTCTCTTACAGCGTGACTTCGATAAGATAAGACGATTTTGCGATGACTGGAAGTTGAAAATAAACTTTCAGAAGTCGGAAACCATTCTCTTTAGGACGCCGTTGTCTGGAGCCTTTAGGGATACCAGAACAAATTGGCGAAAGTTCTCGATCATTGGACAACACGGACAGCCTCTTGCCTGTCGAAATGTAGTCAGATACCTTGGGATTTGGCTAGATCAGTTTCTGTATTTTAACAAAAATGTAGATGCTGCTCTATCCAGAGCTAAAGGCGCTTTTGCCCTCACAAAGAGACTGTTTTATAGCAGCCAACTCGATGCGAGGGTAAAGATAATCTGCTACATGGCCCTTATCAGGCCCATGCTGGTATTTGGGTGTCCCGTGTGGTTCAATGTACGAGCAAGCTTAATGGAAAAGATTCGGTTGTTTGAGAGGGCTTGCCTTAGGGCTTGTCTTCGCTTGTACAGAACACCAGAGTCGGAGTACAAAAAATTTTATCCTAATGAGGTCCTTTACAACAGGGCGAACCTAATACTAGTGGACAACTTCGTAATTAAGCTGACTCGAAGGCACATTGCAAGAGCAATGGATACGGATTTTTTATTGTAGTTGTCGGATCCTATTCTGGGATTAAGTTCTGGGCCAATTGACGTCCTTCGAACGATTTGAATGTTTCTTCCAAGTGGTCGGCAAACAAATTCGCTTTCTCTTTGTCTCCTTTTGCCCATTCGCCGTCGGCTGTTTTTATCGGTGGCAAGTGCATAATAAGTTTCTTAGTCGACTTCACGGCTTTCCAGAGCGAATAATTGGAACTCTTGTCCGCAATCAAGCCTTCGAGGTTATTAGAAGTCCCACATTCTTGCAGCATATGCTTTAGCTTATTTGATAGGCGGTTCAAATAGGGTTTATGCGGGGGCGCACGTGATTTTTGCCATCCCCTCCGTGCTTTTCTTTTTTCTTGTAGGAGGCCTTCTATATCAGGCGCGTATATTTGTTTTATTCCTCCAGTTCGAAAGGAAGTGTTGTTCCACGCAGCTCTTTGGATGATCTCCACGAACTTGTCAACTTCGTGTTCTATTTGCAACGGCGTCGTAAGTGGAACTCTTAAAACAATATTTTCCTTGCAATTCCTTCTGAAACCATCCCAGTTTGTTTCCTTATTCGTCGATCTGGGCGGTCTTTCGGTTCTCGCTATGCTCCTGTCGATTTCAAAGATTACTGGCGAGTGATCTGAGCAGAGATCATAGGATTCTTCTTAAGTCGTGAGATATTTTGGGACCCCTGTTGTAATGAAAAAGTCGAACAGGTCAGGTATTTTATTTATGTCAGTGGGCCAGTGTTGGTCATTAACCATGCGCTGCATTGCTAGGAAGACAATATCGTCTGCAAACATTAGATTTGGAATTTTGGTTAAGCTCAGCCGTATTACCCCATAACATTGTCAATTATATGATTTGTGTATAACATGAGTAGCTTCGGGGGGCCCTTGTTTCACACCCATAGATGTACTGAACTCTTCCTACACGTTGTTGCCATCCCGGACACATGCCACTTTGTTTTTTACATAGACCTAAACACTCTAATGACTTTGTATGACATTCGATAACCGTGGAGCCTGTAGAAACCTATACAAACAGCTTAGTGGATATACGAGTTTTCGGAGAAAAACACCACTAAATTTTTTTTGGATCATCGTAAGCGACTTTTTTATGCAAAGGAGAATTTTCACCCTCTGAAAACATTCTGGATGTTTTGAAGTTTCAAATATTGAGAGCAGAAGAAAAATGTAGAGTTTTTTAGCTGAGTATCCTGAGGCTTTGTTCCTTTTGGCGTTGTCTATAAAGGCTTTCACTGCTGGTTTTAAATCAGTGTATCAAGGATTACGTCGACATTCATGGGGCGTGCATATTGAAAGAGAGGCGATTTCGGCTCTGCGTTGAGAAGAGTTGCGAAATGGTTCCTTAACTGCTCTGCTTGTAGTCCCGAAGCTATGAAATATGATTTTGATTTCAATAATTTTAACAGCGTACAAAAATCCGGCGGAAGATCTTGATCCATTTGTTAGAGCAACATTTGGTTCCTCATATTCAATCTTTTTTGCTTGTTCCCATTACCATTCAGATTTGGTTCTTGCTTGGACGTTGCGATTGGTATACCGTTTTCATATAGAGTGTGTATTGTGGTTCCAATTTTGACAGTTTCTCCGAAAATTTCTATGGCCCGACACCCAGAAGAAATGAATGCTAAACTGCTCAGTTATCTCCATGAGAGATGATCGGCAGTTTGCGACAGTTGTAGATTAAAATGAATATAAGTCTGTCAGAGAAGATGAATGTATGTATATCGCAGTTATTAACTTCGGCCAGGACATAAACAAAAAAAAAAACTGTGGCGCTGGCAGCCCGGTATGGGCCATGGTCTACTTCTTGACACTTATTTGTCTTGCTCATGTTGTCATTTTGTCACATCACAGCGGGGCCCACTGTTTAATTAGCGACAAGGTCCCTAGAGATCTGCGTGTATTATAGAGAAGAGATTATGGAAAATAAGGGAGAAGGGTTAACAAAGATATATACGACTATAGATAGGAATTGGGTAAGAAAATAATTTTTTTATGGTCCTTCTTCATAAACCCTCCTTATCTATGCCGTCTCCATCCTATTCGGACTCCCACCCCTGGAGAGTCAATATCGAAACCAAATATACCTAAGCTGCAACCCACTACATCAAAACAATGCTTTCATTTCTCCTCCTTCTATCTTTCTGCCCGCGCCATGGCAACAGTAAAAGGGTATCATAACCCCCTTGAGGCGCGCGTATATTATAAAAAAAAAAAAAAAAAGGCCAATAAAATGATTAGGAGGAGATCAGTCGAACAGTCGACCCGCAAGCAGCACTTTGGCGCATCCGTTGATGGTTATTCCATAAAAATTATTTTTTGTTTTCAGTTGTTGGGTGAGCTTACGGGAATTGTTTTGGCCTGGTAATCTCGAATTTTCCCCTACCTGTTTTGGGTGCCATATGACAAATTATATGTGTCCGATGTCGGAGGGCCAAGTGAATGTGGAAATGGATGATGATGAGTTCGATGAAGATCACGATGATGAGGTAGAAAAGCTTCGTGAAGAAGATGCTACTGCCACTGCTGCCCGTCATCAGTGTGAGATTGATGCTGCCCATTTTATTTCCAAAAATGGCCAAAATGCTACAATGATCCACCAACGAGTAGTCGCATTCGCCCTCATTCGCCCTTTGTCAATTGCACTAGAAAAAAGCCAAGGCCATTGAAAAACTTGGTTCTTGATCCATTTACCATCTTTCGATCTCTAATCACTGAAGATATGGCTCACATCATCATTCGAGAAACGAATCGCAAGGCCAAGCAGATAACAGCTATATGGAATGAAGCAAATCTAACTAAGCAGAAACAAAATAAAGTGTTGACTCTAAAAGTGTTTAATGCTTTTTTGGCTATCATTTAGTATCCTGGCATGTGCAAATCAAACAGCAATCCTGCTAAGGAACTATACTCACATACTCCAATATATTAAGCCGCTTTATCATATAATCGTTTCATATCTATCACAAAGTTTATTGTCTTTGATAATGCGATAACAAGGCCGGAGAGCAAAACATTAGCAAATCTGATGCTATTGATGATTTGTAGCTTTTGCTACAGGCTAATTTGGCAGTACGGATTGTAAGTACGATTCGATGACTGTGGACGAACAACTCTTTCCTTTTCGGGAACAGGCACGTTTCACACAATATAGTACATTCCATCTAAGCCAGTCAAGTACGGAATAAAAGTATGGTAGTTGTGTGATTCGAAAGATCAATCATAATATACGATGAAATTTATCCAGTCCAAAAATCGGACAAACGACCATGGATTTTGAAATTGTTGACAAGACAATTGGCAATTTCAAACACTGAAGAACAAGCAAAGAAAAAAATTAAGTAACAACACCAACACCAGGACCTGTTCCTTGGTTTGTACCACGTTCAAATCGGCCATCATACCACTTATGTCGTGCGGAGTACAAAAGCTAGCGGAAAACCCGAGCGTATTGCTGTTGCTGCAATAATGCGGTTTTTATGCTTTTATATCGGTGCCAAATCTGCACTGCTGCACTAGCTACACAGAAGAAATAAATATTTAATTAATATATAAATTACTTTACCTACAAATTTCTTGTTTATTTTCTTTTATTTCTCTCTATAGGTACAATATAAATTTTCGGACTAAAAACAACTGTAAGTTAATAAGCTAAACAATCAGGTACAACTGCATAATGATAATACCATACATTTCTTAACAAATTGTACACAAATCCTTGTAGGTCCCTACGGACCCTGCTGCTAATATAAAGCTATCGAAGCTGTCGCTGATCGGAGGGTTAATTGGACTTTGATTAGTTTCATGCAGTCGAATGTTTTTTCTAAGGCTGTCCACAATACAACTACCTCGATGGTAAGTATCGGTTTTTTAATCGCGACGCATAGCTAATGGGCGATGCGAGGTTGGAGGCCTCATTTGTTCCCGGTGGGTTTTTTGCAGGAGAACAAATCTAATGAGGTTTTCTTTACTCTTTCTTGAATATTAGGGAATATTAGGTTTGCAGTTTAGTTTTTTGTCTAAAATAAGGCCTAGATATTTCGCTGCGTCAGAACGCTGCTGGCACCGTTGATTAGAAAAGAAGACAAGATCAGTTCATTGGGGTGTGAAAGGACAACGCTTTGCAGCGTACTCCTGTTGGCACGTCTTTTAACAGAAGACCCACACAGTTTGTATCAAGACTAGATCGTATATGGATATCAATCAATGGGGCGACATGAGGACATTTTTCGATTTCGGGGATAAGGACAACATTTACTTCTCTTCATGACAAAGGAACATGAGTTAATTCTACACAGAACCTCATGATATTTTCAAACGATGGCAGGTTTACATTGCGAAAATATTTTGTGACACACGTATTGTTCTATTAAAATCTCTAATTAGCATTAGATCTGCTGATCTGACATTATTCGCTAGGTAAGTATGCCTGCTTAGATCCCGCAGCGATTGACTACCGTTATATCTGCGCCTCTTCCATCGTCTTTTGAGTTCAACGTCAACACTCTCCAATTGCTTACGACACTCGAAAAATTCTCCTCCACTTGCTCTTGCCAATCGCTGCTTCTTTAGGCTAAGAAGGCAATTGACTAGTAAAGCGCTCTCTCGAACAACTTAAGTTGCCCTATATAAGAACTTAATAATCCTTGTCCTGCTTTATGGCGCAAAGGCATGGACATTATCAAAATGGATGAGGGTCCTCTTGGCTGCTTTGATAGAAAAATTCTTCAAGTGATTTTCGGTCCCTTCTGCGTAGACGGTAACTGTACAGAGCTTACAGCGACAATGACTTTTCCAGAAGGGTGAAGATCCAATGACTGAGATAGCTGGGTCACAAAGAGCGGATGGAAACCAACGCTGTTGTTAGAGACGTCTCCAAATGCTTAGCATATTAAGCATGATATGATTCAACGTTGATCTTGTAGACGTTTTTAAATCAATTACGTGACTCGTGTGAGCAGCCACTTTCGTCTACACCCGAATCGTCTACAACTTTCCTTGTGATTGCACCTTTAGCTTCTTCTGATTTCTGGGCTAACAGCTTCATATGACATTGACAGATCATACGTATTATTTATGTTTTCGTTTTGCAAGGTGCTCATAAAGTTTGCCAAATGTGGGGGAATTTCTCCAAATATTTCTTGAATTAGCTTCGTTCCATCCTGGATGGCACAATTTAGCCCTTTTGATAAGTCACACGAGAAAAGCTTTTCTGCACCGTACAGCTTGTCGTGTTTCAGAAAAATTTTCATGTCCGGGCTATTTACGCAAAGAAATTTCATAAGAGGATGTAGCTTGGCCTTTCTCTGTCGTACATTCTAGATTGTGATTTTTGTGCCTTTAAATTTGTTAAGCACAACCATTTCGGAGGTTTGAGATTTTATTTTAAATATTCCTGTAGCACTGTAAAGGTCTCGGTCTGTAATTCCCTAAGGTGACTCGATGTCGTTGATTAATTTAGTCTATGTTTGTCTCAAGCTTGTTGACTGAGGCCCAGGTCCACCCCGGACTGTAGCGCCACCTAAAGTAAAGTAAAGTAAGTATGTTTGTCTCTAAGGACAGGTGCATTCTTTGAAATAGGGCAATACCCCTGTTAAAAGCCAATCCATGTCACTTCAAATATTCAAAAATTCATACCAAATGGGAACTATACGTACATACAAGTTTAATGAAACCAAGAGAATAGATGCTTTCATTAGCAATAAAGATCTCAATCATGTTGCTGTCTATTTTATTGTAACCACAACGGTAAAAGTTACTTTTACATTTCTTTTTCACCAAAATTCCTTAACATTCTCCAAAAGCAATGAAATGACAATTACCATTGACTACCCACACCACTACAATATTTCTTCCAGAATCATTGGCCATACATCACCATCGTTCGGTTAATATTTAACGCGCTCATTAGCAATTAGCCAGACATCTAAACAAACAAACAAATTCGATAAAGTACAATCAGAAGGAAAGGACAAAAAACACCTGTCCATGCCTCAAGTGAACAGATTGACGTTAAATTAAAATTAAATCAGGTCTACTCATTATGATAACAATCAGCGGACTTCCCTTATCCGCCCTCATTGTACAGCACATATTTGTTGTCGATTCCACCAAGTTGGACTGGGCGAAAATTCAAGTATTAATGAAAAGTAAGACCTTGAAAATCTCTCCGTATTCTCTTCCTATTTTCTTGGGTGTAACGCACACTGCCTCTTCGACGTCGTTATCATCAACACCGCAATCTTCGTCATCATCATCATTATCATCTGTTTGGAATATCCATGCCTTGTTCCGGGAAATCTTTACCCAGCGGGGTGGCTGACCGTGAACATTCAACTGAATGGTTTCACAAAATTTAATTGGAATATTTGCGAAACCGAATAAGGCACGAGTGGGCGTTATTAAGATACAAATTCGGCATGTGATGTACTTAGTTGTTTGGAATTGTTTGAGAATTATTAATAAGTGTTTTATTTTTATTGAAAAGAATTTTGGAAACTAAATTAAACGGAAATAGAATCTTTCGTTTGAAGTTGGCCAAATTATTAAATTTCAATGGGCTACCGATAATTTTTTTCAAACAGCGAATACCATTCACTCAAGGGAGTGAAACATTCAGATCTAGAAATATTATTAAATCAAATTTGTAGTTCTTTTGTTATGTACTCATATATCTGCTCTGGGTATTGAAGATTTGAGATTGATGCTTTGATATATGAGTTCAAGGGACACGCTCACAAACCCGCTTCTCTTTCACTAGTTCCTAATGTCATAGAAGATTTGATATGCAAGTCAACTCATCAAATATAAATGCGCGGAAAAATGACAACAGGAAACTCAGTAAGAAAGGGAAAAATGGAAAATCTTTGTTTAAATAGTGCTGCAGTGCGAACATATCTTCCTGACTGTTCAGTAGTCCATCATTTCTGCAAATCATTGAGAGATATTGAGAGACCAGTGGCACATATTTTTTCATATGCTTATCGACTTTCATTCTTTAGATATTTCTACATAAGTTTTATAATTCGCTAATCAGTTGACATTTTTCGGCTTACTGGGCGTAATTCATCCCTACTGCTTTCGCGCCCTTCACTCAAGCGGCTAACTCAAAAGGATGCCAACCTGCAGCTTATGAATGCCCGATGTATTTTTGTTTCAATTTAAATGAAGTGCTTTGACCATCAACTAAACACTTCCACCAGATGACGATCTATTGCATCATCCACTCATCAGTGATCCTAATGTGCCTTTTTTTTAACGAGCTTCGTTAAATAAATTGACAAATTTCAAGTTCAGATCACCAAACTTTGCTTTCATTCGAAGCCCATCTACAACTTTTCCAGGTCCAGGTCTTATAACAAACTTATCTGTGAAGCTTCAGATGTTCTAAGTAAGATATTGTAAAAATTAAATTGACGGATGGGGTATGATGAATATGTAGCCATTCCATGGCTTCTACTATGCAGTAACGGCTTATAGAATACGGCAGCAGTTTGTTCCCCTGCTTGTCTTTAAAGAGATGACAGTCATCCTTAATACCTAGGGTAAACCAAAGGCACATTAATATTTTATTACCTTATGAGACTTCCAAAAGTCTGTATGTGTAATTGGGTTTCTACATCTATCGACTATCGGTGGGGTAAAGGAAAATTCGGATAAATGTTCATACATTCACGCATACCCTCGCCATAGGGATGAAAGAAAAATAGCACAAAAGTATGGTAACATGGAAGTTAGGTTATATACCCTACCCCGCTTTATACTATTGCCGAATTGCAGATAAGTAATGCTGGGCGAAATCAAATTTTTGAACCTTTTTTAGAGCGGGTAATATGAATTCTAAAAATAAAATGCAATTCATAAGCTGGAACATCAGCACAATGACGGGAAATCGATATATTGTGCATTTAATGAACAAAGTAAGGGAATATCGGAAAGGTTTATCATAAGCTTAAGAGATTCTAAAATTCTTTTTCATTCACAATTTGAATAAAATTACATTCTAACTCTCAGGTCTCTAGCATAGGCAAATATGCTTGCTGCACATATTGCTGCAAGATCAAATGCGACCGAGAAGAAACCCTGAATACGTTACTTTAGGTTTACTTCCCAGGGTCTTACTACATTGACATGTCAAATAGACAGTCAGCTGAGCTTTCAATACTAAGATGTCTGAGCAGAATCAACAGTTTATCCGGTACGGATGACATATTCCCACTTCTGCTACAAAGTGATATAAATAAAGATATAAAATATCTTTCTTATACGCCTTCTGTTAGCCTTATTTAGGTTCAGCTTCAACTGAGGTTATATACTACCTATACGAACTTAGAGGAATGTAAACTTAGTTTTTATCCCCAAACCAGGAAATAAATCTAGTGACTAACCTAAATCATACCATCCTATAAATTTGACATCGTTTTATCTGAAAACAATGGAAAGAATTATTGACGTACACATTAGAGGAAGCATAGAAAACAGCTTGCCTCTGCACCATGTCCATACGTGTACCGGAAAGACAAAACAACAGAAGGAGCTCTGCTATAACTGACAGCAGAAATAAAAGCTCCTACCGGGATAAAGAAATTGCACTCTGCGCGTTTCTGGACATAGATGGTGCTTTTGATAACACTGGATATGACTCTGTATGAAAAGCTTTGTTTTACAGAAAGATCTTTTTTTTTCATTTTATTTTTTTCATTTTTTAATTTTTTATTCATTATCACTTAAAAATAGGGTTATAACAAATTCAATTTACAAAAATACGAGGGCGGGTCAATAAGTCCGTGACCTTTGGATTAAAACACAGATTTTTTGATAAAAAAATAATTTTATTTTTCAACGTAGTCTCCCTTGAGCTCTATACACTTTGTCCAACGCTTCTCCAATTTTTTTATCCCTTCCAAAAAAAAATGATTTGTCGAGGTCCTCAAAATAGGCCTTTGTTTGCGAGATGACTTCATCATTGGAGTCAAATCTTTTTCCACCAAGCCATTTCTTCAGGTTTGGGAACAAGAAGTAGTCGCTCGGAGCCAAATCTGGAGAATAGGGTGGATGAGGGAGCAATTCATAGCCCAATTCATGGATTTTTGCCATGGCAACTGCACATGTGTTTGTGGTCGACTGTGAGCAAACGCGGCACCCATCTTGCGGAAAGCTTTCTCATGCCCAAGTGTGCATTCAAAATTGAAACCACTGAGCCATGCGAGATCCCTACGGCTTCCACAATCTCTCGCACTTTCAATCTTCGGTCGGCCAACACCATATCGTGAATTTTTTCGATTGTTTCGGGTGTAGAGACCTCAACTGGGCGTCCAGGACGTTCGGCATCTTCAGTGCTTGTACGGCCACAACGAAATTCAGTAAACCACTTTTTTACCATTGAAATCGATGGTGCAGAGTCCCCATAGTATTTATCAAGCTTAGCCTTGGTCTCGGTAATGGTTTTTTTTCGCAAGAAATAATGCTTAATAAGCACACGAAATTCACTTTTTTCCATTTTCTCCTCAAATTAGTGAGTAGTCTGATAAAAATAGCTGTCAAACACAAACTAACTGACGCAGCAAGTTTAAATTTTGACAGGAGTCAACTGACAGATGCCTGTTGACAGGAGCAGTGTTGCTGTTTCAGTAAAGAGGTCAGAAATTCAAAAAGTCACGGACTTATTGACCCGCCCTCGTATAACAGTGAGTAGAATAAATCATTGATCATTCGGGAACTTTGAAGTTAGCGTTGAATAATCGCAAAAAGAATAATTATACTCAAAGAATAACTGACGTGGGGTACTATCAGTTGATCTTATGTTACAAGAAATAAGGGAAATTTTTTTGTATAAGTAAAATAAAGAAAAAACAATTTTAGAGGAGAAAAAAAAAATAATAATTGATTGCAATAAAAAGTGAAAGAGTCATTTTGCATTTTATTATTAATTTGTTTCTTTCAAAATAAACTCCAAGTTACACGGGTCCACTGTAAATAGCCAGTCTTTAACTTCTTTTAAGAATGAGTTGAGGTTTTGATTTAATCGTGCGGATATGGGAAGCTTATTAAAGATTCTACGAGAGAAAACTAAATAAAAGTTAATAAAATGTGTTTTGTGCACGCGTGGAATGTCAAATAGTGCCAAATTATTCACCCGTTAACTATAAGCTGAAGAATTCCTAGATGACACATTACCGCTTTGTTTATAAAACTACTCTTTTAGTACCTTAATAATGTAAATATTCCTGATTTGCAAGATGCGCAGGTTGATAAAGAGGGGCCAACTTTCTGCGTAACGATTCTTAGCGCACATGATTCGGATTATATGCTTTTGGGCAATTAGTAGCGATCTCAAGGTATTCATGTAGGTACCTCCCCAGCTAACAATACCATACTGTAGTTTCGAGTGAACTTAGCCGTAATAGAACATTGAAAGAACTTTTCGCGAGCAGTATGGTTTTAAAAGAAACATTTTACGTGTAATTAACGTCATATACGACTTTAGATACTGGCTGTGAACTTTCCAGTTTAATTTATTGTCAATGAAAATACCAAGGTATTTAAAGTATTCAACTGTTTCGACATTGAAACAACCAGATGAACAACTACCACTTACGTTAATATTGAGTCGCCCACAGGTATGAAGAGGTAAACAAAACTTTTGGCAGGCACTTGCATGGAAAGAGAACTTAAAATTATCCAAGACACATTGTGTTAGATTGAAGTTCATTATTTTTGTTTTTTCGCTGATAATAAGCTTGTGAATTGTAAACCAGATCCTAAGTAGTTCGAGGTCATGGTTGACTTTCGCAACGCATTCGTGAATCGAAAGATCAGTGTACGTGAAAGCGATGTCATCTGTAAAAGCCCTACGCTTACCATAAAAATTTTGATTGAAAAGGAAGTTAATATAGATGAGAAACAGGATTGGACCTAGCACTGAACCTTGTGGGACACCATTTTTGAGCTTTAGTGAAATACTATAAAAACCATTGACGAAAACCCTCTGTTCTCTTTCCAACAAATATGACTTAAACCACTCATATACCATTCCTCTAAAACCTGCTTTGTATAACTTGGATAATAATATTTCAAGATCCACCATGTCGAAGGCTTTAGTCATATCGACAAAAAGAGCCATAGTTGATTTACTTTCATTAATGCCACTAAACAGATCACAACAGACTTTTAAAATGGCATCTTCAGTGGATCTACCTGGTACAAAGCCATACTGATCGTGTGAAAAAAAATTATTTTGTTTTAAGAAAGAGAGTATTCGTGATTTCATTAGTTTCTCAAAAAATTTTGAGAACGTAGGGAGTAGAGAAATAGGTCTATAGTCGCTTTTTTAAAGAATTGGGAAACTTACCACTGTTAACACTAAGATTGAAAACAGAACACAGGACATTCACAATTTCCCAAGCAATTGATTTTAGTGGAATGGCAGAAATACCGTCACAGGTGCTTGATTTCTTGTTTTCCAGATTAATAATTAATTTAAAAACTTCAAACGAAGAAAACTGGAGAAAGCAGAAACTGTTACTCTGCATTCTTTCTTCAATTAAAACCGATAAAATATTGCAGTTGCAACTGGAAAGTAGCTCAGGGGGTTTTAAAGTCTCTGAGATATTGACAAAATACTCATTGAATTTATTTGCTATTAAGCGTGGATCAGATAAGATTGAATTATCGACTTCAACATTTTGAATACTATTTGATTTCTTTTTCCTACCCAAAATACTATTTACTAATCCCCATTCTTTCTTAGGGTCTCCTCTAAATTGGCTTAAGCGATTTGCGTAGTAGGCATCGCGTGCTTGAGCAACCATACGTTTATGCTTTTTACACAATTTAGTGTAATACATTTTTGAATTAGTATTTCTAGGATGTTTTTTTACTTTTTTTGCGAAATCTCTTTTACGTTTAATAAGGTTTAATAGACGTAATGTCATCCAGGGCTGCCACCGGCAGAATAGGTGTCATTGCAGTTACCAAAAGAAAAGTAGCCATCTATGTTAAAGGAATCAAATTCACTTTGATACACCCATATCTCACTTAAAACAATTAATAAAGGCAATTTATCAAGAGACTGAATGTGGACCAAAAAATTATCAAAATTCATTCTCAGACTCTGAATATTTTGATGAATCAATCAATCAACCGACTATAAACTGAATCAAAGCGATGCTAGAGAACCGGGTAATAACAACTTCATCAACACCGACCTCGACATAAGTATCAGCCGTAAGAGGCTGCCCACAGGGAGGTGTACTCTCACCCCTTCTATGGTCCCTTGTCATAGATAACCTGCTCAATAAATAAAGCAACTAAGGCTACAATATAATTGGGTACACCGATGACCTAGCCAATTAGAGGCAGGGGAGCAAACGTGCTCACTGCCCGCATGCAAAATGTCCTTAAGATAGTCCTAGACTGGTTCACCGGAGGGAATCTCTCCTTAGATCCAAACAAGGCTATCAGAGTCCCCTTCACAAAAAGGAGAAACCTAAACTTGGGTTCAGTTTCACTAAACGGCACAACCGTTGAATACTCTGATGAAGTCAAATATCTGGGAGTAATCTTGGATAAAATATTAAATTGGAACTCACACGTAAATAACAAACTAACTAAAGCAACCAACGCTTTATGGCTCTGCCGCCGCCGCATGTATGGAACCAGATGAGGGATATCACCGAAGATCTCTCTCAGATCCATGCTTACATATGCTTCTATAACAAAGTATGTTGGACCAAAAGTACTCACCGCCATTGCTAAGCTTAAAAAATGCAACATTTAGCATGCTCCCCAACAGCGGCTATAGAAGCCGTTAGTAGAACTAACATCCCTCCACATCAGTAAAGTGGCTCTACACCGCTCAACTTGGTTGGTACCAACCAAAGAACTGGATCTTCACGAACACCCGGACCTAAAGACATACCAGAGCTAGGCATGATCTGCGCGGTTACAGACCGCCATCAAGAGAGCCGATGTTTCAACAAAGGTTTCCCCACGGAGATTCCCAGCAGAAAAGTATGGGTTAGTATACACCCACCAAATAGCCAAAATGGCATAAAGTGGTATACGGATAGTTCTAAAATGGAAACGGGAATGGGAGCTGGAATGCATGGACCGAACACAAACATATCAGTTGCTATGGGCAAGTCTATTTTTGCACTACAGCTCTTGTAAGTAGTAATCTGAGTCATAATCTTAGTCATAATAGTAAAAGGCAAACACTTTAGAGATGTTTGCTATAAGATGCAGACTGCTACTAAGAGCTTGACATGATCTGCACGGTAAACGACCGCCTACATAGGACTCTGTTCTTCGGCAGAAAGTTAAATATAGAGATCAAAGAGTATCAAAGCTGGATACCGGGATTAGCGCTGGCATATTTAGCCCGAACACCAGAATTTCGCCATCAAAACGGGTTCCAATGTATTTGAAGGGGGAATACATGCCATTCAGATGTGACCAACATTTTATTCTCAGCCATTGAAACGTTAGGCTCAAATCTCATTGACTTCAAATCAGAGTTGCACTGCGTCAATACACAACAAGCTGTTCGATGAGACCAAAGTACAAATTTGGCGAACACCTAGTCAGAAAGGTATTGCCGGAAACGAAGTAGCCGACAAAGTGGCCAGAAATAGTTCGACTAAGTCATTCATCGGCTCTAAGCCGTTCTGTAATATCCCTAATCCGATATGTGTATATCCCTTTGGGAAAACCTCCCAGGGCTTCGTCAGTTCAAAAGAGCCATCAAACACTTTCACAATAAATCAGAAGAACCTAAACAACTTAAAAGAGGTGATATCAGAAGGCTGGTTTGATCTATAACAAGACACAGGACACTGCTACACAAAATTGATTTTATTCAGGAAACTGAATATCGTCTTCGCATGAAAGAAGACGAAATCCCGGGATACATCTTATCTTTATGTGCCCTAGGAAATCCTACTCCTTTGGAGACTTCTCAAAATCACCAAGGAGATACTCAATTTCATCATGATTTTATGGTACAAATGGTCTTTTAAGTCGCAATTGAAATTTTTTAAAAAAAAATAAAAAAAACTTAATATACACAATTCCTCTGGTTCAAAGAGGATGTCTCAACCTTTTTTGTGCAGAGGTGTTCTTCCACACTTCTATGCTTTTCATCAAACCTGCCACAGGGCTCCGGTCTGTGTCTGACGCTCCTTGTTTTTCGTCGGTGATCTTTTATTTTATCTTTTGTTCTGATGACAGAACTCTCCGCTGTTAAGCCGGACTCGGGTTCCTATTCTTCGGCAGTGCAATTAAACGCTTTCAGTGCTACCTGCTGTCAATGCCAATCCCCAACATTGTTAATTGCAACGACAACATCGAAAATGTAACTTGTTCGGATGACAGCGTTTTCGATGTCGGCAAAAATGCTATGAAATGTTTTAGTTTCTTTCAGTGATGTAAGCAATACTACACTTACTCTGCACTCTGTTCATATACGCCTAAAATCGATCTTCAAGGCACCTACATTGTCAATTGCGAGCTTTGTCACATCATTTTTGTCTCTAGCAGCGGTCCATCGAAATTGCCAGTAGTAATCCGCCCTTTAAAACCTTCAACCATAAAATTTGGCTCGCCATGGATGCTCGTTTTACATACAGACAACGGATTCGTTTCACAGTCGACGTACTTGACTTGATGCTGTAAGTTCAACGGTTCCGAACCGTAATAATCTCTTCGCCAGCTAATAAGATCCATGCTGCTATCCAAAATCCCTGGTTCCATCATCAATTAGAGAGAAAAGTGAAAATATTGGGTTGTCGAATAGTTATGACGCATTTTTCGAACAGATGGCGTTGGTTTAGTTTTTACTCTTTTAATGCCTTAAGGGGAAGAGTTTGCACTCTCAAGCTTGTAAAAAGTTGGGTGAAGTTTACGCTGACATTGTTCTACAGGAACGTCAGTACCAACTATGGTCTATGGTAACTATGGACGCTCCGCAGTGATGTAGACAAAATAAAAGCATTGATCGAGTTCAACCCACATGTTGAACATTTATTGAACACCTAAGTAAGCCTGATATTTCATTTCTCCATGGACTCAATGGGGCTCATTTGACGATGCATATAAACATCTACGATATGAACGTGAGGAAAACGATCCATCTAAGAGCGATCGTTGAGGTCCTTCATGATAAGAAATGGATCGTTCACGACAATGTGGTATGCAAACGGTCTTTATCCCAACGTCATAAAAGCCCCTATTGAAATCGAGAGCAAACATTCATAAGAGAAAGGTTATGCTGTCAGTCTGGTGGGATTTTCAAGGTATCATGGTTTTTCAACTCCTTCCATGGGATCAAACCATCAATTTTGATGTTTACTGTCGGCAATTCGACATTTTGAGCAAATCCATTTTCCAAAAACGGAGAGGGGTTGTTGGTCGCAAAGGAGTTGTCCGTGATAACATTGCGAGCCCAGGCACAACTTTGACTAGCAGCCAAACCTTAAAAGAGTCTGAGTGGGATAAGTTGCCACACCATTATAATGACTTCTGTTTTTCCGGAAAGCTGGAAAACAGTAAAAGTTCTGACCCTTCCTAAATCGACTTATAGCAATTTTACCGTTCTTAAGCAAAGTTTTTGAAATTATAGTAAGTCGACAAATAAAAGCACATCTAAACGCTAAGTACATGATGTTGAAATACCAGTCAGGATTCTAAAAATCTGCGAAGATTTGCGTGCTGGTTGTGACACTGACAAATTAGGTTTAATAGCGTTTTTAGACTTTTCAAAAGCATTTGACTGCGTGAATCATGAATTATTATTAAAAAAAACTTAAATATCAATTGCTGTTTGATAACTCGTTGGTTAAACTGATATCTTCGTACCTATCCAACAGATCTCAGTACGTTTTTTAAAATTACAATCACATGTCCGTTCAGGTGTACCTCAAGGCTCTGTTTTTGGGCCGCTTTTGTTCAATTGTTTCATAAACGATATCTCCAAATGCTTTTCTGCTTGCAGCTACCATATATATGCTGACGATGTACAGATATATACACTCTTTCCAAGTGCAAACAAGCATCAACCGCTGGAAATGTTCAACCAAGAATTAAATAATGTCTATAAATGGTCACTAGACAACAACCTTATGTTAAATCCAACCAAAACAAAGGCAATGGTAACAGTTGCCGGAAGACGTTCAGAGTTTATACCTCCATTATTTCTGAACCTTACTTTACTTACTTTAGGTGGCGCTACAGTCCGGGGTGGACCTCGGCCTCAGTCAACAAGCTTCTCCAGCCAGCTCGATCCCTGGCTAGCTGTCTCCAGTTTCACACGCTAAGTTGGTTAAGGTCCTCTTCCACTTGCGTGCGCCACCTGAGTCTTGGCCTTCCTCTACTGCACTGTCCCACGGGAGCGGATTCGAAGACTTTTCGGACCGAAGCATTGGTGTCCATGCGCTCTACATGACCCAGACTCTCAGTCTTTGGATCCTCACTCTTCTGGCTAGGTCCATGTCGCTGTACAGTCCATACAGTTCGTCGTTGTATCTCCTCCTCCACTCACCGTCAATGCAGACGGGACCGAAGATCGCCCGAAGAATTTTTCTCTTGAAGCAACCAAAAACACCCTCATCCATTTTTGATAATGTCTATGCCTCTGCGCCATAGAGCAGGACCGGGATTATTAAGATCTTATAAAGGGTGACTTTTGTTGTCCGAGAGAGGGCTTTGCTACTCAATTGCCTTCTTAGCCCAAAGAAACAGCGGTTGGCAAGTGTTATTCTTCGCTTGATCTCAGCGCTGGTGTCGTTGTCTGTATTTATGGCGGAGCCTAGGTAGACAAAGTCCTTAACTACCTCAAAGTTATATCTGTCTAAGGTGACGTTCTGCCCGAGACGTCGGTGTTGGTTGTCCTTTTTGATTGACAGCATATACTTGGTCTTGCCCTCATTGACCGCTAAACCCATTTTCGCCGCTTCCGTCTCAATACTCGCGAAAGCGCCACTGACATCACGCTGTTTTCTCCCGATTATGTCAATATCGTCGGCATATGCGAGTAGTTGGACGGACATTTGAAAGATAGTGCCTCTTGTGTTTGCTCATGAGTTTTCCACTATTTTTGCAAGTACGATGTTGAAAAAATCGCATGACAGCGCATCGCCTTGTCTAAATCCTTTATGGACATCAAAGACCTCGGTGAGATCTTTACCCACCTTGATGGAGCGGCGTGCATTCTCCATCGTCATCCTGCACAGACGAACGAGTTTGGCAGGGATGCCAAAACTAGACTTTGCTCTGTATAGCTCGTCTCTATAGATGCTGTCATACGCGGCCTTAAAATCGATGAATAGGTGGTAGGTATCGATCTGAAGCTCATGGATCTTCTCCAAGATCTGCCGTAGTGTGAATATCTGGTCGATGGTGGACTTTCCTGGCCTGAAACCACACTGATATGGACTATCAGGTTGTTGACGAACGGCTTCAGGCGTTCACACAGTATGGCGGATAAGATCTTATATGCGATGTTAAGGAGACTGATGCCTCTGTAGTTGGCTCAGTTCAGAGGGTCTCCTTTCTTGAGAATCGGACAAACAATGCTGAGGATCCATTCATCGGGCATACTTTCGTCCGACCATATTTTACAGATGAGTTGGTGTATGCTCCTTACCAAGTCATCGCCTGCCACTTTGGAAAGCTCGGCAGTCAGGCCATCCGCCCCCGCAGCTTTGTTGGACTTAAGCTTCGATATGGCTATCTTCACTTCATCCAGGTCGGGTGGACGGAATTGTTGGTCATCATCGTCCAGGTTGAAAGGTTGATTCTGCCTGACAGCGGTATTTGGTCCGTCATCGCCGTTATACAGTCTGCTGAAATGGTTCTTCCAAATCCTCAGCATCGACTGCGATTCTATTACGATGTTCCCTTGTTCATCTCTACAGGCTTCGGTTCGGGGTTTGTTTCCGCGGCATGTTATTTTTACCTTTTGGTAAAACTTCCGAACCTCATTCCTGGAGTAGCATCTCGCAATTTCCTCGATCGCACGCTTTTCATGTTCTTTCTTCTTCCTCCTGAGAAGCCGGTGTTCGTCTCTCCTCTTCCGCTCATAGAGCTCATGGGCAGCTCTGGTCTTTTTTTGCAGTGCCGCATTGCGTGCTTTTTGCTTAGCTGCATGTGCTTGCCGGCATTCGTCATCGAACCAGGGGTTTCGTTGTGGTTATGTGACGAGTGAAACCCAGCACATCAGAAGCGGCATCTCTGATGGCGTGTTGGCAGTGTTTCCAATGGTCTTCGGTGCTTGATGCTGGCGGCATTGGATCTCTCAAGAGATGAAGAGACACTCGATCGGAAAAGGACTTGGCGATCTCTTGCGATTGTAGCCGTCTGACGTCGAATTTTCTCACAGCATTAGTTTGTCTTGGCGTAGTTTGGGACATCCGCAACCGTACCTTGGCTACAACAAGGTAATGGTCCGAGTCGATGTTGGCTCCTCGGAACTTACGGACATCCATAATGCTGGAGGAGTGTCTTGCGTCGATCGCAATGTGATCAATCTGGTTGACTGTTGATTGATCAGGAGTTCTCCAAGTCCACTTGTGTATGTCGAGATGTGGGAACCGCGTGCTAGCCACGACAATGTTTCGCCCCGCCGCAAAGTCGATTAGCCTGAATACGTTATCGGAGGTGGTGTTGTGCAGGCTATATTTTCCGATTATTCCACCAAAGATACCCTCTCTTCCTAGCTTTGCATTAAAATCACCGATGACAATTCTAATGTCATGGCTACGGCATTGCTCGTAGGTCTTGTTGAGGAGGTCGTAGAAGGCATCCTTGGCGAATTTAGCCTTGATGCGGATTGCTACGAAGCTCTCGCTCACATGCCGAAAGCTGAGGACTTCTTGTCTTAGTCTGCCTCAGACAACAAATCTGCATCCAAATAAGCGCTGTTTTTGCCGTCTTAAGCAATTGCCGTGGTAGATGTCGCAGTTTTTCATCTTCTTTTTGTCCGGCCCATCGCATCGCATTTCTTGGATGGCGGTTATGTCTGCTTTGCAGCAGTCTAGGGCCCCCGCTAGTTGCTCGGCTGCAGGTGGTCTATTAAGTAATCTAACATTCCATGTGCATATCCGAAGCTCATTGTCCTTAAATCGTTTGCATGGGTTATCAACAGTAGATCCGTTCATATCCGAGGCTTGTTGATGCTTCGTAACTTCCTTTTTTTTAAATGGCCGGACAGTTACCCCGGCGGCACAACCTCCAACATGGAGGACCAGTTCCATTTTGTGTGCGCCTAGGACGAGGGGTCGGTTACACCGAGGCCAGTAGCCCGTCTCGGGATGTGAGCGCTGCCGTTGGCCCCTACATGGCTCGTTCGCCATCATCTCCTTTCCAAGACCCTGACTAAGTCCTGGAAATCCTTTCCGGCCTGAGCTCCAAATATGTCGGAGTAGCCCGGATAAGGTCTTGTCTTGTTTTTCCGACACTAATCCTGGTTAATGGCGCAGGAAACTCACTATTTGCCCCCTTCACTTCTCAATTTCTAATGGGATTCCCAGATGGCGCCACGGGGAGGCGTGAAGTAGGGCTTATTAGCAGAGCTGCAAGATGTTCGGCTGCAGAGGCTCATTCTCGTCATTTATGGAACCAGCACCTCTCGGAAGATGCTACTTCTACGAGGCCTTATACTAATCGTTGCCATCGTTATTTCTGAACCATTCCCCAATTTAATACATTGACCACATTCAGAATCTCGGAGTCCATTTGAGTTGCAATATGAATTGGAACGTTCATATAAATAAAATTGTTTCATAAATTTATGGAGCACTTCGAGGTCTTAATCCCACTGCTAACTACCTTCCAACCAATACTAAACTAAAACTTGTAAAGGCATTTATTCTCCCGATTATTCTCTATGGCTGTGGATTATTCGCAAATATGGACCATGATTTTCCCAGAAAATTAACTGTCGCATACAATGCCTGTAATGTAAAAAGATATGATCACAATTCTTCCTATAGCAAGCAAATCGTCGGCTGTTTCTTGATTGGACTTTTAACATACCGTTCAATTTTATTTTTGCATAAAATTCTAGTAAAGAAAACCCTAGAATATCTGTTCGAAATTGTAAGCTTTCCGAGAAATAAAATATCTTTACAGTTTGTAGCACCTCGGCAATTTTTTGTACATTTAATTCAACTTTAGAGTCGTTTGCCCTTAGCCATCAAGCGCATGAGTAACACAAGTACTTTCAGCAAAGAAGTTTTTAAATATTGTGCTGAAAACTTCCAGTAAAGTCCTCCTGTGTATCCTAATTTCCTGTACTCCCAAATTTATATCTCGCCACCATAAAAAATAAAATACCTCCCTTTCCTAATCTTCATTTTAATCTTTCTATCTTATTATCCCCTCTATATTCCTTTTCTATTTTTCCTTCTCTATCTATTTCTTAATCTATATTTGTTAGATAGTATTTTATTGTTTCATTTCTTCTTCTCTTTTTTTTAATTTTAATTTGAAATATTGTTAAAGCTTGTTCCATTTTTTTCAGAAGATGTTATAAAACCTTTTGTGAGCAATGAACTAGAAATACAATAAATTTGTAATTTGTAATGGGACCTGTTTCGTTTTCTTCAAAACTCCTTGCTCGGAAAAATATTCCATATTCCAATCACATGATGCTGTTAATCAGAACCTTCAGTTTTCGCCGATAAAACAAGATCCCTCTATGAACTCTCTGAAAGATGGCAAACCTTCAACGAACAAAACGGGCAACATACGGGTGCAATGGATTAATTTTTCTACTTTTTACAAACCTTCCTCAAGTTACTTTTTCAAAATCATTTTTATCTACGTAATCGACCCACATTCTACGAAGAGCAGTAAATAATTTCGATTCCAAAAATGTAAGTACCCATTTTTATTTCAATTTTCCCAGTTGTCCATCCCCAAATGGTTCCAAAGGGATGGTCAAAAGTTCCATAAAGCTTATGTTTTCATTATTCCCATTTTGCTCTGTCTCCCGTGTGGTTCTCGTACTTGTGGCAAGTTTGAATGGTTAGTTCTGAGAAAATGTGAAAATCTCCCATCAAATTACCTTCTTTACTGCGCCAATCCTACCACCCTTAGATGTCAATTTACTCCCGCTGACCTACCTACACAATTTAAAAAAATAAAAGTCAAATCGCAAAAAAACAAACACATTTACGTTTAGCTACTTATTATTTACAAATTTGTTTTCAATTTCTCAGTTTGGGAACTTTATCTTTGTTATTCGGGTGTTATTGAACGGCCAGGACCGTCGCGAAACTCGTTTGCAATTTCTCTGTCAGTCGTTCTGTCTGTTTGTGAATCTTACATGGAAATCTTATTATCTGGGCATTAGCTGTAAATGAAAAAGGACGAATTGTTTACACAATGAGGAACTTTTATATTATTCGGATATTGAAGAAGTTTTTTAATGGAATTAGAAAGTTGCTGAACTCTGTGCCGTTCGTTATTGTATTTGTATTCAATTTAATGCGTTTAAAATGGTCAGTTGTGTACAACTTAAGTTTTCATCAATGAAGGATCGTTTTACATTGTTAAGGTTTGGAAGTAACATTTTTGAACGTTCTAACAGGAGTTCCATTTAACAATCAGGTTTCAGTTAAAAGAGTATTTAAGGTTTTAAGAAATGTTGAAGAGAAATTTTAAGAAAGTTTGGTTACCGGAAAGCTCCTTATCTACGACTTCAAGTGAATCGTTTTTGTGGAAATAGAATGGTGTGGGAGATTCAGTAGTATGCCTGACAGATGCTATCAGGAAAGTAGATGACATACGATGACTGAATCGGAAAGGATGAAAGTATGTCAAGGTAAAGGGTTTTTTAAATAACGACGAAACAGTTTTGATTTTTTATAAAACAACCAACGTTGAAACGTTGGCAATTTCGCAGTCGTTATTATTCCTGAGCTGTTTTTACAGTTGTTGGCATGTTCGCCAACAGAAAAGCAACCGGATCGAGTCAGACCACCCATTCTCTACGTTGAAAAGCTACAATCGCATCTGACCGGTCAACTGTATTTCCGTCAAACTCTCTCAAAATCTGGGACTACCTTTACAATCCATAGAGTATCAATGGAAATGCTGTCAGCGAGTCATCAGAGAAGCACCATCTGACTTAATTGGTTTCAAACCGCCACCGCAAGGAAACCTCTAGTTCGATGACAAATGTAGAGAGGCGCATGTAGTCAAGCAATGGGCATATAAAGCTACTCTGCGTCACAGGACGAGAGCTGCTCGTGAGCTCTAAGAACAGAAAATGAGGGAAAAACATACACTTCTTAGAAGAAAATAAGAAAGATTTATTTTTTATTTATTTATTTATCATTATCCTCGTTTTACAATTTACAAATAATTTCTAAAAAAAAATAATAAAAGTATGTTGCAGCTTAAAATGCGATAATAGTTAGTGACATTTTGTATTAAATAACATAAATAGAGGCAAATGTCACTTTATATTAAACTATTAACAGTGGGGTGAACAATAGGAAAAAGAGAAAAAATAAGAACCATTTTATTCTAGATGCAAAAAGGAAAAAAAATTCATAAGGAAAATTTGTTTAGAGTATATTAAAAGCTATTAGTCAATGTAGTGTAGCAAAATCTCGATTTCGTTCTGATTGTAGCTAAAAAGCCATTGTTTAACTCTTTTCATGAAAGTACGCAAATTACCTACGAATCTTGTATCTACAGGGAGACTATTGAATAATTTGCAGGATAAAATAGAATATGAATTTCTGTAGCAGGTGGTACGAAAAGCAGGAATAGCGACAAGAGATTGTTGATGGCTCCTCAAGTTGTAAGCGTTAGAAATCGGACCACCTCGGATGAAAAATATTTTTAAGACCTTAAAATAGAACAGATGCCTAACTGGTAGGATTTGCATGTATCTAAATAATTAAACAATCAACGGCTGAATTTTACTCAGGTAAGCACTTGCCCAACATCCACTACCGTACTGCAATTTCTACTGAAATATCCCATAATAAATTGATTTTAGAGTATTAAAAGGAAAAATATTCTTTAGAAGGTATAATGAGCGAACGGTAGATAACAGATATTGCTTTAAACTTAAAATATGCTTAGACCAACCTAAATTTCGGTCAATAATAACACCTAGGTATTTAAAATGGCTTACATTTTCAATTTTAAAGCAACTGTCCAGGCAGGGAACATTCACGTCGAAAGACATTTAAGAGCATTGGACAGAAGATGGAATGTGAAACATGTTAAACCTTGCACATTTAAAAGCATGGAATACGACCTCAATATCTGGAGACTCGTGCGTGGTAAGACTGAAAATTAGTTTTGTCTTATCGCTTACTATTAGCTTATGCTCCGTGAACCAAAGTCCTAGCAATTCAACATCATGTTTATATCAGCCACTAAGTTTAAGGGATTGGCGGAATCATATGCGATCCCAGGGTCATCTGCAAAAACCCTGACTTTTCCTACAAATGGCAGTTGACATATATGAGAAATAATATAGGTCCAAGGACCGAGCCCTGAGGGACACCAAGGTTGATAACCATAAAGTTACTTAGGCTGAATTCGATTTTCACTTTTTGTTTTCTGTCTTTTAGGTAGGACATAAACCAAATATGTATCGAACCACGAAAACCTATATTATATAGCTTGTTTAGAATAATATTATGGTCAACCATATCAAACGCTTTTGTTATATCAACAAAAAGGCCAGCACAAGACCTTTTTTCGTCCAAACCTTTCTTTATAATGGAGCAAAAATCTAAAAGGGCGTCTTCAGTAGAGAGCCCAGCTCTAAACCCAAATTGCATTGGACTGAAGAATTTTATTTTGTTCAGATACTCTAACACTCTTTTCTTTACGCATTTCTCAAAAACTTTACTGATAGAAGACAACAGTGAAATTGGTCTATAGTTGCTTTTTTCATGTTTGCTTCCTTTTTTAAAGAGGGGAATAACAATAGCACATTTTAAAATTTCAGGAAAACATCCGGACAGGATACTCAAATTGAAAATATGCTCCAAAATATCAACAATATTGAAGGAAATGTTTTTAAGCATAACATTGGAAATACTATCGCTGCCACAGGAGAGTACGAGAATCACGCGGTCGGGGAAACGGAGAGATGCAATGTGGAGTATTTCTATGCCAAAACCGCTCAAAAGTAAAAAAAATCAAGTTGTCATAAATTTCGGTTGGCACCGCTATTCTTCAAGCTTGATAATCGGTCCATCACAAAAGTTGCACCGCTATTGCCATCGTGCTATCGCCACATTATCCAAATGTTAAAATGTCCAATCGAGCAAAAAAGTTGTGTCAGCAATGCTTTGAAATATTTTAAAAGCGATTTCAAGAAAAAATGGACTGCTGCAAGCTATAAAGATAAAAGATTCCTTAAAACCAATGAAAAGTGGCTTCAAACAAGCATTAAACTGCCCTTTGTTGAGCCCTTGCACAAACCAGGGCGACCATCCAAACCGTTCGAAGAGCTTAGTGACTGCAGTAAGCGGCGAAAAACTAAAGACCTTCGCGAGCAAGTATCAGTCGAAGAGTTGACGTTTGCAGCCAGCGTAAGTCAGCTTACTTTAGGAAATTTTAATGCGTCAAAAATAATCAAAAAAGTTACTAACTCGCCAACCGATACTAAAGAACTTTGTAAGCTGATTTCCTTTTCTGCGAAACAAGTTGCAGTGAAAATGTTTGTAAAACTGAATGTTACCCTGATAAAGAATTCATCATAGTCACTGAAACCTGTATAGAAATACAACTGCAAGCATTGCTTGCTCATACTGCATTACGCCTTTACAAATATGTCGAAGATGTATTCAGAGGAAGAAAGTAAAAATATGGTTTTGATTTCAAAATGGGGCTGTGATGGGTCGCAACAGACGCAGTATAAGCAGAAATTTAAAAACAGCACTGACATTGATGGCAATATTTTTGAAAGCTCACTCGTTCCTCTGCGACTTGTTGTAATGATTGCTGGCGAACAGAAAAAAGTCATATGGCAAAACCCAGTCGCTTTTTCTCCTAGATTTTGCAGGCCTATACGCATAAGCTTCATTAGTGAATCTGAGGATGTTGCCAGAGATGAAATCAATTTCATTGAAAACGAAATTGCGCATCTCAGAGAAACAGAAGTAATCAGTTCAGTTGACGGCAAAGTGTGCAATGCTACTACAGATATGAGTACTGCCTTTACTATGGGATGCTATATTTGTGGACAGACTTTTAAGGATTTCAATAAGTTTATTAAAACTGAGCAAGTCAATGTAGAAGCACTTAAGTTTGGACTCTCAATTCTTCACGCACTGATTCCCTTTTTCGAATCGATTCTCCATTAAGCTTATAAAATACCTTTAAAAAAGTGGCAGGCATGATCGGCTGAAGAGAAAGGCAATTGTGAAAGCTACAAAGGAGAAAATTCAAGGCGCATTCAAAGAGCAAATGGGGCTCCTAGTAGATGTACCCAAAGCAGGATTTGGTAACACCAATGACGGCAACACGTCCAGAAGGTTTTTCAATGACCCGGAGTGTTCTTCTCGTATAACTGGGGTAAATCTTAAGTTGATAACTCGCTTCAAAACTATCTTGGAAGCGATTTCTAGTGGATATATTGTAGAATTGATGCAGACAAATTTAATACCTTCGCCCACGATACCGCTAAATTATACATAGATCAGTACGGCTGGCATCCCATGTCAGGCACGGAGGAGGCACGGAGGCTCGAAACAAACACTTCAGGCAATGTATACTGAAATTTAGTCGAAAATTTTCACGTGATTTTTGTAACAGAGACGTCTTACACAGACTGTTGTTGAGCTCAGACCCGTACCTTAGTAGCCTTAGAGCACGGCAAAACAGGAAGACGAAACTATTATCCCAGGAAGCAAGAACTCTTTTGATTCCAAGCTAACTGCCTATGCCTCTAGAAGACGATCACAACAGAAGTATGGACGATATTAAAGAAGAAGAACATGTAGACGACCTTTCACCTTCTGCAAGATATGGTCAGAAGAAAGCATGCCCGATAAATGGGAAACAGTTCCTCAACATCGCCCACAAAATTGTCTTTCCCATTTTATGGCAGAAGTGAATAGAATACTCGAGTCTTATCTTGAAAATAGACTGTTTCGGGTTAGATATGGAATTGAATACTCTGAATTCAAGGAAATTCAAGCTGGCATTCCACAAGGAAGCGTTCTGGGGCCATACTTATTCTAACTGTACACTAGAGACATACCTCTAGATGAAGAGACTGTGGTAGCCACGTTCGCGGATGACACGGCGATCATCGCCACAAGACAAACAGTTGAATCCTCGACTGCAAAACTTTAGCGAGCACTGAACAAAATATTTGAGTGGACGAAGAGCTGGCGAATCATGCTAAACGAGACTAAGTCAACACACGTCAATTTCACGTACAGAAAGATTAACAACTTACCTTGCGGCGACTTCAAAGAACAAGATCATTCGACTTAGCGCCTTAAGAAGAAACCATATGAAATAACGGTAGTAGTAGATTCCTTCGCTGGGAAGCTAACTACCAAACGCCATAAACTACAGAAGCTTGAGCTACTTGTTAAGGAAACTTAGTCGTAGTCTTTAGAAATCGGGAGGTTTTTTAGTTAGTAGGAATCGCACACTAAAATGAGCGGGTGCTTATGGTGGGCGCTGCTATGCCACAGTGGTAGGTAGTAGGTGCTCGTACTTATGGTGCCTGCTGTGCTGGTGTGGTGGTGCTCTTATTAGCACGTGCTTATGGTGCCTATCAAGGTTTTTACCTACCCACGGAGAAAAAAAAATTCTGAAAATCTGAAATTCTAGATCGGCACCCATCACCTATTTGTCGACTTTAAGGCCGGGTGGCCACGAACCAGCTGTATAATGCCATGCTTAGTTTTAGCATTCCTGCAAAACTCATCAGGTTCTGCAAGATGACTATGGACAATAGTCGCTGCTTCATTGAGATCTGTAAAAAATCAACCGAGACTTTCACTGTCAAAAACAGTTTAACACAAGGCGGGCGCTGTCATGTGACTTTTTTTCAACATCGCTTTAGAGAGAATCGTGCAAAATTCACTGGACAATGATTCTCTACAAGTCTTCCCAATTGCTTGCGTACGCAGATGACATCGTGGTTATTGGATGAAAAAACATCCAATACCCAGCTATCGAATGCGAAACAGCTAGAATTGGTCTCACGGTACCAAGTTTATCCTGTCGTCAAATCAACAACTTGGCTACACACAGTGCCACAATTGGCAGCTATATTGGAGGTAGTTAAGGACTTCGTCTTCCTTGGCTCCGCAGTTACAAGCAGCTATAACAGCACAAAAATAAGACTTAGAATATATCTTACCAACCGCTTGAAATTCAGGCTCAGATGGCAATTGAGTACTAGATCCCATGCTCGCCATACCACACTTACGCTAGTCATCCCCATCTTGCTATTAGGCGCATAGACATAGAGGGTTTGGAGAGGAAAATACTTCGTGTTATTTTGGTCGCGTTTGTATTGAAGGGGAATGGAGGAAGAGATTTAACCACGAACTCAAAAGGCTGTACAGCGACATCGACTTGGTCAGGTGTATACGGATTCAACGCCTAAAATGGCTGGGCCTTGTAGAGCGAATGGACACCACAGCTCCGGCTCGAATAATCTTCAGATCCGGGTCCCAGCGGACTAGGTAACAAAGGACGGGCGAATCTACGGTGGTGCGAACAAGTGGAAGGGGACCTCTACTAAATTGGAGTGCAAGAAGCTTGCGAAATACCATGTCAGCTGGTAAGTCTGGTTGGTTGAGGCGTAGTATCACTCCGATCTGTAGCGCCACTTAAGAAAAAGAAGGATAATTTGCTAATGGAGAAGGAATTTTAAAGACATGCCATTGAATTCCGGATTTGAAGAAGGAGTATATTTTGGCGGAGTTTGGTTAGCTACATCACTACGCGTTTAAATGGCGAATACGCGTGAGAAACAATAATATGAGTATTACTTGTTCGTAAAAAGGTAGATCCAGAATAGAGTGATCTGATCGGAGTGTGCGGGGATCCACCTATAATTTACTAAGTGCCAATGCAGCTAGCAGGTAACCCAGCTCTAACGTTAGACATTTTCATCTGCCAAACCAATTGTCAGTGTCAGAAGAAATTTGGTATACATTACTTACTTAAGGTGGCGCTACAGACCGAGATGGCTTTGGTCCTCAGTGAACAAACGTCTCTAGCTAGCTTGATCTTTTGCTAGCTGTCTCCAGTTTCACACGCTAGGTTGGCTGAGGTCCCCTTCCACTTGCGTACGCCGCCTGAGTCTCGGTTTTCCTCTTCTGCGCTCTCCCTCGGGAGCGGATTCGAAGACTTTTCGGACCGGAGCATTGATGTTCATACGCTCTACATGACCCTGCCATCTCAGTCTTTGGATATTCACGCTTCTGGTGAGGTCGATGTCGCTGTACAGTCCGTATAGTTCATTGTTGTATCTCCTCCTCCACTCACCCTCAATGAGGGACCGAAGATCGTCCGAAGAACTTTTCTCTAGAAGCAACCAAGAGCACCCCCATCCGTTTTTGATAATGTCCATGCCTCTGCGCCATAGAGCAGGACCGGGATTATTAAGGTCTTATAAAGGGTGACTTTTGTTGTCCGAGAGAGGGCTTTGCTACTCAATTGCCTTCTTAGCCCAAAGAAACAGCGGTTGGCAAGAGTTATTCTTCGTTGATCTCAGCGCTGGCGTCGTTATCTGAATTTGTAGCGGAGCCTAGATAGACAAAGGCCTTAACTACCCCAAAGTTATATCTATCGAGGGTGACGTTCTACCCTAGACGTCGGTGTTGGTTGTCCTTTTTGCTTGACAGCATATACTTGGTCTTGCCCTCATTGACCGCTTAACCCATTTTCGCCGTTTTTGTCTCAATACTTGCGAAAGCGCCACTGACATCACTCTGCTTTCTCTCGATTATGTCAATATCGTCGGCGTATGCGAGCAGTTGGACGGACTTTTGAAAGATAGTGCCTCTTGTGTTTGCTCATGAGTTTTGCACTATTCGTTCAAGTACGATGTTGAAAAAATCACATGACAGCGCATCGCCTTGTCTAAATCCTTTCTGGACATCAAAGATCTCGGTGAGGTCTTTACCGACCTTGATGGAGCAGCGTGCATTCTCCATCTTCATCCTGCAGGGATGCCGAAACTAGATATTGCTCTGTATAGCTCGTATTTATAGATGCTGTCATACGCGCTCTTAAAATCGATGAAAAGGTAGGTGTATCGATCTGTAGCCCATGTGTCTTCTCCAAGATTTGCCGTAGTGTGAATATTTGGTCGATGGTGGACTTTCCTGGCCTGAAGCTACGCTGATATGGACCTTTCAGGTTGTTGACGAACGGCTTCAGGTCTTCACACAATACGGCAGATTAGGTCTTGTATGCAGAGGGTCTCCTTTCTTGAGAATCGGACAAACAATGCTGAGGTTCTATTTATCGGGCATACTTTCGTCCGACCATATTTTAAAGATGATTTGGCGTATGCTCCTTACCAAATCATTGCCTGCCGCTTTGAAGAGTTCGGCTTACAGGCCGGTCTACTCTATGGAAAACTCTAAGCAAAAATCTAAGTTTAAAGGCGGACAAAACCCAGCTCTTGCAAGAATTGAAGGCGAATGATCATCGTTTGCTTCAAAATTTCGGTGAATGGCCCGCAATACAGTGGCATTGGGATCGCTGTTTAATTGAAAAACTGTGTTTGGGGATGAGGTCCGTTTTCAGCTCAGTAAATATACTCGTAGCAGTAAGTAATTTGCTGTCTGTGGGCGCAGCGTGCCAAACAATAAACGAAACAATCAACTTATTGAAGGAAACATTCGACGAACGCATAATATCGCTAAATAGACCTGCAAATTGGCCTGTCAGATCTTGTGATGTGACACCTCTTGATTATTTCTTTGTGTATACGTCAGGTAAACAATAATCAACCCATTGGAAGCTACATTACTATTTGTGTTATTGAGGCCACAGATGTTTCTTTCTCTCTCGCATGACACTCATCTGATCCAGCCGTGCTGGGTATATGTCCGAAGTTGTTATATTTTCTTCTAACCAAAATTTAAAAATAAATATATTCGGCAAGGCCTCGAACCACTTCGATCCGTAGGAAAATATGAGGAGTGGAGATAACAATTGACCTCGTCTTCGTGAAGTCTACAGAAAGACAGTATCTTTCTGTTCTTAGTCATATAGGCTCACAATTAGACGAGGAACACATAAAAATGGTTCATAGCCACTTGTTTCGATGACAAACTGCTGTAGTTCTTTTTTTACAATCGCAAATGAAACCATGAAACCATTTTTACATGATTAAGCAAACCGATAGTCATTTATAAATGCAAGGACATTCAGTGTATTTGAAGTAATCGTTCCTTTAAAAATTAGAATCTCAACTGAAGATGTAGAGACAAAAATTCACTTCAAACACATTTCAGGTCCTCAATCCATTTAATTGGTTTTATGTGAATGAGTTTAAGAGCTTCATCATCTTCATCATATCACTTCCAATTAATTTCATTGAAATAAAATTTTGTTCAGCTCTAAAGAATTGGCACTGACTTTCATTTGGTCGAGTCATCCTTATTACCATTGTACGAGTAGCAAAGTCCTTTTTAACTCGTTAACACTAAATCACTTATAGAACTGTCATTACCGACCTAAGGCCACAAATAAACTTGCTCGTCCATTTTCTAGCATCTTAATGACTTTTTCACTTATCTCCTGTGCACCTCCTCTTCTTCTCTAAATTCAATACGTTCTTCCGATGAATTTCTCTACATCTAAAATGGTAATCATTTTACAGTTTTTACAGGAACACATTAGGACTTGCAAGTCGATTGAAGGACGTTAAGAAAAAAATCTTTTTTTTGCCACAATCAGAGTTTTTGAAAATCAATTTGCGATTTTCTCCTTACCTTTGATATCGTTCCTCGGACATGATGAATGATTGAATGAGAAACTGGAAATCTCTCAACCATCCCCAATGATAGATGACATTTTCAAGATGCCTTCGTTTAAGAACATTTCAAAGGCAAAACCCTCATTTAATGGTAATTTTCCAATGCCTTGCCGCACTACACTCCTATTTTAAACAGTAATTTTGAAATAGCCCTTTGGAAAGATCAAAATCAGATTTTCTAAAAAGACTTCACCATTCACGATTAAAGGCATCGAATGAATAGAATCCGGATGTCATGGTAAGAGCATACTACTCCTGGCCCATATGCACTGCAGCAGTTCAAAAAAGCTTCACCGAATCATAATTAGTTTACAAGAGTTGGCCTCGCAGTTCGATAAGCAAATAAGAATGCGAATATATCAACGATGAATCAGTAAATATGTTTGTATTAACCCCCTGGAGTAACGCTCATTTACGGGGAGCAAAATTTAAAAAATTCATTTTATTATGCACACGTCAATGGAACATGACTTGTATAGAGCCGAAGATATGTATAGCGATCAGGGTTGAAGGAAAGGTAACTTTAGAAAATATTTGCATAATTTCATCATTCTCGTTAGACGAATCTAGGGAACAAATAAGAAAATAAAATCCATTCGCAGGGTGAATAATGTCACTCCGGCGAACAGCACAAATGCCAAAGTGAATGCATTCAGCGTTTTATGACTCAATTAGGAAAGTGCACATACGCCCCAGTGGCATCGTACCACGGCACACACTGGGGGGATGATAAAAATTCAAGAAAATGCAAGAAATGTTGGGAATATGAGGAGAAATAAGAAAATACATATAGCTTACACCAGCAGTTGTGCGAAATCGAAAAATAACGAGACTGCAACAACAGCAAACAACAAGTCTTGCCTTCCCAGCGAGTAGTTGTCGAGATACGGATACGGATATACGTACGACTGACGCGCATACGAATATGCCAGAGGATGAAACTTGACACTGACAACAAGTTTTGTAAGGCACCCCCTTGGGAGGTTGGTTGGGTATTTTTGTTAATAACAATAATTCCCGCAAGTGCAAGCGCATGAACCGTTTGCGGGGAGTGCATTTTACAGTCAGAGGTGATTTATTAATGTCTCTGCTACCTAACATACGACTGATATAGAAACGACCTTTGTGGGCTCCTTCAACCATATGAAAGCTAGCATATAATGGAACGGGAATTCAGTCATAGCAGTTATGCCGCTCAAGAAAAAGAACTGTGTACACAAAATGCTCATTAGTTGAATGTAGACGTCGTTTTTAAAATGGTATGCTCAAATCTAAGAGTTTTCAAAACACTTATTTGATTTCGCAATATCGAAGAGGAAGAGAAGCCGTAGAAAAATACATTTGTCGTTCATTATTTACGAAATTTGAAAATCAATAACTGCAATATCGTTGCTTATGGTTTTAAATGAGTTACTTGCATTTTATTGTATAAAAACCGCTGCTTTCTCCATTTATCGAATATGTTATGCGGTAATATTTAGCGACACTCTTAAAAGTGCTGCAGTTCGAAAACATTTGTGACAAGGGGACGTACTTATATATCATTAACAAAATTCAAATGTTAAGGGATACAGAAACAGAGATTCAGTGCCTCTACCCAGCCTCTGGGTAGCTTTTGTAAATCTTCGTCGTTTAGGTAACAATTGCTAGTACAGTCTAATCATAATATGGATATGGCACTGTTTGAAATGAAGATGCATTGAACTGGACTCCAATTTTGGTTGGATAAAAAAACCATCCAAATCGTGGGCCGAATTTGACATCCTTATTTCAGGCAGTTATCCGAAACTGTATATATTTAGATTAAGGTTTTCCATTTTACAGTATAAATCATCTTGTGATCGCTGAACGCTGCGCCATTAACCAGGATTAGTGTCGGAAAAACAAAACAAGACCTTATCCGGGCTACTCCGACATATTTGGAGCTCAGGCCGGAAAGGATTTCCAGGACTTAGTCAGGGTCTTGGAAAAGAGATGGTGGCGGACGAGCCCTATAAGGGCCAACGGCAGCGCTCACATCCCGGAACGGGTTACTGGCTTCGGTGTAACCGACCCCTCGTCCTAGGGGCACTCAAAGTGGAACTGGCCCAACTCCAGGTTGGGGGTTGTGCCGCCGGGGTTACTGCCCGGCCATTTAAAAAAGATTAAGTTACGAAGCATCAACAAGCCTCGGATATGGACGGATCTACTATTGACAACCCACGCAAACGATTTAAGGACAATGAGCTTCGGATATGCACGTGGAATGTTAGATCCCTTAATAGACCACGTGCAGCCGAGCAACTAGCGGAGGCCCTAGACTGCTGCAAAGCAGACATAACCGCCATCCAAGAAATGCGATGGGATGGGCCGGACAAAAAGAAGATGAAAAACTGCGACATCTACTACGGCAATTGCTATCGACGGCAAAAGCAGCGCTTATTTGGATGCGGATTTGTTGTCGGAGGCAGACTAAGACGAGAAGTCCTCAGCTTCCGGCATGTGAGCGAGCGCCTCGTAGCAATCCGCATCAAGGCTACATTCGCCAACATAAGCCTCATATGCGCACATGCCCCCACAGAGGAGAAAGATGACGACACCAAGGATGCCTTCTACGAGCTCCTTAACAAGACCTACGAGCAATGCCCTAGCTATGACATTAAAATTGTCCTCGGTGATTTTAATGCAAAGCTAGGAAGAGAAGGTATCTTTGGTGGAACAATCGGAAAATATAGCCTGCACAACACCACCTCCGATAACGGATTCAGGCTAATCGACTTTGCGGCGGGGCGAAACATTGTCGTGGCTAGCACTCGGTTCCCACATCTCGACATACACAAGGGGACTTGGAGAACTCCTGATCAATCAACAGTCAACCAGATTGATCACATTGCGATTGACGCAAGACACTCCTCCAGCATTATGGATGTCCGTACGTTCTGAGGAGCCAACATCGACTCGGACCATTACCTTGTTGTAGCCAAGGTACGGCTGCGGATATCCCAAACTACGCCAAGACAAACTAATGCTGTGAGAAAATTCGACGTCAGACGGCTACAATCGCAAGAGATCGCCAAGTCCTTTTCCGATCGAGTGTCTCTTAATCTCTTAAGAGGTCCAATGCCGCCAGCATCAAGCATCGAAGACCATTGGAAACACTGCCAAAACGCCATCAGAGATGCCGCTTCTGATGTGCTGGGTTTCACTCGTCCAACACAACGAGACCCCTGGTTCGATGATGAATGCCGGCAAGTACATGCAGCTAAGCAAGATGCATATAACGCGGCGCTGTTTAGAAAGACCAGAGCTGCTCATGAGCTCTATGCGCGGAAGAGGAGAGACGAGCATCGGCTTCTCAGGAGGAAGAAGAAAGAGCATGAGAAGCGCGCGATCGAGGAAATTGAGAGATGCTACTCCAGGAATGAGGTTCGGAAGTTTTACCAAAAGGTAAAAATAACATGCCGCGGAAACAAACCCCGAACCGAAGCCTGTAGAGATGAACAAGGGAACATCGTAGTAGAATCGCAGTCGATGCTGAGGATTTGGAAAAAACATTTCTGCAGACTGTATAACGGCGATGACGGACCAACAATTCCGTCCACCCGACCTGGATGAAGTGAAGATAGCCATATCGAAGCTTAAGTCCAACAAAGCTGCTGAAGCGGATGGCCTGACTGCCGAGCTTTTCAAAGCGGCAGGCGATGACTTGGTAAGGAGCATACACCAACTCATCTGTAAAATATGGTCGGATGAAAGTATGCCCGATGAATGGAACCTCAGCATTGTTTGTCTAATTCTCAAGAAAGGAGACCCTCTGAACTGCGCCAACTACAGAGGCATCAGTTTCCTTAACATCGCATATAAGATCTTATCTGCCGTATTGTGTGAACGCCTGAAGCCGTTTGTCAACAACCTGATAGGTCCATATCAGTGTGGCTTCAGGCCAGGAAAGTCCACCATCGACCAGATATTCACACTACGGCAGATCTTGGAGAAGACCCATGAGCTTCAGATCGATACCCACCACCTATTCATCGATTTTAAGGCTGCGTATGACAGCATCTATAGAGACGAGCTATATAGAGCAATGTCTAGTTTTGGCATCCCTGCCAAACTCGTCCGTCTGTGCAGGATGACGATGGAGAATGCACGCTGCTCCATCAAGGTCGGTAAAGATCTCACCGAGACCTTTGATGTCCAGAAAGGATTTAGACAAGGCGATGCGCTGTCATGCGATTTTTTCAACATCGTACTTGAAAGAATAGTGCAAAACTCACGAGCAAACACAAGAGGCACTATCTTTCAAAAGTACGCCCAACTACTCGCATACGCCGACGATATTGACATAATCGGGAGAAAGCAGCGTGATGTCAGTGGCGCTTTCGCGAGTATTGAGACGGAAGCGGCGAAAATGGGTTTAGCGGTCAATGAGGGCAAGACCAAGTATATGCTGTCAAGCAAAAAGGACAACCAACACCGACGTCTCGGGCAGAACGTCACCTTCGACAGATATAACTTTGAGTTAGTTAAGGACTTTGTCTACCTAGGCTCCGCTATAAATACAGACAACGACACCAGCGCTGAGATCAAGCGAAGAATAACTCTTGCCAACCGCTGTTTCTTTGGGTTAAGAAGGCAGTTGAGTAGCAAAGCCCTCTCTCGGACAACAAAAGTCACCCTTTATAAGACTTTAATAATCCCGGTCCTGCTCTATGGCGCAGAGGCATGGACATTATCAAAAATGGATGAGGGTGTTCTTGGTTGCTTCGAGAGAAAAATTCTTCGGGCGATCTTCGGTCCCATCTGCATTGACGGTGAGTGGAGGAGGAGATACAACGACGAACTGTATGGACTGTACAGCGACATGGACCTAGCCAGAAGAGTGAAGATCCAAAGACTGAGATGGCTGGGTCATGTAGAGCGCATGGACACCAATGCTCCGGTCCGAAAAGTCTTCGAATCCGACCCCGAGGGACAGCGCAGTAGAGGAAGGCCAAGACTCAGGTGGCGCACGCAAGTGGAAGAGGACCTCAGCCAACTTAGCGTGCGAAACTGGAGACAGCTAGCCAGGGATCGAGCTAGCTGGAGAAGCTTGTTGACTGAGGCCCAGGTCCACACCGGACTGTAGCGCCACCTAAAGTAAGTAAGATCGCTGAACGTGTTGGAACTGTAAGCGATTCTGTAGTAGATTCTGTAGTAAGTAGGGTAGGAGCTTAAACGTAGGGCGGTTACAATTGTAAAAGATCGCCAGGGCCGATTGCTTTCTAAGTAACCTTCCTCATAATAACACTTCAGCAACATCAAGTGCGGAACACCATTGGCATCAAGTAGCCCCTCAAAGTTTGCATATTTGCTAGATCTCATAAGGTGACTATTAACAAGAAACCAGTAGTTTGGAAATAAATGCTGACATGCACTTTTAGCCATACCAGAAGCACACTGTGTAATACTGCATGTGAGGTTTTTAGCCAAATTAAGAGCTTCTATCGACAAGCATTAGCGGAGTAGTAAAATAGAGCCAAAAGAAAGCGCTTAAGCTGTGCAAAGTTGAAAGCTATAGATTAATATATGCTCCTGTGCTTAGATCAAAATTTTCAACAGAGGGTAAATAACACGTATTAGGGCAACAAAACCTGGACTGAAGTCCAAAGGCGACAAAGAAATCATTGTTGTTGAGGTCTTATCCGTCCTTAAAATTTAAAATAACCACTTCCTCGGCGCTGGCAAGCGTACACTACTCATTTTGGGCGAAGGCTAACAAAATATCTGTCTATCTGACCCAAATTTAAATCCAACAAATCCCCTGGTTTCACTGAACTCTATTTTTACCGGAGGAAATGATTTGGTAAAGAACACACCAGTACAAAATTGTACAATTTAATTTGGTCAGAAGAGCGCTTGCTCGCTGAATGTAATATGAGCATCATCTATCCAGTTCTGATACAAACCTCTTAACGTCGCATCCAAGTTTCTAGTGGCAAGGATCTTGTATTATGTGAAAATCTTAGTAAAACATTCACCCATCTGGTAGGTAGGCAGATATAGGAGAAGACCAGAGAGTACTAAATCGATACCCAGCATCTTTTTATCGGTTTCGGGGTTGCATAAAGTAGCACATGTAGAAAATCACTTTCAAAACAATTTGACTAAGCTGGATGCCGATAGAGGACTCCTATTTCTCTGTCCCAAATCGGACAAACATCACCGAACCTTTTGAGGTTAAAAAAGGTCTCAGACAGGGTGACGCTGTTTAATTTAAAGGCAGTTGAGCAGCAAAGCCATATCTCAAGCAACGTAAAAGACACTATTTAAGACCCTCATCATTCATGTACTGTTGTATTCGACAGGGATAAAGATATTCTGAAGAGCCTCTCCGTCCGCAGAGTCTGGAGCAGAAAATATAACGAAAAACTAGAGAGTAAGCTAAAAGAATAAAATTTTTCAATATTTTTCAACGATTATTGAAAAGATTAAGCTTTGCGACCAGTTATGGAATATTATTTTATTTAAATGCCTCAGCTAGCTTGGCAGTTAGATATCCTGGCAGCTCGATGATTTCAGCCATTCAATACGTCTAACAGGGTCATCAAAATCAGTGATTACGCTATTATTGAACTTAGTATGCCAAATATGCTTGTTTACCACCGAGAAGGACATGCGCCTCAATTGAACCTCCTAAGTCAAAAATCCAAGATCGCGACTGATCTTCACTTGCTGAGATCTTTGGCGCATTGATGTTCTCGGTAACAGCTGCAGTATTGTCCGTTGAGCGCACAGGAATACCACCGAAATATATTTAGTTATCAATCAGCAAACCAATCTCACATACTTTCTTCACAAACTTCTGTACACTAGCTGCAGTTAGTGAGTTACTTCGATCGGAGTTTCTTTTGAAAATGTTCAATGTTTCGACAACACAAAAAAAAAAAACACTTTGGCGCTGGCCGCGCGGTATGGGCCATGGCCTAGCTTCGTGACCACTCATTTGTGTTGCTCATGTTTTCATTTTGTCACATCTGAGCGGGGCCCTACGGTTTATCGCCGAGTCCGAACGGCACCCCTTCGAAGATTTTTCGTCGGCAATTTTTTTACTTTCGGGAGTTTGCAATTGCCCGCCGAAAAGGTGATGTCGATTTTGAAAAATTGTTGGTGAATCAGCCAGGAATCGAACCCAGACTCTCTGCGTGATAGTCCAATGAGCTAACTATCGAGCCATCGCCATCGCATACGACAACACACACGACAAAATTTTTTATTTTTTTTTGGTGGGTAGGTGTGAAAATCTTCATAGACACTATGAACCCGTTGCTCATAGTAGTGTGAGATTCTTACTCACTAAAAACACGCCTCCCTTCTTATCGACTACTACTAAGTAACCTTATCAAGTAGTTTCCGTTTCAAATAACGTTCGCGTGGGGCAGGTAGCTTTCCAGCAAAAGCACCTGTTAGTACCGGATAGTCCTTATCGCGCCAGATCGAATGGTCTCATTCTTTGTAATCGACGCACTAAGTTTGTCTCGTCCAGAATTTGGAGTGTTTTATTATTACAATGAACATGAAGACGAATATGGAGTTTGCGAGCAAAGTTCATTATTTCGTCCTCGACGGTAACTATTCCTAAGTCTCTGTGGATATCACTGTTTCTGATATACCATGGGGCGTTCACGATTTGTCTTAGAACTTTGTTTTGATAGCCTTGGAGAATATTTCGGTTGCTTGGTTTAGTACAACCCCAAAGTTGTATACCGTACGTCCAAACAGGTTTAAGCACTTGCACTAGCACTTGCAGTTTGTTATGTATGCTTAACTTGGAATGTCTTCCTAGTAGCCAGTACATTTGTCTGAATTTATTTTCAAGTTCATCACGTTTCTTCTTAACATGCGGCTTCCATTACAGTTTTACATCTAGTGTCATTCCTAGATACTTTGCTTCATTTGCATATGGTATTTGTACCGAGTTAATGAAAATGGGAAGGTTGTTTATTTTTCGGTAAGTAAAATTAACATGAGTAGATTTGGTCTCGTTGAGAACAATTCGCCATATCTTTGTCCATTCATAGATTTTATCCAAAGCCGTTTGTAGCTTTTTAGTAGCTAGCTCGACTGAAGTATCTGTAGCTAGTATCGCCGTGTCGTCCGCGAACGTGGCTACTATGGTATCTGATTCTTCCGGTATGTCTCGAGTATAGAGTAAAAACAATACCGGGCCAACTACACTTCCTTGCGGAACTCCAGCAGCGATCTCTTTAAATTCCGAGTATTCGGTGCCATGTTTAACACGAAAAATTCTGTTTTCCATGTACGATTTCAGAATCGTATGCAGCTCTCTCGGAAGAACCTGACTTAGCTTAAAATTTAAGCCTTCATGCCATAACTTATCGAAGGCTTGAGACACGTCAAGAAACACGTTAGAATTCGTAATTCTAAAGACCTGGTCAATTGTGGAGTGCTTACTTCTAAAACCGAATTGATGATCAGGAATAAGACGTCTGTCTTCAATGATCGGTTGCAAGCGCTTCAATAGGATTTTTTCAAATATTTTAGATATTATCGGCAGAAGCGATATCGGTCTGTAGGACTTTTTTTCATTTAGAGATTTGCCTGGTTTCGGGACCATTATAACTTCGGCAACTTTCCATTGGCTTGGAACGTTTAATAATCTTAGCGCGGCATTTATAAGTTGGAGCAGTTTGATCAGGCCTTTCTTTGGCAACTCCTTGAGAATTTGACCTGTTATCAAATCATAACCAGGGGCTTTGTTATTTTTCAATTTTTTAATTGCTTGGTTAAGTTCTCGTAGGGATACTGTTTTTATTCTAAAATTGTCCAGTGCCGTAACTATATAATTAGAACCTCCTGTTAACGCCTGTCCATCAAAAGGCTTAAACGTTTCTTCTAGGTGCTCGGCAAATAGATCTTCCTTCTCTTTATCTCCTTTTGCCCATTCGCCATTATTTTTTCTTATGGGAGGAAATTTCATTCGAGGCTTTTTGATTCCCTTCATGGCTTTCCAGAGCGAGTAATTTGAACTTCTTTCGGCAGTCAGACCTTCGAGATATGTAGAGATATTCCGATTTTTGTAATCTCGTATTGCTTCCTTCAACTTGTTGCATAAGTGGTTTAAGTATGTTTTATGCTGGGGAGCACGGGATTGTTGCCATCTTTTGCGCGCTCTCCTCTTTTCTCTCACCAGTTCTTTTATTTCTGGCGGATATTTTATTTCATTACTTGCTTTCTCTTTCCTTTTTGGAGTTGGAGTGTTGTTCCAGGCAGCGTTCTGCAGGACTTTGATGAATCTGTCGACTTCGTCTTCTATTCCGTTTTGTGTTTTTAGCGGCACGTTTAGAACAATATGTTCATTGCAGTAATTTCTAAAACCGTCCCAGTTAGCTTTGTTGTTAGTTAATCTAGGCGCCACTTCTTTCTTTATTAAGAGTATGCTTAGTGTCAAAATGACCGGTGAGTGATCTGAGGAGAGATCATAACTTTCCTCGATGTTTCTAGAAATTTTGGCTGCTCCCTTTGTGACAAAGAAGTCTACAAGATCAGGGGTCTTTGTTATATCCGAAGGCCAATATGTTGGTTTTCCTGTCGAGAAAAAGTCAACTCGTTGAATTACATCTTGAGCCCCAGAAGGTATGTTTCGAATTAAAGTCACCACCAATTATAAAATTCGGTCCGAGTGAATCAAAGATACCTTTAAAGTCATTCTTTTCTAGCTTGCATCGCGGGGGACAATAAATGGATGCAATGTTGTAGTGCAGGTGGTTATATTATACGAGAACCGAACTTAACTGCATTGCATCGCATTCAATCTTCATATTTATAGAGTGTTCAATACAATCTTTAATGAACAATGAGGATCCGCCTCTGGCATTTTTTGATGGGTGGTATGCATGATAAGCACAGTATCCCTTTAGTTCCACACGAGGTCCTTTCCTCAAGTGAGTTTCAGAAATCAAGCAAATGTAAATTTTGGCTTTTTGTAAGAACACTTCCAGTTCGTCGAGTTTTTTAATAAGGCCGTTTGCGTTCCACGTCAATATTTTAAGCACTTGTTTCATATTCATGCTTGGAATTGAGTCTTACGCATTTCTTTCTCGAGATTGCACAATTTTTCAACTAGAAGTTTATTTGTTCTGCCTTGCTCCTCAAGAGTCGTGAGAATTAGGGAGAAAACGCGAGCCACTGGATCTGGCGTAACACCGCTTTTTTTATTTCCTTGCAACGCAGTTTGTACATACGTTTGCGCGTCAATCGGTGACGGATTTTCCTTTGCGATCTTTTTTTGTATATCCTTCGACTTTACCGCGACGGATTTTTTTTCTTTCACTGCCTGTATTTTAGCAATATTAGGTTTATTTGTGGTTGCGTTTGGGTTTGGACGTAAGGTTTTTTTAAGCGTATCGCGCCTTTTTTGGAGTTCTTTCGCCACTTCACATCCGCGATAGTTTGCTGGGTGCTTTCCTTGGCAATTTATGCAAGACGGTGGTTCTTTATTTAAGTTGCACTCTTCTGAGAGATGTTTACCGGCACATTTTACGCAACGCGGTTCTTTTTGGCAGTAAGTCTGCGTATGATTGAAGCCTTATCAACGCTTACATTGCGGGATCGATCTTGTGTTCCTTCGCACAGGTTCGATTTTGACTACGATATTTAAAATAGTTTTGATACCATAGATATCTTCTTTATTTTCGGACTTATCGAAACTAAGCATAAACAGTGGAAGTCCCCGCTTAACCAGGATTTCCTCGTTTTCCTCTTTTCTGTTTTAATAATATTTACGACGTCTAGAACTTTAAAGCCCTTTGCATGGAGGTCGCTTACAATATCGTTTTTAGTACACGAAGGGTGAAGTCCGCTCGCTACTACACGTAATGGTCTTGTTTTCGAAAGTGTACCATTGGATCTTCTCGGTGTTTAATTTTTCGGACAATTCTCGGTAGTCATCGGAGTTGTCGACGTTAACTTTCCACACATTGTTGCGCAGTGATGTAACCTTATACTTACATTTAAGCGTATCTTTGAGAAAGCAATGCAACTTGATATAGTCTGAGACCCCAACAACGTTGATTGGAGGTGGAAGACGTAATTTAGTTGGGAGTTGCTTTTTTTGTGACTCCTGGCTCTTTTCTGGAACGACTTCAGGTGAGGAACCAGCTTTACGTTTCTTAGACGGTCTTTTCTTTAGGGTCCAATTTGTTTCGCGGGTAAGCTCTTCTTCGTCCGTATGGTATTCGCGACTAGTTGAGCGGAGTGGACTGCTTTCTTGGGCTTCGTTTATATGCTTTGTTTTCAGAGCCTTGTTTTTCTCTCGGAGTATGTCTACTTCTTTTTTAAGCTCTTGAAAAAGTAGCTCCATTTGCTTAAGCTTCGTACGGAGTGCGTTGTTTTCGTCCTCCAAGCTTTTATTTGTAACTGAGTCCGTTTTTTCCCGCGTAGGCGCTTCGGGCGGACTTCTTTTCCCGGAGAAATTCGATCTTGGTGGTGGAGATCGTGATACCCTTGAACTTTTAGAGAAGGGATCAAACGACTGCGGTAAATTCGTTGAATTTACTGCGTTATTTGCGTTGTTTGTATTATTTATTTTATTTGTTTTGTTTTTGTCTAGGTTCATATTTAGATCCCACGAGTATGGGGGAAGAAAGATCCACCGCATCAGAGACCCCTGTAATGCGGTAAGGCTACGTTACAACCAGAGGACGCCAGGTATCCGGAGGGCTCCGTTCGCGGTGCTCTATTGATTTTACATCCCGAGCACCATTCAGGCCTTGGCACGGGTAACACCTTGCCTTGAGGATGGGATACTTATTTGAGTGGTAGCGCCCCCTCACGGATCTGGGAATCCGGCCCGGATGGATTTTAGTCGCCTCTTACGACAGGCATTCCTACCAAATGAACAAATTAATTTCAGTTATGTGTTGCCCAACTCTATGCCTGTTAAGACTGTTCTTGTTAGCAATAAGACTTTCCCTTGGTTTACTGCGGAAGATTTAAATGCGCTTAAAATCAGGAATAAGGTTTACAGCAAATGAAAGCGAAGTCGTTCTTCGACGACGACTGTAACCACTGCACCACATCAGTGTAATTTCTAAAATCTGGAATATGTTCTTAGTAAAACGGTGGAGTCACAATTTTTATTTTAAAGTTTCGTATCTAAACATTTGCCGTGTTCTTCTTCTTCTTAAATTTCATCATTGTTATGGGCTTTATTGAAAAGATATTCGCTCTCCATTGAAGAATTGTATATCTGTAACTCCCCTAATGGAGAGCTCACGTAAATATGTAATTATTCAAATGAACTTGAACTTTTCATGTCCTTCTTCTAATATAGTTAGTTGAATCCTGGAGCTGGAACCCTTATTATTCTTTGCGATGGACACCTCATACTCGTTTTGCTCACTTAATTTTGTCTGCAGGGACTGAATTGAAAAACCAATTTAATTTCACAAATACTCGTTCACGTACATGTTTACAACCAAAGAAACTAAACACAAAAAACAACCAAAACCAGTAACGAAACAACCAAATGAAAGGGAAAAAAGAAGAAAAATAAAGTAAAATATAATAAAAGAGAGAAAAAACTCAGAAAACGAACATTTTTAAGGCAAATTTGTTCCTTTGAGGATTTTATGTTCTTACCATGCCACATATTTCACCCTTAGAGTGGGTATGTAATAGTACTAAAGACAACGGTTTATTCGCCATAAACTTTTTATTTTTACGACAATCTTTCTTTGCTGTAATTTTTTTATTTTTTATTATTTTCTACTCGCTGTCATACCACTGGTTTGCCAGTAGGTACGTGTATTATGTACGTAGTAAAGCAACCACTCCACTGCATGGCACAGATGTGCAATTCTTTGGAAACGATTACTTTACAAGTACAGAGAGTCGCAGTATCAGGTAGCCTTTTAGTATGGATCTGAATACGCCCCCTGGGCATTCACCATGCAGAGGAGTGAATGGGGTTATCATACTGGTACGAGTACGTGTACTACATATCCGAAGCCTTGTATGTGCATAAATTGCGTCTACTCTCGTGGTGTGGCTCTAAGAGCAGGGTTAAATCGTAAAGTCAACAGTGGAATGTCATAAACAACTTAATTTTCCTAAAGAACCAAAGTGACAGAGTGACGGTCTGATGTGGATCTGACTTACTTCTGGCAGGCTTTGACGTTCAGGCCTTGGTTTCTATTTCTGGTCTCGTTTTCATTTGTGTTTTCGGCAGTCGTATGTCTCGATATTTGTCGGTGGATTTATAGTAGTTAATCGGATGTTATTGGGCAGGGATAAGGCGAGAACTGCTCTGGTTTGTATTCATTGCCTCGACAATAAACACGTTTTTAACGTTCGAAAGGGATGTTCAATTGAATGAAGGATGGGAGTTTGCAGCAAATGTTTCGAATCACCAATATTATTGTAAATTTTTTGGAACAGAATGTGGGCATCAAAGTCAACCGTCATTTTATCGAAACGAAAACAGCATAGACCGTAATAAAGAATTAATATTTTTTTATTTCAAAAGTATCTAACATCTCCCTTAGTTGAAAGTCCTTGAATCAGTGGGTTGAATTGGAAATATACCGAGCAACCAGGCTTACTCACTTACATACAATCATCAAGGATTTTATGACAAAAGTTTTATGTGGATTGAAGCACGAAACGATTTTTAATGAGCTGTAAAGGGAGGCAAGTGAATGTACCAATCCTGGTACTTTTCCGGATCAAGTTTTTCTCTTCGTACGTTTCCTCATTTTTGGTGAGGGTGAGCGATTCGTGTCCTAATTTCATCTTTTAATTACTGAGAGTAAGAATGCACTCTTATGGATGCCTAAGAAACTTTTTATGTTTTTTTTTTTTTTTTTAATTTTAACGGATAAAATGCTGAACAATATACAGGTCAGGGAGAAGTATTTTTAAATTAAAAATAAATAGTCTTGTCATTCCACTCGATGGGAATTTCGATTATTGAATTGACATAGCATATGTTTGTCCAAGGACCGATTGATTTAGAGGGGGATAGCAAAATGGACTGCAAACCCGTAAAACAAAGATCTTGGGGGCCCGACCTTACTCCTTTTGGCTTCCTTCTGGTGGCAGTAGGTGTTCCTGCTTACAAAGATCTTAAAGTTTTAAGATTCACTAAAATTGAACGTCGAGTAAGTCCCCAAAAACACCCAAACTAGCTATTGGATAGTTTATCAATATAACGATGACCCCAGGAGATACTCGCGATACGGACAATTTACCTAAAGTTTTTTCGATCGCGCCCAATACACGGATTCTGGGGCCACAAGACGCTGGAGGTGCCCGATTTTACGATCCAATGACTTTCTGCGACTTATTTGGTAATTTTGTAATCCCTCCATCAGACCAATGTTGATATGGTCAGAATCAAAACACTTGTTTCCTCTTTCGTTACCACCAAAAGTTATAGTTTGGATGGAGGAACTTATATGTCATGAGAAGTCCATTCGTTAAAAAAATCCAAAAATGCTAAAGGCGGTCTTATCGCCAATCTAAATGATTGTTTTGGGAACAATTTAGATCCCTTTTAACCTTTTACAACCCAGAGTTGCTAAGATCAAAAGAACCAAAGAACCAAAAGAACGTGCCAACTACGAGACACTTGAAAAACAACCGGCAGTAGCAGGATTCCATAGAGCCGTCTGCAAAGATCTCTCTTACTGCAAAGGTTTGCTAATCAAACCAGATGGCACAACCACAACCGACCGCGAAGAAACCCTGAACACCAAGTTCACTTCCCAGGGTCCTTCAATATTGACAGTCAACTGAGCCTTTACTCTCGAGAAACCTTAACAGAATCAATAGCCCGGATAAGGTGAAATGGGCTATCAGCTCATTTAACACATTTAAGGCACCAGGTACGGAAGGCATTTTCCAGTTTTGTTACAAAATGGCCTGGACTTGCTTATACCCACCCTAGTAGCTTAATTTAGGTCCAAGTTCAACTGGAGCTACATACTGCGTACTTGGAGTACGAGTAAACATAATATTTATCCCCAAACCAAGCAATAAGCATAGTGAGCTGCCTAAATCATACGGTACCATAAGTTTGACCGCAACATCGCTTAATTTTAAAACCATGGAAAGTGTTATTGACGTCCACATCAGAGAAAGCTTAGAAAATATTGGGTATATAACTTAATTGCGGTTTTTTTTTCAAAATTTGAACGTTTATTTAAGAAAAACATGAACAATAGTATTATTTAAAGTATTGCCCATCTGAAGCTATGACTTTTTCCCATCTTTCTGGCAATTTGTGGATCGCATCCCAAAAGAACTGCACCGGCTTGGCAGCCAGGACTGAATGAAGCCAATTTTTGATATTCTGCTCTGATGTGAACCGTATTTCAGTGAGGGCGTTCTGCATCGACCGGAACAAATGGTAGTCAGAAGGGGCAAGGTCTGGGCTAAAAGGCGGGTGGGTCAAGACTTCCCATCCACTGTTTTCCAAATAGTTCTTAACCGGAATAGCAACGTGGGCCGAGCGTTGTCATGATGGAAAATTATTGCCTTGTGTCTGGTCGCATATTCCGGGCGTTTTTCGGCTACTGCTCTCTTCAAACGGATTAATTGTGTGCGGTAGCGTTGTCCATTGATGGTTTCACCTGGTTTTAGCAGCTCATAATACAGCACACCCATCTGATCCCACCAAATACAGAGCATTACCTTCGCGCCATGGATATTCGGCTTTGCCGTTGATTTGGCTGGTTGGCCGGGTTTCACATATGATTTTTTGCGCTTGGGGTTGTCATAATGGATCCGGCTTGAGTTCATGGGGGACCCAATTTCCTTGCTTTTGAATATATCCAGCTGCTTTTAAACGTTTTGAAATGGCTGCTTGAGTGACACCCAAAGATTCTGCGAGCTCTTCTTGTGTTTGGCAACAATCTTGAGAGAGTAATGCTTCCAGTTCTTCATCTTCAAACTTTTTTGGCTGCCCAGGACGTTCATCGTCTTTCAAGCCAAAATCATCACTTTTAAATCGTGCAAATCACTTTTGGTACGTTCACTCAGCTAGCACATGTTCACCATAAACTTCCACCGAAATACGATGACTTTCGGCAGCAGTTTTCTTCATATTGAAGTAATGAAGAAAAACTCCTCGCAAAAACACTTGTTCAGGCACAAAGTTCGACATATTTGAGTGAAAAAAAATTATTGTTGTTTACGCTTCAAATGAATGACATATACTGAAATGACGTAAAATGACAGTAGCTTTCCAACGCATGTTCCAATGGAATAATACAAGTTACGCCATCTCTTAGCAAACCGCACGAATGAAGTTATAGACTCAATAGCTTGCTCCTGCACACATGTCAATACACGTATCAGAAACGTAAATCTATAGAAGAACCTCTCCTATAGCTAACTGCAGTAATAAGAAGCTCCTTCTGTAGCAAGAAAGTTGCACTCTTCGCGCTTCTGGACATAAAGGGGATGCTTTCGATAACACTGGTGACTGATGTCGACATTGTATCAGCTGTAAGGAGCTGGTCACGGAGGACTTGCTCAATAAATAAAGCAACCAAGGCTACAATACAATCGGTTATGCCGATGAAAATGAAATACAAACGAAGTCACTGTACGTATGAAAAGTCCTAGACCGGTGCACCATGGAGAATTTCTCCATTAACCCAAACAAGGTTATCATAGTTCCCTTCACTAGAAGAAGAAATTTAAACCTAGGTTTAGCTTCACTCAACGACACTATAGTTCAGCATACTAACGAGATAAAATATCTGGGAGTAATCCTTGATAAAAAGCTGAATTGGAACTCTCACTTAACCAATAAGATAACTAAAGCTACTAACGCTTTGTGGGCTTGCCGTCGCATGTATGGCAGCGCATGGAGTATCTCTCCAAAGATCACTCATTGGATCTATACAATGATAGTCAGGCCCATCACAACTGCAGAGTCTAAAAGCTCAAAAAAATACAGCGTCAAGCATGTCGGAGCATTTCCGGAGCTTTTCGAACGTGCCCCACAGCTGTTATAGAAACAATAATAGGACTAACGCCCGTACTTTTATTTATCAACAATAAGTACAAACCAAAGAGCTAGATCTTTGCGACCACACGGACCTTAACATCTTGCTCTCGAAAACACCAGAACTTGACATGATCTGCGTGGTAACAGACCGCCTTCAAAAAACATTATGCTTCGACAAAGGATTCTCCACTGAGATTACCAAAACGGTAGTTGGGGCTGGTATACACGAACCAAACACCAATATATCAATTGCTATTGAAAGAGTCCAAGTGTATTCCAAGCTGAACTACACGCCATTCAATAATGCGCTAACCTTATCTACAACTCTTATTTCCAAGACGCAAATGTCCATATATTGACGGATAGTCAACCAGCTATGAATGCCCTTATCTCGCACAAACCATTCATGTACTGCTTTAAAACCCACCAAAAACTTGGCTCAAGGCCAAACTATGGTGGGTTCCTGGGCCTGAGGGTACTGATGGTAAGAAAATGTCTTCGAATTGGCCAAAAAGGGCCTTAATGGTCTAAGATATCACCTCAAAACAAAACAAGACCAGCCGACCGATAATTTTTGCAACTAAGCAGAGGGCTGCGAGTGAAGTGCTTCATGTAGTAAACTGTTTAATTTGAGTAGCTAAGAGATCCTGCATCGGAAATTACTCCTTGCGAACAAATACCTTTTTAAGTTGTACAGACCACTGAGACTAATAACTGGTATTTCTCATATACTGATTTGAGGCATTACCATTTTGTCATCCTGGATAGCAAGCTTTATTGGATTTATTGGATTAAACACATTACGTCGATAGTAACCAATGTGCAGTCGGCACTAATGCAGAGATAATGACTTTTCGGAAAGACATTGTCAGGCTTATCAGCGAAGAGGTTGCCTTGTATCTACACGAGAATGATAGGGCTAATTATATCCTACTCGTCGGTTGTCTGACGGGAATACCTATAAGCTTTTACAAAATACGTCACTGCTGCTTTCACATGACTCTAGAGAATGGTCTGTCTGGGTTGCATAGGGTTTTTTCAACGCTGTGATCTAGATGCATGTAGGAACCTTCCTTTTCTTATAATCTTATCATACGGTGCACTCTTAATGCCACTAAACTGCAGTAAAATAAATGGTCTTTGGGATTAAATGCATTGTATTTGATGATCTCGTGCGCCTGTATGTAACACGACTAATATAATAACACTTAAACAAGTGTCAGTGTTAAAGAAGACCCAAATTTATCGATTTCACGTCTAGCACAGCGTTTGAATTGCATCTACAACCCTATAAAGTTCAACTCACATGAGAATTGAAGCCAGGTGACTGCGGAATGCGTAGAACATATCCCAATTGGGTGCAGGGTGTTCGAACATCAGCGTCTGGATGATCAATTGTCACACAACAATTTCTTTAACGATGAGGCTCATTTAACAAAATTGCCGCGTATGAGGAGGTAAAAATTCGTATAACCCGGACATAAGCCCACTTTTTTAAACTTGACGGCGTTTAATCCAACTGAATTTAAACTGCATTCCGGAGACCAGTTTAAGTTCTTTAACTCGGGTTAAAACTAAATTTTAAATTATTCACTCTTTTTGTTAAGGCTAGTCACATTTTTGACATTTCTTCGCTCGCAGGATGTAGGAAATGAGAATTTGAAATAAAATATAAAAGACAAGACGATAAACAAAAATGGATTTTATTCGTAATATTGACGAAATGTTGATGGCTTCGTTTTCAGAAGACGAATTAATCGAAGAGTTTATGGAACAGCAGATGGTTGATCGACGTTGTCCTCGTCGTCGAATTTACCAAATGCAAAAGCGGGCTTGAGTCAACGATGTCGTTGATTTCCGTAAGTATTTCTGGCTGAAAAAAGAGGCATTTTGATGGCTACATTAGATGATTCGGCAGGAATTGAATGCTGATGAACGTCGGTATTGTATTCACTACGTTCGGTTTATTTATAAGCTGCGGCAATATGGAGCAAACTGCAGCGGACTACATAGGCATAGTGCAACCTACTGTTACCGCATATGAGAAAGTAAAAATTCACATGTCACTATCAAAACACGATTGGCCCTACAAAAAGTCACTTTATGGTGTACAATTTGGTTTAGTGGTGTCATTGGTCTACAATTTTTCGAAAATGAGAAAGATGTGACCGTTGCCGTTTATTCTCATCGCTATTCCCAAAAGTTAACCGAATTTCGTTGGCCTATAATTGAAGATATTGATGTGGAAGAGATGCGGTTGTAACAAGACCGTGTCACAACTCACACGACACAACCCATTTCGGCTTTATTCCAAGAACAATTTCCTAGACAAGTAATTTCGCGTTTTGGTGTTGTGAACTTTGACCAAGATCTTGTGATTTGTCGCCGTCGGATTTCTTTTTGTAAGACTATGCAAGACATCGTGATAATGCACAAAATCTTCAAACTCTTGAAGTCTTAAAAGGACATTTGAATGATGTTATTCTGGAACACATACATATTTCATCAAAATCTAAATGGATGACAAGTGATGATCACTAGTCGTATACATAGTACTGTAAAACTCCGAAAATAGCCAAGACAACAAATGCCCTTTTATTTACCAATGATTTCTGTAAAGATATTTTGTATGGTGTTACACTCTACATAGGAAGACTGCTACGTACGATGCAATTAAAATGTTGAAAACAATCTGAGTACTTACGAATATCACAAATAAAAACTGAAGAGATCATATCCTATTAACACTTTAGAAATTAGTGAAAAATGTACCCATTCAAGATATAGTTAAGGACATAAGTTATAACTCGACTTAACAATCCCGAGAGAATCCTTGTCGACATATAGTAGACAAGATAAAATTAAGAAAAATATTCCATTTTTCTGATTCGTTCTAAATGCCAGACGATGCATCGCGTCGCTTTCGATCAGGCTGAAGATCACTTCACCCTCAAGGATTTGTTTCGGAGATTTTCGCTATCCACATTGATGAATGTAAATATTCGTTGGCTTGGCAATTGATATCCACAGTGTTTAGATGAAATGAAAGTATTAGTAGAGTTTGTCTTATATATAAGTTCATTTAGGGTTTGTATTCTGCGTTTATTAGATTTTTGAGATTTTCAATAACGAGCATCAAAATGGAGATACTAGGATATTAATAGGCTTACGCAGCCTTAATGTCAGTAGCACTACTCCAAGTAAAAGGATAGACCAAACAAAAGTATCCGGCTTTTCGCAGAAAAACGATGACGCTGTTCCTCTTTCATAGGTTCTTCCTTGAAGCACATTTAAATGTTGAATATATCATATCTTATTTGCAGGACCTCTGTCGACATTTGTTTTAAGGATAGTTTACATAACATTTACAGTGTATTATTTGCATAACGTCCTATGAAGAGATTTCAAAAAGAATCTAAGAAAAGTTTATACACAAATATACATACATTGTTGACCGTACGGTTTATCTTTGTTAATTTCATGGTATTTTGGATATATTCTAAATCTTGTTGCTCTGTAATTTTATCTACAATATGTCTACTACAATTTGAACCAACGATTTGAAGTTGCTTACCTGAAAAGAAAAAGAAAAAAAACAAATGTTTAAGCATTTATTGTTTCTGTGAACTTTTTAAGATATATATATATATAGGTAGTTGGATTTCAATGTTGGGCAAAATCTCATAATGATCGCCAAGTGCTGCTTCATAGTGAAAGGAAGATGGGCATATCCTGGATCTGACATGAATTACGGTTTGAACTGCTTGACCATCCACCTTATTCACCAGATCTAGCCCCAAGCGACTTCTTTTTGTTCCCTCATCTAAAAACTGCGCTCGGAGGACACAGATTTTCGTCAAATGAAGAGACAATCACCTTCGTGAACAATTATTTTGTAGAGAAAAATGCCAAGTACTATTTGGACGGGTAAGAGAGATGGGAGCATCGCTGGGAGGAGTGTGTAGAGTTACAAGGAGACTATGTAGAAAAATAAAAATAAAAACTTTGAGAGAAAATGTCTTGTATCATTGTTCGGTGGGAAACTTTTCAGACTCATGGCTTAAATAAGATTTTCATAACTCTACCTTCGATACTTGAATACTTTCTTCTTGTGTTGTGGCTTGTGTTTTGCCCTATTCTTTTGAGAACGATGTTCAAGAAATCGCATGATTGCACATTGTATGTATACTTTTTTGAGATCAAAGGTCTCCATGAGACCTTTACCGACCTTGGTGGAAAAGCATGCATTCTCCATCGTAATCCTGCACAGATTTATATAAAAAACAATATAACCTACACAATAATACCAATAAATCCAATTAATTACAAGGGCTTGTATCTAGAAATCTGTCATAAGCAAATACATGCAATTTACCCAAAACCTAGTTCATGTGTTGCAAGGTTTATTGATGAATTAAATGGAAACATTAATAAAGACAACATCGTGCTAGGTGATGTCATTCCATTGTTTTAAAATGCATGGAGATGATGGCCACGAAATGATTGACAAACGTCATCAAACAACCCAAGCGTGTTGATATATCTAACAACACTGAAACGTTAATTGATCATATATATATATATATATATATATATGTAAGCAGTACCAAACTGAACATGTTCTCAGAAATTATTGAAACTGATCTCTCTGACCATTGCATATGCAACAAAAGGTTTAGATAGCGCAAAAACGTCTTGCGAAACTCAGGTAAAACGCACTTATCAACAAATAATTTATATTAACTCATTATCATCAAGGATATAGACTGGCAAAATCTATTTCAAGAAAACGACGTGCAGCCACTATACAATATTTTTGTAGTAGAAAGGCTTAGTGGTGAAATTCGCGGACCAATTCTCTAATTAGGCGACAAATATTATTCATGCCTTCGATACAAATACTTCAAACGATAAGAACTGGCAACTTCAACAAAGCATCTACTTGGATGAAGCAACGGAACCAGAAGTTTATAAGATACCTGCTCTGTTAATTAAATGAAGAAAAAAAGTCCTAGAGCTGAGAATATTAGACAAGTTGATCTAAAAATTAATGCTATGTATCTTATTCCGGTAATCATTAAAATAATAAATCGTAGTATGAGCCAGTGCTATGTGCCAAGCTAATGAATAAGTCTATAACTCGCCGAATTTACAGGGCAAGGATAAAAGACCACATAGAAATTTATAGGCCGATTGCAGTTCTGTCAGCTGCAGAAAATTGTCTCGAACAAATAGTTGTAAATCGGATTAACTGTTTTATGTCTAAGGACAAAGTACTACTGACTGATACAACAATTCAAGTCGAGGTGACTGACATGATAAGCAAGAAAAAGCAAGTTAATACAATGTTCCACAAGGTTCCAATTTGGGTCCCATATTATTCATTCTTTTCACAAACGAACTGTTGAGATCATTTGAAAAAATGTATAGTCTATGCCTATGCCCAAGACATCGCAATCGTGGTTAAGCACAAACACTTGCATTTAAACATTAAAATATTGCAAGAAGAATGAATGGTGCCATGATAACAGATTAGTCATAAATGGAACCAAAACAAAGGTGATGGACTACCAACAAGTAAAGTCACAATTGAGGTAGCCAAAAGCAATAAGTACCTGGGAGTAACCATTGACGAACATTTTTTTGGGCATAAACACATTAATGTGCTGTATCTTTTACTAAAAAGCTCAATAAAGCTAGTCTACAGGGGTGATGTCATACGTTACCATATATAGGAGGTGTGCATCGATCTTAAGCTCATGGGTTTTCTCCAAGATCTACGGTGGTGTGAATATTTGTTCGATGGTGGATTTTCCTGCTTGTCTGCATCTTTATTAGCTGTATGTATTGTACGTGCTGGAATTCTTCGCCAAACCAAGAGTTTCGTTTCGCCAGAGAGCCGATTAGCCCGAATCGCTTATCGAATGTCATATAGGCCATAGTACCAGCAGTGTTAATAAAGACATTCCCCCTTGACAGCTTTGCATTAAATTCACCAAGAACAATTTTAATGGAATAGCAGGGCATTGCTCGTAGGTTTTGCTCAAGAGCTCATAGAAGCTATTCTTAATGTGGTCACCTTCGTCTTCTGTGGGTACATGCGCGCATATGTTGTTATGTTGCCAAATTAAGCCTCGATAGGATTATTACGAGGCACTCCTAATTCTTGCCTAAGTTGGCCTGTAACACCAACTCCGCATCCAAATAAGCGGTGCTTGTGTCGTCGATCACATCATGTAACTGCAGAGCAAACTCAAAACTTTGGCGCATACAGTGGTGCCACTCATTGCTTGCTTAGCACATTTTCTAAGTTGTAAATCAATATCAAAATTTTTTAATGCGTTTTTACACCTTCTTAGTAGTGTAAAGATAAAAAAATTTAAATAATAAAAAGCTGTCCTGTAAGAAAGAGTTTACATAAAAAAAAATTTAATAATGAAAATTTTATAAAGTACATAGATGTGCACTAGAAATGAACGTACATTTTATTGAGACTAAATGCGTATATTTTGGTTTTAAGCCTAGTTATATCTTCTATATATCTAATAGAAAGCGGCATGAGTTCCACGCGCGAATGGCATGAACAAAACCTTTGCTTTCGGATATGAGAGTGGCATAGTGCGGAAGAATCAGCACAGAATTCTAGATCTCTGAGAGGATACCGTTCGTATGCTCTCGTAAAGATAATTAAGTTGCTGGCTTAACAGAATATCTGAGAGTAGAATAAGAAAACGAAGCTGCAGGAAATTATCGAATATCATACCGAGCAAGCGTGTGGACACTCTGTCATGTCTACGCCGGCCAAAGAAATAACGAACTAAGTTATCAAATGCAAAATTTAGTTTTCGATTGAACGATTGAGTTGCCCACAAAGTTTTAGTTTTGAGAACACCATAAGTTTTCCCCACAACACTGGATGTATGATTTCCCCAGGTCAGCTTACGGTTGAATACCACACCATCAAGACTTTTGGCTGTTTCGACATATGCTAAAGAGGCATTGTTTAATATAACAGGAGGAACATACTCGTATGATAGGTAAATATTGTTTTAACCCTAGTTTACAGCACGTAAAATAAATCAATAACCATACCCGGGGTTCGTTTGAACCCCAAGCTTATAATGCACATTTAGTTGTCTGCCGAACCAAAGGAAATTGAAAGTAGAATTCAATTGAGAATGAACATGAACTATCAAATAAAGAGTTTTTTCTTGCTCTAAGTGGTCGAAAATGGATGGAAGAGCCGGAGGAAGAGTTTTATTTTGTATTCAAGGTAGTACTGTGTTCAGACCTGATAGAACTGCTGGCCCAATTTGAATAATGCATCAATTTCCGTTATTTTCAATTAGACTAAATGGACAAACGAAAAGATCATTGATGTCTTCAACAAGTTGAGTACGAGGCGACAAACTCAACGTGTTCGAAAGCACTTAACAATAAAAAAAAACTGGAGGTATATTAGCGAATTTTACTATACTTATATGTTGGAGCATTAACAGTTTAACACAGTCGTGTACGTACACCATGACACACTATCAAGAGATATCGTATTCTTAGAGCCGTGATGAATTACATACGTTTCCAGATACTTAACGTTTTCCTTCGTTTCGACAGTTCAAATGGTCCCCGAGGGGATTCGGGCAGTACAAATATTTTGTATGTATCAAATCAGACCCTTGTCAACAAACTAACTTCCATCTGAAAATCTAACAATCGATGGCAAGCCTGCCAAATATGGTTGAAGGTTCTGGTGGCTCAATGAGAGCACAACGGGATACCCGTTGAAATTTTCAATATAAAGTACACCGGCAGCTGTGATGAAAGTGCAGCGCTTGGATACGAGATGTTTTCAAACTGGATACTGAAGGTGCTTGAAAAAACACATCTATTCTTGGCACTATCCTAAGAAATATAACCAATAATTAACAAAAAAAAAAAAAAACCAAACATTGTTTCAGTAGAAAGATAAAAATAATATCATATCTCTATAATGTAAAATGTGTGGTAACTATTCGCTGCAAAAATTTGTATACGGAATAAAAGTCTATGTGCCAGATATGTGCCAGAACTATTTGTTCTTAAAGACCTTCTAAATTAAAACAATGAGCCCATCAAAATAAATAACAGAAGCAGTACCGGCCAATGTGTTCATCGATCTTTGGATTTTCTGTCCTTCGGCCTCTTAAATAAGTATAGTAAGACATGATACTGGATAACTACCGGACAAAAGGTGGAGTCGATATATCCAACCAGATGGTTTTCATGTATTCCTGTTCACGTCAAGCTAATTCCTGGCCTATGGTTGTATTTTACAACTTATTAGATATCAAAAAGGGACAACAAATTATTCAGAAATGATGAACTAATTGAACGGGCAGAGGAGCTTATGGAACTTGAGTTAGATGATCGTTAACGCCAGATGACAGATTTTCCCAAGAGCAGACGACAAGAAGAGAACAACCACGTGTGATGTGTGTGGAATTACCAATGATTCCAGAATGATTTTTCAAGTTTGCTTTGTGTTTTTTTTTCAGGAAAAAATTCCAGAAAATTCTGTTATATAGGAATTAACTATAACGGAAAAAAGACAAAATATGCAAAGAAAAATTTATTTCATTTATTTATTTATTTTTTCAACTCGGATCGAAAATATGATACAACAAGAAGTTATGTATAAGAGTTCAAACATGCGCTGGGCTTCAAACGAACCCCATGTTTTAAACTAGGGTTAAGAAATTATTAGTGATTCGGATTTCTTTCTAGATAAGTCATATACATTTGTTCATCATCCAGCTACATATGTAGCGCGTGTTTGGTGATGTTGGGTAGTTCATTCACATATATGGAAAATAATAGAGATCGCAGGATATAGACTTGGAGGACACCACGTGTATTAAATATTTGATATTTATGGCAAAATTTAAATTAGCCTAAAATCCTCCTCGTTTCTGCATTTTCGATTATATCGGAAATATGAAATTGAAAACATGGCTTATTATCAGAAGTAAGATAGGTAAAATCAGTTTAAAGAATAGTGGGTTCATCTGATCGAAACCAACTGCGTTCGACTTGACTGCAAGAATGCTTTCAACCACCACTGTGCTTTCTACTACCTTAAAAGTAAAAGGGGGAGTGGACACCATGGATTATGTGTTCAAAAACCATTTAGTGAATCTCTCATGAAATTTGAAACTGGGGGGACCGGTAGTGCATCACAGTCAATGTGAATCGCACATTTATTTACACCATTAGCGACTCCGGTTTTGCGAAGTTTTTCCATAGCTGTCGTCCGTTCAAGGAAAGGTTGAGAAGATTTGAAAATACTCAGGATTTCGCAGAACGTATTGCCATTACAACTTGATACATATCGTGATGTTCGTCGAACATCGAATCCTTTCCATCGGTTATAAGCTTAATTTCGCTTTAGCATTATTGAACGAATCTGGGGAGTGAACCAAGGCTTACTAGAGACAGCAATTTCTTCTACGACTGTAAAATAAGAGGAAAAATTAATGATTTCTCTGACCTATACACAACTCCAATAAGCAGCGTACTCTCTACCCCTATTATGTCAACAAAAAGGTACCTTTTATACTTGACACTTTGCCTATCATAAATTGGGACACTACTATCGCAATGAAGAATTTTGCATCCGTTTTACATAAATTATCCTTCAGAGGTCTTGCCACTCGTTGAAGCTTTAAAAGTGTTATGCACTATTTTTCTGGGGCAGTTTAATGTCTTTGAATTTGCTGTAACTCTCAGTTCAACAACTTTAAGTTTGATAATAAGCGGTCCCCTTTTTCTTCGGAGCAACTCACACCTTTTCTAATCTCTGATTAAAACGATTTGTTGTAAATCTTGCTTCAGATTTTCAAAGAAACGCTTTCTAATCAAACCAAGGGAAATTGTCGAATAAAACGAAAAAGAATCGAACAATGCTTAAAGTGTACTAATTATATCTTCACACTCAAGAGGCGACAGGAGACACCTGTTGCTTGCCAAAGTGATCGTAGGAAAAGGAATGCAATGAAAGCCAGAGACATAGCCGCTTGACGTTAAATTTTAGGGGACAAACAACAAATTTTTTATGAGGCAGTGATTTCAGATGTCTAATAAGAGGTTCTCTGAAGAAGGACGTACGGAAAAGAACGATGAAGGCTCTACCCAACCTATTGACTTATTCAAAGCTCAGGTCAATAGTTCTAAGACTGTGGCAAGGCAAAAAGGGAGGGTGACAGAGGAGCCCTTAATAGGCAAAGACAGAGCTCGCATCTCCAAAAATGGCCTCTCGTTCTAGAAGTTAAAATCAACGATTTTGCCCTCTGTGTTGGTGAACTGTGTTATTCTACCACTCAAAAACCAAAAAGTTGCATAACTTCAACAATAAGTTGATGATCTTACCGTTGATGATGTAAGCAAACGAAACAAGGAAACGACATTCGGATCAGCACGTTGAACAATTGGCAGATTTCTTTGACTGCTATCGTTAAGAATTCACTGCCATCCAGGACGTGCGATAAGATGGACCGAGAAAAAGGAGAATACAAAACTGTATCATCTACTGTGGGAATTGCCATAGGGAAGCGAAGCACAGCTTCCATAATTCATATTTTGAGATACGCCAGTCTTATTCAAGAAAACTTGATCTACCATCACATAAGGGCGTGTGTTATAACCATCTGCTTTAAGGGTAAATTCGCCAACATACGCCTATACCCCCACCAAAAGACAATAACGGCTCTACCAGCTTCTCGCCAAAATAAATGAGCAATATCTAAAGTAAAAGGCTAAAATCTTAATAGACGATTTCAACGCCAAGATATAAAAGAAAATCATTTTTGGCAGGACAATAGGCAGTCAAAACCTACAGGACTCCTCGTCTGGCAACAGACTGAAGCTCATATTTTCCAAGTGACACAACAAAGAAGAACTACTATGAGAAGTCGTAAGCCTGTCTGGATTCAGCACTGAACCAGGAGCCGCTTGAAACTCAGTAGTATAAAATCGCAACTGCTGCGATAAGCGGCATCGGCCTACTCCAGAGGTTAATAAAGACTCGATTGGAAAATTCACTGACGATCTTTTCCTATTGAAAATAGCTGTTCGAAGTGGCAGTACCTACATTGGTTTTGGTTCAGTTTTGGTTTGGTTGCCAATCAGTCCCAATACTAGGAAAAATTGAGACATCCAAAGTAGTAAAAAGATGTCGTGCATCCTAAGCAAAATAATACGTTTTGTTACGGCTTGCTAACTGACTTCAATTACATTTCGTTCAGCCACGAAATCAATAAGTCAATGTTTAAGGGGAAATGTCGTGTAAGCTGTACTTTCAAAAATATGTGTCCTTCTTACCGAGGTTGGCATAAACATATTCAAGTGCATTTAGGGTATAGTCCTTTAAGGAGCTCGTAGAAGCAATCTTGGAATGATCGTTCTTCTTCTCTGTCTGAGCGTTGACCTAAATGGACCTTAGGTTGTAAAATTAGGCCTGTACATCAATTGGAAGAAGGCTTTTGCTTACATGACTAAAGCTCGAGATTTGTTTCCCAAGTCTTCTCAACAATGCGACTGCTGTCGCATTTTCCATAGAAAATATCACAGTTTTAAACCCTTTTCTCCAGTTCACGATATCATACTTCTTGTATGGCGGTTATATTTTCTTTGTGCAACCGAGGTTTTCAGTTTATTTTTTTGCTTAGTTATGCAAAATTATTAGATGGTCCTCACATTTTTTTTTTCTTTTCTTTATAAGGTTGTGAGCCCTATTATAGACCAGGCCAGTACGATGCTACTGATCGAACAATTTTAGTCAGAATACGTAAGAATTTATTCGTGCTACAACCTGGCGGTAGGCTAAGCACTAATGCAATATTGGCCCAATCGCAAAGTCAAAAATTTTTCGAACAATCTCTGTTTACATACAAAGTGGAGTGGTGAACATCCAGACGAGAGCCCTACCACTCGACATTTTTCACGAAGTTTTGAGTAAATTATGCGAACTAACGACCGTTGATCACTTATAACATTTTCAATATTTTTTGCTTGAAGATTTGAAGCAATAAGGAAAGGTTAAGCTCTGGATTAGTATGAATGAACAATGAGTTTGAAGTTTGACTTTCCCGAGCCCACACGATTGCATTCAAACTCCCTTTATAAGCCTAAGTAAGGCTAAGCACTCTGTAAGCGAAAAACTGCACCTGCTACCTTCAAAGTTCTCAAATAAAAAAAGCAACCAATGGCTTGGTCGGCCAATTAAATCCCCTCCATATCATATACAGCGACTATATCAGATACAGCGACATTATGTTACCACCTGGGTATGAGAACGAAATACAATTTATCTGACAATCTTCATAAAAATAAATCAAAAAAATGCCATCTGTCCATTGTAATAATTTATTTAAATAATATGGATGCGGGATACACATACTGTAGCATTAAACCTTCCAACGGACTGCCATCTCCACCCGAAGAGATAGACAGTTTTGCCTGTCACGACATCGCTCTTATCATTGGAATATGTAAAATCTACAAAAAGCCATCGAAACAAATTTCATTTTCAAAAATACCAAAAAATCCCTGATTTATGTGCTCAGTTTTATTCTCTCCAAAGAAATTCGTTATCTAAATTATACTCACTTCAAAAGCGCGACATAAATTATGTGCATACTCAAAAACTCTTCGAAAACCTGAAACTGTACAGCCTCCCGACTAAATTAGGTCCAGGAACAATGTACAGAAAGAAACAAAAAAAAAACTGTTTTCCAAAAGCCCTGATAAAAGAGTCCGAAATCCATTTAAATAACAAATATTCGACAAAGTAATGTTGTGTCATTAAATCAGGAGAAATAAATCCGTTTTTGTCCGGAATAACAAAGGGCAACTCACTTTCTCTCTGGTCGATTCTCATCCTTTTTAATACGTACCTTTTAAAAGTGGAAAAGAATAAAATTCAGCTGAAAATATCTATAAACCCGATGGAGAATCTTTTGTATGGTACAAGTAACATATGTATGTATGAAGGCATGTTGAAAGGACTTAACCCTTGTAAAACAATGACAAACACTCGTTGAAAGTATCTACTAAGGAAGAGGATTTAGAAAACTTGAAACTTGATTTTTTTTTTCTGAACTGATCTGTGTATAAGGTTTAAACTTGAAACTCGTAAACTTCCTTTCTTCAAAAAAATGAGTCAGTAAGTATACTATATATGTAGGTAGGTACATTTTTATATTTTTTGATTTCGTATGAAATCTGGATGGTGGGTCTTCTTATTTATTATGTGAGGTCGCGGAATGTTTCTGGCTGATGGCAATGGACTTATGAATGAAGTACAATACAGAATCCAGTTGCTATTTGATGGTTAGTGCTTTTACGCCTCGAAGAACTAGAATATTCCAAGGGAAAGAAGAATCTGCAGGCGAATTACTCACAACGAAAGCAGACCTATAGCAGTCTCAAGCCACAAAAGGCGGATATACATATGTCACTCGTACTACATATGCAGATAGACAAAAGTTATTTAACGAAATGGACACGAATTGATAATTTAGTGACCTCTTGCCTATTGAATTTACGCAACGATCAGACCTTGTAACGAGATAATTTACACGACTTATAAATAGCAGTTCTTGAACCCTCATACGTAAGTAAACTTGCAGTGTGCGGTAGTAAAGCTAATGAGTGCAGTGAAAGTACGAGTGAGGCCCATTCTAAAATTATATTGTGGCCAAATATTGACAGAAAGGTCCTACAGATGAGAAAAGTATTTCACAACAATATAATGTTATACACTGGCGAAACACTCGACTAAACAGCACAGCTTATACGTTCAACTATGTGGCACTCGTGATATCGTGTTAAATCAATTGACGGTTTCTACATAGTTTCGATTTGGCCACTAGTAAAGATAGAGTTACAATGGCACACTGTATCAGGAGAGCCCCAATCCCTTAGGATTCCTTCCGAGCAGATGAAAAGCATCAATTATCAATTCCGCCCATAAAAACGGCGATTCTTATTCTCCCTCCTCTTATAGACCCATTCCAAAACTATCACCTCATGGTATACCCCGAAACACAAAAGCTTCTTAATGACCGATAGCAAGGTTTTTGTGGCATGTCTCTCCGAAAAGTAGAACCAAAGCGTACATTATTCTAGTGAAACCAAGATAGTTGCACTTGATATTTCTAAGTTATTTGGTAGAGCTTGGCAAGAGCTTAACATATTCGTTCCCGGACCCAAGTCGCTGCTTCTCGGCTGTAGAACGGGAACGGCAGAGTATGTTAACCTCATTAAATTCCGATATTATCTGAAATGTGTTGATCCTAGCTCCACTTACATAGCAGCACAATTCATTCCAAAAGGTGAAAGCGCAAAGACTCTTCTGAAGTCCAAAATAGAGAGGGCTACCAACTATATCATAATCACCATCCCAGCACTGCTCCTGGACTAGGACTATAGATGGGAGTCATTTCTATTTACTTCAGGAATGGATATCGAACTGAGGCTGTATTAATTCTTTCAGTTGAAGGAGGAGCAAGTTACTTATCAGCATCAAGCTCATTCTTCTTGTAAACTATTGGGTTTCTAGATTCAAAATCATACCTTAGGTCTGCACAAGGCGGTTAACAGATTCCTAATTGATCATAACTAAAGCACATCTATTTATGCCACTTAGTTCCTACAGTTTCGCGATTTTCCAGACATGAGTCGAAAGGGCCGGGTTACTGAGCCTTATAACCTTAAAAAGTGGCGTTCATGATTCTTGATGATTCAAGTGCGGGTTCTAGATCTGCTACAGATCCCCTCTCTAGCCACAACTTAGAGCCTTGCACCAGCTTTTGTATACAATTAGAGAGATCTTTGATCGCCAGCATCTAATATTGCGTGAGATGATCTTAAGGAGATGATCCGTGCTTTCCTGCATGATGGCCAAAAAACTGCCTGAAAGCTGCAACTTGACCAACTGCCACCGTTCAAGTGTAATCGAGTCATCGGTGCCACCTTCATCGATCACCGCGTTCGGTATTACGTCTTTTAGAATTTTGGTTAGACACCTCTGAGATGTAACGATGGACTGGAGGGTTTTGACGCTTTTGATTTTGGGCCTTTTGGGAATCGGCATGGTAATTTTGCGAACTCACTACTTTGTTCCGCAGTACATGCAGAATGGATCCGAGTTTTTTGATCATACGTACAGCATGTCGAGTTCTCATGTAAAGCACCTCGGAGGTGGTTAGTGACGAACTAATCCTCTTATTGCTCTCTGGAGAAAGGAATTTTCATAGTAGCAGAAACACCATGGTCTCCCACAAACTTGCTGCTTGTTGGGGTAGAGGAAATGGTTGCCACAGTCTTGCCACTTCTTATGGGTTTGAAGTTTGCCTCAGTAGAACTCCTTGAACAATTTGGGGAAAATGTAATCAACAAAATATCAAAATTTATTTTTGTTAATCGTAACACATTTAATACGAAAAGAACTAGCTTCTAAAAGCTATTATTGATAGTCTTTCTTGACATTTTGATAAAGACGACTTAAAACGTGCTGCTCGACAGCAAAAGGATGAAAGATTATAGTTTTTTCGGAGACTGTGACAACGAATAGCAGTTCTATGGACAAAGACTGACAAAGGGTGTTTTCATAAACGTCTGGCTTACTAAGACTAGACATGTTCATAAAGTCAGATTTTTGGTCCAATGAACCCAGATGAATTGCAGAAGATATGTTCATAAACGTCATAAATGACATCAGCGTCTGGCAGATTTTTGACTGCAAAAAGTGCGGGAGATAGAAGTAAAATATTAAGTGCGAAAAATGTAAATTTTTAATGGCAATTTTTTAATAAATTTTTTGTTTGTAATAAAATTTATCTTTTTTTAAGGGAAGAAGAAGCTGCATGGTGGAATGTGGCTAAAATTAAACTTTTAATTGAAAAAATAATTCTCATGGAAAAAGAATTCAATTCAGGAAAAAAGAAAAAAATCCCTCGCGGCGGCCATTTTTTTTTTTGTCAATTTAAAATTGTACTTCAGCAGGCCTGCACATGTTCTGCAGAATGAGTGCGTTCATAAATGTAACAAAGAAGAAAGACGATCGGACTAGCGCAGATTTCCGACGTTTATGAAAATACCCAGAATGCATGCTCTCCCGACAAAGTCAGGACAGCTCATTTCAAGGCTAAGCCCAAAAAAGATACCAGCAGTTGATAAATGTATGATGTATACATACATATATAGGTATATCAGCTTATATTCAAACTGTTGGCCAATAAAAGTACGCCCTAGGAATAGAACATCAGCAGTTTTTGTTCATCCATAAAGAAAGAAAATCCTTGAACTGCGCAACCACAAAAAATAATACTCGTTAGCATTAGGTAACTGCCTGCTGTATGTGGACGCCTTAATGACTTCGAAAGAAGGGTTCTAGGCCAGGAAAGTCACAGCATCCATAGAGATGAATACTATAGAGCCATGTCTAATTTAGACATCCATGGCAAGTTCATTCATCTATGTACGATGACGATAGGGAATTCATGAGCCATGGTCGGCAATGGCAAGACTGAGATCTTCAGTATCAGAAAAGGACTAAAACAAGGCATTGTCACGTACATTTTCAAACATCATTCTTGAAAGCAGAGACATGTTAACGGAGCGTTTGCCATTAAAGAAACAGGTGCGGAAGACAAGATGGGTTTAGCGGCTAACGAAAGTTATACAACTTACATTCTGTCAGAAATGAGGCGCTCACAACATCGCCATCAACGCGAAAGCGTCGTTACAATAGGCTGCAACACTAGAGTATCATACATAGTACGGGACTTTATCTACTGTCGCCCAACAACAACACAAACGCGGAGATTACGCGGAGAATCACTTTTGTTAATTACCATTTCTTTGGACTTAAAAATCAATCATCAGAGGTTTAACATTGATGAGATCGAGTAGATCGATAAGTACCTTAAACGAATGGACGAGACAATAAAACAAACTATGGACACTACAATACCGCGGTATAAACAAACGACTAACGAATATCTGTTCCGCAATCCCACTGATAGAAAAGTAGACTTCTGACAAGACTTAAAAACTTATACAGACAGTTTACAGACAGACAACACCCAGAGATTAGGACACTGAAGTCGTCGATTAAAAATATTCAAACATTAATCAAAGAGAATTACAGAATTGCTGTAAGTTTGTATTGGAACAACAAGGTACGGGCTGTAAACACCAGCAACCCGAATATGTTCCCGCAAATAAATAAACTATTTGGGAGAAAAAATCAAATCGACCTTCAGTGTCTTAAAATAGCCCGGACTACAGACAACGAACGGTTACTAACAATAGCAGGCATTGATACAAATGAGGCCGCTGATGATGACGACTTCTTTGTGATCGAGGATCCACAGGAGAAGGTTGAGGCCATAGGGGCGACTTTTCAGGAAGTATACAAAGCCAATGATATCATTTGCCCTAATTATGACCTGGACAATCGCGTCTTGGTGCACAACTTCTATATTCGAAATGAAGTAAAGAACTGGCGATCCGAGGGCTCTGGTTTCACCCGGTTCAGCTACGAAAATATGGCAAATAATGTCATTGCCAGAGAAGGTGAGCTACCCCCGTTCATTTCGAAGGAAGAACTCCATGAGATCCTCGATACAATCAGAAGTAAGAAATCAGTGGGGACTGATGGTATTCCAAACATCGTGCTTCGACATCTTCCTCTAGAAGCGGTGGACATTTATACCATCCTTTTCAATAATGCAATGAATAATGCACATTATCCAGCGCATTGGAAAACGGCGGTGGTGTACTGGTGCCTGCCTAGTTGACTTGGAGAAAGCTTTCGACACTGTATTGTTAGAAGGTCTTTTCTACAAGCTGGCTAGTCTGGGGATCAGTAAACCTCTCTTGTACATTCTTTATAATATGCTAACCAACAGACAGTTCATCGTGAAAAATGGTGATGTGACTTCTGTTGGAATATTTCAAATTAAAAATGGTCTTCGGCAAGGCGCGGTCAACTCACCGATCCTATTCAACATTTATACAAGCGACTTGATAGGTTCACTTCCCCATACTATTGCGTACGCAGACGACTTGATAGCGTACAGAACAGGTCCAAAAATTGAGGTCATTAATAGTCTCTTACAGCGTGACTTCGATAAGATAAGACGATTTTGCGATGACTGGAAGTTGAAAATCAACTTTCAGAAGTCGGAAACCATTCCCTTTAGGACGCCGTTGTCTGGAGCCTCTAGGGATACCAGAAAAAATTGGCGAAAGTTCTCGATCATTGGACAACAAGGACAGCCTCTTGCCTGACGAAATATAGTCAGATACCTTAGGATTTGGCTAGATCAGTTTCTGTATTTTAACAAAAATGTAGATGCTGTCTTTCCAGAGCTAAAGGCGCTTTTGCCCTCACAAAGAGACTGTTTTATAGCAGCCAACTCGATGCGAGGGTAAAGATAATCTGCTACATGGTATTTGGGTGTCCCGTGTGGTTCAATGTACGAGCAAGCTTAATGGAAAAGATTCGGGTGTTTGAGAGGGCTTGCCTTAGGGCTTGTCTTCGCGTGTACAGAACACCAGAGTCGGAGTACAAACAATTTTATCCTAATGATGTCCTTTACAACAGGGCGAACCTAATACGAGTGGACAACTTCGTAATTAAGCTGACTCGAGGGCACATTGCAAGAGCAATGGCCTCGACGAATAACCTGATATCCTTACTACCCCAATTACATTTATCATGAGAGTGTGCGCTCTAACGGCTTCGTTCCACCGGAAGCATTCCTCTACTTTGATCAGATAGGGTTGATCCAGGATAGATCAGCGATCCCGTTAATCTTCCATGTCGCTCGGACAGCTGGGGACAGGCGACTCAACTACAACAGAGACGTCGCACACGGCAGGGTGAATCGTCTCAGGTTCAGTAGGGCGGTGGGGAATTGCGATAAGAGGGATGTCGTTCGGCAGCACCAGCATTTCTGGTGGTTGAATGATGGGGAAGATGTTTCGTCGTCGTTTCCGTCAATTACGGACCAGCCTCACTAATGAGGCAGAGCTGACCAATCTATTTGCTCTGTAAATAGCGATGGCCAGCTTACATAGGTTTAGGTTAGCATTTAAGAAATATATATATATATTAGTACGAGTATATACAAAGTTATATACTAATATATGTATATTATTGTGTATAATGTCTATGTGTTTATATGTGTGTATTGTGTATTTAGGTTAGCTCGACTAAGGTTTATTTTAAGTAAGATATTAATTTTTTATAAAAAATACAAAATATTGTCCACATGCTGAGGTTTTGTTAACAATGTTTTTCTTAGCCTTAAGTATAGAAAATAAATATCATAAAAAAAATGTAAATGAAGTCGAAAGACATAGATATAAGAATTTAGAGTAGCTTAGAGTGCCTGTGTGGGGCCAGTAAGTTAGTATAAGATTGTTAAGTAATTGTAAGCTAGCATTTAAGCATTTTTTGTTAGAATGTAAGACGTAATGATAAGTAAAATAAAATGCGTTTAAAACTAAAAAAAACTAACATTGATGAAAGCGGATAAAAATGTTCTCGGTCCGTTGTCTGCATTCTTGGACAATTGAAAAGACGAGAGCGAACTCATCTTGTGTGGTTCTCACAAGTGAAAGGGAACGTCACCCAACTCGATGTGAGCAACTGAAGGCAGCTGAGAAAAGGCCGTGAGGTTGGAATAGTCGCAGTCGTAATTGAGTTGCCACAAGCCAATCTCTATAGTATAACAAATTAGGTCGGCGGAGGTTTATTAACTGCAAGATTATTAGATCTCTGAGCATGTATGACTACATCTATCTTTTCGTCGAGTCATCTTCAGTTAAGTCATTTTGTTATTCTTAAATTCTAGCATCAGTCGTCCGGTGTGCATTTTTATTAAAAACGTAATTGTTTACAAAACTTCATTTTTTTTGTCGATTTTCTGTCAACGATGTCATCACTGACATTAACCTCTCATTACCACAAAGAAAATCCTTGATTCAGCTTCCAGGCTTTCCTCAAAAACACAATCAAGTTCCAGCCTTGGAACTTTTCATTTACACAATTTTGTCAGAAAGAGTCACAACACAATTTTCCAACACATTAAGAGTAACAATAACTAGAAGCAGAAGAGTGGTTTTCCCCCTCAAATTCTTGCCTGAGGCTCTAGGACAAAGATATATCAAAATCGCCTGTCAAATCCTTTTATAAAACTTTGTTCACATTCACAGTTGGTTTGTCCTCGCCTGTGTGTGTCTCGTACATGTTTTCCTTTTACTTCATCAAGGTTATTTTAACGTGTGCGATGCTTCTCCAAAATGTTTAACCTTTGTAAGGACACTTAAGTTCACATGAATTCTAACTTCATTTTCCATTATCATAAAAAAAAAAGTTCAAACTTGGAGTCTGGAATATTTAATAAGTATCTATAGCGTACGAGTACGAGTATGTGTTTCAGATAAAGATAAATTAACAAAACAAAAAACTAGTCTAGAGCTAGCGCTTTTATGTTGTCCCTTTTTTTGTGTGCTTCTCAACTGCTGACTGACAGAGTTTTTTAAGCAATCTTGATTCAGAATTGTTTGGCAGTAGTTGCCAGAAAACTACACTTCAGTACTCCATTGAAAGGTTCAAATTTATGCAAGTGCCATGGTACAATTACTTGTATAGGTTTATTGTAAATGGACCTGCAAGCGAGGTGTTTTTGCAATTTACATAAAGAACCAAAACCAATTCCAAAATCCAAATTTTGATATGATGAAAAGCATTTGCCGGACTGTTAAAAAGTATACACGGAGTTGCCCTGACTTTTATTGAAAAATTTTGCAGCTTGAGCTACGTGATTAGTTTGAGCAGGTGAAGGAAAATTAGGGAGGAAAGAATGTTGTTGAACGTTGATTTTGAAAAAATTGCCAAAGGAACAAAGAGCTCGGCTTTGCATTCCCTAAACGGTTGCACGGCTTAGAAAATAATGAGGATATTTCAGAATACGTCCGAAGATCGGCTGTGGGTTCTGTGTACTAGACGTAGGTTTAAAGTTAAAGATTGCCTTCACTTAGCACTCTCATGACTTCTATCATGCATGCTATCTATAGTTTTTTCAGATTTATACAGGAAAGAGAAAGCTATCCTCGATTCGATGGGTAAACATTCGCGATAGAATCAAGTCATTGAACAAAACGTATGTCATTAACTTCACGATATGGTGTAAGGGTTTGTAAGTTTATCAGTTTAAGGCAATTGATCAGTTAAAGGAAGTCTCCTACAAAGAGGGGATAATACACCTTCACTGCTCAGATTACATGCAATGCATGAGTGCTTTGATGGATTTGATTTCAAAAAAACGCCCAGCAAGTTGAGAGTGTTGGATTGGAATTGTAATTTAATTTAATTGGTGCTGGGTTCGTGATAAAAACTGTTTTGCGTAAACCGATTCTTCCATTAAAATCTCCTATAAGTATGAGCTCAGTTGAGCTCAGATTGTTAAATAGATCGCTTAGCTTATTAAATTCACATAACCAATTGCTACACTTTATATAAACTGGTAATTGCCAGTATATAAATTAATTGCTTTATTCCCCATTTTTATTTCCAAAACATACGCTTCTTCAGTTTTTTTTTGAAGGCGACCATTGTCCCGCTTCCTATAACCAAAAAGTCCCCTTCGACTAACTCCATTATACAAGTTTGCTTTAACGCAAATAAAAACTTAAGTTCAGTCTGGAAGTTATTTTTGTATCCTGAATTGTCGTTGGGTAATTTGTATAGAACTTACGCTTCAAATAACCCCACAAGAAGCAGTGTAAAGGTGTCAAAGCGCATAACCTTGGAACGCAATCAACTTCTCCTCTAACCGAAATAATGCTACTCGTATCTTCAAATTTCGTACGCAATAAATTGATTGACTGATGGCTTATGTGGCCGGTAGCACCATCCTAGAGTTCGTCCAGACAGACAGTTCATTCAATTTTGGAAAAAAAAGTAGCCGGTCAACATGATGCGGTAACGTTCTCCATTCACTGTAACTGTCTCTTCAGCCTCATCTTGGAAAAGTACATGTCAATGATGCCGTAAACCCATACTCTGCGCAATACAGTGACTTTTAAGGGATGCATTGATTTTAAGAAAATTTTGGATGGGTTTTCCGGTCCCCAGAAGTGACAATTTTGTTTATTTGCGTACCCATCCATCTAAAAATGAGTAGATGGTACGAAGGCGTCAGTTGTTGTTTAATTTGGATTTTATAGGCGTGCAAATGAAGATCAACTTTTAAAATTCGCCGTAAAGTGCCATAAGTGAGGCCCACTTGCTGACTTCGGCGACGAATTGAGGTGTGTGGTTGGTTTTGAAGATTTTCGCTCACTGTGGTGATGTTTTGGGATGGCAACGATTAGTATAAGACCTCGTAGAAGTAGCATCTTCCGACAGGTGCTGGTTTTTTAAATGACGAGAATGAGCCTCTGCAGCCGAACATCTTGCAGCTCTTCTAATAAGTTTTACTTCACGACTCCCCGTGGCGCCATCTGGGAATCTCACTAGAGATTGCGAAGTGAAGGGGGCAAATGGCGAGTTTCCTGCGCCATAAATCAGGGTTAGTGTCGGAAAACCAAAACAGGACCTTATCCAGGCTACTCCGACATATTTGGAGCTCAGGCCGGTAAGGATTTCCAGGACTTAGTCCGCGTCTTGGAAAGGAGATGGTGGCGGATGAGCCCTATATGGGCCAACGGCAGCGCTTATATCCCGGAACGGCTTACTGGCTTCGGTGTAACCGACCCCTCGTCCTAGGGGCATTAAAAATGCAACTAGTCCTCCAGGTTGGGGGTTGTCCCGCCGGGGTGACTGCCCGGCCATTTAAAAAAAAAAAAGAAGAAGTTACGCAGCATCAACAAGCCTCGGATATGGACGGATCTACTGTTGAAAACCCACGCAAACGATTTAAGGGCAATGAGCTTCGGATATGTACGTGAAATGTTAGATCCCTCAATAGATCACGTGCAGCCGAGCAACTAGCGGAGGCCCTAGACTGCTGCAAAGCAGATATAGCCGCCATTCAAGAAATGCGATGGGATGGGCCGGACAAAAAGAAGATGAAGAACTGCGATATCTACTACGGCAATTGCTATCGACGGCAAAAGCAGCGTTTATTTGGATGCGGATTTGTTGGCGGAGGCAGACTAAGACAGGAAGTTATCAGCTTCCGGCATGTGAGCGAGCGCCTCGTAGCAATCCGCATCAAGTCTAAATTCGCCAACATTAGTCTTATATGCGCGCATGCCCCCATAGAGGAGAAAGATGACGACAGCAAGGATGCCCTCTATGAACTCCTTAACAAGACCTACGAGCAATGCTCTAGCCATGACATCAAAATTGTTCTCGATGAGGGTATCTTTAGTGGAACAATCGGAAAATATTGCCTGCACAACACCACCTCCGATAACGGATTCAGGCTAATCGACTTTGCGGCGGGGCGAAACATTGTCGTGGCTAGCACGCGGTTCCCACATCTCGACATACACAAGGGGACTTGGAAAACTCCTGATCAATCAACAGTCAACCAGATTGATCACATTGCGATCGAGGCAAGACACTCCTCCAGTATTATGGATGTCCGTACGTTCCGAGGAGCCAACATCGACTCGGACCATTACCTTGTTGTAGCCAAGGTACGGTTGCGGATATCCCAAACTACGCCAAGACAAACTAATTCTGTGAGAAAATTCGTCGTCAGACGGCTACAATCGCAAGAGATCGCCAAGTCCTTATCTGATCGAGTGTCTCTTAATCTCTTAAGAGGTCCAATACCGCCAGCATCAAGCATCGAAGACCATTGGAAACACTGCCAAAACGCCATCAGAGACGCCGCTTCTGATGTGCTGGGTTTCACTCGTCCACCAAAACGAAACTCCTCGTTCGATGATGAATGCCGGCAAGCAAATGCAGCTAAGCAAGATGCTTGTAAAGCAGCGCTGCTTAGAAGGACCAGAGCTGCTCATGAGCCCTATGAGCGGAAGAGGTCAGACGAATACCGGCTTCTCAGGAGGAAGAAGAAAGAGCATGAGAAGTGCGCGATCGAGAAAATTGGGAGATGCTTCTCCAGGAATGAGGTTCGGAAGTTTTACCAAAAGGCACAAATAACATGCCACGGAAACAAACCCCAAACCGAAGCCTATAGAGATGAACAAGGGAACATCGTAGTAAAATTCAAATACTGGAAGCAAGTCTGTGCAACTATTAGCGTAGGCAATAACATTTATATAATTTGTAGCACTCAGAGGGCATTAACCTGTTAATTTGCTAATATTAGAGCAGAAACCAAGTATATGCTGTCAACAAAAAAGGACACTTAACGTCGGCAGAGCCTGTATTTTTGTCTTGTAGGTGCGCATGCATCGAACTTGTACATAATACTCTTTCAACCAGGATCCTTTCTAGTTATCACAAAGTAAAAACAGTTTTTAATCGAGATAGCAAACTCATCTATCAAATATCATTTGGTTTTTGATTTAAAATTCCCAACGAATCGCTTGACATATTATGTCAGAAGCCATCATTTCCCTGTAACTCAAAACAGTCTATTTTCCCGCACGTTACCTATTCTAAAAAGTGTCACAAAAGAATGAAAATGAAAAAAATTTCTTATAATAGCAGCTTTAGTTACTTTGACTTTACAAGCTAACGTGGCACTTTTGAACTCTCCAGATGAGCAAGGGTTTTCTTTCATTTCCAGATTCAAAGCAACAATATTTTAACATACACGCCCGTATGTGTATTTGTAAGCCCACTATAGATTTGTTAAGTGTATGGTAATCGTATTGGGTTGAGCGTCTCTTCTCTGCAGTCGTGTCGACATTTTTCAATGCTGGCTATTTCAGTGTGCACTTGACAAGCGACGCAGCAAAATAACGTTTCAAAGGCCATTCAAAAGCTCTATATAAAGGCAATCCAACGTCCTTTTTATCAGGTCAAGCAGCAACAGCAGTAAAAGCAGAAACATTCTACAGAGGGGATATAACTAAATATATCTTTTTATGACCATCTCCGGTGTCTCCAAAATCGTCACAGGCCAACATAGAGCCACCGGCCGGTCGTTGTGTATACCCACATAGTTTCAGGGTACAACAAAATTGGGAATCCTTATAAGAGGATATGTCGTTCTTCACTCTATGCAAGAAAAAGGAAAAAGTCCTATGTACTAGGCTGGAATGTGTCCCTCCCCTGTCGGGGTATATTAACCTTTAAAGTGGGTAATGCAAAGTGATTTATCAATTAAATTCAGGCACAGAGGCTTTTCTCCACTGGGAAAACGTTCATTGGCCTATTTAATGGATGACTGCTCCAAGGATAATAGACGTGTTAAAGAAGAAATGCCCAAGTAATAAAGCTTCCCTTGTGCCTTTGTCCATAAATTAGGTAAATCTGTGGGAAATCTCTGTGTAATTTATCGTTCTAGACGTTGACGGTAATTCTCCAATTCAAAGGCATCCTGGGATTTGCTACAGCCGTATCTCCCGTTATTCAGAATGGCAAAATATATCTCTTTAAGTCGTAATGTCATTCAGATTTTGCTTTGGATACTTGGTGTATCTAATACCAGGTAGAATTACAAAATCGCAGATGAACCAAAGCAAACTGAACTCATTCCATTACTTGATGCTAATTTATCCTTCTACACTCCGGTCGAACCTTTTCGTCGGTCGTTCTAACGCACTTCACCAGAGTTCTCATTTGTACGACTTTTGTAGTAGGAGTTGTATTATTTTCTACGATCCCTCCACTATTATCTAATTCACCTTAAATTGTAAGTGAATGTTAGAAAATAAAGAACGATATCGGTAGCGCTTTGCAATTTTGAACCAGATGCACACGCTACAGTTTCTCTGAGATACTCTCCTGTAACCTAAATATTGATTTATCCATTTCCAGCTCTTACTCGTATGGCAAGAAGCGGCAGGGTGTCGTAGCCCTTAAGTCAGAAATAGGCCTAATCGCCACACAAAATTTTGTTCTAAAAAAGAGGATCTTCTGGGAGCTTTTTAAGAGTCCAACGATTGAAACGGAGACTATTCGGAAGGTCAGCCGGCTTCAGCACAAATTAAATTTTGTATGCTTCTAACTAAGATCTTCACCTTAAAAATCCCAAGCTTTTGGAAACGACAAGCCAAGCTGTTGAGAGTGGCGTAGAATAGATTCAACACCTTCATCAGGTACACTCTCCGCTACCGCCGCCGTATTTTCTTCACCACGTGCAAGATGTGGTCTATTTGGTTGCGTATTATCAAAAACTAAAATTAAATTTAAAATTTATTGATGTTTTAGCGAATTGTGTGTCCTGTAGGCCGATTACATGAAGCATAAGTTGCTCTAAGCGCATATTTTCGATTATTTTCGTAATACAGCTGAGTCGTTTGTAGACGATGTGGCGAGCTAAGTTCTTACTTACTTACTTTACTTTAGGTGGCGCTACAGTCCGGGGTGGACCTGGGCCTCAGTCAACAAGCTTCTCCAGTCAGCTCGATCCCTGGCTAGCTGCCTCCAGTTTCGCACGCTAAGTTGGCTGAGGTCCTCTTCCACTTGCGTGCGCCACCTGAGTCTTGGCCTTCCTCTACTGCGCTGTCCCTCGGGGGCGGATTCGAAGACTTTTCGGACCGGAGCATTGGTGTCCATGCGCTCTACATGACCCAGCCATCTCAGTCTTTGGATCTTCACACTTCTAGCTAGGTCCATGTCGCTGTACAGTCCATATACTCGTAGTTCGTCGTTGTATCTCCTCCTCTACTCACCGTCAATGCAGACGGGACCGAAGATCGCCCGAAGAATTTTTCTCTCGAAGCAACCAAGAACACCCTCATCCATTTTTGATAATGTCCATGCCTCTGCGCCATAGAGCAGGACCGGGATTATTAAAGTCTTATAAAGGGTGACTTTTGTTGTCCGAGAGAGGGCTTTGCTACTCAATTGCCTTCTTAGCCCAAAGAAACAGCGGTTGGCAAGAGTTATTCTTCGCTTGATCTCGGCGCTGGTGTCGTTGTCTGTATTTATAGCAGAGACAAAGTCCTTAACTACCTCAAAGTTATATCTGTCGAGGGTGACGTTCTGCCCGCGACGTTGGTGTTGGTTGTCCTATTTGTCCCTCATTGACCGCTAAACCCATTTTCGCCGCTTCCGTCTCAATACTCGCGAAGGCGCCACTGACATCACGCTGCTTTCTCCCGATTATGTCAATATCGTCGGTGTATGCGAGTAGTTGGACGGACTTTTGACAGATAGTGCCTCTTGTGTTTGCTTGTGAGTTTTGCACTAGTCTTTCAAGTACGATGTTGAAAAAATCGCATGACAGCGCATCGCCTTGTCTAAATCCTTTCTGGACATCAAAGGTCTCGGTGAGATCTTTACCGACCTTGATGGAGCAGCGTCCATTCTCCATCGTTATCCTGCACTGACGGACGAGTTTGGCAGGGATGCCAAAACTAGACATTGCTCTGTATAGCTCGTTTCGATAGATGCTGTCATACGCGGCCTTAAAATCGATGAATAGGTGGTGGGTATCGATCTGAAGCTCATGGGTCTTCTCCAAGATCTGCCCTAGTATGAATATTTGGCCGATGGTGGGCTTTCCTGGCCTGAAGCCACACTGATATGTTCCTATCAGGTTGTTGACATACGCCTTCAGGCGTTCACACAATACAGCAAATAAGATCTTGTAGGCAGTGTTAAGAAGACTGATGTCTCTGTAGTTAAGTTTTGATGCAGTCCAAAGGGTATCCTTATCCGTATCCTTATCCCACTAACAATGCTGAGGTTTCAACTATCGGGCATTTTTTCGTCCGACCATATTATAGATGGGTTTGTGTGTGCTTCTGAATGGCTATGTTTATTTCATCTAAAATGAAAGGCGCATCCTGCCTAACACCGGTATTTGGATCGTCATCACCTTTATACAGTTAACAGAAGTGATCATTCCAAATCCTAAGCACTGCGACTCTGCTCCGATGTTCCCTTGTTCGTCTCTACAGGGTTTCGCTTTGGGTTTTATGTCAGTGGCATGTTTTTTTTAACTTCATTTCCCTCCTGAGAAGCCGGCGCTTGTCTCTCCTCTTCTGCTCGTAGAGCCCATGAGTAGTTCTAGTCCCTTTATACACGATCATTTTGAATGCATTTTACTTAGCAAGTTAAGTAGCCGAGTGAAATCCATTCTCTTATGGATTTTTGACAATGTTGCCACTGGTATTAAATACTTGATACTGGTTGCCAAGCCCCATTTAAGGGCGGCTCGTTCGGAAGGGGACTTAGAGGTATTCCTCACCAGTATGAGTATGACATGGTAATAATTCGAGAGTCCTTATTGCCCTCTCGGAACATTCGAACATTAGTAGTACTCCGTACTCCAGCCGAGCCTTGCGTAGGTCGCGATGTGATCAATATTGTTGACGGTTGATCCCCGTCAGTACATTTATGAATATGGCGACGAGGGAACCGAGGTCTAGCTCCGTCAATGTTTGTCCCGTCGCAAAGTCGATTATCAGGAGTGGTGTCGTGGAGGGTATAGTTTTATGCCAAATTTGCCCTCCCTTGCTAGCTTTGCATCGAAATCGCCGAATACAAGCTCAATTTCAACGCTAGAGCATAGCTCGTAGGTCTTGTCTAGGAGCTTGTTAAACCTGTCTTTAGTATTGTCATTTTTCTCTCTCGCTCTCGGCTCTCCGATATCTTTAATTTGAGTTAAAGATTAAAGCAAAGTGATGAGCAGTCATGTAACTTTTTCAACATATTGTTGTATTTGAGAAAATTGTGCAGCAATCGTTATTCAGCTTTAGGGGCACAGTTTCGAGTGGACATTAGCATGGGTGGATAAAGGTATCCTTGACCGTTTTGAGTGCAAAACTCTTCTATTGATTTTTAGTTTGAGTCTATGGCGTTTGGACTGATTGGATGATTTAATGGATGTACTATGACAGTGATCTGGTCAGAAAAGTGTACATTACTCGCCTAAGATGGTCAGTTCATGTCGAGCGAATGAGCAATAATGCTCAATTCCGCATGAAGACCTCATAAATAACACTTGCAACCAATTTAAAGTGTGCTTCTGGTGTCGGATAGCCACATATTGCGTTAACTGGGTATTTCTATTGGTTGAAACCCAAGTTCATCTTGGACCCTATCGTAATCGAAGAAAGTATATGGGTACGCGACTACAAAAATAGCCCAGGTAGCCATATACATACCTACAGTCGTACCAATCATGATTTTATCCAACAGTTCCATCTGGCAATGTCTCAAAAAGAGTTATATGGGTCTGGGGAAACACCCTTTAAAAGCTTACCGTGATAGATTTGCAATATTGATGGACTTCGTTGTTCCAACATTGATTTTAATAGATATGCCTTGCTGGGCAACTGATTGATTAGTAGTAAAATTGTGTGTTGGGTGGTGATGAACAAATGCCAAGAAATAGTAAAGTGTGTACAGGGTCTTCCGTAACTTTTATTCACAAACATACATTCACGACAACACTGTTATTATGGGGATAACTCATATAAATGCGTATTTATCTAATACACATAAAGGTTAAAAAGCCAAACTTTCTTCAATCGTTTACATATATGGTATGTGTATGTAGATACATATTTATTTGCACTTTTGCTAATATTACTCATGTTGTTGACTGAGAAGGGTATAAGGGCCATCCATTTAGTATTCTATTCTCCAGCCGCATTCAGAAGGAAAGGACGATAAAAGTATTATTATTAATACTTCTATGCATATAGTATCTACTGCCTTTCGCCAAGGAACTCCTTCATTTCAGCCCCCATTTTAGCCATTCATTTTCGCTGGCAGGAAATTCATTCTTTGGTCATAAATCAATAAAGGAGTAAATGGAAACACGAAAACCGGGGCCAAGCAATGACTTAGAAGGAGAAGTAATACTCGTACCGATACAAAAAAAAAAAAAAAAGGAACAAAAAACACTCGGAATTGATTTAATATTTTGCTTTTATGATACCTTCTTTTGAAAAGGAACTCCAAAGGCAAAAAAAAACCGAGTGATTTCGCTTTTTGCCTTTGTCTCTTGCTTTAGTGTTATTCGCTTAAGGATTCTTTGATTTAGTGCTTTTGGTAGAAAATAAAATTTTGTGGAGCATATTCTATAGATAAATCTTGCGTAATGTAAGGATATCTTTTCCTTTCTATAAGTTAGGATTTTTTATATTTATTTTTTTGCCTTCAGTTGGCATTTGGCATTGAAAAGCTGTTAAACGAGTGAGCAAGGGGTTGGCCTTTAAACTGAGCTCTGACTATAAAATTCGCAGTAGGTATGGGGGAGGAAGAAACAAATCTTACTTAGACCTTTTATAGATCAAGTTATACATACCGTGGGGAGTGGGATGTGGATATGGCATCTATAAAGTGAAATTGACGAACCTATTGCCATTTATCTGCATCGAATGGGGTGACATTTTTTAGTCTTCAAAGGGAGGATGAAAATGCCCTTTTCTTTTGTGCACATCTGTACTTTCTAAAACCCGGAAGTGATAAAATCAGCGGAACAGCTCACTTGATAGATAGGTATAAAACCAAGTTATTGGGTTATTTGGAATTCATGAGAACATAAATGAATGAGCCTATAACGAGTAAATGTGGCAAATTTACTACTCCCATCACCTGGCATCAGAAAAGCCCGACAAGTCAAATCACATCATAAGCCCTGTGATATCGCTGATGTCAACTTGTATGCCAATGTATTAAAGTTTCTATGGAAAGTACAGAGTTTTTATATTCTAAAAATTTAGAATAGACCTATACCATTGTCTAGTGCGAAACTTTGACAAGATACTCCATTTGAGTCATCTACCATAAAGTAGATCCTTTAATCGGCTTAAGATGAGCCGTATAGTGATCGCTTGGTGCCTCGAGATTTCATCAGCTTTTTAAAAGAGGAGGGAGAGTTACATGTATTTCTGATAACCGGCTGCAAGTAATAAATTAGTATTGTTGCCACTACAATGTCGAGTTAAGATCCCTATTTTATATAATAACAAAGCCTCCCTGGCCCGAGAAGACTTTGCCGCATTTTCATGAAAGAAGCTGAGAGGAATACATAATCTAAAAATTGAGCAAATTCTCGTTACTCGAGCTATATGGAGCTCTTTTGACATTAATAAGAGATCCTGAAAATCCGATCAAAAATATTGGGTAATACTGTGACGCAACTAGCGTTGGTGGTATAGACTGTTATACAGTGGATAGGTCGGGCTTCGAAAAGGAATGAGTGTCGGAACTGCAACACAAAATATTCAGAACGGTTATTCGAGTCGTACTTCTGCTCTAAGGATCGTTAAAAAGTGGATAGATAGACTTGGAAACGATGATATGACCTTAGGCGATCAATCCCATTCTGGATGGCCTCTGAAATTGATGGCGAAATTGCACGAACTTTGAGCTTGACATACACGACAAACACTTTCGTGCGATCTGTTCGTGTTCGAGGTCTTGTTCGCGGTTTTTGCTGCTGTTCACGAACCTATCCAATGTTTATGAAAAATTTCAAACTTTGTGGACTTGTTCGCGAACATGTTTGCCGTGTATTGGGCTGTTTGCGAGCATATTCATTCGTTCGCACGCATGCTCGTTGTTTATGGCTTTGTGCGCAAACATTTTCTTGTTTAAATATATTTTGTTGTGTGTACATCAGCGGAAGATAAAAAATGGCAAGTTTTAGCAAAACGTTTCTTTTGGAATTTATCAAAATTCTTACAAATGAACCGGCCCTATACACCCAATGTGATGTTTATAAAAACAAATCATGGAATAATATACTGTCCAAATAATATATAAAGATATTGAAATCTATGCCACAATTGACGACGTTAAAAGAAAGGTGAATTGCAAAAAGTGCGCAAAAGCGAGAAATCTGGAGCTGGCGCCGACGAAATTATTGCTTCGAACAGTTGTTGCTCCTGATGGGCTCTAAATCTGTTTAAAGAATATTTTCATCATTTTGTATTGTTCCAGAGCCTAATTCTATTGAATTTCTTAAATAAATGGCTGCATTTCTTTTTTTAAATAATCGTGCAAGTAGCAGCATGTTAGAACTATTAAAGATGCCTTTTCTGGGCACAAGTTGATGCTGGTGTGGAGCACCCTAAGGCGATTAGCCAAAATTCCAAAAGCGTTTTCCACAATACGTCGGGCTCTGTAGTCAAAAATTTGATAATTCATTGGTTAAGTTGGAGCGGCTGCATGGCTTCCTCATATTTTCAAGCAGAGAAAACGCATCGTCCACGACAAAAACAAATGTGAGAGACATTGTTAACTTGTGTGGCTGAGGAAAGTAACCCCAGGGTTATACAGGACTTCTTAACAATCGGGATTTATCACTGTGTTGGTTTTTTTTTCCAATGTGTGGTTGTTAGAAAATCATTTTGCGTTTTGTCGACAACCAGACGGTTTAATCTGTAATTGAACGTAATCAGCGGCGGAGGTAAAGCGGAAAAAATCATAAAAAGATGCTGAGAAAGCAAACAGACAAAACAAAATGAGATATTGGTACATATGTATGTGGACAAATCCATTTTTATTAACCTCATCTAGATTTGAAGCGTAAAACAATATTTTGGGCAATTCGCTATAAGGTGATGGGTATTGGGTATATTCACCCTCAAAATTTAAGGAATAAAGACTTGTTGCAGGTAGAATTACATGTTTGAAAATGAAAAGAAAATTTTAAAAAAAATCCACCTGCACTGAGAATTTCAAAATTTTCACCCTAAAAGTGAAATGAAATCGTTTAAAAAATGAGAACCTTAAAATGAGACAGAAGAAAATCTGAAGAAGAAAGCAACACACAAAATTTCTCAAATTTTAGAATCTTCGAATCACGAGCAAAATTTCGGCTGCCAGTAGATCGACAATAGACTGAAAATTTCCTCTCTCGTGTGCATGTACTCAACACATGTAAATATTTCTAGTTTCAATTGCGTGTGTGAACGTTAGGTAACTCGGTCTCTCGTGTACAGATACACATCCTGATAGTTAAGAAGTCCTGTGTAACCCTGGGGTAAAAGAGGCCGTGATCCCACATATTTTTTAATTTCGATTGTACGAAAGCACCTGCGTCGGAATTTCTACGTTTGCACCGACTTCCACTGCAATGAACTTGTATTTGGCATTCACTACTGCCATCATCACTACACTGAAAGTCTTTTTATAATGAAATAGTATGACCCTGATTTTTATGACTTCTTGATGTGCACGTGTTTGCCATCTATAGCTCCAATGCAGTTGTTGTAGTGTTTTCCAAAAAAATAAATATTTGATGATTCAGTATTCCCGCAAAAAGCTGTAGAGTATATGGAAAAATCAAGCAAACAGCAAAAAAAAAGCACCTAATTGAGGAAACACTGATACATGGACACTTTAGAAAGCTCTCGTATTCGAGCAAAATTAACATTGCAGTACCACAATACGCTAATGTTAGGACTCCAGTTGTGGAAAGATTTATCTGCTCAACACCTATGACAAACTCGCGAAGTTCATCATTATCGTCAAGTACGAGCACCTAGTTAGAAAATCAGAAAGGGCTTCATGGCAGAAGTATTGCGAATTTATCGCGTCTACACTTCGGTGAGTTTGCGATGGCGGCCTTCCTCGATATGAAAGCAGCCTTCAATAACGTGAAGGCAGCGCCATCAAAAGCACTCTAGTCAACGCAAATATTAGACAGGGCATCACAGATTAGGTTTTCAACATGCTTGTAAGTAGGGTTATAAACTGTTCCATTGGACAAGGCTTGGCTAGAATGTTAGTAACCAGGGGAACCACTCAAGGGGGGGTCATATGGCCACTTCTGTGGGTGCTGGCTATCAATGACAACCCCAAAGAGCCAGTCCAGGGAAAATAATTAAATATTTTAGGTGAGATAATGGAGGTTGCCCTAAAGACGATCAGCACTTGGGCACACAGCTGTGGTCACAATACCCACCCCTCCAAATCGGAACTGGTTCTTATAACCAAGATACGGCAACTAGTATGGTAGAAAGCAACAAATAAGAAAACGACTTACGGAAAATTAAAGGCGGTTCAAAGAACGGCTTCCATAGCCCTTACAACCCTACGTTGAGTACCACCTATACAGCAGCATTGGACACCTGTCTGCACCTAACACCGCTTGACTTACAGATCAAAAAATTTGCTGGCAACATTGGGACGCGACTTAATAAATTGGATCACTTCAGGAGCAGCAGATTCGGATACAACACGGTGCTAGCGGAGCTACTGCTAGGCAATCCAATATTAACGGATGAAATTCCTTCCTTTGTCGACTTCGACATTCCGTATGATATAATGTATCCGGAGACAGGCCGAATGAAATTGCCATTTTCACAGATGGCTCAAAAACAGAGGAAGGAACAGAACAGAAGATCAAGAACTAAGAGTGTCTATTAGATTGCCAGGTACACGCAGTGTCTTCCAATCAGAGGTTCTTGGTGTCCTCAGGGCGGCTGAGCTTATGCAGATGATATCGGTATCTGGAAGGGACATCGCTATCTACATCAACAACCAGACTGCTCTTAAGGTAATAGTATCGTCCAACATCAACTATGATATAGTCAGGAGCTGTCGTACAACGCTTAAAGTATTATGCAGTTAGAAGTGTGAGAGACTGTGCTGTGTGCCTCGATACTGCGGTATAGAGGGAAACGAAAAAGCGGATGAGCTTGTTAAAAGAGGAGGTCAACTCGATAATAGTAAGGCTGCCTACATCAAACCACAACTTTGCATAGTAAGGGGCAATATCGAAGAAAAAACCATAAAGACGGCTAACCTAAGGTGGTCGAGTATTGAAGGCCATAGGATATCCAAGGCTGATGGATGGTCTAACTGCCGAGCTCGTCAAAGCGGCAGGCAACGACTTGGTAAGGAACATACACCAACTCATCTGTAAAATATGGTCGGTCGAAAGTATGCCCGATTAATGGAACGTCAGTGTTGTTTGTCCGATTCGCAAGAAAGGAGACCCTCTGAATTGCGCCAACTACAGAGGCATCAGTCTCCTTTACATCGCATACAAGATCTTATAGGCGTACTGTGTGAACGCCTGAAGCCGTTCGTCGACAACATGATAGGAACATATCAGTGTGGCTTCAGGCCAGGAATGCCCACCATCGACGAAATATTCACACTACGGCAGATCTTGGAGAAGACCCATGAGCTTCAGATCGATACACACCACCTATTCATCGATGTTAAGGCCGCGCATGACAGCATCTATAGAGAAGAGCTATACAGAGCAATGTCTAGTTTTGGCATCCCTGCCAAACTCGTCCGACTGTGCAGGATGACGATGGAGAATGCACGCTGCTCCATCAAGGTCGGTAAAGATCTCACCGAGACCTTTGATGTCCAGAAAGGATTTAGACAAGGCGATGCGCTGTCATGCGATTTTCAACATCGTATTTGAAAGAATAGTGCAAAACTCACGAGCAAAGGCAAGAGGCACTATCTTTCAAAAGTCCGTCCAACTACTCGCATACGCCGATGATATTGACATAATCAGGAGAAAGCAGCGTGATGTCAGTGGCGCTTTCGCGAGTATTGAGACGGAAGCGGCGAAAATGGGTTTAGCGGTCAATGAGGGCAAGACCAAGTATATGCTGTCAAGCAAAAAGGACAACCAACACCGACGTCTCGGAAAGAACGTCACCCTCGACAAATATAACTTTGAGGTAGTTAAGGACTTTGTCTACCTAGGCTCCGCTATAAATACAGACAACGACACCAGCGCTGAGATCAAGCGAAGAATAACTCTTGCCAACCGCTGTTTCTTTGGGTTAAGAAGGCAATTGAGTAGCAATGCCCTCTCTCGGACAACCAAAGTCACTCTTTATAAGACCTTAATAATCCCGGTCCTGCTCTATGGCGCAGAGGCATGGACATTATCAAAAATGGATGAGGGTGTTCTTGGTTGCTTCGAGAGAAAAATTCTTCGGGCGATCTTCGGTCCCGTCTGCATTGACGGTGAGTGGAGGAGGAGATACAACGACGAAGTGTATGGACTGTACAGCGACATGGACCTAGCCAGAAGAGCGAAGATCCAAAAACTGAGATGGCTGGGTCATGTAGAGCGCCTGGACACCAGTGCTTCGGTTCGAAAAGTCTTCGAATCCGCCCACGAGGGACAGCGCAGTAGAGGAAGACCAAGACTCAGGTGGCGCACGCAAGTGGAAAAGGACCTCAGCCAACTTAGCGTGCGAAACTGGAGGCAGCTAGCCAGGGATCGAGCTGGCTGGAGAAGCTTGTTGACTGAGGCCCAGGTCCACCCCGGTCTGTAGCACCACATAAAGTAAAAGTAAAGTAAGTGCAGACCTGTATGGCCTCTGAAGAATAGATATTACCAAACTCACAAACATAATTATGTAAATATGTAAAACGACGTAACGATGTAAAACGAAAGAAATAATTGAGTGTTCTTCACAGTGATTTTTATGGGAACTGTCTTATAGTAGAATACAATAGAGTGCAATATTTATCTAGTAACCACTTTCGGCATCTAAATTACCTCTCTATGAAGACTTCTTTTGTGCAAATAAAATCCATTGAATTGAAATTGAATTGAAATCGGCAAATTTACTAAGAAATTTTTTTGGATTTAGAACTATGTTAACTAGGGTATCTCCTTCCCATGCTCTTCCAATGGTATCCCAATGAGCTTATAAATAATCTACGTTCATTTCAAAGAAACCCTACTCCGGTGCACACGATAAACTTAACTCAGCCATCACTTATAATTCAGAGTCCAAATAACCGCCTGCATTTTCTACTGTCTCCGACTATAGCATCATTCCGAATCACAACCATCTTAAAACTCTTATCTATCACCATAGTGATTCGAAGTCTTATTTTAAGTATAAGCATCCTCCCATGTTCTTGAACATTTTCAATCAGAAAACGACGGTTGTTGTTCTCTCTACCCCATAATCATTTCCCAGCCATTCTTTTGCAAGAAACAGTTTTCTTTAATCCTTTCATCCCCATCCAAAAAACCAGAGGAATATAAATAAGATCTCACTGCTAACAATAACAAAAACGAGCTTTTGTCCTTTGCAGCAAAGACAGAGAGTCTTCAGAAAATGCATTTAATTGCTGTAATCCTCAAGGCTGCCAATTAAAATGCTCGATTATTTAAGATTTTCATTCAACAAAGGAAAAGGGAACAAACGAACTAAAAACGAAAAAAAGAAAAAACAAAAACAAAAGAAACTCGTCCGCGAATAATCCTTTAATGCCAAACATTTCAATCTTCTTTACGATTTTCGTCTTAAAACTTTGTAACAATTCTTCTTTCAAAGAGAAAAGACCAAACCAAATCATCACATCCCTTAGCCCTTAACAGCGCTTCAATGAAAAATGTTGAAACAATATAAGTAAATCCGATTTAAGAACTAAGTAAGATGCATTTTCGGGAATATGTCCTTTCAATCATATGGTATGTCTCGTTTCAAAATCGATTCTGAAAACTTTGACAAAAGATTCACCAGGTCGATATTACCTTGAAAGTCCTTGTGGATTTTTTTCAAATCTGCAATTACCATTCAAGATATTTTCAATTGGAAAATCTGGTCAGCTTGTAAGGGAGATATTTCACCAAATGGAACCGGACAAACTTTTATCGTTAGCTTCATTAAGTGATTTCCAAGAAGTTTATCATCTTTTGTTGATTTCGCATAGACGAAACACCCAAAAATGCTAACATACATACATTCTACATCCACAAACAACAAAGGTAAAAAACAAGAGAAGCAAACAAATTTTCCTTGGTCCTTAAGAGTGTAAAACTTTATCCTGATCTAGTCTTTGTCAATTCAAAAAAAAAAAAAAAAAAAAAAAAAAAAAAAAAATCCCTAAGAACTTTGAACTCAATTGTTCTGTATGTAGGGATATCTGCAAATCTAACGAATCATGTAGAAAGTTTTTAACAAAGAAAGTAACTAAGTATCTGAGTACATACGAGTATGAACAAATTCTGAAAGAGCACCTTGACTTCAGAACATGAACTTAACGATGCGTGGCTGGCTAAAGTAGGATTAGATGCCAGCGTTTTCGACGAATGATTTTCGACAGCCCCTTTAAGGACCACCTTAAGTTTCCTTATCCTTAAAAATATGTATAAGGTAAAGTGCAGTGTATATAGTATTCACGAAAACGGCAAACAAAAAACAAGGATTCAAAGTAAATGATTAATTTAAAAAGCCAAGGAAATTCGTTTCCAGAGATACAAGTGAGTAACTACTACTGTCGATACCGACTACTGTCGTGTGAGAGTTTGTTCAAGTTCTCATACGAGTATGTGTTGGCAGGATGGAAGGGCAAAGTATTCAATTTAATTAATGACAGAGTAAACTTCCTCAATGGCTTTGGTTTTTCTGGCATCGGGCACCAGGCGAAGGGTACGTTGGGATAATTTGGGAAAACTTACTCTAATTAATTCGATTGTGTTGTGATGATAAATTAAATCTAAACCCAAAATTCGAGGAGAAAATTAATGAAGCGTCAGTTTGAGGAAGTGGATACGGATATATGGGATAAGGTCAAGGTTGAGGTTGGACTATTTGCGAGAACTCTTCTATCATTGACTGATGGCTTTTTGTGTTTATTCCAATTTGGCATACTGCAGCTGCCGAGTTGAAAGGGGAGAATGTAATGGAAATGCTTTTTTCGGTTATTATTTAGAGATCCACTTGAGTGAAACTACCTGATCTACTTAGATGGCGCTACAGACAGGAGTTGACCATGAACTCAGGCAACATACAACGCCAGCTAGCTTGGTATTTGGCAGGTACCTCCAGTTCCCTAATCGAAGTTAACTGAGATCTTCCAACACTTGCACGCTTCACCCAAGATGAGGTCGTCTTGTGTCGTCCGCCTGGGTTTATGTTAGACCAAAACCTTAAAGCCGGATCACTAAGTCAGGTCTGACGAAGTAACCGTCACTTTACAGCTCGTACAGTTCGTTGTTTATGCTTATCATTTTAATCTACTTTCGTCTTTGCCCAAATTGCTCCCCTCCTCGATTGCCTTCCAAGACCAAAGAACCAGCGATAAATAAGTGCAATTCCTCACATTTAGAAATCCTTTTCTATCACTGGAAGTCTCGGTTTTGTCATTACCGATAATATTGGAGCAGCTTGCATTCTACATCATCATCCTAAATTTTTGAATGAGCTTGGCAGAGATACCATGACTATTTATATATTACTCTCTGTTGATGCTGTGTAGGTTTGTTGTTTTTCAATCGATGAAGAGGTGGTATGTATCGATTTGGAACTCCTAGATTGATTTTATGATCTTCCGTAATGCCAAACCATAATGCTGAACTTTCCCGGCATAAGACCACGCTAATTGAGGCCGGTCAGATTATTGACGCGAAGTCTTAGGCGTACACATAATACGCAGACAAAATTTTTCATGCATGTGACTCATCTCCTTGTAATTGACTCAGTTCAGTTGATCTGAAGTTTTATTTGTCGAGCATACATTCGTCAACCTAGAGAAGGGTTGATGTATGCTCCTTATTCAAACATCAACTGCTGCTTTAACAGCACAACAATTGAGCCATCGCTTTGGACTTAACCTCGGAAGTGGCTGTCCTAATCCCATCGTGGTCGGATGTTGTCCCTCTCGGTCTATGTTGAATGCCTAATTCTAATATACCGTGGAATTTTGCGAGTCCTCACCGGTTCATTGTCTGCAGAAGAAATCGTTCACTTTCTCAGCAGAGATTGTTTTTCTGCTATGAGGTTTCCTTTTCAACAGGCTAGGGATGCTTTTTTTTGGTTTGTACGGCCGCCGTTTTTTTTTAATATTTACCTGTCAGCATTCGCCATCGAACTATCGGTTTTTGTTGGTACAGGTTGAAACCAAAATTACCAGAAAAACCCCGCCTCTTGCTCCTTGTTCGTGGCCCTGCCGATCTCAATTGTACCTGTTCGATATTGAACTTCCATACAGTGGTTCATATCATGGCAAGAACAAAATAATGGTCCGAGTCGGAATGTCCAAACCTCCAAAGTATAGAAGGGTGCCTTGTGTAAACCGCCATATGATCAATTTGGTTGATGATTTGCTCATCAGTAGTTAGCTAGGTCCCTTTTGGATACATATAAGGGTGCTTAACTACTTTAAAATCACGGCTTGTTGCAAGAGCAATAGGTCTGTACCCATTGCTGGAGGACTAGGCTTTGCTTTCCCACTGTTTTAGCAAAGATCCCCTCCTTCCAATACTTCATATTTAAATTGCTCGTAATGTTTGTCGAGAGGCTCATAGAAGCAGTTTATGATAAGATCCATTTTCTGCCCTGCGGGGGCGTGAATGTTAAGGGTACTTTTGGTAGAAAATTTAGGCTTCATTTGAACTGACATCAGGCGTTCGCGTACAAGCTTGAAGGTCGAGACTTGTTTACATAGTCTTTCCTTATGGCGAATCCTTATTCTAAGAAATAATGTAATTGATACGTGTCACGACGCTTGTCTGTAACCACGCTCTTTTATCCTATTTCAATCCGATTCATTATGCTTTGTGAATAGCAGTCTTAACTGCTTTATGGCTCCCAAAAAACATGGATAGTTTTTCGGCTTCGTCAACGGTAAAAATATTCTACGCGCTGATCCAAAGAAACTTGTCCTGTAATCCCTCACCAGTGTCAAAAACCAAGATAGTTAACTCGTCCGGTTACTGTTATTTTTGTTGTCTCTTCCGTAAAGTGCCGCATGACCTACGGTGGCCAGGATCCCTTGCATGAGTAAGTATTTACTCATGTTGTTTCTGTGGACGACCACTGGTTGGTAGGTACACTACGAACTTGGTTATTGCATTGCTGGCCAATCTACGTTATAGAACAGTAAGCCATGCAGATCCAAATTTTCGCTAAAATGGGATAAGTTAGCACGTAGACACTATACACTATACACTGCACACTTACTGCAACATTTTCCGGCTATATTATACAGGTCAACAAAAAGTATGTATAGATGGCCCGGAAGGATGAACAATTCGGACGCATAGTGATTGCCGTAGAAAATAGAAATAGCGCCTAATTGGTTGTAGATTTGTCAGTAGCAGACAAAAGGAATTGGGCTAAAAACATGTCATCATGACCTTAGAAATCATGACTTTATTGACTCTGACGTATGAACGTTGGGCGTATTTGGGAAAAAGAGAAGCCCTGTCTTGCCTAAAGGAAAACGTAATGTCTGCATTGGATATTCGCATCTTTTCTGACCGTCAGGCCGCTATCAAATGGTTGCTTAACTCCAAAACCGTAATAGACTGTCTATTATCTCTCATGGTGATGACACAGCAATTTAATATTCACCTATGCTGAGTGACAGGCTTGTACTTAAGCTAGATGCTAATACCTAAGATCAAACCTTAGGAGGAATTTGACCAAACATGCGCTTAAGCAAATCTGGCTAAATCTTGATCTGAATCGCTCTAAAAGTTGAATCTTCCAAAAAACAGAACACATCCGGCGCTAAATGTGTTAACACTAGACACTGTCTTATAGGCAAGCATTGTTTAGAAATGAATTCTGCAGAACTTGTACGGAAAAAGAGGAGGAAGAGACAATTATCCACCTTCTTAGTACATGTCCAACTCCCTCCTAAAGATTAAAGCTTCACTAAGGAGATTTCTTCTAAAATGACTTAAGCGATATGGACATTAAAAGTCTCATCTGCGCCTCGTCAAAAACTCAAATTAGTTACTAGAGTAGGAGATTTAAAGATACACGTGACATCACAATGGGTCAATAAGCTTAAGCGAGTGGACTTTTGTTCAAAAACTACTCTAGTCTAAGGCATTGATTTCCTAGGCTTTATTTAATTTCAGTACAGGTTGCCATTGTATCATATAAAAACTAGCTACAACAACGATTTCAAAGCATTGAACATTATTTAAAAATTCGAAGCTCTATGTGAGAAACTCACAAAGCACTTTTCACTGGTAGAGCATATAAACGTATTTTTTATCGAAGCATTTTGCACCCAATTTGTGGTGTTTAATAATCACACACTAGCAAGCCAACAAGAATGAGAACAAGATATTCAGGAGAATCCCAATTTATCGATTTTTCGTCGTTCGCCGGAGCTTGGTCTTTTTCCAACCACTTTTTAAAAAAACGTCTGAGTATGAATCGGGGTTTTTATGGTCCAACACGTACAGGAGCTTTAACCCAGTGACCATTTATTGCGTCAATGGGTCGTAATTAACTGAACGTTCACCCAGTTTTATACCATCAAATTTGGTTCGCTAATAAGGAACGTTTCTGGATACATAAGCAAGCAGAATTGACGCATAAAGAGTAAGGACAATCCTCAAAAAGCTCACCAGATTCCACTAAATTCACAAGAATGTTGCGGATTGTACATCAGTGGCCAATCAATCCTCAAAAATGATGCTAGACACCAGAGGAATGCAGTGAACAACGAAGATGCGAAGCATCAACATGTTATCGATGTGGAAGAATCCTGGTTCAAACATGATAGTGCTTAACCCTTGGATCAGCGACAGCTTCGATAGCGTTATACTCGTATTAGCAACAAGGTCCATAGGGACCTACAAGGATTTGTGTACAATTTTTTAAGAGATGTATAGTATTGTCATTATGCATCTGTGCCTGATTGTTTAGTTTATTACCTTATAGTTGTTTTCAGTCCGAAAATGTTTATTATATAGGTAGAGAGAAATAACAGAAAATAAACAAGAAATTTGTAGGTAAAGTAATTTATATATTAATTAAATATTTATTTCTTCTGTGTAGCTAGTGCAGCAGTGCAGGTTTGGCACTGATGTAAAAGTGGTGAGTGTTCAGCATAAACCGCATTATTGCAGCAACAGCAATACGCTCGGGTTTACCGCTGGGTTTTGTACTCCGCACGACATAAGTTGCATGATGGCCGATTTGAACGCGGTACAAACGAAGGAACAGGTGTGAGTGTTGTCACTTAATTTTTTTTTACGTGGCCTTCAGTTCAACTTACCACAACATCAAACGTGCTTCCATAGCATTTCGAATTTTGGGATAGCACGATAAGAGTAGATTGGTGGCTCGCTCTTCAGTGTTTGAAATTGCCAATTGTCTTATCAACAATTTCAAAATCCATGGTGATTTGTCCGATTTTTGGACTGGATAAATTTCATCGTATATTGTGATTGAGGCCAATGCAGCAATATCGATCATATTGCACCATAAATCATACCTTTCGAATCACACAACTACCATACTTTTATTCCGTACTTGACTGACTTAGATGGAATGTATTTTGTGGAACGTGCCCGTCCTCGAAAAGGAAAGAGTTGTTCGTCCACGGTCATCGAATCGTACGGATTGTAAGTGCAACATACGCCATCATCAATAGCAGCAGTTTTGCTAATGAGTAATCGCTCCGGGCTTGTTATCGCATTATCAAAGCGATTAAATTTTGTGTTGGATATGAAACGATTATATGATAAAACGGCTTTATATATTAGAGCATGTGTTGGGCCCTATAAGTCCTTCGCAGGATCGCTATTTGATTTACACATGCCAGCATACTAAACGATAGCCAAAAGGCTTGCTTCTAGTGTGATCGATAATAATGGGTTTTCCAATAAGGAATTGACAACTTTTTTTTAAAATAAAACGCAAACCATTTGAGATATTTCAAAAACTTTATTATCGGCTTGAAGTACAATCAAAACATTTATGAATGGAACTCGACTTCGTTCATATGGCCACCGCAGGCACGTTTTCAGCGGTCGATTCGTTGGACCCAATTTTCAACGACTCGGCCACACATTTCGGCCGAAACGACCGCTATTTCGAGCGCTTCCAACGTCGTCGGCTTGTTGGTATAGACCAATGACTTAACGTAGCCCCACAGAAAAAAAATCAAGCGGATTTAAATCGCACGAACGAGGCGGCCAATCGACTGGACCATTTCTTGGCGCATCTTCCCCAGTACTCAATCGGACAACGTACGTCGCTTCAATTGGTTCATCGGCTTCAATTCTTGAGTTAGCTTAATCTTGAATGGGTGTTAACTAAGATCTTCATACAAAATACGCCATAATATGGTCTGAGCGATGCCCAATTCTTGAGAACTAACTTATTTGGATCGTTTGCTACGGACGCCTGAACGGCAGCGATATTTTCAACACTTCGACCAACCTGTTGTCTTCCTGACACGGCAACATCACACAACGAATATGTAGACTCAAATTTTTGCACTAAACTTGTTATTGCCTGTCTACTAGGGCGAGAATTACTACCGAAAATTGGAATTAACGCTCTTAAAGTTGCAGTCACCGACTCCGAATTTCGGTAGAAAATTTTTATAACTTGCAGAATTTGCTCGTTCGTGTACTTTACGATGATGAAAATGTTGAATTTTCCTGAATAAATTGACAGTGACAGTTTGATGATTAGTGAAAGAGTGCGTTCACAAATTAAATTCAAAGTTGTCAAGTCCCTATTGGAAAACCCGATATTATGAGGACGAATGAGACTACTCGTTGGTGGATCTTTGTACCATTTTGTGCCACTTTTAGAAATAAAATGGGCAGCATCAGTCTTAGCCTGATGACGGGCAGCAGTGGTAGTAGCAGCTTCTTCACGAAGCTTTTCTACCTCATCTTAGTGGTCTTCATCGAACTCATCATCATCCATTTCCACATTCACTTGGCTTTCGACAGCGGACACATCAATAGCACCTTCTGGATAATTTGTCATATGACACCGAGACCAGTTAGGGGAAAATTCGAGATGAATGACGAGGCCAAAACAAGTCCCGTAAGTTCACCCTTTTTTTTTAGACAAAACGCAAAAAATGAAAAAAAAAAAAAAAAATTCGTAGAATAACTATCAACGGATGCGCTTATGCTGCGTGCGGTTTGACTCTTCGACTCATTTCCTCCTAATCATTTTATTGATCATAAGACATAGATAAAGACGGCATATGAAGAAGGACCATAAAATAATTATTTTCTTGCCCAATTCCTATGTATATTTATGTCTTGGTTAACCCTTCTCCCTTATTTTACATAATCTCTTCTCTATAATACACGCAGATCCCTAGGGACCTTCTCGTTAATCGAAAGGTTAACCCCATTCTTGCGACGACACACATTGCTTTATTAAAAACATGATTTGACAAGAGACAAGAGATATGGAACCATCCATTGGCCACCAAGATTTTGCAATTTGACGACATTGGATTATTTTCTGTGAGGCTACGTCAAGTCACTGTTTATGGGGCTATGCACAAATAATTCAGCTATAGTTGATGTTTTAAAGTAAAACATTATTCGAGTAATACGTGATATTTACCCTCAATTACTGGAAAAAGTGATAGAAAATTGGACCTCTAGAATGCGATTTGCTCAAGGCAATCGTAGTGGATATATTCCTGAAACTATTTTTAAATATTAAAGGACGGGAACAAATCTTTCGGTTTGAACAAAATGTGTGAACCAACCACCTCGTTTCGACAGCGCTTGCATCAGTATACATACGAGTATGTGTATATCTAGCCATGTTGCAAGCAATTGTCAACCAACTGTTGTTAAATATTTGGAGGACTTGCACTTAAAAATCTCGTGAGTCAAGTTAAATTTTTACACAATTTTCGCCGGCGACAAAAGTCGTAAAACACATTTTAATGGTATAATTTGAGCAGTGATTTTTCATTAAGACCCCACCCCCCATACAATTTTTTTGTTCGTCGGGACTTCAAGAGCCTCCAGTTAAGGGATTGTCCTCTTTAGCTGACCCTATATTGAAAGACGACTATAACTGAAGTGCCAATGCAAACAATTTGAGAAACATTTTTGATACAGAGACATGTCCGGGACATCTGACATCTCTCGGGATTCGAAATTCATTGGACGTTATTTATTTATATTTTAATGCCAGAAGCAGTAGGTATTAAATAGCGTTACGTCACTACCAGAGTGATGCCTTAATATGTTGAGTTTGACAAAATTTGAACCAACGTTATGGTACACAACAATCGAAACCAATTAACTATGAAAGTCCATGTCGTGAATATAATTGCCATATCTGCTCCAAAAACAATATACTATCTTGCGTTGTTCCAGCTCTTCACGGTAAAGATGCGATAAAGTTTTGATATCCTGTACATGTCGGCGCGTCAGTAAAATCGTCATATTAAATATCACATTAAAACCTGAAACTATCTCACAACATATCCAAGAGGATGACTAATTATCCACATGTCACATTAAACTGTCAGACAAAGCAGACATCAACACAAACCCCTACTTCAATCTAGCCACCTGCTCCATTTCATACACCCTTTATTGCGCAACAAGCATTGAAGACCCCCCATAACAATCAAACCAACCTGACAGAAGTACCTACATAATGGTACATACACCTGATGCATGCCACAACCCTGTCAATGAATCACTTAAAATTTCCGACCCAATTTAAACTTCAAAAAATTTCATCTCTGCGATTATGAGAAGGAGGATGGTAAGTATACACCCACACGTCGAGAGTCACAATGAAACATTTTATTGTTATTGCGCCCCTATACTGGCGCACAAAACCCATTCCGGCACGAGAATGTCATCCCATTAACGCCATCATATTCGTTATATGTTCGTTTACTTTAGCACCTTTCTATAACTTTTCCTGCATCGAATCGTTTATTTTATAACAGACATAAGGCATAACTAGAATCATCATCTTTGCCATAATTACCGTTAAATATTTAAATGTACGAGTAGGAGAAAGACCATATTGTTCAGTGATGTCCTTATCTTACAGAATCAACTGTCGCGTCGGTAGGAGAATTATCATAGAAAAAAGCGAAACCTAGTTAAGGTTTCAGGGATCAAGTGCGCTCCTTTTATATGATACCATCTGACACAGCTTTTTCCACTTTGTGGAATTTCAATGAAATCCATTGGATAAGTCCTGTAAACAAATGCTTTTGTTCCCTGTGATTGTGTAAGTGGAAGAGAATACCATTTGTATTGGTGATAGCAGTTCACTTAAGGGGCATATGCAAATGCTCCGAAATTCTTTAGAAGAAAAAATGTAATAATCAATAAGTACTCGTACATTCCATAAAGGACATTATTCAGAAAGAAATGCAAAGAAGAGCGTTGAAGCATTTAAAGTGGAATTTGCACACGCACAAGGACATTCTGGCGAAAAAGTTAGAGACATACTCGTAAAAGAGGGTAGTGCAGATTTTTTTGTTTTCTGTTTTGTTTCTGTATTGGGAAGGACGCCCCTTTTTGATTTATCCTTTTTGACATTGCCACCACAAAATAAAACTGAGAGGGCAAGTTCTGTTTTTATTTAAACTTCTGCAGTTCTTTTAGGTTTTGATGATGGCGTAATGATTACATTACAATAACACAGTGTGGCAAATAATATACCGGACTAGCTCTAGAAAACATAGTTAAAATGCGATTTCTGTTAATTTTTCAAAATAATCTTCTTCCCTTTCAATACACTTGTAACAGCGATTCAAATGCCTGCTTTAAATCATTTTGCGGTATTGCCTACAGTGCCGTGTCGAAGCAGCTAGAATGACATGAAATTCCAGGGTGCCAAATCAAGGTGAATACGGCGGATTATTTAACACACACACTTGATTTCGAGGCAAAAATTGACGAACAATGAATGCTCTGTGACTCGGTGCATAACCGTAGAACAGAAACCAACATTTTGGATCCCGATATTTCGGGACATATACGATGGATTCTGATCATCAAACGCTTTAAACTTCAATATAATATGCGGAAGTAATTTTTTCATAAGTTTGGACGAATTGTTTGTCGATAATTCCTTTGCCATCGAAGAATGTGACGAGCATTGTTTTGAAGGAACTTTTCGTGTTTTTTTAGTTCAAGTTTTGCTCTCTGTTTCATTTTTAAATTTCAACGACAAGTTGTTCTGGAAAAATTTGACAGATACTAGAGAAAGATTTAAGGTTTAAAACGCATGTTTGGACAAATACATAGATGGCACTCCTGGTTGTTGGGATATGGCTGGTCACCGGGATATTACGAGTATTTGCCACACTGTGTATATAATAATCCACTCCTAGTCCTTTGCAGTTCTTGTTTCTCCAATGAATTTTTTCTCGTTTAATGAGTTGTTATGGCTCACAAACGGATGTAGACAACCACTGGATAGTGTGTATAACCAACTGTTTGGGGCTTTATCCAGTTGAATGACCACTGCACTGTATATTTCATAGAAGTTAGAACTATGTCTCCAGTGTCTGTTCGCATTGGTTTAAGCAGCATAAAAGGTTTCATAAAAGTTAAATCCACTACCACTAACCTAATAGAGTTCGTATCTAGGACGCTTTGTGCTTTAGAAGATGGTGATGAAGTCGATTCAATTTCCACAGATTTCAGCAAGGCTTTCGATAAAATTTCCCATCAACTTATCATTTTCAAACTAAAAAACTTGGGTTTTTCCCTCCATTTGTGGCATGAATCAAATCCTATTTAGAAGACCGCGAATACAAAGTCATCTTCAGATCCTCAATATCCGACCCCATCAAAGCAACATCTGGTGTCCCTCAGGATAGTCACCTTGGACCAATCATCTTTATCCTAACGATTAACGACATAAATCAAGTTTTAACGAATTTTGATCTTTCTATTTTCGCTGACGACATGAGAATTTTCAAAAGTCATTTCAATGCCTTCTGTCTCCCATTGCTTGCAAGATGACTTAAATAAGATTTCGGTATGGTGCTAGCAAAATTTTTTGGAGCTTAATGTCAGCAAATGCCAACCGATAACCTATTCCCGCAAACGTCTTTCTTCGCTTTTAAGAAACTACTTTATCTGCGATGAGCCTATTCCCTCCACTACCGAAGTCAGGGATCTAGGAATGATATGTGACAGGAAATTGAATTTCGACTCACATATTGACAGCATTATAAATAAAGCTAACTCTGCACTTGGCTTTATCAAACGCTGGTTAAAAGAGTTTTCCAACCCCTACGTTACAAGGTCTCTGTACATTACGTTTGTAAGGCCTCTTCTGGAATATTGCAGCCAAATTTAGTCACCCTATAAGCAAATCCACATTCAAAGAATCGAAGCAGTCCAACGCAGGTTTTTATACACCAGTTATTGACTGGAAACATCAACATCAACGGGGATAACACAAAATATTTTATTCACTCCCAATCCCCGTAACCTAAGATCTGTCCCACTTCTCCTTATCCAAACTCACCGCACCAATTACGGTCACTTCGAACCATTATCAAGAATATAGCGTATAACAAACAACTACGCCGAAGTCTTTGACCTAAATAGCAGCAAACATGAAATAAAAAAAGCTCTGCTGAATATGTCACACCCATAACATCTCCCCCGACTAATATTCTCCCTCGCCCCATTAGGTTAAGAATGTTTTTGTCAGTTTTTAAGCCTAGGTTTAAGTTTTTGCTTGTTAATAAGTTAAATAAAGTTGTCCAGGGTAGACCCGGGCCAATAATAATAATAATTATAGAAATACAGGCTTTCCGGGTACATCTTCTGCATAGCAGAGGAGTGATCTCGAGGTGAATACAACTTGCTTGTTTTGAACAATGTGTTGCCTACAAGGGATAAATTTGATATTCCCAATTGGAAGATCGGAACACTGACGAGCAAAAGTTTCGAATTAGAGAACGTGTTGTCGATATAATATGCGTTCCGGAAAGGAAATGTCGAAATGCTGCTCCAAAATTATCTACTTGAACTTGGAAAAGAAAGTGTATAGAATGCATTATGGAACGAAAAAACAAACATGGGAATTCAGTTGCCAACATCTTGACAAATAAATTCCTAAATATGATAGATCAAAAGAGCTAAGCGGGCAAGGTATGTGGCTGTACCATATGATGATCTTCTCGGCGTTTCACAAGGCAAGCTCCACATAAATAAAGAACATGATGGTAGAATTATCCGACGAAAATGTTGCTATGGAACAAAATGCATACCATTCAAGGGTGTACTAAGTACTGATAATGTGCGTTCTAAGTAAGACTATGATTGGTGCGCAAAGAAAGCGGGAACTCTAGCCCACGCAATAGCAATATAATAAGCTTCATGCCAGAAAAGTATCCTCACAAACTATTTGTAAGTAGTCGTAACGTGGAATCGCAGCAGAAAATACCATATGTGTTGGGATCTTGCTGTGGAAAACAAACTAAATTAGCCTGTAAATGAGCTCAAAAATTAAAAATTCTCAGATGATGTCATTTCCACACCTACTACGGGACCAATACACTTCACATTTGTGTTATATTCAAAATACTTTAATATACTAAAATCCCCTGACCCAGATTGTATATCTGCCCTTTACCTAAAGAGATGTTCTTCAAGCTGGAAAGACCACTGCGTAAGCCCTTCCATCAATCTTCTAAAGAGCTCCTTTAGAGGAAATTGACCCATACATTCAGTACATGGATAGTTTGTTTTTGCTAGCCGGCACGGAACCCCTCATAATCGGAGCTGACGCCAATGCGACCTCCCCTCTGTGGTTCAGTAAGGCATCCAGATCTACGACTGGTACACGGAACCTGGCGCGGGGGAGGGCTCCTTGGCGATTGGATTGTTACACGCAATGTCCAGGTCATCTATGAGCCGAGATACGTACTTTTGATGCGGTCAACGTTGGCAAGAGTGACATTGACGTTACTTTTGCCAATGAGGCAGCTTGTAGGGGGTTTAGTTTTAGGTGGCGAGTTAGTGTAGGGATGAGTGATCACAACTGGATCCAGTTTGAGATCGCTCACGAAACAGCGGGTAGAGACACGGTTCCCGAAAGGAGATGGTGTGTGCGAGGCGCTGATTGGAATGTTTATGGTGCTCGTATACTTGCGGAGGTAACTTCTGTACCACCTCAGGTGTATGGCAGCTTAAGCATTGACCGGCAAATCGGACACATCAACGAATGTGTATGGCGGGTTAACGATGAACCCTTTGAGAGGAGCCGCAGGGCGAATCAAAAGAGGGTAAGTTGGTGGACCCGTCTATTGACTGAGAAGCGAAGGCTAGTTCGAAACCTAAGGAAGCGATTCCAAAGGGCTCGTACGGCCAACGCTGAGAACTTGGCTCACTTGGGCATTGCCTTTTGGCGAGGTCTTGCTGAGTACAAGCGACTTATAGTCAGCACAAAAGAAGCTCACTGGCAGAACTTTGTGTCTGGAAATAGGGACGATCCCTGGGGCAAACTGTATAAGATTTGCAGGAGTGTCAAAAAGACTGCTGATATTGAAGGCATCCGTGGGTAATAGTGTTTTATCCACATGGAAAGACTGCCTGACTGCACTGCTTGGTCAGTTCTTTCCGAGAGAGGAGCGCTTTGAGGACTGAAAAACAGTATTTTACCAGTTCGTCCCTACAGTATCATTACATTTACGTTGCTTCTTGCTCAGGTCATGAAAACGCTAATAACCATTAACTCATAAAAATGATTGCTTCTCAGTGACCGGGAGTATGGCTATCCTAGCAACAGGTCCATTGTTGATTTATTGACAAGTCTCATTGAAGAGTGGAACCAATGCGTACATTAATATTAGTGAAAGCAAGATAGTAATACTTGACATTTCTAAGGCATTTGTTAGAGTTTGACACTAGACTCTTTTGCCGAATATGCTTGCATTTGAATTTCTTCTTCAATGGACTGGAAATCACCTTTCAAAACGTTCAATCCAAGTCGTCTTGGACAGATTCTAGTCTTATATCCACAACATAAGTGCTACTGTTTCACAGGGCTTCAATCTGTTCCCATACTCTTTCAAATTTTTAACTATTGTCTTAAATTCGGGATATTACTTCACGGACAACAATTTTCTGTACTTGTTGTACATTCCTGAATTTGCGTCGCTGCCCTTTAGCTGTAGAACATTAACCGCAGCACATGGTTAGCTCATTAAATTCCGATATAAAGAGCATTACTAATTAAGGAACCAGCAACATAGTGGAATTGAATGCTCCCAAAATTTAATGCTTTTTAAGAGAATTTCTATTTTCAGAATATGTGCCTATAAAAACCTATGTTGGAGTGACCATAAGGATTCCGTCCCTTCAAACTTTCAACCATTACACCTGCCTCGATATAAACGCTCATCAGTATACCCTTAAGTCCACTTTTATGCATACTATGCTTGCCTATCTGTTTTGGTTCTTCCCTCTGCCGTACGTATTTAAAACCAAAGTAAATTAGTATCTTTCCGACTTTCCTCCCTTACTTTCCTTCTGTCAAATATGAAAAAAAAAAAACACTTTTTTCAGCAGTAGAGGAAAGAACCGCACGAGGGGTCATCCTCAACTGAACGGTCATTGAGCTTAAGATTCTCTCAGCCTTTGATGATTTTGATGATTTTTCATGTAAGAAGTTGTTATATTGGTTCGCTCAGGGAAGACTATATTTCAAAAATATTCCCAAAAGTGTTCTTACGCTTTGACATTCATAACAGCTCCCTCAATATCAAAGAAGGCTGCCATTACATATGAGGCACTAGTGCATATTGACTCTTCTTTCAAGACTACAAGTATAAGGCATGCTTGCTTGTTTGATTTGACGAATACAAGTGTCAATAAGTTTTTTTGAAAGGTTTTCGAAGGAATATTGACAATAATTTAATTTTAAAGAATTTTACTTTTAAAAGAGACTGAAACAGCCCTCAAGTAGAAAATACATGTTCCTTATGGCTAAAAAGAATTATTGAATAAATTCCTAATCAATATCAAGTATTTCCAATACAAGGTTGGGTGAAAGTAACCTTTCAGTGCGATACTGTCTTTAGTTTCGTTTTGACAGCTGATTGTTGTTGACGTGTTTGGCATCATGTTGAGTATGGACAAAAACGATTTTCATTCTCTCATAAAACATTACTTTTTGAGAGGCAAAACGGCGAAGTAAACAAAAGAAAAGTTTGATAAATCCGCCCTCCAATGCGGTTACAGAGGACAATGTCAAAAAAAATACATGAAATGCTGTTAGCTGACCGTTATCCTGCTGCTAGGTGCCGCGCATGCTCACTCCTGACTAAAAATACGAACGCGAGAGCACTTCGAAAGAGTGTTTGGACTTGCTAATGCGGAATCGGGCGGACTTTTAGCGTCGATTTGTAACTGTTGATGAAATCTGGATCCACTATTACACACCAGAGAACAGAATGAGTGCCCGGAAATGGACCAGCTTCGAAGTGCTCCGAAGCGGCCGAGGGACGCTCAATGGGTCGGAAAGCTTATGGCGTCGGTTTTCTGGGATTGTCATGGCATAACCTTCGTGGACTACCTCGAAAAAGGAAAAACCATCAACAGTGAGTATTACTGTGTATTATTGGAGCGATTGAAGGCCGAAATCGCTGCAAAACGGCCTCACATGAAGCGAAAAACAATTTTGTTCTTGCACGACAATGCGCCGGCGCATAAGAGCATCGCAACCACGGCTAAAATCAATGACTTACGGCTCCAATTGCAGTCGCATCCACCGTATTCGCCCGATTTGGCTCCCTCGGACTATTATCTTTTCCCAAACCTCAAAAGATGGCTCATCAATAAAAAATTCAACTCACGCGAGGAAGTCATCGACGCCACGGAGGAGTATTTTGCAGACCATCCAGAAAATTACTTTTCGGACGGGATCAAGAAGTTGGAATATCGCTGGAATAAGTGTATCAAGCTAATAGGGGACTATATTGAATAAAATACATTTAAACAATTTTTTTTTTCATTCCCAATGAGGTTACTTTTCACACCAACTAGTACTGGGGCGAAAGGTATGATTTTGGTTCCTCACATCACTAACTTGTCCCAGTATCTCAACTAACCGGATAATTACTCGGCGACCAGGTGCTTCACATGGTCATCCATTTTGCTGTTTCGAAACTAACTTTAAAAGAAAAACAGTTCTGATTTAGATTTTGATTAAATTTTCAATTCAATATTTTGCTTGGATGCTGCCATTAAGAATGGAATATCACTTCATTCAAATGTTCTCTACTGGATTTCCTGGAGGGCTTGATTCATACAAGGTTATTTTCGATGACTTTTCGACAAACATCGGGCAATAACTTGGCCATATTTGACGAATATTTGTTTTCAAAACGTCAAGGGTTTTGGAGGTTTTGTGTTTATTCACGATTTTTGCATAGAACCACAAAAAGATATCTAAAGGCGACAAAATAACTTGTCAAGGAAAATAAAGCCAAAACTGATCGTGTTGTATGAAATGTGGAACCTCTTGTTGAAACCACATTCCTGCCATATATTTTCCATATTTTCGATTTCAGGCCAAACAAATTCAACTTACATTTGGCTATAGCAATGAGAATTGACGAAGAAGTATGGACCAATAGCACCTCCAATCCTGCATATCATACAGTGACTTTTGTGTATGCAATGGTCTTTCGATAGTTACATATGAATTTTCCTTTCCCCATTTGTGACAATTTTGTTTATTAACGTATCCACCGAGTGCAAAATGATCCTCATTGGCATATATTGTACGCATTCCGTAATCAGTTGGATCTTCTTCAAAACTTTCACTAACGGCACCTACATATATTGGAAGACGGATAGGCCTTTTAAACATCTGTTACATAGCCATTCTCTTTGAATTTGTTTGGCAGTTTTGTAAGCTCAGATGGATGATTTTGTCCACCATAATATGCTCGTAGTGCGCAAAACGTATCTACTACAAAATCACTATTTTTGCAGTAAGATTTCATAATTTCAACACTTTCGCAAATACCATTCATTTCAGCAATATTTTCACGACTTTTGCAGTGAATTCGAACCACTTTAGTCAATTTTTGACGTGAGTATCGAATAATTTTAATTGTTATGGTGTGGGTTTTACTAGCCGCCCCTCGAAATGATAGCGATGTTGCCATGTGATGAAACAGCGATCTATTCAAAATGAAACAAGTAACTGCAATACCATGTTTTACGAAATATGCTGATTCCGTTAAAAAAAACTATTGCTATTCCTTAAATGGTATGGGCAGTCTTTTACGCTGAATTATTTTAACTTTTTAAAGACGTTGCGTAGTATTTCCTTGATATTGTATATCCTGAAGAGTCTTGGAACATCTATTTGTTCTCCAAAGTAAGGGTTTTTGTCATAAGCATTACATTTGTCTCCGATTGGAAGACAGCTATTCTAACAAAGGTTGATGTCTTTTTTCTGATCCTATTCGAAAATTGAAACCCAGGGCCTCCCTAAGCTTATCCTATTTAAGGAGCAATACCTGAATCATGTAGGTATTAGAGGAGTGTAAATAGTAGTATACCTCCAAATGCAATCCAACTTTGGTGGAACAAGACTTTGTTTATGGCTTATTATTATTTTTACTACTTATTATTTCACACTTTTACTACTGACGTCAGACCCAGTTAACCATGGTGCTTCTGCAGATTGTTTCATTTCACATTGTGTCTGAAAATGCATTCAAGAAATCGACAAACATCTACAAGTCATAGGATCTCTTTGGTACAGCAGTTGAACTCTATAAAACAGTAAGGTAAGACGTTTAGAACAACCAAGTTATCTCACAGGTAACCAGATTTATTCTTTATGTTTGATGAATGTTCAAGTAACAAGATAAACACAAGTAACAGTGAGGAAATCATCTACAGCTCACCCAACACCGTTAAAGGACGTAAGAGTTCAATTTTATTGCGATGACGTTACTTTGCATTTTTTCAAGATTTCATTCACGAAGATGTGAAAATGATCCCGAAAATGTATCTCTAAGTTTGATTTTCTTCTATGCAGGAAGGCTTTCCCAGTAACCCTGTGAAGACTTTATCATAATCAATCAAGTGATTCCCAAAACTTTCGAAAGTACCGGTACATATGGTATGCTCAGAAAAAGTCATTGCTTTCGGTACACTTACCAGCAAATTTACACGACCATGTTGAGGCATTTATTCGCATTGGTATTCCGATTGCTGTCATTCAACAAAGAAGTGTGTGCTGCCACTCTTAAGAGTGTCTGCCATTCCTTAAGTGGATAGATGGTATGAAAAAATAACCATACTGAAGATACCACCACCAGCAACAACAACAAAAAATATTCAGTAACAACAACATCAAGACGGAATGAAGAACCAGCGGTGGCTGGAAACTTTCAACGAGTCTATGGCATCAGGGTGTCAGGAGTTTGTCGTTCCTATTTTCTTCATTTTCCCATCGAGATGGCGCAAGGAATTTCCGTATTAAAATTCCTTAACTCAAAATTCCATTTGCTATAGTACGCTGCTTTACGAGTATGAGCTCTGTATTCGATGTGTGTGTGTGTGAATAAATACGCTTTTGTCCTTTTTTCTTCTTCTATTTTTTACATCTTTTCCTGACTACTGTAACAGACTTCAATGAGTGGTTGTGAATTTGATGGAATAGGATGTTCTATAAGCTCATAAAATAGCTAAAGGCTCTATAGACTATGCCACACAGTACATCACAACTCAAAATAACAATGGGAGCATTAAAGTAGAAGGAACCATTTTTTATTTTTTTTTTTGGAAACTATTGTTACATGCATCCTTGCGCAGAGATTTTCATATTTTCCCCCACTTTTAGTAAGTGAACTACAATATGGATCGAATAGAATTGAGAAAGTCAGATGCGCTGTGTAATTGAAGGAACTAAACTTTTAATTGAGCAAAACTAACTAACTAAATTTGTATCCTTACGATGAAGGAAATATTATAATTTAAATGAAAATTGGGATATAGATTCAAATGAATGCAATCATCTGTGATTTCAGTGAAGTCATTGAAGTCTTTTTGAAGTCTTTTGAAGTCATTGAAGTCCTTGAAGTCATTTTGAAGTCAAAAACTATTGAAGTCATTTTGATGTCTTTTTTTACATTAAGTTATTTTCACAAAAAACCAATGTTGCACAGTTGAAGAAAACAATCAAACAACCATAAGTATACTTAAGTATATATGTATATATAATACTTTGTTTTTCATAAACAAACATATTCAAAAATTTAAAAAAAATAACTTCTTCTTCTTATCCTTTTATTAACCCTTTCCTCGTTATATGAACTTATGCGTAACGAGTTTCCCATTTTTACTGCATCGCTGCTGCTCGGCTTATGGGGTTGGCTAATGACGCAGACCGCAGAACGCATCTACATAATGCTCGGTTGCCGAATTCTTTATTTGTAGACTTCCTCTTATACGCGTAGATCTAATGCAATCGCGTTTAGTGACTCCACTAGACATCCTTAACATTTTCATTTTCGCTGCCGTCATTTGGTTTTTAAACGCTTCGTACTTTGTCCAGCACTGTGAACCGTATATAAGAGCTGGTCCGTGGTGTAGAGTTTCCTGTTTAATTTAAGTGGAAATTTTCGGTCGCAAAAGATTCCCGAATTTTCCCGCCATTTCATCCATCCCACACTCACTCTGTGGTTTACGTCATCGTCACATTTCGCTTCCATGTTAACGATTGTTCCTAAGTACTTAAAGATAGTGCTTTTCTGAAGAACTATTCCGTCTAACATTATATCCAGAACAGGTCGCAACGGATGCGCAAATGGGCACGTCAAATGCTCCGTCCTTAAACGAATTATTTTAAACCCGTGTCTCTCTAGCGCATTTTGAATCTAAGGCGTTCTGCAAATCTTCGACGTTATCGCTAAGTATAACTGCGTCGTCAGCGAAGAGAATTGGGGTTACATTTGCTTCGCGAATGCAGTCGTTTAAAAGACAGTCGAATTCTACGTTAAAGAGGAAAGGGCTAAGTACGCTTCCTTGATGCACTCCGACATTAACTGGAAATTCTCTCGTTAGTCCAGCAGAGCTTTTAACCGCAGTTTTCACGTTTCCGTACCTTTCTTGTATTATTTTAACATACGTTTCCGGTACCTTTTGAGACCTCAGCGGGGCCAATATGAGATCCCTAGGCACTCTCGAGGTCGATAAATGCCATGTGTAAGTCCTTAGACGAATCTCGGTGCTTTTTTGTTATTCAACAAATCCACACTGGCTATTATCGAGCTTTATTATTTGCCGAAGACGTTCGTTTAAGACTCTTTCGACGATTTTCATTGTGTGTGACATAAGCTTGATTGAACGGTAGTTGTTGCATTCTCGAGTGTCGCCTTTTCCTTTTTATAATGGAACCAAGAAGCTACTTCTCCATTGATTCAGCATAGGTTGTCCACATTTTAATTTATTTAAAAGTTTCGATAGCCAAACGCTGCCGATCCCCTCCATCTTCGAAAAAAACTCTGATGGAATGCTGTCTGGTCCCGCCGCTTTCCCCCGCTTCATTTTTCCGATTGCTATACTTATTTCTTCGATTGAAAAGTCCGAAACTTCCTCCTCGAATAGACCAGCTGTCTATTCACATCACCTGGAAAATGTTTGTTAAGCAACTCCTTGGAGTATTCAAAGCACGGGTCCTTTTCATTTGTTAGTAAGCGACCGTCTGCATTTTTTATGTATTTCGGCGAAGTTATTTCCATCGAATTTTTTAGCCTCTGTGCAGCGAGCTTAAAAATATTTGGCACTGTAGTATTGTTCGACGTTTGAACTTCTTGGATAGCTTGTCTTCTATCCGCCGATCGTGAGGATATTTGTTCCAACTCCTGGTACAGGTTTTCCGCTTCTGCCGCTCGAGTTCGAACCAGGACTTTCTTTGCGATCTTTTTAAGACGCTCGTATTCAAGAGCCAGTCGAGCTTTTTCGATATCGTCGCTCCGATCTCATTTTGTCCACGCTTGGAATGCACTCTTCTTGTTGGCCACAGCTCGTGATGGTATTTCGATATAGTCCCCAGATGGGACTTTGCGAGTGTTATGCATTCCTCGTGCATGCTGTTCCACATTTCTTGCGGGCTAAGTGAGTCTGCGATACCGTTTATATTGTGAAGTACTTCTTTAGCCAGTGCGATAAATCTTGCGCTTCGTTCCTTCGATAGATTATACCACCGGATTTTTGGCTTTCCAAACGATGCCCGTGTTTTCGGTGGTTCCGCTGTAAAAAATTCTGTAATGAGCAGACGGTGTTCACTTACTAGCGATTCTCCAAGTATTACTTTACAGTCCTTAACACGGTGTCTCATCGACATTTTGCAGAGGTGATAATCTATTTGCGTTTCGTGGCCTCCGCTGCTAAAGGTGATAAGATATCGTTGGTGTTTAATAAACATTGTGTTTAAGAGGGTTAAGCCGTAAACCCTACACTCTACAAGGATGTCTTTGCCAGCTGAATTTCTACGTTTCATTGTGTATGACGAGTTTAACACTCATCAAGCGGTCGCTTATTTTCAAGATACCAACGATGTTGTTTAGAAGATCCGCTGCAACAACGATTCCAACACCGTTTCGTCCATTGACCGTCCCATGGTAGAACATCTTAAATGCCTTAGTTTTTAAATCTAGAAAACGCGCTTTATTTCCTGTATTACACCAATTCGTTTCCTGTACGCACAGGATTTGTAGAGTTCTGCGACGCATAATCGCTTCCAGTTCTAAACTTTTTGAGGTCATCGATCCGACGTTCCAACTTGCAAACCGAAGTTTATGAAAATATTTTGGAAACTTCATTTTGCCCGCCCCCGGAATCCGTCGGACTCTGACACAAGCACTTCTGCTTGCTCTGGGATCACCCGAGTGCGTTGCAATCGTGGTACCCAGCGGGGTAGTGCTTAATTGCGATTATTTCCATGAAGTGTATCTAAAGTTTGAGTGGTTTGACACTTGTATGCTCATTTCGAATTGATTGACTGTTCTTTTACCCCGGTAGTCTCCAGACGTGAGAACCCACTGATTGCATACAAACTTGTGGGGAAGTTTTAAGGTGTTAAAGTGTCACAGGCTCTTTTTTGGTGTCATAGTTGCCTGTATATGATTTTAAAAAAATAACATTTCATAAAAAACAAAATAAATTTCCTTTTTTTACACACATACTATACATACAAATATACAAAAACAAAATATTCCGGTTGACTTTCAACGAATCCTGGGAATTCGAACAAATAAACAAAATTCATACTCGTATGTACCTTTTTATTTCCTTCCAAGGTATTTCAGATTCATGTGATGTGAAATGGAATAATATTTAGTCACCTTATGTTATATATACAAATGTTTGTATGTAACTTACTTTTTCACAATTACTCTTGTTTCACATCTCAAAAGTTATAAGCTTTTAGAAGCAGTAATTTTTCAAAATTGGTATCCGACAGTGCTCCACGTCGAGGGATAGTACTCGTAATTAACCCTGTGAATGAAAATAGGCGCTCCACTGTTGCGGATGAGGGATACTTTTTTTATTGTTGGAAACTGGTCCAACATCCACCTAAGCTTGACAGATGGACAAAGAACAGATGCGATGATGGCATCATTGACTTCACTTGTAAGATTGAATTGATGAGGAAATCGCTTCACAAGACATTCTTCTAACAAATGGACTGTTTCCAAAGGAAAAACTTTAAGAGGATTATTATGAGGATCTTCCTATACTTCGTCCTTATCGTTGCTAGGGTGGGAAGAAGATATCCATAGATCATATCCCTCTTGCGTTGGAGGAAATTCAACGCTTCCGAAATAGGCTTCAGCAACATTAAATATTCCTCCAAATAATCGAAATCAGTTTGAAGAAATGCTTGTATCTCTAACATCCTGCAGACTTAATTTATCTCACACTTATGCTTAATGATATCCTTAAGGGAATCATAGAGAGAGTTCCATCGTGTCACTACTGGGTTTTTTAATTGTGACCCCAAAGCCGTGACGATTTGTTCAGAAGTCTTCGGCCTATTGATCTTACTCCAAAGATGTGAACATTTCTGCATTATCTTTATTCCAATTAATTACAATTATTTTATTACGAGTAGCATTAGACAAAAAATCAGTTCTTACATGTTTATGTTTTTTAAGGTTTAGATTGCTTTGCTGAAGTCCGTTGTTGCCAGCAAATTGAGTGTATGTGTTGCACACTTTATATGTTTCGGCAAAGCGTTTTCAAAGCTCTCGTTGTGAAACTCAATCTCATCATCTCATAACAACATTGTCATATATATATGATTTGGTTATTCCAAATTCTCTAAATGCTTTTAAGAAATTCGAACCATTATCTGTTACAGTTGCTACAACATTATCACAGTTTAATCCGAATTTGACATAAATATTCAGGATGAAATCACTTGTGCCCCTGAAAAACGTCAGCATGCCAAAACCATTGATTTCCTTCCCAATGATTCATCCAACCAATGACAAGTGTACCCAAAACAACTTTTATGTTTGGTTGACCACACGTCTGCAGTTGTACAAAAATATTTGTTTTCTGCAATGATGCTTTTCATATTTTCGGTCATTGTTAGAAACGTCTCATCTGATACTTTCATATCTGTTGGTCTGCTAATGACTTGCAGTGTAGGACTCGCAAAGCGTACAAAATTTTTAAAAGATTCGTCCTCAACAATGGATACGGGTAGCATATTACTTGCAATGACTCGTATGGTAAGCTCTTGAAATCGTTCGTGTTTTGATTTGGTTGGCCGTTGCAGACTTCATTAATTTGAATTGATGAAGTTAGATGTCACTTGCATTGAGCCTTGTAGTTTTGACGGGCAAAAGCAACATCGAGCTAGGACTCCACTCCTCTTTCGATGAAAATCAGTACTATTTAGCTAATGAAAATAATTATTTTTAATTTAACAATAAAATTTTATTTTTCGATTTTTTCATTTAGAAATATTTAAACTGTTCATGCGTGTTCATTTATTCAGGCGCTCTTGGAGTTAAATTTTATAATGCATAGGTAGGTACGTTTGTAAATATATCTCAGTACTTGTTGATGAACTTTGACATTATTACGCAAAAGTTGGGAAAACACCGTATTTGTGTACGAGCATTTAGAGTCAAACCCCGATCCGGATTATTTTACATAGTAATAAAGTTCTGTATACATATACATATTACATATATAATCGTGCCTGGATTTTGAGAACTAATGTTTTCAAGGCATGTTCACAGTAGCCTGGAACAAATGGTAGTCAGAAGGGGCAAGGTCTGGGCTATAAGGCGGGTGGGGTAAGACTTCCCATCCACTGTTTTCCAAATAGTTCTTAACCGGAATAGCAACGTGGGGCCGAGCGTTGTCATGATGGAAAATTATTGCCTGATGTCTGGTCTCATATTCCGGGCGTTTTTCGGTTACTGCTCTCTTCAAACGGATTAATTGTTTTCGGTAGCGTTATCCATTGATGGTTTCACCCGGTTTTAGCAGCTCATAATACAGCACACCCATCTGATCCCACCAAATACAGAGCATTACCTTCGCGCCATGGATATTCGGCTTTGCCGTTGATTTTGCTGGTTGGCCGGGTTTCACATATGATTTTTTGCGCTTGAGGTTTTCGTAATGGATCTATTTTTCATCACTAGTAACAATCCGATGCAAAAATAACTTCCTTTTGTGGCGTTCCAGCAGCATTTCGGACATGCAAATCCGCCTTTCGACTTCTCTCGGCTTGGGATCATGTGGAACCCAATTTCCTTGCTTTTGAATATATCCAGCTGCTTTTAAACGTTTTGAAATGGCTGCTTGAGTGACACCCAAAGATTCTGCGAGCTCTTCTTGTGTTTGGCAACAATCTTGAGAGAGTAATGCTTCCAGTTCTTCATCTTCAAACTTTTTTGGCTGCCCAGGACGTTCATCGTCTTTCAAGCCAAAATCATCACTTTTAAATCGTGCAAATCACTTTTGGTACGTTCGCTCAGCTAGCACATGTTCACCATAAACTTCCACCAAAATACGATGACTTTCGGCAGCAGTTTTCTTCATATTGAAGTAATGAAGAAGAACTCCCCGCAAAAACACTTTTTCAGGCACAAAGTTCGACATATTTGAGTGAAAAAAAATTATTGTTGTTTACGCTTCAAATGAATGACATATACTGAAATGACGTACAATGACAGTAGCTTTCCAACGCATGTTCCAATGGAATAATACAAGTTACGCCATCTCTTAGCAAACCGCACGAATTAAGTTATAGACCAAATATTATGAATGTACATAGTACATACCTATGGAAACGTTTACATAATGTACACACATATATTTCCAGGCACGACTGTATGAGGTAAAAAATACAATAAGTATTAATTATTTCAATTGTTAAGAAATTCATAAAACATACCTCCTTAATGATTTTAAAAAAAATTTAACGAAAATATCAGATTTTCGGTATTAGTAAACTTCTTTGCCTGTCCTGGTGTCATTGATAATGGTGAAGGTGAGGGGGTATTGTTGTTTAATGTACCTGAGTTCACAACTCCACCAGGTGTAAACGATGATGTGGAAACACGTCTTTGGCATTTCATATCACTGCCAATATCACAATCCGGTAAAGATATCTTCCCAATCGATAAATTGGGAGAGTACGTTGGATTAACATGATGGTCGTCGGAAGAAAAATCACCACTTTTACTCATAGTCTTACACTGCACTTCACTACAATTTGGAACTTCTTCTCACGCAACAGCCAGACAACTAAAGTTTCAGTTTTCCTTTACTTTACGACAATTGCAATAGCATGTCTCTTAACTAAAGCGTAAACAATGATCGCAGCACTGTTGAATATAATAAAAAATCTTAATAGCATAAAAATAATTATCGAAAAGACCTGCCCTGAACCAGTACAATTGTAATGGCCAATCTAAAACATCGACGTCATTTTCTTGTTTCCACGCACTGCACAAACGACTGCGATGTTTCGGGTCATTATCTTCTTGCAGTAACCAATTCTCATTCCTTCTTTTAAACCACCTTTGGGCAGATGGTAATAATGCCTTCTTATAAATTTTTACCATGTTGGGTGCGTTTAAGTTATTTGTAAACATGAACAAATTGCCAAATCCTTGTTTTGAGAAGCATCCCCAAACGTGCACCTTTGCCGGGTGTTTGACATCTGCTGGATTAATTTATTGGATTGTGTACACCAGGTATGAGTGATAGGAGACCATGCCCAAAAAGATGCTTCATTGGGAAAAATAACGTTGTTCCAATTTCTGTCCAAATTCTTCTTGGCCCAACTGAGTCGTTTTTCTACATGTTTTTTTGACAGTAGTGGTTTCTTTATTGTGCTTCGAAATTTTACATTATTGGCTAGTTAACGTCTTCGTATCGTATCACAACACACATTTAGACCCCTTTTACGTAAAATCCCTTGTCCTCCACGTAACGATAGAAGAGGATTCTTTTCAAACACGCGTAGAATCATGTTGTCCTGCTTTTTTGTTGTTTTTGGCGTAGACCCACGATCCGGCAAATCATCCACATTTTTAATTTGGGAATAACGGTGCACCCACTTGCTAATAAATGCTTTTGACTTTTTCATGTATTTAGCAGCTGCTCCGTATGACATTTTCGGTCCTTTTGGATGCGTGCACAAGAATACTGCTTCATAACGTGATGCAAACGCGACACTCATTTTAAAATACTTCCGTCTCTGACAAAAATTGAACACTCTTTAAATTTTTTTATTCAAAGCATCTTAGCAGAAGTATTTTTTTATCTGCTAATGCTAATGCCACTTCCAAACCGGTTTTCATAAACGAATTTTGCCGTATACGATCTTATCAAACGGACTGTATTTGAAGAATATAAAAACGATTACGATACTGACAATGAATATGTCGTAATGACCGTGCGACAGTAAGTTATATCCGTTGAGTTTTGACTAATTTCGCGTAACTGGTTTTGTTTTAATTTCCCAGGGATCTGGGATACATTGAAAGGGGCCCTGAATAATTTTTTATTTTTTATGTTTACCATGTAAAACACGAAAATTTGTTTTGTTTATTATGAAAAGTTTGTTTCCATATTTTCTTACATGTTTGTTTATGAAAAATAAAGAAAATGATAAATGAGAATTTTTTTCGTCTTTTTTTCAGTACAGCTACGATTGTTTAATTGTTTTCTTTTACCGTGCAATATTGTTTTTTTCTGAAAATAACTTAAAATAAACTTATTCAAAGTATTAATGTACTATTCTTATTTAAAAGAAGAGATCTAAAGACATCAAAATGACTGCAATGACTTCAAAATGACTTCAATGACTTCACTGAAATCACAGATTATTGCAGTCATTTATATGCAATCATTGAATTCACTAAAATGAATTACCAATCAATGACTTCAAAATGAATGGTGATTTCACATCTAGGTCGGGTGGAGTGAATTGTTTTTATGCATTGTCCAGTTTAAAAGGTTCATTCTACCTGACAACGGCATTTGGTTCCTAATCCGCGTTATACAATCTACAGGAATGATCTTTCCAAGTCCTCAGCATTGATTGCGACTTTATTACGATGTTCCCTTGTTCGTATTAACACGCTCGGGGTTTGTGCCGCCGCATGCTTTTTTTTACATTTTGACAAAACTTCCAAATCTCATTCCTGGAGTAGCAACTCTCATTTCATCTGATACTCCTTCTTTTCCCTTCTGAGAGATTGGTTTCCGTCTTCATATCTGGTCGTAGAGCTCGTGAGCAGCTAAAGTCTTTCTATGCAGCGCTTGTTTGTATGTAGCTTGCTTATCTGTATGTGTCTACCGGCATTAGTCGTCAAACCAGGGGTTTTGTTGGGGTGGTCGAGTGAAACCCAGCACGTCGCGTCAGTTGCGGCATCTCTCATTGCTGTGTGACAGTGTTTTCACTGGTCTTCGATAATTGATGCTGGTAGTTAGTGACCTCTTAAAAGATTTAGAAGAGACTCAATCGGAAATGGATTTGGCGATATGTTGCAATTGTGCCCATCTGACGTCAAAATTACTCACAGTATTAGCTTGTATTGGCTCCTCGTGATATCTGCAATCATATATTTGCTACAACAAGGTAATGGTCCGAGTCGATGTTTGGCTCCTCGGAATGTTCTGATACCCATAATACTGGAAAAGTGTCTTGCATCAATCGCAATGCGCTCGATCTGGTTGGCAATTAATTGATCAGGAGTTCTTCAAGTCCCCTTGTGAATATTGAGATGTGGAAACCGTGTGGTAGCTACGACGATGTTCCGCCCCCCTCACAAAATCGATTAGTCTGAATTCGTCAGTGGAGGTTGTGTCGTGCATTCTATATCTATACTATACTACCAAAGATGCGCTCTCCATCTTGCTTTGCATTAAAATTACAGAGGACAATTTTAATGTCATGGCTATGCCACTGTTCATAGGTCTTGTTGTTGCTATCGAGGCACTTGTCAACATGCCGTGAACTCAAGGCATCTTGTCTAAGTCTGCTTTTAACAACAAATCTGCATCCGAATAGGCGATGATTTCGCCGTCGACAACAGTCGCCGTTGTAGATATTGCAGTTTTTCATTATATTTCTGTACCACCCATCGCATTTGTTTGGAGGCGATATTGTCTTCTTTCTAGCAGTCCAGGGTATTAGCTAGTTGTTTGGCTCCATGTGACCTATTAAGGGACCTAGCATTCCACTTCCATATCCGAAGCTCGTTGGTCTTAATTCGTTTGTATTTGTCGAATAGTTTATCAACAAAAAATAATAAATATGCACTGAAAAATGTCTTTATTTAGTCGACTGTATATTTAACCGCACAGCTCGATGTGATAATAACTTGTGAAAAATTAATTTGAATCATCCCGCAAGATTATATACTGCACAGCACAGATGTCGGTCGCAGGTCCCGTTGGCATCGTCTCGTTAGATAACAAACTGAATGTTATCGGCTGCTTTCCTTTATATCTCTTTCTTCGCGCCTGGTGAAGCTGTTTTCCTGGTTGCCTGTTGCCCATGACAGTGGTTTTTTCCGCCACTGGGTTTGCTCTGGTGATGTGGCTTATGGTTGGCTGGATGCCGTTTGCTGTTTGGGATTTGCTCGCTGTTGTCTAGTTCTTGGCTGCTCAATTGCCATTGATATGCAAGATAATGTTTTTTTTTATATATGACGATTCTAGACAGCATGGGTCGCCAAAAGTAGATCCGTTCGTATCCGAAGCTTGTTGTTGCTTCTTAACTTTCATGGCCGGGTAGTATAAGGGGCCACATACAGAAATAAAGAAAATAAATTGGTTCAAAGCAGAAACATCCCAATCAAATCCAACGAGTATTCGATAAAAGGGTGCAGGGGCCCTTATACTTCTCGAGTTGTGCATAATAAATGTCCAAATTCTTTACAACCGAACCAAAACTCATCGCAAGTGCTTAATAGCTCAACAATTTTAACCGTTTAGATATTTATTTTACTGGCTCTATCCATTTTCTCAAGCATTTGCTTCCGGCATGTAATGCTACTGCATTGTGCTCTCCCCAAGGGTACATTAGTCAAATTAATATAAACGACAGCGCGAAAGTTTTTCCTTGGGAACTTTACTCATTGACTGTAGGCCTAACGAAATGAAATTCCACATTTCCATCCCCTTTTATCAAAAAAGAAAAAAAAAAAAACCATATTCCATTCGTACAAGGAAATCGTTTATGTTTCTTCCATTTACTTACATGATGCTTCTGTTAACATCCTCTCACAACAATTTCAATATGCTTGCCTTCAAACCATGTATCCCCCTTCTCCCATTTTATGGAAGGAAGAAGAAGTCACAGGAAATGAACAGTCGTAGATACGAATACGAAATAATGCTGGCCTTAAATGCAAGCGGGATTATTGATCAATGACCGAAAAAGCTAATTTCCGCTACTACCAAAACTGTGGGAGTGGGGGTGGTGGGAGCAACTGGGTCTCGACCTAGACCACCCCATGTAGAACATTGTTTCGGTATGGTGAGACTAGATTTCATTAAAACCATATACTGGGTGGTGATGTTACACGATAACATCCTCTTTGTTGTCATTAGGTATCGTTAGCTTTAAGAGTCCTAGCACGTACCGAATGTCCATCTGTGTATGTAACAGACAAGTCTACCAGTCCAAATATAAAAAAAAACAACAATAATAATAGCAGCAACAACAAAAACAGCAGCGGGAGCAACAAAGCTCTGAGTAATAGCACATGGTCCTTTGTGTTCTAATAAAGAGTTATTGCAATAGTCCGTTTGCCGTCAGGATCACGTCGGCTTTCGTCTCCTTGCTCATAATAAAGACGGCTAGAAAATGACAACAAACATCCAAAGGGTACTTCATACTCGTATTTGCTTTACTTTTACGCATTGAACAAAAAAAAAAAAAAAAAACAAATTCCACACACACCACAGGAACAACAAAAGCAACGCAATGTTGAATGTATCTTTTGCCGCTTTTCCTTTAGCAGAGTTTCAGCCTCCTTTGTAATAGGATACGTGCATTGGACAGGCATTGTGCGGCAGAGAAAATTTCATTAAATCTTCACATGTTCCGGGACAAGATAGACTTTTTTTTCCTATTCCTGTTTTCTGTTCTCCTTTTTCAGTTATTTGCGTGAATATCCTTTAGACATACGAGTACGTTCTCTATTATAAGAGGGTTAGTCAAAGGAAAATCGATTAAAGTGATAACTGTACCACTTATGGCTTGAAGCAGAGTTGTCGTTTGTAGGACTTTTGTATTATATGCTACTTGAACGTTTTGTTTGTACATTTGTACATATCTATTTGTAGGTACACGAGCTATTCTAGTTCCAGTAGCATCTATGTATTATATAGAAAATAAGAGGAAGCCCGTACAAATGTGGCGTAAGCCTAAATATTTTACCGATTGCCTTGTATAAGCTTGCAAAGCTCCTGCTGTCAAATAAGTCACAATTCCCTACTTAACCGAAGGTAACTCTGTCTTCTAATTTATCCGTACGAAGAGAAGCAAATCTAAGCAGCATTCGCCATGAATTACATGGCAAGTTTATGTCCTAGATTGCGCTCGAAAACCCCCAACCAATGCATTTCCTCTTCATTTAATCGTACTTCCAGTCTGAGATTCAATGTCAGAGAAGTAATACTAGACACTATTGCAAACCTACAAAAAACCCCGTTGTCGAGTTCGCTGAAGTCGAAGGTGTACCCTTTTATCCACAGAACCCCAAGAAATGCTAGAAACATGATTAAAATTTCAAATCGTTCTATAGAGCAAGAGCTAGAGGGGGAGCAGCTCTTTATAAACTATGGAGCTACAAAGCCTGGTTTCTACCCCAGCATCATAGTACATTGTCGCGACGCAAAAACATCTCAAAAAGCTATTATCTTTAAAAAATTTCATAACTATTTTGGATCCTAGATAGACTGGCCCAAAGTTTAAAAACCCTCCAAAAGGACAATAAGTAAGTTGTGTTCAAGTTATGGGATACTGAAAAGTTGTAAATAAAAAAATCTTTTCGGACCATATAGCGAAACTCCAAAACCTTATATGAAACTTAGAGACAATGACCTCTGCCTATGTAAACTATCAATTCTAGACAATCAGAACATAAATGGGATTTGAAGTAACGTACATACTCGTAGATTCAAAAAATTGCTACGTTACAAGGTTTTGTGTTAATATGAAAACCCTTACCTACTTTAAGATATATCCCTCTTTAAACATTCATTGCGCCTAAGAAAGATTTTGAAAACACACTGGGAAGACTGTGAAAGACTAGAAAAAGCTTACAACCTACTGTCTTTCTCTTAGTAACCGGGAAATAGAGTGTGCACTTCAGTGAACTGCTCATAGGTATGAGAACATTCTCATAACATATTATTTAAAGGTTCAGATTATAGTACAAGGCAACTACAGTGCAACAAATACTTAGTAACTAACTAAGGTAGCGCTACAGTTCGGGGCGAACCTGGGCCATAAATAACAAACCTCCAGGTTTCATGGTTTGCCGGAGATTTCGAGGATTTCGGCATCTGCAGTCATGCTTCTATGAAACCCAACTGTCAATGGAAGCCCTATCAGAGGGCGCAGGCTGTTCTGACGAAACTCCGCATAATGAAAATCTTCCATCGAAGCTTTACCAGGCAATTTCAGTGGCAATTTCATTTCTTATTCTATGATGATCGGAAACCCAAACAAAACTTATTGGATTCAGCCTTCTTACGTTGTCGTCTTCCGGAAAGACAATAGCGGAGGCGGAACCTAGTTCGATTTTGGAGCTATCACTTAAGATCCAATCACGTTTCCTTTTGCCCCAGATTCAGGGCAAAACTATTATTGGACGTCAGCAATTCTGTGATAATTGCGTCAGATGACACGAAGAGATTCAATCGAAATTTAGCCCGCAAGGTCATTAAAACACCAAAGCGAGTAATACCAAATTTCACTTCTATGTAAACGGAGCATTACTTCTAAGAATCTTTGGGCAGAGCTGAGGCATCTATTGACTGACTAGATCAATGTTGGTATACAGCTCGTAGTAAAATAATCAGTACAAACTGGTTCAAAAATAACATGCAACGTTTTTGTCTTAAAAAGAGCAAGAGCTTCTCCAAGCCTCTGCGTCAAAAAGCAGAACCGGAATAATAACGATTTCATACAAAGCCAGCTTGGTCTTGTGGGAAAGGGTTCTGTTGCTCCAGAGCATAAGAAAACAGGCCTAGTAACTGACGAGCCACGTTAAACGAAATCTTCAACTACCTCGATTTTGTAACTCCCAATGGAGAAGTTTCGACGTAGCTGACGGTGGCGACAACATGTACTTGGTTTGGGTTAGTGTACCGTCAGTCGCATTTTGATAACTTCAGGTACTTATGAATCCTGATCAATGGCTTGCTGCGTCCGTCCAATCACAGCAATATCACAATATCAGCAGCGTGCGTAAGTAATTGTACAAACTTTCACAAGATTACGCCTCTTCTTTTAGATAATGAGTTTTACACAATTCTTTTCAAATGTGGCCTTGAAGCCGAAAAATAGACAATGGGATTGATCTGATATCCATGAGTCATTTCCAAGATCGGAAAGTGAAGACCGAAATTGACCGAATTGACGAAGTGAAACGAAGATAGCTGCTAAATTTTTCAAAGACAACCATGCAAGGGATGATCTCAAATCAAAGTTCAAAAAAAGATAAAATCTTACCGATTCTAATAAAAAAAAATTTAATTTCGATGATATTGCGCTTTCTGAAGAAAATTCGTGGCAAACAAGAAGAAAGCCCTTCTTCGAGAATTGAAGAAGATTTTATAGATTCACATTCGTGCAGCATGCATCACGTTCATCGACCGAATCAGGACTACACTTCAAGCTAATGGCATTCATATGGACAACTTTAAATAAAAACAAAAAAAAATAAAGCGTTTTAACAAATGCATTCCTGTATTGACGTCAAAGGTAACTTGTAATATTCTGGAATAGGGGTCATCTGAAAAGAAAGTGAAAATTCCATAGCGGCTCAAAACTGTGTGAGTAAATTATGCTATTTGATTCAACTCTTGGTAGATAACCCCGACTTGCAACCTGTCAAGCAGAAAATTTTGAGAAATGACAACCTTCAGAATCAGCAGGCATGCAATGATTTCGCAGCAATTTTATTTAGTACCTTGAAGTAACTATCGACGACATATATATACAAAGATATCGAGGACTGTCAATGTATTTCAAGGACTAATGGTTTGACTTTCGAAGTCATCCTGAATGATTTTCAACATTTATACAAATGCTTGCGAAAGATATATAGGCAATTTTAGCATCTTACGTATATGCGACCCATTTTGGCCGGATCTGCGGTGAGACTACTCTAAACGTTTTATTTGAAATCTTGACTGCAACGGCCATATGAAATATTTTAAATGAATAGATGTGTCCGCATCAAAGGTTATCAAATTTAAAACACAAAGATCTAAGGAATAATGTGGCAGATATATTTTTTTAAAATAAAGTTCTGTAAATAAACAACAAAAAAAAAAAACACTGTGACGCTGGCAGCCCGGTATGGGCCATGGCCTAGCTTCTTGACACTCATTAGTGTTGCTCATGTTTTCTTTTTCATCACATCTGAGCGGGGCCTATGGTTTATCGCCGAGTCCGAACGGCACTCCTTAGAAGCTTTTTCGTAGGCAATTTTTTACTTTCGGGAGTTTGCCATTGCCCGCCGAAAGGGTGATGGCGATTTGAAAAATTGTTGGTGACCTAGCCAGGAATCGAACCCAGACTCTCCGCGTGATAGTCCAATGAGCTAACTATCGCGTCATCGCCATCGCCATGTAAATATACATAGCCCCTTTATTGCGAGAACCATCACGATAAGTTATAAGGATTTCATACCTCTTTCAAATTTTAAAAAATCGCATTCAAATCGTCAAGTCCTTACCAGATGCTGTTATACAAAGTAGCAGATTTCCACTTACCTGAAAGAAAAAAGACAATACAGTGGTTAAAACACAAATCGTTGCAAACTAAATGTATCTTATGTTCAACTTATAGATAGATAAAAATTACTTATTTTAAGATGTAGATACAGAGTAATTAAATTACTTGTAGAATGTTATAGAAGGTTTTGAACTTTCTCAAACCCATTCCAAATGAACTTAGGTTTACTCTCCTTTACTTCGCTTCACTTGGATGATCAAGCATAATCCAGTGGCTTTAACAACGACCTTGCAGGAGCAATGTGACAACGTGATATCAAAGCAACATTAACTAACTGATTAATCAAACCAGATAGTCAACATTGTCATTAGCCGACGATATATATGATTTAGAAGTGTTACGCGATCGCCGTCTTTTGGGTGCTCCAGTGCACTTGTTAAGAGTAATTGCGCTATCATGTTTACTAAAATTGGTTTAGCGCCAACAATCCATTAATTGTTTTAAATAAGAAGAAAAAACAAAAAGCACATCGGAGTAAGCAACTTCAGGCGACCTCGGAAACCATTCTCAAATTGCAGCATTCTGAACAATCTGAAGATATAAGGAAATAAATTAGGACACCTTACCCCTACTCCTGCAACTAAGTAAGGAATAAGCGTAGCACAGTGATTCAGATGACCCCAAAACCTGCCATCAAACTACATATATGCACAACACTAGAAAGGCTTAAGCAGAAAGCTGTCGATCGCTAGAAAATGTCTTAAGTGGTTGCTTGATAATTACTGAATGTAAGCATGATTTTGCAGCTCTGTGCGCACAGCATCGACGATTCTTATGCTAATTTTATTCTTAATTTGTGCCACCCACGGTTTGGTTAGGTTAAACAGGGTGTGTCATAAGACACATCACCAGGCACCAAAACGGGCCCGTCGCGATCCTTGTGGGACCAGTTAAATTTAACTTCAAGTGGCAAAAACCTAAACAATCTCCCTGGTAAAACATTCGATTTCTTTACAAACCCCAAGAAGGCGTTTGCAGTCCAAAAAAAAAAAAATAGAATCAATATGAGAAGCAAGCATAAGCGAACTGAGAAACTTCGCTCGGCATCGAGATCATCTGGGTCAATTAAAACTTTGAAGTTTCTTCACCAACAAGACCAGGTAAGTACAGAGATGTTTTCCGCAAATGTGAGGAAAACAATTTCCAGGGATATGAAAGGTGAAAAAGCTCTTTCTATGATAAACTATCTAAACAAAATCTAGCTAGAGATTAGTGAGTGTATAAGGTGGCTTAAAATTAATCGTCCTATGGGGAAGATGTTATAATTTTTGCAAATGGCGTCGTACGATGATTTCCTAATTGTGTCGCGCCAACTAGGCAAACATTCCGGCGCTTAGCTACTCGACTCGAAGGAGACCATGCACGGCGTGGCCGTCACGGACTGGTCGTTCGGCCGAGAATATCATGGATGTGGCTGCCGATGTCGCTGAGAACGAAGAAACATCAACCAGACGACGGGCCACGAAATTGGGCATCACCAGACGGACCCTACAGCGAATTTCAGTGAAAAACTTACACATGGTCCCGTACAAAGTACCAACAGTGCATCAGTTAATGCTTCCTGACCGCCAGTCGTGTGTGAATTACTATCAACCCATCCTCAATCTCAATAACGAACAGGACGATTTTGTGTCAAAAATCATCATGAGCGACGAGGCGCATTTCCACCTAAGCCGTTACGTCAATAAGCAAAATCTTAATTTCTGGAGCAGTGAAAATCCCCGTGTGATGCACGAAGGGCCATTACATCAACTCAAAGCCACTGTGTTGTGCGGCGTTCACGCGGGATGAGTGATTGGGCCGTATTTTTTTAAAGACGCCATCGGCAATACGATCACTATTACTGGCGAACGCTACGCTATTAAATGCATTGACTGACACCAATTCTTTTATGGAACTTCTTGAAGTTTCCTCTAACTCTGCTCTAGTACCGCATGCCACTCACGGCCCAGACATAATTGTTTCGAATGGCCAACAGCCAGAACAGGCAACAGAAGCCGGAAATAAAGATATTAAAGGTACAGAACTGACCTTACAAGAAGATTTTATCGCTAGCAACAGATGACATTTAAAATAATTGTTACTTATCTCCTTGACTCAGTCATAAAGAGCTACTCGTATCATGAACTTCCTAAGAAGAAATCAAGACTTATTCTGACAAAAGCTGTCGAGTAATTACTGCCTTAAGGACGATTTGAATGAAGTGAATGACGCTAAATCTGTTTACCAGACGATGATGAAGTCCCTTCACTTCTTGAGAGTGATTCATATAAGTAAAACTTAGTGAATTAAGTTACGCTTTGGTTTGAAAAATTAATTTAGTTTGATCTCATTTTAAAATAGAATTTTCAAATAGGATAAGGTACCAAAATAATATCATACGATGCCATACATATAACCGACGCACATTTGACTGGATGTCAGCTTTTGAGGTTTTCTGCACGTTCGGCAACCCACTTCAACAGTTAATGTTTTTTATGAGTTACAAATAATACTTAGGTCCAACTTTCTTTAGAACTCCATTTGGACAACGTGAAGAATTTAACTATCAAAAACTCTCTTGGCCTGTTGGTATAGTATTTGGGATTAAAATAATTAATTTCATCCAACTAATTGCAATTTGAGATTGATTTTTAGATTTTAATTGCAATTAAATTAATTGCAAGTTAATTGTTCATTTTTAATATCATTCGCAATTAAAATTTTATGTACACGTCCTCTCTCTTTAAAACAAATAAATATTTAGTACTAGCCGATCCACCCGGCTTCGGACTTTTAAGTTGAAGAGCAAATTCCGAAAAAGTTCATGCAATCCAAAGTGCAATTATTAGCGCTTCAATTTTCTGTTTTCGTTATATATAATGCACTGGACCTGCAACTATAGAAGGACTTCTTTCTTTCGCAACTTTGCTCAACTTGCATAAATCGCATAGGTTATCAGACCAGATGTTTGAAAAGCGAGCAATGTTAAAAGAAAATTTAAATTTTGAGAGAAACGTCGAGAAATTTACAAATAACAATTAAATTGATTAATTTTTTAAATCAGAAATTTATTGGAATTAATTTTTGCCCAACACTGCTTGTTGAGAACGAATGTTTTGTAAGCTCACATGGTCATCGATATGTATAAGTGTCTTGTTAGAGTTACATGTTTCTCAGCATTCCTCTGGGTAAAAACGTTGAACTGTTGCTCTTCCATAAGTTTATTACAAAATTCCAACATACTATTGTATGACTGTACGAGGCTCTTTTCATCTTGTTTACTTTGTTAATCGTAAAAATTGTCAGGTTTGGGCTAGAGAATCTATTTGTATTTGTTTGCTATGGATTTTGGGCTGGAGTCATCATCGGACCATTCTTCTTTGAAAATGTGGCTGGTCAGGCAGTATCGGTTCTCGCTACATCGCCATGATAATCCAAGTTTTGGTGACCCAATTTCAAGATAAAGATGTGTGACACATGCCACACAGCCAAAGAAACCAGCCAATTGCTACATTAGTTTGTAAATTTCCTTTTTTCTTTATTCTTCGTCTTTTTCTTTATTCTTCGTCTTTTTTGCACAATGGTTGACAATCGAATGTTTTCCGCTTTTTTGTTTCAAGTTGAACAATCCTGTCTGACATACTTCGCTCCCACTTCGCTGCCACGTTCAAAGAAGATCTGCGGGAAATCCGGTTAAAAAGGCACTATCAACTACGGTCACTCCAACTGTAAGAAAACGAGGTCGGAAAAAGAATTCCTGGATTTCTCAGATGGCAAATGCGCAACAACGCCTGGGGCTAACCACTGAAGCGATCCAGGATCGAGCAGTATGTAGACGCGTTCTGCGGTCTGCGACATTAGCCAACCCCATAAGCGGAGCAGCAGCGATGCAGTAAAAATGGGAAACTCGTTACGCATAAGTTCGTATAACGAGGAAAGGGTTAATAAAAGGATAAGAAGAAGAAGATACTTCGCTCCCAAATGATGATCGCGGCACCTATAAGTTGGCGGCAGTACCAAACATACAGGGTTGGCAACAAGATTTATTATAATCAATTCAAAAGTATACTACAAGTGAAGAATTTCCTGGCCGTGCAATTTCCCGTTTTGGTGATTAGTGTTGGCCTTTAAGATTAAGCAATTTAGCACCGTCTGTATTTTTGTTTTATTTTGGAAGAATAAGCTTTATGGCGCCAAGTCCACAATCAGCCGCGCCTTGAAGGAGCAAATTGAGCGCTCAGCCACATTTATGCCGAACTGTTATCGGAAATTCCTTGGAGAATGACTAAGGAATACATAGGTGCTAGCAAAGCCATGAAGGGCAACAACGCGATGTGATATTCCATATACAACCCCACGAAGGATTCATGCGTATGCTCAATTAAAAATTTACCATTTTCAATCTAAATCTAATGTTTTCTTTGAAAATTACTTTTTGTTTGAATTTTGGAACACCCGTTAATTTAATATAACTATCTTATGGCGACATCATTGAGATTCGTACGCGTAGATACATAACTGGTGTCACAAGTTAACTTATTCCGTCGTCGTGATGTTCATTTAATATTCCTTACAGGACAATCGCAGCAAGACTACTTTTTTCTAGCAAGAACACGATTGATGGGCAATTCTATTGAAGTACTTCCTTTCCGTACTAATCTCGTTATTCTTTTCCACGGCAACACTTACAAAGATAACTCGTAGTGGATGCAAGATTCATTCAAAAGACTACTCTTACGTTTCGGAGAAATAGCAAAAAAGGTCCTGGAGGAGGTTTGTCAATTTTCTTTTTCCCATTTTGCTCCTCTCCTTCATAATCCAACCAATATGGGAAAACGAGAAAAGGTAGAAGGTTAAATGCAATCAAGGATTTAATAGTGTGATCCCTTAAATTCCTTTCATTTGCAGAGAAAATAAAAAAAATAAAGAAAAAAAGCAAACGAGATGAGAGACCAGTACTCTGTTATGTATGTTCTAGGGATGGTAGCCACCGGCCGAACTGAGGGGTTGGTTAAACGAAAAGCAATGAAGTCTTGAAAGTTTATTTTTGGTAGGAAATTAGATTAAGTACTACGTTTAGACCGGCGCATGCAGTCGGGTGTAAACGGTATATGGAATAAGAAATTTCCTTATTCTGTTATACGTCACGTAATAAATATTAATCTGAATCAGAGGTTATGGCGGCATCATAAAATCACAGGGGCAATTTTAATAGGCATTTTATTTTTGCTCATTTCAAGGACGAGTTTTTATGATGGCCCGCGCCCTTAGCAAAGTAGGATACGATATCCGATGAATAAATAGATAAGCAGTGTAATTTTTTGTTAAATCGAATTTGAAGGCAGACTTTTTGATTTTTCCTTTCGATTACTTATAAATGTATCTACTCTTCGCATGGCATAGGGTCTTCGGAGGTTTCTTTTTCAGTTGTTCTCTGATTGGGATGAGTTTTAACAAGAACAGCGCCAATGGCGATTGTAACAGTCTTGATGTTTTAAATTTACATTTTACAACCGACAATGAAGACTTCGCATAAAAAAAGATTTTTTATGGAATTTAAGGTCTGATAGGAAGAATTTAGGGGCCATTTACAAAATTAACCTTCGGCTAAAAGAGTTTCACAAGGGAGTAATAGAAGAATCAAACTTAAACTACGTTAACTTTGTGAACTGCTTTTAAAAGGTAGCTTGGCATGACTCTTCAAGAAGGTACGAGTATTCGCAACCAGACTTCCTCAATAGCTTTTCGAAAGACTAAGGAACAAAAGTTAGTTGGTCTTATTTTAACAATACTCAGGTATTTGAACTTTGACCATATTGTCACATCTTTGTTAGAACTCCTGCATCATAACGTACCTATATTTTGCACCATCACCTTGGGATTAGTCGAAGTATGTACACTGTCTCGAAACTGCGCTATAGAGCCTGTTTAAAAGGAGTTCAGAGCATGCTAAAGGATTTAAATCTGAATCTGAAGTAGCACAAAGGGCCCTAGAATTAAGTTAAGCATCAATTAAGGACGAAAGTGGACATTTCTTCAAAGGCAATTATTCTGCCTCTAACCCACTTTCTTACTTTAGGTAAGCCAAGAGCTATTTCAAACATGCACCGGATTTCGGCAAGGAGATGCGCTACTATGCGACTTGTTCAATCCTGTACTGGAGCAGATAGTGCGCAGTTGTAGTGGGCATTTGTCAACACGGAAGGCACTATCTTTAACAGGTCCGTTCAGCTGCTGGGGTATGCGGACGATATTGGCATCAACGGTCGCTCCCAGCGTGTCGTGATAGAAGCGTTCACGGCGATTGAAGAACAGGTGAAATCCGTTGGCTTTGAAGTAAATGTGGACAAGATTAAGTACATGCTATCAACATAAAAAACGAGCATCTGTCCACCGCCTAGGACAAAACGTCACTATTGATAGCAAAAATTTCGAGGTAGTTAGGGAGTCCATCTACCTCGTAGTAAACATGAACTCCACGAATGACACCCTAGTGGAGATCCGGAGAAGAATTACCCTAGGAAACCGTTGCTACTTCGCCTTGGCCAAACAATTGGGTTCAAAATTCTTACCTCGAAGGACGAAATGTGTGCTCTGCAAAACCCTTATCCTGCCAGTTGATGACAAGCAAGAAGGGAGAGCTGATACTGGGTTCCTCCGAAAGAAAAATACTTCGGCGGATTTTTGGTCCTGTGTGCGAGGAGAGCGAATGGAGGAGAAGATACAACCGCGAACTCTATGAGCTTTATCAAGATGTGGATGTAGTCCGAAAAGCCAAAACACGTCGACTACACTGGCTCGGCCACATCGAGCGAATGTACAATAATGCTTCGAATCCCAGCTCCCAGGTTCGAGAAGACAAGGAAGACCGAACCTTCGTTCATCTGGCATTGCGGATGCCAGAACGTTTGGTCTGGGCAACTGGAAGCAGCGTGCGCGGGATCGTAGAGGATTGAAGGCTGCAGTGTCTCAGGCAGAGACTCTTCATTGGTCAGGAGCCTGTTAAGTAAGTAAGTAGAATCCTAACTTTCTGGTTGACGGCATATACTTGGCCATCCTCTGTTGACCGTAAAACCCATTTGCCGTTTATGCCTTAAAACTCGCAAAAGCGGCACTAATATCACGCTGCATTCTTCTGATTATGTCAATATCGTCAGCGTATGCGAGTAGTTGGACGGCGTGAGTTTTGCACTATTCCTTCAAGTATGATGTTGAAGAATTTCAATCACAGCGCATCGCCTTGCCTTAAACCTTCTTTGACATCAAAGTTTTGGTGAGATTCTTACCAACCTTAATGGAGCAGCCTGCATTCTCCTTTATCTTCTTGCACAGACGGACGAGCTTGGCATGGAAGCCAAATGGATTTTTATCAATGTTATTGTACTTGATGCTGGCAGCAGTGGACTTTTTACGAGATCAAGAGAGACTCGATCGGAAAAGGATTTGGCTCTTTGGAACGTTTGTACATCCATAATGCTGGAGGAGTGTCTTGCATAGACTGCAATGTTGTAAATTCGGTTAACGGCTGATTAATCAGGAGCTCTACAAGTCCCCTTGTGAATTTCGAGATGTGGGAACGGCATGCTAGCTACGACAGTGTTTCGCCCTACCGGAAAGCCGATTAGTCTTAAGCCGTTATTGGAGGTGTTGTAGTGCAGGCTTACCTTCTGACAATACAACCAAAGATGCCATCTCTTCCTAGCTTTGCATTATAATCACCGAGGACAGTTGTCGAAGCCTGGGCATTGCTTGTAGGTCTTGTTCATAGAAGCTACCTTCCTAGTCGCTCGTTCACAAGTCGGAAACTCAAAAACTTTTGCCTTAGTCCGCCTTAAAAAACAAATTCGCATCCAATAGGTAGATATTGCTGTTTTTCATTCCTTTTTTCTCTTGTCCATCCCATCGCATTTCTTGGATGGCGGTAATGACTGCTTTGCAGCAGTCCAATGCCTCCGCTAGTTGTTCGGCTGCTCGTGGCCCATAAAGGGACCCAATGTTGCACGTGCATTTTAGAAGCTCGTTGTCTTTAATTCGTTTGCATGGGTCATCAACAGTAGATCCGCCTGTATCGGATACTTATTTTTGTTTCGCAATCTTCATCTTTTTTCCATGGCCGGGTAGTTACCCTGACGACACAACCCCTAACCTGGAGGGCCAGTTCCATTCCTGTTCAAGACCCTCGTTTAGGCTTTGAAAATCCTTGCAGGCCTGGACTCCAAATTTGTCGGAGTAGCCTGGATAAATTTTCATTTGTTGTGTCCGGTGATTTTACTTGATTCCATCTGGGAAATTTACCTGCTGCCCTCTTTATAGTGCTACTATTTGTGGTTGCTGCTTAGCACTCGCGCTTATTAATTTGTCAAGTCGAGTCCTAATGAACATCGACTAGTACCCGATTGCTACAAATTGGAGGTAAAAAATGCACAATTGATGTGTAGAAACAATTACAACACTGAATATCGTCAGGTTGACACCCCCTAGCTGTGTCTACAGCATTCAACCACAGTTATAACATTTAATCAAGCCAAGAACGAACAAGATGTTTAGCCGACTATGGTTGCTAGATTAAAGAGGAAAAAGAGAGAGATTTATGTTTGTTTGCTACCACGATGCTCATGGTCAGTGTAAACAGACCGTACTTATGCCCCACATACTGCCATCTTCTGGAAGTCTTTCTACAAACGACAACATTCCATAAGCTATAGTCGAACAGAAGGGTTGAAAACTATTCTGTGAAGACCACGCAGCAATATAGAGATAGGTTATAATTGTAATCAAACCAAATTATTACTATATCGCGTGCGAGACCAGCTGTCAAAAGATATTTCCTATCTAGAGTCTGTTTTGTTTTCGTTAAGACTTGACGTACTTTAGTCACTATTGAAGAATTACGAGAGCCTTCAGCAGAAGAACAATATTTGCTTTTGAAGTATGAAAGATGATGTTGACATTTGGTGTTTGGTCTATATTCTGAATTTCCTAGCATAACACTTGTACTTCTGTGCTCACTTCTGTGCGACATATACGAGTACAACAACACATTTAATGAAATTATCTTATAGCAAAACATTTCAAACTCTGTTTTGTAATAGCTATCCTACTAGAAGAGTATCTCCTGCGGAAAGTTATATTGTAGTGTGCATAAAATGTTTGCTCAAAGTGGCAAACAGTTTCAACTCTAATTACACAAAGTTTGATAATTTCAAAGATAAAACAAGGTAGTTGTCAGCTGAGGTGTAAACGGAATAAATACACCCCAACGAGTAAACTCCTTCATTTTGGTCTCTATGTAGCTCGGCAACCATTATAATTAGTGCAGTTGTCGACTTTCGTGTTATGAAACCCAACACCGCAAGCAGGTGCACAGAATCACTTCACAAGCCTCATTGCCTCGTGTATTTGCAATTATCTGCGGCAGTTTCTGTCAGCGTAAAAGATACTCTTGCAAATTACACCTCCAACAAAGTAAGCCAATAGATACGAATACTCTCAAACTGAATGTGAATGTGTTCACGTGTTGTATAACTGACATATTTTCTTGTGTTGTTTCGGGTGGCAAATTAAAACATCCCCCAATGCCCTTTTAGGATTATGCCGAAAAACCAAACGGCGAACATGAAATTTTAATAATGTAACACGAAATTGTTTTGTGCGTGAATGTGTGGGGTTGTCTTCCATTTATTTGTGTGGATACGAGTACGTATAAAAGTATAGTATATCATCACTCATGACACTTAAACTGACTTCCATGGCAGGGTTCGTGTGCCCCTTTCGATGTTAGATGTTCATTATCGCGTCCATTTTCGTATCTTCCATAGTCAAAAGCTCTGTAATTACGGCCAACTAAGTAACATAATCTTCCTTTCTGACTACCCCTTCATAAGTACAATTATTCTAATAATTACCACAATGAACATGAATGTGATATACATACTTTAACCCTGTGCCTGCAGTAGCATGGGCACTTAAGCAGATACAAAGTTGGTAGCCGCAGCTACACGAGCACGTAATTATTGTGTTGGTCTGCCATTAAAATTTGAACAAATATTTATGCTGGGCCAGTAACAAACTTTTAGCCACTACACCGCCACCATAAACCACTGTCACCACACCGCTACGGAATAAATTACAATTTCGTCCTTTTGTTCTGGCCCTTGCTGTATCTGTAACTGACTGCGAGGTTGTATTTGTTTGCTTGCAACTACAAGTAAACAGTTGTACTTGTATCTGGTGAATGGAAAGAGGATTTAACACTCTCTGTTGGTTGTCGGATGAAGCCGACAGTTGGGTTCCAAAAGATCAAATTTAATACATATCATAGACGATGGCATGGTCACAAACATTTTTATTTGTTGTCGTAAATTTTTTTTAGGTCCGATTTAGTTTATGTCAACTCGCTGACCATATGATGTCTCAACAGTTTTATGACTGCAAATAAAAAGTGGAGACTTCTACGAATGCCAATTTTGAAATAACTAGTTTCTAAATGGCAAATAATTTGTAGACGTCCGCCTGGGGATAATCTTACAGTATCTGAACTGGGCAATACGAAAAATGGCAACTATTTGAAATTGAAAAAAAAAAACAATGCATTGCCCGAACACTATGACCTTACAAATTTTATATTGATATTGAACCGAGCAACCTTTATGTGTCACATGTTGAAAATCGTTGAACATTTGAGTATAAGTTATTTTTTGAAGGAAGAATTGGAGTTCTGCCAAGTCAAGAAAAATAAAAGAAAAAGTGTTGAATGTCGTCATAAGAGTGCGAAAGATGATTGTGGAAAAAACTATGAATAAATAGGATATCTCAAGCACCAACAAAGCAATACTGATACACTATATCGGCGTAATGTTTAGGAGAAAAGTCTGGTCTGTCTATATAGCTCAGAAAAGAGTAATAGAAAAATCAATCAATCAAATCAACCAACTCTTGAGCTCTCGACCACCTTAAAATAAATTCGGGGTAAGTCTGCTAAGTCCAAGTTTCACCGAAAAATAACCGCACTTATGAACAAAAGAACACTTCAGAGACCTCATCTAAAGAAACTGCTAGAGAAATCTTTAGCAAAATGCCAAAGGATATTATAACTGAAATAAGTATTGACCAACTAAAGGGATCCTCGAGGGAAAAAATAAAGAACTTAACCCTTAAATGCGCTCTGTAGCCATTTGTCTACAAACACTTTAAGCAAAAAAATAAAAACAATGCAAAAGAGTTTAATTAAAAAATAAGGGGTTAACGGCTTTTGCTCGAATTCGAATTTGTAGCAAGCATCCAGATTCAACGTGTTTTAGTATACTAGATATTTATTGAAAAATTATTTTACAGGGAATTGTCTATTTTTCTTCCAATTGTAATGTTTCAGAATGAAACCTCAGGATATAGAAGCATATTTGGCGGTATTGGAGGCAGGTGATGTATCCGAAGATGAAGAAGTGGTGATGAAGACGACATAGACTACAATGTTGGTGTTGAAAAATTTGTAAATGAATCACAAGGCGAAGATACAGGCGAGGGAAATGAACAAGTTGCAAGGTGTGATCAGCCTTTAGTCGAGGAAGAATCAGTTATATCGATGTTTAGTCCACTTATTTCTGGCGCTGCTCTATGAAAATATAAAAATAGAGACCTAATATGGGAAAAAAGAAGTTTGAAGTGGGATGAGAATAGAATCACCTTCTTAGGAAATACGTCAATGCCATCAGAAGTGACGTCATTAGAAACCCCTATGCAATTTTTTTCCGTGTTTATGAACGATGAAATAATTTCCAAAATTGTAAGTGAGACTAATTTGTACATCGCCCAAAATAATATTGCCAATAGTCCACCTATTACAAATTTAGAAGCACGACAGTTTTTCGGTGTTCTGATTTTTATGTCAGTATTTCATTATCCTAATGTCAGATCTTATTGGGGAAAATATGGTTTTCAGCACATTATAGAAACTATGTCATCTAAGAGATTTGCAAAACTGAGATCAGTGATCCATTTTAACGACAACAGCCTTCATAAACCTCGTGAACATCCAGAACATGATCGTCTGCATAAAATACGACCAATTATAGATCACCTCAATAATTTATTTTCAAGTACTGTGCCGATAGAACAAAGGCTTTCGTTGGACGAACAAATGTGTGCCACGAAAGTGGCTCATTTTCTTAAACAGTACCTCCCAAATAAACCCCATAAATGGGGATTCAAATTTTATGTATTATGTTCTCTATCAGGCTATGCCTGTAATTTTGAAATTTATTCTGGACAGAATTATAAATGCTTGCCTGATGAGCCTGACCTTGGAATAGTTGATAACACTGTACTTCGCCTCTGTCGCAATGTACCGCGACTGGTAAACCACATAATATACTTTAATAATTTTTACACATCAATTCTGCTATACATCACTTGGCAACTCAAGGTATATATGCTCTAGGAACGATTCAGAGAAACAGGCTGGGTAAGAGCTGTAAACTGCCCCTGCATAAGGATTTTATGAAGGGATTTATTGAAAGAGGCACATTTGAAGAACAAGTAGCAAACTATGAAGGAAAGGATATATCACTCACTTGCTGGAAAGACAACAAAATGGTAACTCTTGCTTCCACCTATGTCGGCTCCGAACCAGCCACCATGGTCTCTCGATATGATAGGAAGAGAAAGAAAACTATTTCTATACCTTGTCCAAAAATAGTACAAGACTACAACACCCATATGGGAGGGGCAGATCTTATGGATAGTTTTTTAGGCAGATATAGGATAAGAATTAAAAGCAGAAAATGGTACATCCGTTTGTTTTATCATGTGATTGATATGAGCGTAATAAATTCTTGGATTTTGTATAAAAAGGTGAATGAAAGGTCTGGAAATACGAAAATAATGAATCTAGGAGAGTTTAGAGCAGTCTATGCTAATTCATGGTGAAGAGGGGAAGTATAAGGGGTAGACCGTCAAGTAGCAGCGTAGAACAAGAACTGAAAGCAAAAAGGAAGAGAGGACCAAGCCACCAAAAGATATAAGAACTGATGGAGTTGGTTATAATGAAAAGCGTTGCGAAAAGAAAAATCGATGTAAACTTCCAAATTGCAAAGGTTTTTCTCGTATAGAAAGCACAAAATGTAAGGTTGCTCTGTGCTTTCGTATGGCACAGAAATTGTTTCGGCAAATTTCGTGGTTTCTATCTCTAATTTTTTTATCAAAACATTCTTATGACATTATTAAAAGCATTGTTGGTGAAAAACCTCAAACCAGCATTGTTGCCATTTGGCAACATAGCATTTTTTCTCCAAAATAAATGTTATACTCATTTAAATGTTTTTTTTATTATTTTTCGTTAATATGTGACTTTTATCCTGTACAATGAGTTTTTGAAGACAAAAAAAAAATTGTGCGCATTAAAGGGTTAAAAAAGAATTGGGGACAAGGGCCGAATCCCAAACGGTATGGTCCGAACTGTTGGAATTAAAGGGCAAACAAAACGAAATGGTTGGAAAAGTAGCACAGCTGGAAAATCGTAATAAAATTCTGGAGGTAGAAGTAGATCAATTGTTGTTTTAAAGAACCGAGGCCAATCTAATCGTTCAGCTCTCTTAAGATGATGAAAAGGCGAAGTTTCTTTTCGCCGACCTGCTTGATAAAAAAGTTAAAAATGAGCGCCAAGTTAATACTATTGTTGAAGTGTTTGCACTACGAGCACCCGGTTATTAAAAATTTTAAACACGGCATAAAGCCGATGAAGTTAACACTTGGGATTTATTGGAAGCTTTAAGATGTGGCAGGCAAAAATGGTGTAATCATATTTAAAAAAATAAAAAAATTAGAAATATACCAGCAAGCCCTACAAATCCGTCAACAAGTCTTGTAAATATAAACAAATCTACAATCGAAATGTCAGTTAATTATCACCTGTCAAAATCAACCTCAAAGCAGAAATGTAAAGAAGAAAACTGCAAAAAACTATCAAAATAGTGCATCCACGAAAAACTAAATTGAGTATCCCCAGCCTACCAGATACACTCTTGAGAAACCATTGTACCTTAATTATTCAATTCAGTTAACTTTATGTACAATACTCGTATTTGTATTATTTGAAACACATTTAATAGATTACAAAGATAACTAGATATAAGAATATTTTTAAAAACCATGAACTTAAATAAAACTTGTTTGGAAGAGCTAGTCGAGGCGAACATTTGAGTTATACAAAGCAGGGCAAAGCCTTCCAAAAAACTGAAGATGCGTATGTTTTGGAAATAAAAAGGGGGAACATAGCAGTTAACTCGGTATCCGTTTATTAGAAGTATAGCAATAAGCTATGATAACATACTAAACAGCATCCCCGATAATGGATTCTGGCTAATCGACTTTGCGACGGAATATTGTCGTTACTAGCGCGCGGTGACCACATCTCGACCAACCATCAACTAGATCGACGCAAGACACTCCTCCAGTATCATGGATCTCTGAACATTTCGAAAAGCCAACATCGACCTTCAGTGGCGCTTACACGAGTACGGAAGCGGCAAAAATTGATTTGACGGATAACGAGGGTAAAACCAAGAATACCACCTTAATCAAAAAGTGTGCCGCTCCCATTTTTCCAATTTCAGTTTTGTTTTTTTTTTTGTTAAGTTGATACATCTGTTGTTGATATTCAATCTAAATCTTAGCACCATGGCTTGACATTTGCAAAAGCTACGTTGCCAAGAGTACATCTATCTCTGTGTGTGTAGGCGATTCTTTACAATTTTAGAAATGAATTTAAATTTGCAACAACGAACTTGTATTAAATTTTGCGTAAAAAACCGGATTTGACCCGAATCAGCCCAGCGTTGCATTGACAAAATAACGGTTGTGTGCATTGTCTTTTCAAAATGTGTATGTTATAGCTAAAACCATTTCTTCTTCATTCAGTAAGTGTTTCTTCGTCTAAGAAGTTGTGCCAAAGTTTAAAAAAAACAATGGCAAAAAACGTGAAAAATAATTACTTTAAAAAGTAAGTATATTTCTTTTTTAATTGAATGAGGTCAAAAAATGCCCAAAAAATATATTTTGTTCAGCCATTAAATGTAGTTTTATGATAAAAATATAAAAGTTGGATTTTCCGATGATTTGCAATGGTGTGATCTTATGATCACGCTGGGCATGTTTCGGAAAACACGACTTAGTATATTTTTAGTTCAGATTACTACATATCTTGTTTTATTTTGTTGTATATGTGTGCTTTTCATGATTTTCAAGACCACTAAGTGAACAAAAGTGGCTAGCACGCGGTTCCCACATCTCGACATACACAAGGGGACTTGGACAACTCCTGATCAATCAACAGTCAACCAGATTGATCACATTGCGATCGACGCAAGACACTCCTCCAGCATTATGGATGTCCGTACGTTCCGAGGAGCCAACATCGACTCGGGTCATTACCTTGTTGCAGCCAAGGTACGGTTGCGGATATCCCAAACTACGCCAAGACAAACTAATGCTGTGAGAAAATTCGACGTCAGACGGCTACAATCACAAGAGATCCGCCAATTCCGATCGAGTGTCTCTTAATCTCTTAAGAGGTCCAATGCCGCCAGCATCAAGCATCGAAGACCACTGGAAACACTGCCAAAACGCCATCAGAGATGCCGCTTCTGATGTGCTGGGTTTCACTCGTCCACCACAACGAAACCCCTGGTTCGATGATGAATGCCGGCAAGCACATGCAGCTAAGCAAGATGCATATAACGCGGCGCTGCTTAGAAAGACCAGAGCTGCTCATGAGCTCTATGAACGGAAGAGGAGAGACGAGCACCGGCTTCTCAGGAGGAAGAAGAAAGAGCATGAGAAGCGCGCAATCGAGGAAATTGAGAGATGCTACTCCAGGAATGAGGTTCGGAAGTTTTACCAAAAGGTAAAAATAACATGCCGCGGGAACAAACCCCGAACCGAAGCCTGTAGAGATGAACAAGGGAACATCGTAGTAGAATCGCAGTCGATGCTGAGGATTTGGAAAGATCATTTCTGCAGACTGTATAACGGCGATGACGGACCAAATACCGCTGTCAGAAAGAATCAACCTTTCAACCTGGACGATGATGACCAACAATTCCGTTCACCCGACCTGGATGAAGTGAAGATAGCCATATCGAAGCTTAAGTCCAACAAAGCTGCTGGGGCGGATGGCCTGACTGCCAAGCTCTTCAAAGCGGCAGGCGATGACTTGGTAAGGAGCATACACCAACTCATCTGTAAAATATGGTCGGACGAAAGTATGCCCGATGAATGGAACCTCAGCATTGTTTGTCCAATTCTCAGGAAAGGAGACCCTCTGAACTGCGCCAACTACAGAGGCATCAGTCTCCTTAACATCGCATATAAGATCTTATCCGCCGTATTGTGTGAACGCCTGAAGCCGTTCGTCAACAACCTGATAGGTCCATATCAGTGTGGCTTCAGGCCAGGAAAGTCCACCATCGACCAGATATTCACACTACGGCAGATCCTGGAGAAGACCCATGAGCTTCAGATCGATAGCCACCACCTATTCATCGATTTTAAGGCCGCGTATTACAGCATCTATAGAGACGAGCTATATAGAGCAATGTCTAGTTATGGCATCCCTGCCAAACTCGTCCGTCTGTGCAGGATAACGATGGGGAATGCACGCTGCTCCATCAAGGTCGGTAAAGATCTCACCGAGATCTTTGATGTCCAGAAAGGATTAAGACAAGGCGATGCGCTGTCATGCGATTTTTTCAACATCGTACTTGAAAGAATAGTGCAAAACTCACGAGCAAACACAAGAGGCACTATCTTTCAAAAGTCCGTCCAACTACTCGCATACGCCGACGATATTGACATAATCGGGAGAAAGCAGCGTGATGTCAGTGGCGCTTTCGCGAGTATTGAGACGGAAGTGGCGAAAATGGGTTTAGCGGTCAATGAGGGCAAGACCAAGTACATGGTGTCAAGCAAAAAGGACAACCAACACCGACGTCTCGGATAGAACGTCACCCTCGACAGGTATAACTTTGAGGTAGTCAAGGACTTTGTCTACCTAGGCTCCGCTATAAATACTGACAACGACACCAGCGCTGAGATCGAAGAATTACTCTTGCCAACCGCTGTTTCATTGGGCTAAAAAGGCAATTGACTATCAAAGTCCTCTCTCGGACAACCAAAGTCACCCTTTATAAGACTTTAATAATCCCGGTCCTGCTCTATGGCTCAGAGGCATGGACATTATCAAAAATGGATGAGGGTGTTCTTGGTTGCTTCGAGAGAAAAATTCTTCGGGCGATCTTTGGTCCCGTCTGTATTGACGGTGAGTGGAGGAGGAGACACAACTACGAACTGTATGGACTGTACAGCGACATGGACCTAGCCAGAAGAGTGAAGATCCAAAGACTGAGATGGCTGGGTCATTTAGAGCGTATGGACACCAATGCTCCGGTCCAAAAAGTCTTCGAATCCGCTCCCGAGGGACAGCGCAGTAGAGGAAGGCCAAGACTCAGGTGGCGCACGCAAGTGGAAGAGGACCTCAGCCAACTTAGCGTGCGAAACTGGAGGCATCTAGCCAGGGATCGAGCTGGCTGGAGAAGCTTGTTGACTGAGGCCCAGGTCCACCCCGGACTGTAGCGCCACCTAAAGTAAGTAAGTAAGTGTACAAGAAGCAATCGACTATTTAAATGAGCCTTGTAATGAAGAGAAAACCGATAGGGCTGCAGCCCGGAAATAGAAACCGGTGAAATTAGTGGGAACGATGATCCTGATGAGGACGATGTCGACATACCTGAAGATATTTGTGTTGGACAACTTAAATCAACATGTGAGCTTGTAATGCAAAGTGGCAGGCGCATTAATTCTTTGGAAGCCACTACGATGGAATATGATGCTGAGAATGAGGACGAATTAGCTTTAAGTGATACAGTGTTAGCTGACGTTTTGGAAAACTCAGTTACTTATATGCAAACTAATTTACTTGAAGAATAGTGCACGACATTCACAGATAGGCCTTCGTCATCAAATGCTGAACACAGTGTGAGTCGTTTACGTAAAGTATGTAATTCCAACAGTGTCGACGGTGAAACTTCCAATATCAAACAAGAACATGAATTTCACTTGGCCAAAAGATTCTGCAGTAGCCACGGTTCCAATCTTTCCCCAAGCGAATTATAAAGATTGTGATAATTAAAAACAATTTGAGAAATTTTTTGATGCAGATTTGCTAAATCATATTGTCCACGAATCTGAAAAATATGCATTTTTTCTTAGAAAACCAAGCCCACAAATTACCATCGCTGAGCTAAAAACTTACATTGGCATTTTGTTAGTAAGTTATTATGATGATCGTAACAGTTTTAGATCATTTTGGAGTACTGACGATGATCTGGGAACAGTATGGTATATTTGGCAACGCGCAGAAATCACTTTCAGTATATCGCAAAATTTCTTCATTGTGAAGATAGTGGTAAAAAAGTGACCGATGACGATAAATTGTGGAAATTGCGACCCTTAACGGATCACCTGAAAATGAATATGTTGAAGCATTTCCACCCAGAACAAAATCTTTCTTTCGACGAGAGCACGATCTTTTACTTTGGACGTCATGGGTGTAAGCAATTCATAAAAGGAAAACCTATGCGATTTGGTTACAAAGTGTGGTCTTTCTGTACGACATCTGGGTACCTGGTAAATTTTGAAATTTATCAAGGCAAAAATCCACGCTCGACTACAGGCTATGAAGAAATATTTGGAAAATGTACAGCGCCCCTTGTGAACATGATCGACGACTTCTCACCAGAGCTGCAAAGCTTGCCATTTTCTTTTTATTTTGACAATTTATTTACCAGCTTTCCTATAATGACGTTTTTAAAAGCTCGTAGCTTCAATGTAACAGGATCAATTCGGGAGAATCGAATTGCAACAGTTGTCCCATTGAGTACAAGAAACTGTTTAAAAAAACAACTCGACGGTATTGAAAATCTATCAAAATGCAAATCAAATAAATGGAATGACAATGCTGTTGTCAATATCGCTTCAACATCTCATGGCATAAATCAAATTTCCAATGTTCAACGCTATTCCAAGGAACATAAGAAAAAAATAAATGTTGCTCGTCTCATGAAAAATTCGAAAAAAAAAATTCTAAGTTGATTCGGGTTAATGGTGCGCGAACGTTCGAAATATTGGAAAAGTATTTCGGCAACGATTCTCTAAAGAAAACGGTCGTTTACCAGTTACGGAAGCAGGAGAGGTTCAAAAGTGGTGGTGATGGAAGTGCTGGTCAATGGAAGATGACGAACATTGATGAAGTAAAAGAAATTTTGGTCAATAACCGCAAATTAACCATCAGAGAGATAGAGCAGGACTTGAACATTGCCTGCGGATCCGTCCAAAACATTTTGGTTAATGATTTGGGTTTCTGTCGTGTAGCAGCATAGTTGGTGCCAAAAGACCTCAATTTCATGCAAAAAAGAGACCGTGTTGATGTCGTAAAAGAGATGATTTGCGAGACTGAATCCGATCCCACATTCGTCAAAAGGATCATTACTGAAGACACACAATCCAGATATCAGGCTAGAGAATGGCGTTCACTAAATGACCCGAGACTAAAAAAACTACATCGTTTTCAGTCAAAAAAGAAGGCAATGCTCACGGTTTTAATGGATTACAACGGTATAGTGAATCATGAATTTTTGCCAGAAGGCCAGACAGTAAACAAAGAGTATTATTTGGGCGTTATGAGACGTTTGCGTGCAGCAATTCGCCGAAAGAGACCAGAATTGTGAGCAGAAGACTCGTGGATTTTGCACCGAAAAATGCAACAAAAACCATCCAACAGCCACCGAATTCACCCGATTTGGCTCCCTGTGACTTCTTTCTGTTCAATCGAGTTAAAAAATCACTACGGGGAACGCGTCTCAGCAGCCGAGAGGAAGTAATGGAAAAATCGCAGGAAGCAGTGATGGACATACCGAAAATCGAATAAAAAAAATGTTTCGAGGATTGGATCAAGCCCTGGCATAAGTGTGTTGCAGTCGATGGGATTTACTTTAAAGGGGACAATATAGATTGAGACGAATAAACTTGTATTTTTAACTGTTGATCAATATGGTATGCTGTTATTCCAACAGGACACCCAACAGCGACATTTCTGACAGAGCGTTACTTTTGGGTTATCATAAAAGGCAATAGATTGGCAACTTCCTCTCTCGAACAACAAATGTGATCCTTTATTGGACCTTAATAATTCCAGTTCTGCTCCATGGCGCTGAAGTATAGGTTTTATCATGAAAGATGAGGTTGCTCTTGCCTGTTTTGAGAGGGAAATTCTTCAGGTAATGCATCTGCATAGAGGGAAGTGAAGAAGAACATACAACGACGAAGTGATTTATCTTTATACAGACATCAACTGATCTAGAAGAGTAAAAGTCCAGCGACTGAGAAGGCTGGTTCATATAGAGCAGACTGACACCAATGCTCCTCTCCGAAGAACCCTTCAAATCTGCCCACAAGGGACAGCGCCGAAAAGAAGGTTACAATTACCAACTGAATGCATGCAAGTAGAAGTGGATCTCAGCCAACTTAGCATGCGAAACTGGAGGCAGGTAGCCAAAGAGTGGTCTAGCTGGGAAACTTGTCATGGCCCACCCCGAACTGTTGCGTCTCCTTAAGTATGTATGTAAGGAGAAAAGGAAACGTTTATACGAGTATGGTCAATAATATATGCAGTTTTGGTAAAGGCATCTGCATCAGATTTATCCATCAGTAATCTTAATATTCTTATTTTAAAATTTAGCTTTCTTTGAAGTCTAAAAGAATAAGTAACCAAATCCTATAAGTATGTAGTATTTCTAGTATTTATATAAAAGTATGGACAATTCACAAGCAGCATTTGTAAAATTTGGCTAAGGAAAAAAGTTATTTAAAAACAATAAAGTTCACCATCCTCACGAGTATCAGGAGCTTGTAATGAAAAAAATTAAAATCAATTCGATGAAAGAAGATTGTTTAAATAAGTCGCTAAAGAGAAGATTTACGGGGGAAAAATTTTTGAATGACACTGGAATGAATGAATGAAAATGGATAATGAGTCGGTTGAAGTTAATTTCAGAAAAATAAAAAAAAAAAACTCTGAATATGATTAAAAAGCAGAGCTTACTGGCTTGCTTACAAAATTTGTTTGTTTTGAAAATATAATCTATTTTTGTAGAATTATGGATTGGCCAAAGCTAAAAAGGGCACACAATTTAACAAACACACGATTTTGGAAAAAGAATTTGCTTATACTATTTGTATGGCGTCCACAATTTCGATTTTAATTAATTCTAATAGCAGTGATCCTGACCAACGAAAATTTATAATCGCCCACGTCTTTTGGCTATAAACAATTGATAATAGTACATTTCGCCGAACATATAAGTAAAATTATTTTCTTTTTGGGGCAGCTGTACATATTCCAATGTTTAAGCAATTTCATTCATTTGATTGATTTGGACAGTATTGGAGTGAAATTTTGTTGGCAAAAATGAGTCGCAGGCGTTTAAGTTTAGTAGAAAAAAATGTTTTAAAGTAGTTGGATGCAGGTAAGATAAAGTTTGGGTACAGTATTGGCAAACAAATATGGAATAGCCAAATCGATTATATGCGCTATTAACTAATACTGACTCTGGCCCTGTGGAGAACTACCTGAGATGGAAAAGGAGCTTCATAAATGGTTCCTAGAACAGCGGAGGAAGAATTTACCAATTAGTGGCTTAATCCTGAAGCAAAATGTCATTGCCAAAAAAAGAAGCCTACACAAAAACGAGTCTGCCTTCATAGCAAGTGACGGTTGGATGCAAAAATTTAAAGAAAGGTTTGGCGTTCGGTACCTCAAAACATCTGGGGAAAAATTGTCGTCACAACCGGAATTTGTGTGTCTTATTAAGAATTCAAGATCTGGATCTTAAACCAGAACAAATTTATAACGCCGATGAGTAGGGGCTATATTGGCTTCTACCAGGGAAAACGTATGTGGCATCAACTGAGAAAATTGCTCCTGGACGAAAAACAGCAAAGCAAAAGATAACTTTTTTGGCGTATACTAATGCCACAGGTCGGCACAAATTGAAGCCGCTAGTGATAGGCAAAGCGAAAAACCCTGGTCCATACAGGAATATATCCTTACCTGTACATTAAAGAAGCTCCAAATCAATTTGGATGACTGCAGTCATTTTAAATGACTGGTTAAGTAAATTTGTTGTTTCCGAAGTTACAAATTTCCTTAGAAAGACCGCTAACCAGTCAAAGCTCTACTTATTTTGGATAATGCGCCTAGTCATTTCCCGGAAAGTCAGCTACGAAATTCAGATGGTTGCATAACAATAGTTTATATGCCTCCAAATGTAACTCCAGTCATTCAGCCTATGGACCACAATGTTATTTACCTGACTATACTTTTCTATAGAAAAAGCTAGCGGTTATCGCATGTTTGCTGCAGAAAGAGGTCAGGACATTTTTTATCTTAAACGTGTTGTGTTTTGAAAATTTGTTTGAATTGTATTTCAGATAACATTTTTGAAGCTGTGAAATCTGTAACAATAAAGGATGCAGTGTTTAAATTGAGGACAGCTTGGGATAAAGAAAATGCTTCTATTATTGAGAAATGTTGGAGTAACATTCTTGGATCCAAGTAAACCTATGAAGATGAAGACGATATACCCCTTAGAATTCTTCGTAGTCATCCCAACACGAATGTTGCCGATGATGTAATTGATTTGCTTAATCACAACACAGTCATTGATATTATCAACTGGAATGAAGAGCAAATGCCATCGGTTTTTAAGTAGGCAGGAAGTTATGAACAACACTGCCAAGATATTTTAGTTATCAAACGGTTGCATCTCTCAATGCCTGCCCTATTTCTACAACACCCAACCCCCAACAACTGATGGCGATATCCAGAGTTGCGACTATGTTCTACACATCAATTGTGCTTATAGTCCCTTCACGTGGTAAGCGCCCGGTACGGTACATCTTAAATACAATGTTTATTAAACATCAACGACATCTTATCACCTATAGCAGCGGATGCCACGAAACGCAAATAGATTATCACCTCTGCAAAATGTCGATGAGAAACCGCGGAACCACCGAAAACAAGGGCATCGTTTGGAAAGCCAAAAATCCGGTGGTATAATCTATCGAAGGAACAAAGCGCAAGATTTATCGCACTGGCTAAAGAAGTACTTCAAAACATAAATGGTAAAGCAGACTCACTAAGACCACAAGAAATGTGGAACAGCATGCACGAGGTATGCATAACACTCTCAAGGTCCCTTCTCGGGACTATATCGGGATACCATCACGTCGACAAAGAAACATGCTGGTGAAATGACGAAACCAAATGAGCTGTGGCCGACAAGAAGAGTGCATTCCAAGCGTGGACAAAATGCGATCGGAGCGAAGATATCGTAAAAGCTCGACTGGCTCTTGAATACGAGTGCCTTAAAAAGATCGCAAAGAACGTCCTGGCTCGAACTCGAGAGGCAGCAGCGGAAAACCTGTACCAGGAGTTGGAACAAATATCCTCACGATCGGCGGATTGAAGAACAGCTATCCAAGAAGTTCAAACGTCGTACAGTACTAAAATGCCAAATATTTTTAAGCTCGCTGCACAGAGGCGAAAAAATTCAATGGAAATAATCTCGCCGAAATACATCAAAAATGCAGACGATCACTTACTTACCAATGAAAAGGAAATTTGTGATCGGTGGCTTGAATACTGCAAGGAGTTGCTTAACAAACAGTTTCCACGTGATATCGTGCCGACAGTTGGTCTATTCGAGGAGGAAGTTTCGGACTTTTCAATCGAAGAAATAAGTATAGCAATTGGAAAAATGAAGCGGGGGAAAGCGGCGAGACCAGACAGCATTCCATCAGAGTTTTGGTCGAAGATGGAGGGGATCGGCAGCGTTTGGCTATCGAAATAAATAAATTAAAATGTGGACAACCTATGCCGAATCAATGGAGACGTAGCTTCTTGGTTCCATTATACAAAGGAAAAGGCGACACTCGGGAATGCAACAACTACCGTTTAATCAAGCTTATGTCACACACAATGAAAATCGTCGAAAGAGTCTTAAACGAACGTCTTCGGCAAATAATAAAGCTCGATAATAGCCAGTGTGGATTTGTTGAAGGAAGATCGACGGTGGACGCTATCCAAAGCCTACGAATAATAATGGAAAAGCACCGAGATTCGTCTAAGGATTTACACATGGTATTTATCGACCTCGAGTAAGCATTCGATCGAGTGCCTAGGGATCTCATATGGGCCGCGCTGAGGTCTCAAAACGTACCGGAAACGTATGTTAGAATAATACAAGACATGTACGGAAACGTGAAAACTGCGGTTAAAAGCTCTGCTGGACTAACGAGAGAATTTCCAGTTAATGTCGGAGTGCATCAAGGAAGCGTACTTAGCCCTTTCCTCTTTAACGTAGTATTCGACTATCTTTTAAAAGACTGCATGCGCGAAGCAAATGTAACGCCAATTCTCTTCGCTGACGACGCAGTTATACTTAGCGATAACGTCGACAATTTACAGAACGCCTTAGATTCATGGAGAAATGCGCTAGAGACAAACGGGTTTAAAATAAGTCGTTCAAAGACGGCGCATTTGACGTGCCCATTTGCGCATCCGTTGCGACCTGTTCCGTATATAATGTTAGACGGAATAGTTCTTCCGAAAGGCACTATCTTTAAGTACTTAGGATCAATCGTTAACATGGAAGCGAAATGTGACGACGACATAAACCACGGAGTGAGTGTGGGATGGATGAAATGGCGGGAAAATTCGGGAATCTTTTGCGACCGAAAATTTCCACTTAAATTAAAGGGGAAGCTCTACACCACGGTTGTTAGACCAGCTCTTATATACGGTTCACAGTACTGGACAATGTACGAAGCGTTTAAAAACAAAATGACGGCAGCGGAAATGAAAATGTTGAGGATGTCTAGTGGAGTCACTAAACGCGATTGCATTTGATCTACGCGTATAAGAGGAAGTCTACATATAAAGAATTCGGTAACCGAACAGCTTGAGGTGAATAGAATAAGCTGGTATTGCCACTTTCAAAGAAGATCTGCGGAAAATCCGGTTAAAAAGGCACTATCATCTACGGTCACTCCAACTGTAAGAAAACGAGGTCGGAAAAAGAATTCCTGGATTTCTCAGATTGTAAATGCACAACAACGGGCTAACCCCTGAAGCGATCCAGGACCGAGCATTATGTAGACGCGTTCTGCGGTCTGCGACATTAGCCAACCCCATAAGCGGAGCACCAGCGATGCAGTAAAATTGGGAAACTCGTTACGCATTAGTTCGTATAACGAGGAAAGGGTTAATAAAAGGATAAGAAGAAGAAGAAGAATACATGTCTTCGACAACAATCCTGATTTAGTAGCATTTAATGACGAACTGTCTACAAATGCCTACGATAATCCTGGAGACAAGAAGGAAGAAAATAAAAGTGTAGGTATGTACTCGCATTATTTGTTTTGAACAACAGCGCAACATTCTTTTACAGCCATCCAATCATTTGAAAGCTTGTGAAGATTGTTTCAATAAAATCACTGACAGTTCACTCTCTTCAATACTTCCATTTCTATTTTGCAGAACAATCCTTCAAAACTCTGTGAAAGACTTCTTGTAAATATTTTTAAGTTACATATACTCTACATATACTCGTATCTTAATTTTAAATTTCAATTATTTTGAAAACGAAATTCCATATACAGATCACAGAATAATGTACTTAATTATTGTTATTTTCTTTTTTTTTTTTTTTTTTTTGAATTTTAATGAAATAGATCTACATATGCACATATAAACCTAAAAAATATTTCTGATATTTTTCTCTTTTTTCCTTTATTAGTACAGAAATTGGCCAGTATTTTTCAAAATCTAATGCGAGAAACAACTCCACCAAATTTTGCATTAAATTAATTCTCACTTTTAGTGAGAAATAAGTCCACTATCTAAGTTTGGATACGAAAAGTGGACTTATTTCTCACTATGTGTTGAATAAATTTCCGGATAAACGAAAGCAAAATGTGACAGACATTTCAGTACTAAATAAATTTGGTATACGAAGCGACCATAGAACAGTGAGAGCAGTGGTAGAAATAAACCGAAAAATTGAGTTAAAAAGAAAATACGTCAAGTTCAAAAATACATTACCGTCAGCCTTTATTTTACAGAGGTAATTACTTCAGCTCAAGATTAAGACTGCAGAACGCCCGGCAAAAATAACGACAAAATCAATCCACCAACTAAGCACCTTATTCACCAAAGAAGCCAGGCCAGGGTAAGTCATAACAATACAGACGAGATACGTAGACCAAACAAAGCAATTTCTTAGAAAATAGGTAAAGATCTCAAAAGGCACGAAGCCAAAAGAACCCAACAAACAATTGAAGAAAACCGAACCATGAAAGTAATGAGAAAGATATTAGCTGGAGGGGGAAGTACCAATTTAAAGTTAAATATGAAACAGGAGAAGAAACTTAAAAGAAAACTGCCCAAAATAGCACAACGTTTTACAAGGTCTTCTAAAAAAGTCGAATAGCCGTCAAAATAATGACAAGAGGGCAAAATAAGGTAAACCTTGACTCCGGAGAAATGCCAAATACGAGTATAATAATATTATTGATGAAATTAGTAACTCTCTCAAAGAAATGAAAAAGAATAAATCGGAAAGTGGACTGGTTTCAGACGACGCACAATAAAAACTCTCATTTAATAAAACAGATGCCTTGTGTTAACCTTAATTGACTTCAGAACACCTTTCGACACATTAAATCTTTTTCTAATAATAAAGCAGCAATCCGAAAGCTAAGAGACATTTACAAAGCGGGCTTTTTTATTTGTCTAAGGGGGAAATTCTTTGATCAATTCATGTTATATATAGGTACACATATTTAACATTCATATGGCCCCGACATATTGACCCCCATCATATTGACCGTCTTCAACAAAAAAATTACAAGTAGCGAATTTTCTTACTTAACCTATATAAGTATATATAACAACCTCTCAAAGAGGCATAGTCAAACCATCTTCGCGCTATCTTGTTTGTATTTCAGCAATGCATTTCAATTCACTTCAGCTCCTTACCAATAGTCTCGATTCCTCTTTGCCATGTTCGCATATACAGGCCCGCACAGGCCGAGTTAACAAATGTTCAAACCTCTCGAAATCCTTTTCAAAATTAATAAATAGTAGATGTAGTGGCATGGCAACGATTAGTATAAGGCCTCGTAGAAGTAACATCTTTCGACAGGTGCTGGTTCGTTAAATAACGAGAATGAGCCTCTGCAGCCGAACATCTTGCAGCTCTGCTAATAAGCCCTACTCCACGCCTCCCCGTGGCGCCATCTGGGAATCTTACTGGAGATTGCGAAGTGAAGGAGGCAAATGGCGAGTTTCCTGCGCCATTAATCAGGATTAGTATCGGAAAAACAAAACAAGACCTTATCCGGGCTACTCCGACATATTTGGAGCTCAGGCCGGTAAGGATTTCCAGGACTTGGTCAGGGTCTTGGAAAAGAGATGGTGGCGGACGAGCCTTATATGGGCCAACGGCAGCGCTCACATCCCGGAACGGGTTACTGGCTTCGATGTTACCGACCCCTAGTCCTAGGGGCACTGAAAATGGAACTGGTCCTCCAGGTTGGGGGTTGTGCCGCTGGGGTAACTGCCCGGCCATTTAAAAAAAATTAAGTTACGAAGCATCAACAAGCCTCGGATATGGACGGATCTACTGTTGACAACCCACGCAAACGATTTAAGGACAATGAGCTTCGGATATGCATGTGGAATGTTAGATCCCTTAATAGACCACGTGCAGCCGAGCAACTAGCGGAGGCCCTAGACTGCTGCAAAGCAGACATAACCGCCATCCAAGAAATGCGATGGGATGGGCCGGATAAAAAGAAGGTGAAAAACTGCGACATCTACTTCGGCAATTGTTATCGACGGCAAAAGTAGCGCTTATTTGGATGCGGATTTGTTGTCGGAAGCAGACTAAGACATGAAGTCCTCAGCTTCCGGCATGTGAGCGAGCGCCTCGTAGCAATCCGCATCAAGGCTAAATTAGCCAACACAAGCCTTATATGCGCGCATGCCCCCACAGAGGAGAAAGATGACGACACCAAGGATGCCTTCTACGAGCTCCTTAACAAGACCTACGAGCAATGCCCTAGCTATGACATTAAAATTGTCCTCGGTGATTTTATTGCAAAGCTAGGAAGAGAGGGTTTCTTTGGTGGAACAATCGGAAAATATAGCCTGCACAACACCACCTCCGATAACGGGTTCAGGCTAATCGACTTTGCGGCAGGGCGAAACATTGTCGAAGCTAGCACGCGGTTCCCAAACCTCGACATACACAAGGGGACTTGGAGAACTCCTGATCAATCAACAGTCAACCAGATTGATCACATTGCGATCGACGCAAGACACTCCTCTAGTATTATGGACGTCGGTACCTTTCGAGAAGCTAACATCGATTCGGACCATTAACTTTTTGTAGACAAGGTACGGTTGCGGATATCCCAAACTACGCCAAGACAAACTAATGCTGTGAGAAAATTCGACGTCAGGGGGCTACAATCGCAAGAGATCGCCAAGTCCTTTTCCGATCGAGTGTGTCTTAATCTCTTAAGAGGTCCATTCCAGCCAGCATCAAGCATAGAAGAAAAGTGGCAACACTGCCAAAAGCCATCAGATATGCCGCTTCTGATGTGCTGGGTTTCACTCGTTCACCACAGCGAAACCCCTGGTTCGATGATGAATGCCGGCAAGCACATGCAGCTAAGTAAGATGCATATAAAACGGCGCTGCATAGAAGGACCAGAGCTGCTCATGAGCTCTATGAGCGGAAGAGGAAAAACGAACACTGGCTTCTCAGGAGAAAAAAGAAAGAGCATGAGAAGCGCGCGGTCGAGGAAATTGAGAGATGCTACTCCAGGAATGAGGTTAAGAAGTTTTACAAAAAGGTACAAATAACATGCCACAGAAACAAACCCCGAACCGAAGCCTGCAGAGATGAACAAGGGAACATCATGGTAGAATCGCAGTCGATGCTGAGGATTTGGAAAGACTATTTCTGCAAACTATATAACGGCGATGACGAACCAAATACCGCTGTCAGGCAGAATTAACCGAATCAACCTTTCAACTTGGACGATGATGACCAACAACTCCGTGCACCCGACCTGGATGAAGTGAAGATAACAATATCTAAGCTGAAGTCCAACAAAGTGGACGGCCGGACTACTTACGAGTAAATGTGGTAAGATGGAGGTGTGCCCGATGAATGAAATCTCAACATTGTTTACCGATCCTCAAGAAAGGAGACCCTCTGAACTGCGCCGACTACAGAGTTTGTTTTAACATTGTCCACAACATCTGCCGAATTATGCGAATGCCTGGATCCATTCGTCAGCGACTTAATTCGCCCATATTGACCCATGAGCTTAAGATCAATACACACCACCTATTCATCGATTTGAAGACCTGGTAGGACAGCATCTATAGAGACGAGCTGTACAGTGCAATGTTTAGTTCTGGCATCCCTGCCAAACTAATTCGTTTATGCAGGATGACGATGGAGAATGCACGCTGCTTCATTAAGAGCAAGCAAGCGACGCGCTGTCATATGATACCTTTAACACCATACTTGAAAGAATGGTGAAAAACTCACGCGTCAACACAAAAGGCACAATCTATCATAAGTCACTCCATGCACTGATGACATTATACGGAAGGGGCGATAATTGGTTCAGATAATGTCGACTTTGCCGACCTAGGCTCCGTTGCTAACTCAGACAACGACACCAGTGCTGAGATCAAACGAAGAATAACTCTTGCCAATCACTACTTCTTTGGGCTAGAAGACTTGCAAAGCCCTTTCTCGAATATCAAAAGTTATCCGAGTGATCTTTGGTCGCGTCTGCATTGACGGTGAGTGGAGGAGGAGATACAACGACGAACCAGAGAGCAAGCCAAAAGAGTTAAGATTTAACGTCTGAGATGGCTCGGTCATGTTGAGCGGATAGACACCAACGCTCCTGTCCGGAATATCTTCGAATCCGCTCCCGAGGGACAGCGCAGTAGAGTTAAACCGAAAGTCAGGTGGCGCACGCAAATCGAATGGGACCTCAGCCAACGAAGAGTGCGAAACTGAAGGCAGCTAGCATAGGATTGAGCAGGCTGGAGACGTTTGTTGAATTAGGCTCAGATCCACCCCGTACTGTGGCGTCACCTAAAGTAAGTAAGTATCCACTTTCTGAACATTCACCTACTGCTTCTTCACGCACCTTCGTTCCACTTCAGCAAAATTCTTTAAATAAATGTGCAAGTGTATGTTTATATGAATGTGCATACAGTCTATTTTGAAAGGGCTATGTAACTTACGAGTACTACGGAACTGGCAATATAAATAAATATAGTCCCTTCCCCAGATCGCTATGTGTTCTTAGCAAAAATATATCTTAAATCTTATCTTTTAAATTATAAAACCACTTTTCCCTATGGGTGGACTCAGATTTAAGCGGAAGTGCTTGAGTAAACAAAGCCCGTGAAAACAACCCACATGCTTCAGAAGTTGTGAAGTAAAAGTTATTTGACTTTCTGAAGTATGTGTACATTTGTGTTCTTTTATTTTATTCTCCACATCCTTGGATGTGCCCTTTTTTCTTCTCCACTCATCCATATGACTCTATTTACCAAAATCGTTCTAGCAAAAATAAAAAATATTTCTCTCTCAACTAATTAAGGATCCTTCAGACCCACTCTGTCTGCAGACACAAAGCATCCATTCTACGTCCTTAATCTTGATAATGATTAAACAAACAATTACAGTGGCAGTAACTGATGTAATTCTTATAAAAAATGTTCTCAATGTGACAGATATCATTATTCCATTAAAGCATTTATTTACAGGTATCTGCTTCCGATATTTCCTTTTTGCCAATCAACTATTCTCTCAGGATGTTACTCCATGTTCAATTCACAACGGAGCCAATAAACCATCAAACAGAAACTAATTCCAGACCAATAATTGCGTGGAGCTATTCAAATTACTGTGAGTATTTGTAGGTATCCCAACTGTTTGGCTGAACACGCAATTTATTTCGTTTGAAATTTAGCTACAAAACCGAAGCAATCGTTGATTTTAATTAATCGTTGCACTAACAAATACTAGTTTGGGTAAAGGACTAAAAATTAGTACCCACATCTCTGAATGAAATAAAACAATTTTATCTCCGAACACTCGTACAATATACAAGTATCTGCGGGCTCTGAGAATGGTTGTGATGAAGGTGGCATTCGGTTTTTGGTTTTGCAAATACACATAGGATGATATTTTTGTATCTTTCGCACACTTTTCGACAAAAATCAATCCGGTGTGGTATAGTGTGGATGGGGATATCATAGTGATCCAGAGGCAAACCGCTTGCTGTCCACCCCTATTAAAGTTCTAACACTACTCGTATCTACGATTTGGTTGGAGGTGGCGAATCTATTTCCGATTTACTCTTACCGTATCCTTATTTAGACCAAATTGTAAACATTGACAGGTGATATATGTCCATTTCCTGTTAGACAACATGATTTCGTCCAGACCCAAAAATAGATGACTCGTTGGGTGTGTATCTTTTTGGATGCTTCCATAAGGCATTGATTTCGATTTCTATGCGGATCATAGATCAACTCATTACACAACGGCCTACGACATTTTGGTTTCTGTGTTTTTTTTGGTGAATGGGTGGTATCCAATGTAATTGAATGCCGTGGGAAGAAGGCTATTAATTTCAGCAGGAAGTACTGTTTTGGGTAGCAATGCATGAGAAACTACTATTACAATCTATTATGATTGTAGGTCCATTTCTCTTGCAGGCGCGCTTTTGTAAAATCATCCAAGATAGAGATAGTTTTAATGAAATGTAGAGCGGGATTGCCCTCAAGGATCCATTTGTGGCCCATTTATTTGGAATCTCATGAGGCAGTTGTCAGAATACTGTTGATGTTGCGTGTATGCGGATTATGTGCTACTCCCTCGGTCGGTTTTGTGCTGAGCTTAAAAGAATAGGTGTGGTTGTGCCGTCAATTGTCGCCGGATTGGGCAAAAATGATGGCGTCAATGTATCTCGGGACAAGACTGTGACAATGTTGCTTCATGGCGCATTCAATGCAATCCGTCAGCGTCCCGTATAGCCCTGTTTGGTCGTATCCTAATGAACGTGACAAACGTCAAATGTATTATCATAACGATAGGTGAAGGGTGAATTTCTTACCTCACCCTGAAGAGCTAAGAAAATGACTGCCGAGTGTTGTTCGCCAGGTAACGCGCATTTTAAGGACTAACTGGGGAGTCACCAGACGTGCCGTTCGTACTGTGTATGGTGGCCTGTTTGTTGCTTGGGAAACATTTGGGGCATCGGCTCGGTATGAGAGGGTAATGTTGGAGTGTGGAAGTCGGCATATCCTGGCTTGCCAGAAAGTGGCCTTACTTGGCGGCTTACCGGTCTATCTAGGCTTGCATTACTGAGGATTTGGGTATCCCTCCCCTTGACTTGGAGGTGATATATCGTGCTATCGCTCACAATCAGGAAGGGACTCCCGTCGATTAATGCGGATTGGGTCTTCCGACGGTGGTTGCAGATTTCTCCCGTAGGGAACATCGGCTCCTGCTTTCCGAATGTGTCCGGTCTAGATGGGACAAGAGCGAAAAAGGCAGAGTTACTTTTAGCTTAATTTGGGATGTGTTGACCATGAGCAGGCTACCAGAGCTTAGTTTCAAACTCAGTTTAGGGTTTCTGCTCACCAGATTTTTATCCTTAAATGCGTTTCTGCATAAGAGAAGCCTTATCTCGGTTGCAAGATGTGCATGCGGAGCTCCCCTTGAGAACCGGATGCACGTTCTGTGCATGTGTCTAGCCTACTCGGATGTTAGCGATTTGCAAGCTATAGTGTCACCTAAGATGGTACGGTCTGCTATGTCAGCGGAGTTCTGCTTGAGAGAGCGAAATTCGAAAGAATTCGTAGATTCGCATATGAAATATTTCGTCGCAAACGGCATAAGCAGCTAGCTGGTGGACAAAATGCTGTCAGTTCTAGGCAGTGAGGTGTCTAACTCGAAGTTACTGCAAGGTCGTAAAGCTCGACCAGAAGCTATATTCTGGTACTACAGGAGTTCAAGGGGCTCCTGGAACTTTTGTTCCAGCTAGATCTACGAGTATTGTGGCGGCTGTGGGTTTATATTCAAAATCGCGGATATAACTGTGACCGAATGGAGCCTAGACATCCCGTGGTTTAGCATTTGTTGTAGCGTGCTCGACCATTTGACAGCTATGAAACTGATTGGTCTATTTGACTCTTCATCAAAGGAGAAGTCTGTGACTTACACACGACTTCGAATCTGGTACTGGTGGTGATACTTGTACTACTCGACGGGCGCTGATCGATGCATTATTTTGATATCTCGTGCGAACATGCAGCTTAGGCTTGAGCCTTCACGGCAGGTACTCACGTAAAACACTAGTGACATCTGACATCAGTCGCATTAAGGCTGAGTGTAAGAGGTGATGGTAATTATCCTTTCCCAAGGTAGGATCATATCACCATGGCACGATGGAAATGCCTCATAGTGGAAAACAGATATTATGCCAGGATTCCAGAATTTTAACCATCATTGTCGTAAAGTATTAAGCTGCTATCTGTAGAGCTGGCCTGCAGTTTAGAAGTCTAAAAATGTTTGTACAGAGCCCGGGCAAAGGAAACGTAGGGACGAAAAAACAAGAGGTAATGATACTAGCTGGCTTTGAATGATTGGATACAAGTTACAATGACAAGGAAAGGTCTTGTTCGGTTAAGGAAAGAATCACGATATTGAGACTACGTCCGAAAGTGGACTTGGGACGCGCAGATGAGCATTGAAAGTGAGACGGGTGGAACTGTTAAAAGTTCTAAAAGGTGTAATGGTACTGACAATTTCCGTGGAGGACTGGTGAAGAAAATAGCGATAGAACAAGATGAGGCAAAAGACGTGAACTTAAGTGCGTCAAATGACTGTGACATATTGGAGTCACTTATGAATTTTGTCACACGGTTTAAATCCTATTTAATAGACACAAGGAGGTCTTAGAGGCACTTGACCAGATGTGGGCATTTTATTCCAATTTTGGGCACATAAATTCCTTATATGGTCTGCCAACTTAGAGGGAGAAAAGTAATATTTACATCGTTCAAGTAAATCTAGACATTTTGCAACATTTTGGCGAAATGTTGTCTATCCAATGTGCCTTAGTTTCGAGAGTGGAAACTTTTTCTGGTTCGACGATGCAGGTGCAATTCATGTACAATGGCTGGGTATTCAAATTTCGCTATTACCGCTGCAGCCACCATTGTGTATCGGAAGCATTAGCTCCACTTTATTGATAGTTCCTCATTTGAGCTTTACATATGCTGGTTCTATGATAAAAGAACACGGAAGTGAGTCCCAAAACTAATATGAAAAGCAGAGATTGCTGTCATTAGCAAAGGAATTTACTGAATTAGAAGAAGCGGACAAGAGATCATTGATGCAAATCAAATAGAATGTCTGATATATTTAAGCTTATTGGCATCCCACGCCTGTTGTAGGTGGTAAACCGAAAAATTTTATTCATTCAAAAATTTTAAAATATCCAGAACAACTGAGGCTTTGATTGCCTGACTTACCAAGCATGCGTGTACAAGCCCATATGACTTTTGTAACATTGGTAATTTGTTTATATGTAAGTTCAACTGCAACGATTAGTATAAGGCCTCGTAGAAGTAGTATCTTCCGACAGGTGCTGTTTCTTTAAATAACGAGAGTGAGCCTCTGCAGCCGAACATCTTCCAGCTCTGCTAATAAGCCCTACTTCACGCCTCCCCGTGGTGCCATCTGGGAATCTCGCTGCAGATTGCGAAGTGAAGGGGACAAATGGCGAGTTTCCTGCGCCATAAATCAGGATTAGTGTCGGAAAAACAAAACAAGACCTTATCCGGGCTACTCCAACATATTTGGAGCTCAGGGCAGTAAGGATTTCCAAGACTTAGTCAGGGTCTTGGAAAAGAGATGGTGGCGGGCGAGCCGTGGGAAATCGGCTCAGCTCAAGAGTCATCGACTTTAAGCCAATAAGTGACCCGCATCAAGGGCGTATTCCATAACACCTTATTTGTGCACACGCCTCTACCGATGGGGCCGAAGATCCTATCAAGGAGGAATCTTATGACCTCCTGGACGGAGCCTACGGAGCCTGTCCGGAGTATGGTGTCAATATCGTACTCGGGAATTTTAACGCCAAAATCGGGTTAGTTGGAAAGCACAATGACACGACAACAGATATCGGCTTCCTACTAACCGACTTTGCAGCAGCACGTACATAATACGATGATAAGTAGCACTAGATTTCCAAGACTTAGAATTCACACAGCAACATGGCGCTTCCCAGATGGGAAGCCAACCAAATCAAACATGTGCTAATTGATGTGAGATACGCATTCAACATCCTGAATGTACGAACATTCAGAGGGCCCAACGTCGACTCTGACCATTTCTTCGTAGCAGCAAAACTCAGAGCTCGACTGTCTAGCGAGAAAAAGCTATGACTCGCTCAGAAAAAGAAATTTCAAGTTGGACGCCTAAGCACAAATGGAGCAGCCAGAGACTCGAGTGAGCGCCTATGCACAGCGGATTCACCACCCACAAACGCCAACAATCTGTGGAACCAGTATCGCGACATCATCAAAGAGGTAGCCGAGGCACCGTTGGTTACCAACCACCCCCGAAAAAGCCCTGCTAAATGTCGCGTATAAGATCCTATCCAACGTAATGTGTGAACGTCTCAAAACTTTTCTGCAACACACTCATCGGCACGTACCAGTGCGGCTTCCGGCCCGGCAGATCGAAGATAGACCAAATTTTTACAAGAGACCAACGAATTTCAAGTCGAGACCCACCATCCTTTTCATTGACTTCAAAACCGCATATGATAGCATTCATCGTGTAAAGCTCTACAATGAGATGGCCAAATTCGGGATCCCGTCAAAACTGATCCAATTGTGTCGCCTTGCGCTGGAAAACACGCGATGCAATGTGTAATTTGGAAACAGTACATCTGAACTATTTCAAACGTTCACCGGATTTCGGCAAGGAGATGCGCTATCATGTGACTTCTTCTATCTAGTATTGGAGCAGATAGTGGGTAGGGCAGGTTTAGACACAGAAGGCACTATCTTCCACAAATCCGACCAGTTGCTGGGATATGCAGACGATATCGACATCATCGGTCGCTCCAAGAGTGCCGTTATAGAAGCGTTTACGGCAGTTGAAGAACTGGCGAAACGAGTTGGCCTTGAAGTAAACGACGACAAAACCAAGTACATGTTGTCAACAATCAAAAAAGCATCTGTCCACCGCCTAGGACAAAACGTCACTGTTGACAACAAGTGGTTAAGTTTACCTACCTCGGAGTAAATATCAACTCCACGAATGACAGCTTAGTGGAGATTCTACAAAGACTAACCCTAGGAAACCGTTGATACTTCGGCTTGGCGTTGATACTGGGCTCAAAACTCCTAACTCGAAGGACGAAAATCATGCTCTACAAAGCTTGATCCTGCCAGTTCTACTTTACGGTGCCGAGTGCTGGACGATAAGCAGGAAAGCAGAGCAGATTTTGAACACTTTTGAAAGAAAAATTCTTCGTCGAATATTTGGTCCCATGTGTGAGAAGGGCGAATGGAGGAGAAGATACAACCGCGAAATCTATGAGCTGTACCAACATGTGGATGTAGTCCGAAAAGCCAAAATACGTCGACTACACTGGCTCGGCCACATCGAGCGAATGGACAATAATGCTTCAGCTTGGAGGATCTTCGAATCCTAGCCTTCCGGTTCGAGACGACAAGGAAGACCGAACCTCCATTTAAAGGACCAAGCTATCGTGGATGCCAGAGCGCTTGGTCTGGAAAACTGGAAGGGCTCAATGTGATTCGAAGGATTTTTCTCTTGAAACCTCTTAGCATGTCTCATATGCTTTCGATAGGGTTCATACATACGTCAGCGCCATAAAGCTAGACTGGGATGAATAAGGAGTTGTAAAGAGTTTACTTAGCTTTTCAGAATAGGACCGTATTACTCAATTGCATTTCTAGCCCAAAGAAATAGAGATTAGCAAGAGTGAATCGTCAATTTATTTTTGCTGATGTGTTACTGATAGAATTAAAGACTTTGATGTTACAGAAGTCACATGACAGCGTGTCACCGTGTCTTAGCCATTTTTGACATCATAGGTTTCGGTTAAGATGTTACTCACTTGGGTTGATCAGCGAGCATTTTCAGTCATCGTTCTGATGAGCTTGATAAGAATACCAGATACAGATACTATCGTATGCAATAGTATGCGGTATTTTAAACGATGAAAGGATGGTACTAGTTGACTTAGACTTGTTGAGTTTTTTCCAGGATGTGCCTGAACGTGACTTTCCTGTTTTTAAACCGCACTGCTAGAGGCCAATTAAGTTGCTGACAATTTATTTCAGGCAATAAGGCAGATAAAATCTTGTATGCGATGTTAAGGAGGCTTATATCTCTATAGTAGACGCAGTTGAGGGGGTCTTCTTTTGTGGGCCTGGCAAACTGTACTGACATTACATTTGAGAAACGAGTTGGTCTCTACAAATGCTCGGCTGGTAAGTCGTCAGTCGTCAGTTTTGACTATCATCGTCTACGTTGAATGGTATATGGTCGGGCTTCGTCGACGTTGTCAGTCTGTAAGGAAAGCTTTCTCATAAAGTTTCATCATGTCATACCGACTGTGATTCTACTACAAAGTTTCCTTTATCATCTCTAGAGGCCTCGTACGGGTTTAAGCTAGCTTTAAAACTTTCTTTTACCTGTGAAACTTCCGTTTCTAATTCCTGCTGTACACTATCTTCTATTGCGAGTTTCTCGTGCTCTTATTTCTTCTTCTTGAGAAGCCGATGTTCTTCCCGTCGCTTCTGCTCGCAGAGCTCACGTGCTGCTCTCGTCCTTGCCTGTATCAAACCAATAATTTCGTGATTGTGGTAGGGCGAAATCCAGCACATCAGTTGCAGGGTCTCTTATGGCACATTGGCAGCGTTGCAACTCATTTTCTGTATTTGGTACTGGTGGCATAATAGTTGTTAAGTAGTTTCGGGATACAAGGTGGTCCCTTGTGATTGCAGGATCTTTCCTGTTGTAAAATCTTCGGAAATCTTCCTTCATGCCTTGACTATAACGAGGAGTTGATCCATGGCACTTGCATGCATATGACAGTGTGACCAAATCTCGTATAATCTAACAATGAACTGTAAATTTGACATAAAACAAAGTCAAGACAGTAACTAAATCCATTGTTTTTGGCATCAAATTGTGTATTTCGGTTAGAATTCCCCTGCCACCCATTCTTTCCCACATCATTTACCTTTCTCTGGTCAAAGATACTCAAAGACCAAAAGAAATTTGGAACAACATGCTAAGGGCCATCCGATTTGATTCATCCCTTCCTTTATAGACAGTATATATATTTTTTTTGTCAAAAAATGTGGATGGCAATTAGATCACGTACATACCTATCCATCACTCGTAATGGTTAACACATGGGCTCCGAATACGTGCCACAACTTTAAGTGCAGAAAAAGGACTCATTGACAATTAGATACGGCTCCAATTCGAAGCCTTGTATATGGTCAAAAAACCACAAGGTAAAGGGGATAAACATTTACCCTAAAACCTCAAAGACCACAATAGCAATCAATAACATTCTTGAACACCATGTCCCTTCAATTACCTAATTCCTAATGAAAGGCCAGAGGCAAGAAATGAAGTTAACCCACACTCACAAGTATAGTGGAGACTTTTTTTTAGGACAGCATTTCAAAAATAGCGTGATGATGGCCTTATCTGGAAGAGTATCGACGGCAGTGGCAAAACCCGGATGCTCTTGTTTCTTGCAAACTCATCTTTGGAACATCAAACTAATCTACGTTTCACCAATGGTATCCCATTACTCAGGCCATTCTATTCCATTAGGTAAATTTTCATCTTCTTAGTTTTTGTTGTTGCTATTTTTACCCCATCCAACATCCTATCCCAACCAGAAGCTTTTCCTGTTCATGAAGGTGACTTGGACTTGGTAAAGTTCTTCGTTTTTTTTAATTCATTTATTTTTATTTTTCTTTGCAAGCAATTTCCTCGTTTGGTTGCCTTGTTTCGCAGGATGTTGGGGCCATTAGGCGTATTCGGATTCTCGTACCATATCCCGCCACTGAATAGGCTACTTCTTAGAGTGTTGTCAGTGTGCAGAAGGGTTTTCTGCGCATCTACCACCCCAACCCAAAGACGATTAAATGATTAATTAGAGCCTTCTCCGGTTTTTGCTCATTACCGGATTCCCAGGGAGTACCTTTCGGTTTCAGTGTTCTGTCCCAGTTTAGTGGTTCGGCCTTGTTTTGTACGATGGTTGGGTTGTTTATTTGCCTTCTATCCTTGATGTTTCTCTTTTGGAAACAGAAACATTTCTCCCCAAAAAACCATGGCAAATCGAACGTGTCTAGGTCTAATGGATTCAGATTATTGAAAGGATGCACGCGAAAGACTCATTTCGGCACTAGGTACTGATGATGATAGTGGTGACTAGTGAGTAGGATTGTCACAGATTGTGCGTCGTTTTGTTGTAGCCTTTTAGCTACCGTGAGTACGTATAAAACTAATGAAATGGAAATAAAACATCCTCCGTCCTCCATCCACATCCACAGTTGATGGGGTTTGTTTTCGGGGAAATTTAATAGTAATGATGGAGGCTGTTTGGATTTATCCTGTTGGCAAAATTCTATGGTCCGGATGTGTGTGTTTTGTGACGTGTCAAAGATAGAAGCAGAAATCGTTTCAGGAATTGTTGGAGCACATCATGAATTTGGATTTATCGTCTTTGACATGTACGTGAACGTGATTAAAGTTTGATTATCTAGTGTGCCCAGCTCAAGAAATATAGAATAATCGTTTCTGAAGGATGCATTTACTAAGAGATTTAATGCTCTAACGGAAGTTACTTTGCTGTTGGTATTTATATTTAATCAAGCAAACCAACATGTACGTTAGCACGAATTTTAGTAAAATGTCACATCACACGGAATATCACTGTAAAGTGGTGACGTGATTCAATGAGAGCTCTTAACTAAGTGGATGCGGTAGAAGCGTTCTACGTACATTCGAGTATGAGGTGAGGAGAGTACAACAATTTGTTTTGGAGTGGAATTTTGAAGTTTTGATGCACTGGTGAAGATTTCGTTAACTTACTGTGAAAGAGAACGATGGCAGTAATTCCAGGAGGAAGTACTTTGACATGTTCAACACACATGATTCATAAAACCGATAGATTGAAGATGTACGGATTATGGGGTAAGAATGTGCATTTATGACTTATGCATCCCACGCATTCAAAATGTTATAACCACAGGGAGGAGAATTCCGATTGATGAGTCAAAATATATAGAAATTATAACGAAATCAAGAGGGTTGTGATGAATATTTACTGATCGTTCACCTATCACATGCCAAGAAATTGAATCCAAGCAAATTTCTGTAACATTGACTTGGTAACTCTACGACATGAATGATGACAAAGTTTCTGATACAGATAAGGGTAAGATAATTTACAATAGTTGGCAGACACAGTATTCCAAGCATGACGACAGGGTTGTCACCTCAAATACCAGTATAGCAGAAGTTTGCTAGCTTAGATCTGGAGAATAATCACTGAATATCCCATTATCTACTGTTGGACGTGCTGCTGTGTAGGGAGCAATTTCCGGATTTTAGCTGGCCAAACTTATATGAGCTAAACTAAACAACGCCAGATCTTCTCAAAGCGGATTTTGGCTATCTTTTGGTAAAGGCATCCCTGAAAGACCAAGCTTTCTTGATGAGAGTTGTGCTAGGCAAGACTAAGAGAATAACCAAGGGTTCCACATATTTGTGGATTAACTACTGCTGAATGTGTAAAATGAAAAACGGTTATTTGACACGTAAGAGGAGTCATGTTGCCGGCGCACAGAGCTGTAACTGTACAATATACACTTCCAATTCGATATCGGAAGGACAGAGAGGCAAAAGATGCCCATTGGGGCCCAAAAGCTTTTCCGATCGAGTCTACATTAATTTCCCAAGAGGTCCGATACCGGGATGGCAACGATTAGTATAAGGCCTCGTAGAAGTAGCATCTTCCGACATGTGCTGGTTCTATAAATAATGAGAATGAGTCTCTGCAGCCGAACATCTTGCAGCTCTACAAATAAACCCTACTTCACGCCTCCCCGTGGCGCCATCTGGGAATCTCATTGCAGATTGCGAAGTGAAAGGGACAAATGGCGGGTTTCCTGCGCCAGAAGTTACGATTATTGTCGGAAAAACAAAACAAGACCCTATCCGGGCTACTCCGACATATTCGGAGCTCAGGCGGTAAGGATTTCCAAGACTTAGTGGTGGACGAGCCTTTAATGGGCCAACTGCAGCGCTCACATCCCGGAACGGGTTACTGGCTTCGGTGTAACTGACCCCTCGTCCTAGGGGCAATAAAACTGGAACTGGTCCTCCAGGTTGGGGGTTATGCCACCGGGGTAACTGCCCGGCCATTTAAAACAAAAATTAGGTTAGGAAGCATCAGCAAGCCTCGGACATGGACAGATCTACTGTTGACAACTTACGCAAACCATTTAAGGACAATGAGCTTGGGATATGCACGTGGAATGTTAGATGCCTTAATAGACCACGTGCAGCCGAGCAACTAGCGGAGGCCCTAGACTGCTTCAAAGCAGACATAACCGCCTTTCAAGAAATGCGATGGGATGGGCCGGCCAAAAAGAAGTTGAAAAACTGCGACATCTACTACGGCAATTGCCATCGAAGGCAAAAGCAGCGCTTATTTGGATGCGGATTTGGTGTCGGAGGCAGACTAAGACAAGAAGTCCTCAGCTTCCGGCATGTGAGCGAGCACCTCATAGCAATCCGCATCAAGGCTAAATTCGCCAACATTAGCCTCATATGCGCGCATGCCCCCACAGAGAAGAAAGATGACGACACCAAGGATGCCTTCTATGAGCTCCTTAACAAGACCTACGAACAATGCCCTAGCTATGACATTAAAATTATCCTCGGGGATTTTAATGCAAAGCTAGGAAGAAAGGGTATCTTTGGTGGAACGATCGGAAAATATAGCCTGCTCGACACCACCTCCGATAACGGATTCATGCTAATCGACTTTGCGGCGGGGCGAAACATTGTCGTAGCTAGCACGCGGCTCCTACATCTCGACATACTACGCAAAGGGACTTGGAGAACTCCTGACTCCTCCAACATTAACTCGAACCATTACCTTGTAGCAAAGGTACGGTTGCGGATATCCCAAACTACGCCAAGACAAACTAATGCTGTGAGGAAATTCGACGTCAGGGGGTTACAATCGCAAGAGATCGCCAATTCCTTTTCCAATCGAGTGTCTCTTAATCTCTTAAGAGGTCCAATATCGCCAGCATTATACATCGAAGGCCATTGGGAACACTGCCAAAACGCTATCAGAGATGGCGCTTTTGATATGCTGGGTTTCGCTCGTCCACCATAACGAAACCCCTGGTTCGATGATGAATGCCGGCAAGCACATGCAGCTAAGCAAGATGCATATAAAGCGGCGCTGCATAGAAGGACCAGAGCTGCTCATGAGCTTTATGAGCGGAAGAGGAGAGACGAACACCGGCTTCTCAAGAGGACGAAGAAAGAGCATGAGAAGCGCGCGGACGAGGAAATTGGGAGATGCTACTCCAGGAATGATGTTCGGAAGTTTTACCAAGGTAAAAATTACATGTTACGGAAACAAACCCCGAATCGAAGCTTGGAGAGATGAACAAGGGAACATCGTGGAAGAATCGCAGTCGGTGCTGAGGATTAGGAAAGATCATTTCTGCAGACTGTAGACTGTATAACGTCGATGACGAACCAAATACCGCTGTCAGGAAGAATCAACTGAATCAACCTTTCAACATGGACGATGATGACCAACAATTCCGTCTACCCGACCTGATCGTTTGACCGATTCTCAAGAAAGGAGATCCTCTAAACTATGCACAGCTACAGATGCATCAGTTTTCTTAACAACTCCCACTAAACCTTATCTTTGTACTCTATCCATTGTGTGAATGCCGGAAAATGTTCTTCAACAATCTGATTAGTGCATATGATGGTAGCTCAGCCCATGAAATTCCATCATCGACCAAATATTCAAGTTACGACAGATCGGGGAGAAAATTTATGAGCTTTAGATCGTTACACACCACGTATTCATTGGTTTGCTTCCTTTGACAAGGAAGATGTTCTAATTGCTTGCAGTAGCTTTGGAAGCCTACTTGCTACCCGCTTAGTGTTAAATAGACACCACATAACTCTGGAAAACACTGGCACTACAAAAGTCAGCATTTTACATGGAGTAGAGCACTGAGAGCGCCGTGATGAATAGATTCGGCACCATTCTTAACAGCTTGGTTTGTTGTATACAACAGCTTGACGTTGCTCAAATCAATTCGCCCAACGACTGAAACCTGCCGACCTTCCGAATCGTCTGCATTTCCGTCGTTGGACCAACTTTTTTTTTGTTTTAGGCCAATTTCTGTCTTGATGGCTCAATTAGTAAAATAGTGAAAAAAGTTCAAGAGCTGCCATTTCATCTAAATAAAATTACAATTTGGTTGGTTTATGGGCGAATGGAATCATCGTTCGATATTTCTTCAAGGAAGGCCGGCCTCAACGTTACTGTAAATGGCATCCTGCTACCTGAAATTTAAGTTCGTGGCCTCGACGACATTTGGTTCCAACTTAACGGAGCCACTTTCCACACAGCCCAATAAACCTTGATTTTATTGTGATTTGTTCGCCTAGCTCATGTGATGTCACACCTATAGCCTCTTGCTTTAAGGCCAAGAATTTTAAGGAAAATCCAAAGTCTTCATGGATAGGCCGACTTCTATCGAGGAATTGGAGGCCAACATTACTCGAGTCATGAACCACGTTAGCAGCAGTTGTAGCCGACATTAGAAAAGAAATGATCAAATCTAAATTAACGTTCTTTTGTATGATGACAAAGGTAACCCGATAAAATTGAATTTTTTTGAATTTGAATGGAGGGTGTTGCGACAAGGTAACAGATCTTTAATAATTTGACAATTAACACGTTTAGGTGGCCCATGACATTTTCAACTAATCTAACGATGGGTTCTATAAGTTTGGTAAACAAAGCTGCGATTTTGAAAATAAATTTCAGCGATTTTGAATTTTTGTTACGGGCTGTCTTGAAAATAAATGAACTTTGACAGTTCAAAGTGACAGTTGATTTTTTTATTTTTTTGGACTTAATCTGTTTAAGTGCGGCCGTGAGAGAAAACATTTTCGGTCCATAGTACGTGCGACTTACCTGAAAATAAACAAAAAAAAAAAAGAAGTATTAGATGCGTTTTAACTCGAAACATATATAACAGAATTGACAAATTGTAAAAGTTATTTCTTAAGATAAAAGTTCAATAAGAAAGCAATAGGGTTGAGTGAAAATGTTGGGAGATAGCCCTGAAAAAATCCTGGATTGTAATGAAATAAATCCGTAATAAGGTGAACATGCATAGCTCAACTTTTCTGTCGTCGGTCAAGGCTTACATTTTTATCATGGTAAAGTTCACGAGCGTGCAGCAGCAACTTTAGGAGCGCTAACTAACATTGGTTAGTTGACATAGTGTCTCTTTGAACTGTGATGCATAAAAGTTTCAACTGAATTGATCATCGAGTTGAAATGATGCATCGGCAGTCTAGAAGGTTTAGCAATAGATAGAAGGGAAAAAACTTTTAAGTTGCCACTTTATTGCTCCTTAGTGGATATTGGTTCTTAAATTTTAAAAATTTCTTCCCTCTCAACTCTTTTTATTGAATCTCTGCTGTCACAATTAGTTCAAATTACTGCGCCGAAATTCAGCTCAAAATGGCCTTTTGACACTGTGGAAATAAGTGTGTGGCTACATCACACACCACCACCACAAACTTATACCATTTGTCAAATTCTTAACCATCACTTTGGCCGATTTATGCTTTACACCTGTCAGCTTCTCGTGGGACGCCCATCGTCGTTAGTACGTGGTGAATTTTCTTTTGGTCACCGAATTCTTTAAAGAAGATTCACCCTGTGCTTCTTATCTTTTATCAATTTTTTTCATTATTTGTCGTTTGAACTGGATGCATCTACCCAAACTTGATGAAAGCATCTACAGCTATGAAGACATACATATCTATGCATCTTACTCATAGACGGTAGTGATGCAAAGTGGATTGGGTTTAGTCCTTCACTTTTGGCTAGTTTGATTGCTGGTAGGAAACAGGCGACACAATTACACTTTCCCACAGCAGCTGATACATCCCGGATGAAGTTGTCTTATTTCGCTAATGCCTCCACTTTAGTAGTGCTGATACAATCTATTTTGTGTGCATTTTTTGTAATCTGTCTCTGCATGACTTACTTATGCAATAAACTTATGCAACAGATCATTTCTCATTGCAAAACCATTGTAAATACCTGTAACAGCCAGAAAATCTGCCAGTGATTTTTTGCTGTTTGGTTTTTCAGTATTATATTTTTGACAGGTGTCACGCGTGATTCGTGACAAGTGTCAAAGTCAAACATGCTCAATAAGCATTTCTATTCTTTCATGGTAAGACCTTAACCCAAACAAAGCGACCAAATTTCGAATCAATTACAAGCCACCTACCCGTATGTGTAGAGTGAGCACAGAGCTAAATATTGCTGCTGCATCCGTCAGTGTTAATGAAGATCATGATTTGTTTATTCGTAGTTGTTGGCATAAAGTGGGATTGTGTTACTCGACTACGTGGGAGATTTTACACAATGATCTTGGTCTGAAATCTTACAATATACAACTCGTGCAAGAACTAAAGTCAAACGACCTGCAACAGCGTCAAACTCTCGGTAAGTTGGCCTTAAAAAATCTGGAGGAACATCCGCTTTTTTATCGAAAAATTGTCTTCAGCGACGAATCTCATTTTTGGGGTGATGGGCAACCTAAGGCAATACAAGAACTGTCAATTGAACCCGGATAATTACACTTTTTAGTGCGGTTTATTGTAGACAGAATCATTGGCCTTTTTCGAACTTTTTTTTGCCCAAAATGCACGAGTTAAACTTTTTCGACTTCCGGTTCCAGCAAGACGATGCCACATGCCACACAGCAGGCGAATCGATTGACCAATGAGTTCTTTGAGCAATTAATCTTTCGTTTTGGACCGGTGAATTGACCGGCTATATCGCATGATTTGACTTGTCCACCTCATCTTATTTTTGCAATGAATTTTGCGATTTCCCGATATACAAGTAGTGGCACCTTTCCATCATGTTAGTCAAATATGCGATGCATTATTTTGCACGAACCAAACTAATTTATCACGTTCACTTACGTTCCTTTTTAGCTATATCCGTTGGTTCACACAGTTCATTTGGATGCTCATACGAGTAATTTGTAAATTAGAGTTTTAGATGTTACACTTCATGAAAATGATCACAATTAATAGCACTACCCCGCTGGTGACCAGCGCTTGCAACGCACTCTGGTGATACCAGAGCAAGCAGAAGTGCTTGTGTCAGAGCCCGACGGATTCTGGGGCGGGCAAAATGAAGTTTTCCAAATATTTTCCTAAGCTTCGGTTTGCAAGTTGGAACCTCGGATCGATGACCTCAAAAAGATTAGAATTGGAAGCGATTATGCATCGCAGAACTCTACAGATCCTGTGCGTACAGGAAACGAAGTGGTGTAATACAGGAAATAAAGCGCGTTTTCTAGATTCAAAAACTAAGACATTTAAGATGTTCTACCATGGAACGGTCAATGGACGAAACGGTGTTGGAATCGTTGTTGCAGCGGATCTTCTAAACAATATCGTTGGTATTTTGAAAACAAGCGACCGCTTGATGAGTGTTAAACTCGTCATACACAATGAAACGTGGAATATTGTTAGCGCGTACGCTAATAATACTAATAATAATTTCAATCAATCGGAAAAAGATAAATTTTAGTTATTGTTCGGTAATTTGCTTAGAAATATACCTATCGATGAGATGCTATTCGTAGGCGGAGATTTAAACAGCCACGTCGGAGAAACAAATGTTAATTATGAGGACTGCCACGGGGGTCAAGGCTTTGGAACCAGAAATTCAGCTGGCAAAGACATCCTTGTAGCGTGTAGGGCTTACGGCTTAACCCTCTTAAATATAATGTTTATTAAACATCAACGACATCTTATCACTTATAGCAGCGGAGACCACGAAACGCAAATAAGTTATCCCCTCTGCAAAATGTCGATGAGAGACCGTGTTAAGGACTATAAAATAATACTTGGAGAATAGCTAGTAAGCCAACACCGTCTGCTCATAACAGAATTTTTCGCAGCTGAACCACCGAAAACACGGACATCGTTTGGAAAGCCAAAAATCCGAAATCTATCCAAGGAACGAGGCGCAAGATTTTTCGCACTGGCTAAAGAAGCATTTCGAAATATAAACGCAAATCCACTTAGCCCGCAAGAAATGTGGAACAGCATGCACGAGGAATGCATAATACTCGTAAAGTCTCTTCTGACACTTGTGCGTTCGCAAGAAACCTCAAATGATCTTCTAAGATTTGCGCTAAACAGATTGACGTGATTTTCATAAAATTGAGGTCCTGTTGTGTCACAAGGTCTCTCCAGGGCTGCGTTATCTTTTCTCTGCAGTCTATAATCAGAAATGATGTGCGGATATTGTAAAACCGACGGCATGTTTGATTTTAATTAATAAGCAACAGCACAAAAGCAACAAAATTGTGACAAAAAAATTTTTAAATTGAAAACAAAACAGAAACGGTTTCAACATCATTCCTTGAGATACACAACTTCTCTACGTAATTTTTGTTGTTTTTTTTTCAATATGTGAACATGCTCACAAGAATACTCACAGAATAACGACAACCCTTTGTCGGAGTGTGCTAGAGAGAGAATGATTAAGGCCGTACCGAACCCTTGTTTTTATTAATGCCTCATGAAAACAATACGTATCCATTTACCTAGTACAAAACGAGGTTTTAAGTATCCTTTTCCTGGAGTAGCAGGTGAATTATGAGCGGAAGGGACATCTTAAAACCTTTGCCATTAATTTACCCCTTTCTAGACTCGAACCATTCTATGAACACATATGTATATGGTTGCTCACTAATGCCACTTTCAGCCACTTCACATGTGTGTAATTGTGACAAAGCGTGCCTATAATGGGGTGTAACCTCCCAATCTCTATATCCGGTACCCAGAAATTGTGATTTACACAAACAAGGGGATGGATTCGATGGTGATCAACTGCTGCTATGTCACAACTTGCTTTCACCAGCCCTGCCACATACCAGTACCACCAGCTCCATTAAGCACACACTTATCATACCGATACCACAACAAACCGCGTGTGTGCCTAAAAGTGAAGAACGATGACGATGGATGCTGCTTATGTTGAAAATGCCGATTTACGGACCACCGGCGATTTATAATCAGCTGCCAACAGAGTCCTTTCAGGACATTTCATGCGTACGCCTGCAATGTGTATTGTTTTTGTTCTTTTTCACCCTCCATAACACTTTTTTTTTTGGGAGCTAAAATTTAGAGAGCGTAAACTTGTGCGAAATGCTAAAGCTGTCAGCTTTCAAATTTGATAATAAATTTCCACAAGTAGATATTTGTTTGTATGCTCCTAATGGCGGAAGTAGCACTAGTACCATCCCACATCCCACTGGCAATAGGACCAGGAGCAAGAAGTATTATACCAAGCCCTACCAACATCAATTGCTTTTTGTTATTCATAGCGTAGCGCTCTTTCATTCAACCTGGCCCCCACCACCCACCCATCTAATTCCACTTAAGTTTGCTTCAGTTCCTCAGTTTCAGCCTCCCACCATTCAGTGTCGTTTGTTATGGAAGGACGTGAGGACAGAGGCCGACTAAGTCCATTGAGCATTCATACACATCCACATTCCGTGGTGAGTTTTTACTAGGTAACATGCTGTGACTGATGATTTAGAGGGTCGGCGTTTGGGTTGAAAGCTGCGTGCTGTAAAAATACGCGAAGACCCAGAAATACTTGTGTGGGTGGAACTTGACGGAAAATTGCTCGTTATGGTCGACTTTTGTATCGGAAATGAAGCCTATTCTATATTATCAATTCTCAAGGCATATGGCACACTCGTATCTATGCATTCATCCCTTGAAAGTTTAATAAAGGACATGCTGGAATATTACGTCCGGAAACGCAAATAACGACGCAGAGGAATGTCTTCGTCATAAGGCCTTAATATTTCTACCTATGTACACCTGTACCTGTACCTGTACACTCGCCTTCCTGCATTAAAGTTACTTTCTACAGGCGTTTCTTGAACTGGAAAATGACAAGATTCTTTTTTTTAGAAACAGGGATTTCGTCCAGGAAATTGAAATTGAATTGGAACACGTATTGTGAGGCTTTAATACAAAAGCAGAACTAACGACAACGACACTACCATACCCATTCTCGTATAGTGCGTGTCTGCACCATGGTAAACGATTGTACCTAAGTAATATGAGTAGTAAAGTTGAGCTGTGATTTTACTCATATTCTTTTCCGTTTTCATTTTGTTATTTTCTTTTTCGTCTATCGTTTTTCTATTTTTATTATTTTTTTTCTTTCTTTTTTCTAATATTGCAAGACGTGGTAGGAATAAAAGGAGCCACTTTAAACGGTAGGCTTGCCTTTGAATGGGCGGCACTTCATTACTTGATCACGATTAGAAGCCAAGACCCGTCGGTAGACTGAGTGACTGACAGTGGAAGGCGTTGCTGCTCCAACGACTATTACCTAATAAACGAGTCTTTAACGATGTGAACAAATTTTTCCATCAAATAATGGAAATGGGAAATTGTGCCAATATACTCGTACTACTGTATAGCTCCTTCGTCTAGTTGGTAAAAATGTAAGCAAAATGGAATGAGATGAGGGTAAGACCGTCGGTTCATACTCACGAATATAAGCTTGGAGGAGTAAAATTGAAAAATATTTCGACGTTACCATGATGTTTATTGAATTCTTCGAGAGGAACGCCAAATTGATGGAACTGATTAGTATTTAGATTTTTAATTGAAAGTCGCTGTTGTGGGTCTTCTTGAGCAGAAAAATATTCCACTTGAAGTAGGCGGCGGGGTCACTTTAACGTCACTTATACATGAATTTTGTTTGAATTTATACATTGTACAGTCAAGGAATAGACGAAATCAAATATTTTTTATTGAAAATGTCGATTATCTAATGATTGACGACTGATAATATTAATTTACCCTGACTTCTCATGGCACTTTAGAGTGGGGAAGGAAGGATGCTCTAATTAGAAAAGGAATAGTCATTCCACAGTCGTCAAAATCACAATAAAACGTGGCAGTTACCATTTTAAAACAGCGACATTCTATCGGAGGTGCAACGACCTAGGTATATACAATTACAAGGAGGAACGACGTTTCATAAGTTTTTAAATATCACTCGACTTTCAGGATGAATTACATACTCGTATAATGGCATAATGATTTTGTGCTGTAGAAAAAGTGTGGGCGCTGATAGGTGTAAACCTAGCGATAACCAGTGTTGTTGCTGTTTCTCACATCAATTTTGATTAAATGCTTCCAAGTGGCAATGATCGGGTACTGGTCGATGTCCATCCGGGCTGCAGACAAAACTAGCAGAACTATGAACGCACCATAGCTCGAATTCTCGAGCTTTAATAAACGGTAAAGTAAGATCCTGGAGGAAAAATTAAAGACCTTATCCAAGCTAAACCGACATATTTGGGGTTCAGGTCGATAACGATTTCTGAGACTAAGCTGTTTATAGGCCACTTGCACTTGCCACGTGCAAAACTAGGAAGTGGTAGCATCTTTGGTAGTACTGACTGTGAGAAGATATAGCATCCTCCAATAACGGACTCAGAATAATATTGTTGTAACCAGAACATGGCAACGATTAGTATTAGGACGCGTAGAAGTAGAATCTTTCTCAAGGTGCTGGTTCTATAAACAACAGAATGAGCCTCTGCAGCCGAACATCTTGCGGCTCTGCTAATAAGCCCTACTTCACGCCTCCCCGTGGCGCCATCTGAGAATCTCACTGGAGTTTGCGAAGTGAAGGGGACAAATGGCGAGTTTCCTGCGCGATAAATCAGGATTAGTGTCGGAAAAACAAAGCAAGACCTTATCCGGGCTACTCCGACATATTTGGAGCTCAGGCCGGTAAAGATTTCCAAGACTTAGTCAGGGTATTGGAAAAGAGGTGGTGGCGGACGAGCCCTATATGGGCCAACGGCAGCGCACACATCCCGGAACGGGTTACTGGCTTCGGTGTAACCGACCCCTCGCCCATAAGGCATTAAAAATGGAACTGGTCCTCCAGGTTGGGAAATTACCAAGGTACGGTTGCGAACGCCAAGACAAACTAATGCTGTGAGAAATTCGATGTCAGACGGCTACAATCGCAAGAGATCGCCAAGTCCTTTTCCGATTGAGTGTCTCTTAATCTCTTAAGAGGTCCCTTGCCTTGAAGACCAGTGGCAACACTGCCAAAAAGCCATCACAGATGCCACTTCAGATGTGCTGGGTTTCACTCGACCACCACAACGAAATCCCTGGTGTGATGACGGATGTCGGCAAGGTATATGCAGCTAAGCAGTATACACACAAAACAACACCCCATAAAATGACTAGGGCGCTGCTTACGAGCTCTTCGAGCAGAAGACCAGGGACTTACACCCGCTTCTCAGGAGGAAAAGGAAAGACCATGAGAATCGTTTGCTCAAGGTAATTGAGAGATGCTACTCCAGGAATGAGGTTCGGAAGTTATACCAAAAGGTAAAATAACATGCCACGGAAACAAACCCCGAACCAAAGCATGTAGAGACAATCAAGAGCGCGTCGTAGTAGAGTCGATGTCGATGCTGAAGATTGGCGGAACATTTCTGTAGACTGTATAAACGCGATGACGAACCAAATACCGCTGTCAAAACGAATAAACCTTTTAACTTGAACGATGTAGACCAACGATTCCGTCCACCCGACCTCGATAGCAGTATCTTAACCTAAGCCCAACAAAACTGCTGAATCAGATAGTCTGACTACCGAGTTCTTCAAAGCTGCAGGCGTATACTAGGTTAGGAGCATACACCAACTCATCTCTAAAATAAGGCCTGACGAATGTATGCCCGATGAATGAAATCTCAGCATTGTTTGCCCAATCCTCACGATAGGAGACCGTCTGAAGTGCGCAAACTACAGAGGCAATAGTCTTCTTAACTTCGCATACAAGATCTTATCCGCCGTATTGTGTGAATGCCTGAATCCGTTCGTCAACAACCTGATAGGTCCATATCAGTGTGGCTTCTGGCCAGGAAAGTCCACAATCCACCAAATATTCACACTTAGGTAGATTTGTGAGACAACTTATGAGTTTCAGATCGATTCCACCACCTAATCATAGATTTCAAGCCCGAGTATGACAGTATCTTTAGAGACGAGCTGCAAAGAGCAGTGTCTAGTTTTTGCATCCCTCCCAAACTCTTCCGTCTGTGCAGGGGGACGATGGAGAATGCGCGCTACTCCGTCAAGGTCGGTAATGATCTCACCTAGACCCTTGATGTCAAAAGAGGATTAAGACGAGGTGATGCGCTGTCATGCGATTCCTTCAACATCATTCTTGAAAGAGTAGTAAGTAACTCACGTACCAACACAAGAGAACCAATCTTTCAAAAATCCTTGCAATAACTCGCATACGCCAATGATATTTACATAAACAGAACGTCATCTTCGACGTATAGGTATAACTTTGAGGTAGTTAAGGACTTTTTCTACCTAGGCTCCACTATGAATTCAGATAGCAACACCAGCGCTGAGATTAATCGAAAAATAGCTCTTGCCAATCGCTGCTTCTTGAAGCAATGAAGGCCCTCTCTCAAACAACTATAGTGATCCTATATAAGATCTTCATAGTCCCAGTCCTGCTCTATGGCGCAGAGATATGGACATTATCGAAAATGGATGAGGGTGCTCTTGGCTGGTGTGAGAGGATTTTCGGTTCCGTCTGTATTGATGGTGAGTGGAGGGGACGATACAACGACTCTACGCCAAAAGGGTGAAGATTCAACGACTTTGATGGCTGGGAGAGCGCAGTAGAGGAAGACGAAGACACATGGAGCGCACGCTAGTGGAAGGGGACCTCAGCCTACTTATCGTGTGAAATTGGGGCAGCGGAAGATTGAGCTGGCTGGAGACGCCTGTTGACTGAGGCCCAGGTCCACTCCGGACGTATGCGCCTCTGAAAGGAAGTAGTTATAATGGCTCTATGCTGAAGTCAACGCACGTAACATGTGAGTCGTAACTTACCCTGAATTTTAATAACAAATCAGTATGATTTTTAATATCGGTTGTACAACATTTTCTCTGAATAACCCACAGTTTAGCAGTTTCTTCAACTTGAAGTTGGCTTTTGTCATGAAGTTCTGAATAATTTTCCACATTACCAGTTATATTAAGGATAGGATGTGCAAGAAAAACTTTAAAAAAAAAAAAAAAACTCAGAAGAGAATGCCGTTAAAGAAATCATTTATCCGGGGAAAGAATCGGTAGTTAAGGTTCTTGATATTAGTTAGTATGATTTGAGTCTTTTCCTTCAAACCTATACATATAACTGTTCAGATACATTTGCTCTCTTATATATTTTAAAATGGAATTGAAAGAATTAATGTAAAACTCTTCTTGTGTATAAGGTACATATAATTGAAGTCGGTCGTAATCATAACTCCCCAAGGAAAGGCTCCTTTTTTTATTTATTGTTAACAATACTCGTATAGGCCTACTGACTGGACCTTACACCATAGTTTTCTGCTAATACAGGCTTGTTGTGAAAATGGCTCTTATTTTGTTCGATGCATGCTTCACCATTTATTGTCTATTATTCCAGCAACCTTGAAATTACACTAACACATACGATCATCGATTCCATAATAAATTAATTCGAATGTATCAATATTTGGATACACGTTTTAAAGTGCATTTCGCTATTAAATGACGCCCGTTGATCTAATTTCTACCAAATACATTGAATGGCTTGTAAAACTTAAAAACAATAAAATCCGGCGATGAGATTTTCAATTAATGTCATGGGCAGTATATATCGCTTTGTCTTTACATATATGTTTATTGGACAAATGCAATTTATTTCGGTTCTCAATTATTTATATCAGCAATTTTGCAGTGTTGGCAGCTTACCCTTTGCAGTCAGTTGTTGGGGTGATATAAGTGTGAATTTCTTTGGTTGATACAAGCCATGTTACTGCAACAAAGTAATGTAATGTTATTCTTGTTAAGCCCAGAATTCAACATCCCTTCCATTGGCTTATACTGACAGTTGAGATATCATTTGCAAGTTTGGAATATGAAATGATTTTGACACTTCAATTTCAGATACGAGAAGATACGAGAGTCTTATCTGCAATCCATGTCGGAATTGTCGATGTAAAGAAGACTAATACTTGGCTTTTCACAGAATTGGGAGTTTTCTTTTGATCTGTCCCAGTTGGAAAATCGATTTTAAAGGTTATGCTGAAGTTATGTCCGCATATTACAAAGTCTTTTATATGAATTGCAAATTTAGGATATATATTGTAAAGGGTGGTTTTTTAAACATAGCATTAGCTTGCATCTGTTAAACCCATTGTCAGATTGTAAACCAAATTTTATTCAGCGGTCTTTGAAAATTGATCGTGATGATAATTACGTTTCAACAATGTTCTGTGCTCTAAGCTTATAAACCACTTACACCATACTAAACCAGTCACAATCGACCCTCTGCGCTTAATATTTGCCGTATTGTTGACCGTCTTTACACAAAATTTTCCTTGAAAGATGCGGTGGCACCAAGAAGCATAGGAAGAGTGCATACTGAAAAGAATATTGCATCAGTTCAAGAGATTGTTGTTGGAAATCCGTATTCATCGATTAGCCGTCGTTAACAACAGCTTGGTCGTTGTCTGTTCCCTTTATGGAAAATCTTCGTTCGAAGGCTTACAGGATCCACCTTGTGTAAGATTTGAAGTCAATTGACATTTCGGTTAATGTGCTCAAAAGTTACATAATGCACTTGTAAATTGTCCTTCAAGATCTTGTGATTTGACTCTTCTTGATTATTCTTTCTTTGGAGAAACGTGAGGTCTACCCTGACAAACTAAAAACAAACGACGCATTGGAAGCCAACATAATTCGTGTTATTAAGGACATATGGCCACATATGCTTAAAAAAGTTCGAAAACTTTGGCTCTCGGAAGACATTCATCAGATCTAGTTGTGGTAGAAGTACTCCTTTAACTGAATGCAAATAAATGGCTATTTAATGAAAGTCTTTGTTTTTTGTTCCAAATCAAAGTTAGTAGTAGCCTAAGAAAACACGCATTAGATCAGAAATCAAACTATGATTATATACTTAAGGCGTCCAGCACAGATAACTTTAGCAGAATTTCGCATAGATATGCCTTGTGTTGAGATAAACAAATATAATACGTAAGAAAGCAGGTATAACTTAATAAGAACTTGACCAAATCCTTCTTGATAGTTCTATATAAGAAAACACAGTGCTGCAAATCATGTCCCGGACATGAGCCATATCTTAGCAACCAAGAGCGCAACCTATGTGTCCCACTATGCGTTTGAAAGCTTGAATTCCTCTCTACTATCTGTCAAAACTTCATGACATTTGGTTGACATTTAACTATTATAAAAATTATTCTTCTAAATCAGTCGTTTTGGAGTGGCATTAACGTTTTTTGGGTAACAGGGAGACGCTGGAGGATGACAAACACACAAGAAAGCCAATTTCAGATCGGACGACTGAAATGATCCAAAAAGTAAGTTAATTTGTTGCAGAAGACCGCAGTGCTATTTGAAACTATTTGATATCTTCTTCGAAAGGATTTGGGCAAGCAAAACAAAGGTTGGTCTTTGTTGCACGTTAATGCATCGAGTCACACAGCGCTAATTTTTCGTCAATCTTTACTCAAAATCAAGTCTGTGTAGTGTGTGTTGAATCATCCACCGCGTTCACCTGATTTGGCATCTTGCGACTTTCTTTGTTTCCGAAATTAAAATTGACGACATTCCCACCATTCAAGCAGCTTCGACATTGGCACTGGAGCCAATTTCGAAAAAGGAGATAGAGTAGGCAATTGAATCATTATTGAATCGCTGTAACAAGTGTATTGAATTGGGATAAGTACGAGTATATTTCGGATAAGAAAACCGTTAAATCTACAGAGACCGTGTTTAAATTTTGTCTTCTAGGACCAGTCCAGGATATTATTTACCACACTGTGTATATTTTTATAAATCTGCAGAGTTTTGTGGTGTTGTATTCCTTTATCTTGTTTGACCACTTAACGTGTAGTAAGCGAGGGCTTATAAAGGAAGTATAGTCGTGTGATTGTCGGCCGAATTTTTTTTTTTCTGTATGCGATGAAGGTGAAGTATGGCTTTGCTCGATTTCCTAGATTCAGTTTATACTAAATTTTGGGCTATGAATCATCACAAGCATTATGAGCATCGTTGAAAATAACATCGATTATGTTTGCTCGGATTTAATCAATAGCTTATGGCAATTTTACCAATCACTGACATTTACATAATCAGGTCATAGATGTGCTATTTTTCAGTTTCATGAATGGGATAAGGGCGACTAGTACAGACAGCATTGGCGAGTGAATGCCAATTTGGTTTGATGCTTATGTATACGAAAACCATATCACAACGTAAAGGTAGAAGGTAAAGCACTACAGGTTTTATTTCAATGCTTCCATGTGGTGCCTCCAGGGAGTTTACAGAAAAAGCAAGCCTCCTGAGCCAACTGCAAAACTGGACTCTATAGGAGTAAGCGAAACTAGATTGTTGGAACCAGGCTCTCTACTCTCTAAGACTGGCGAAAGCTGTTTGGTTTTGTCCTGTAATCGAATGGAAACCAAACGAATAGGAGAAAGGGTCTTAGTTGTATGCCGATTTATTGTTTAAAACACCGATCAAACTTCTAATGAAACAAATGTTAGACACAATCAACTGTATGGTATTTAGAGATGCATGTTTTGACCACAAAACGGCACAAGATCATTTCAGTCGCGACTGATCGACATCTAACACTGCTGTTCGATCACTGTAACATTAACTAGCATCTTTAAAATTGCGTCAAAGACGTCCAAAACCACTGTTACGCTGTGAAAAATGTTGTTCGTCTGACTGTAATCACTTCGAGGCCAATTCATGCTCGTATTGAATATAAAGCAGGGATTGTAGCGGGCTCTGCAATAAAACGCCCCAAACTAGAACTATAATACCGCAGTACATAAGGAGAAAAGAAGTGTAACATAGCGTTAGATGAGAAAAGCATTACTACAACAAATTGACCCAATGATCAGTAAATGACTAGAAGTTGTGACAACTTGATGACTCATAGTATTACGAAGGAACTAGCTGGTTACGGAAATTCCAAATCAACCGACTAGGCGGGAAACTACTGACTTTGGAGGAAGTACACAGTACCAAGTAGGGGGAATATTTTGCGGTATTGCCTTGATAAGAAACTTAAAGTGATTTGGGCCCAAGCACAGATGAGCCATCCATGTAGTAACTGGAGAGCCATGTGCTAAGATAAAGTACTGCTTTATGTGCAAGGTACGTTGTCTCCAAATAAGCTTTAAGTCTAATTTGACACCTAAATATTTAAAACACTCAACAGGTTCAATAACGAGGCAACCCGTAGCAAAACTAACACCGGCATCTTAGGTTGATACACCTTGATAATGGATACAAACATTTCTTAGATTAAATTTTAAGCAACTTGGTGATTCATATTGTAAAAATAAGTTTCTAGGCAGTGTCCTTCCCATTTTGAATATCATGTATTTTGTTTTACTGTTAAATGCAAATTTGGGTAACCGACCCCTCGTCCTAGGGGCATTAAAAATGGAACTGGTCCTCCAGGTTGGGGGTTGTGCCGCCGCGGTAACTGCCCGGCCATTTAAAAAAAGATTAAGTTACGAAGCATCAACAAGCCTCGGATATGGACGGATCTACTGCTGACAACCCACGAAAACGATTTAAGGACAATGAGCTTCGGATATGCACGTGGAATGTTAGATCCCTTAATAGACCACGTGCAGCCGAGCAACTAGCAGAGGCCCTAGACTGCTGCAAAGCAGACATAACCGCCATCCAAGAAATGCAATGGGATGGGCCGGACAAAAAGAAGATGAAAAACTGCGAAATCTACTACGGCAATCGCTATCGACGCCAAAAGCAGCGCTTATTCGGATGCGGATTTGTTGTCGGAGGCAGACTAAGACAAGAAGTCCTCAGCTTCTGGCATGTGAGCGAGCGCCTCGTAGCAATCCGCATCAAGGCTAAATTCGCCAACATTAGCTTTATATGCGCGTATGGCTCCTCAGTGGAGAAAGATGACGACACCAAGGATGCCTTCTTTGAGCTCATTAACAAGACCTACGAGCAATGCCCTAGCTATGACATTAAAATTGTCCTCGGTGATTTTAATGCAAGGCTAGGAAGAGAGGATATCTTTGGTGGAACAATCGGAAAATATAGCCTGCACAACACCACCTCCGATAACGGATTCAGGCTAATCGACTTTGCGGCGGGGCGAAACATTGTCGTGGCTAGCACTCGGTTTCCACATCTCGACATACACAAGGGGACTTGGAGAACTCCTGATCAATCAACAGTCGACCAGATTGATCACATTGCGATCGACGCAAGACACTGCTCCAGCATTATGGATGTCCGTACGTTCCGAGGAGCCAACATCGACTCGGACCATTACCTTGTTGTAGCCAAGGTACGGTTGTGGATATCCCAAACTACGCCAAGACAAACTAATGCTGTGAGAAAATTCGACGTCAGACGGCTACAATCGCAAGAGATCGCCAAGTCTTTTTCCGATCGAGTGTCTCTTCATCTCTTAAGAGATCCAATGCCGCCAGCATCAAGCACCGAAGACCATTGGAAACACTGCCAATACGCCATCGGAAATGCCGCTTCTGATGTGCTGGGTTTCACTCGTCACAAAACCACAACGAAACCCCTGGTTCGATGATGAATGCCGGCAAGCACATACAGCTAAACAAGATGCATATAAAGCGGCGCTGCTTAGAAAGACCAGAGCTGCTCATGAGCTCTATGAGCGGAAGAGGAGAGACGAACACCGGCTTCTCAGGAGGAAGAAGAAAGAGCATGAGAGCGCGCGATCGAGGAAATTGAGCGATGCTACTCCAGGAATGAGGTTCTGAAGTTCTACCAAAAGGTAAAAATAACATGCCACGGCAACAAACCCCGAACCGTAGCCTGCAGAGATGGACAAGGGAACATCGTGGTAGAATCGAAGTCGATGCAGAGGATTTGAAGAGATTATTTCTGTAGACTGTAAAACGGCGATGACGGACCAAATACCGCTGTCAGGCAGAATCAACCTTTCAACTTGGACGATGATGACCAACAATTCCGTCCACCCGACCTGGATGAAGTGAAGATAGCTATATCGAAGCTTAAGTCCAACAGAGCTGCTGGAGCGGATGGCCTGACTGCCGAGCTCTTCAAAGCGGGAGGCGATGACTTGGTAAGGAGCATACACCAACTCATCTGTAAAATATGGTCGGACGAAAGTATGCCCGATGAATGGAACCTCAGCATTGTTTGTCCAATTCTCAAGAAAGGAGACCCTCTAAACTGCGCCAACTACAGAGGCATCAGTCTCCTTAACATCGAATATAAGATCTTATCCGCCGTATTGTGTGAACGCCTGAAGCCGTTCGTCAACAACCTGATAGGTCCATATCAGTGTGGCTTCTGGCCAGGAAAGTCCACCACCGACCAGATATTCACACTACGGCAGATCTTGGAGAAGACCCATGAGCTTCAGATCGATACCCACCACCTATTCATCGATTTTAAGGCCGCGTATGACATCATCTATAGAGACGAGCTATATAGAGCAATATCTGGTTTTGGCATCCCTGCCAAACTCGTCCGTCTGTGCAGGATGACGATGGAGAATGCACGCTGCTCCATCAAGGTCGGTAAAGATCTCACCGAGACCTTTGATGTCCAGAAAGGATTTAGACAAGGCGATGCGCTGTCATGCGATTTTTTCAACATCGTACTTGAAAGAATAGTGCAAAACTCACGAGATAACACAAGAGGCACTATCTTTCAAAAGTCCGTCCAACTACTCGCATACGCCGACGATATTGACATAATCGGGAGAAAGCAGCGTGATGTCAGTGGCGCTTTCGCGAGTATTGAGACGGAAGCGGCGAAATGGGTTTAGCGGTCAATGAGGGCAACACCAAGTACATGGTGTCAAGCAAAAAGGACAACCAAAACCGACGTCTCGGACAGAACGTCACCCTCGACAGATATAACTTTGAGGTAGTTAAGGACTTTGTCTACCTAGGCTCTGCTATAAATACAGACAACGACACCAGCGCTGAGATCAAGCCAAGAATAACTCTTGCCAACCGCTGTATCTTTGGGTTAAGAAGGCAATTGAGTAATAAAGCCCTCTCTCGGACAACAAAAGTCACCCTTTATAAGACTTTAATAATCCCTGTCGTGCTCTATATCGCAGAGGCATGGACATTATCAAAAATGGATGAGGGTGTTCTTGGTTGCTTCGAGAGAAAAATTCTTCGGGCGATCTTCGGTCCCGTCTGCATTGACGGTGAGTGGAGGAGAAGATACAACGACGAACTGTATGGACTGTACAGCGACATGGACCTAGCCAGAAGAGTGAAGATCCAAAGGCTGAGATGGCTGGGTCATGTAGAGCGCATGGACACCAATGCTCCGGTCCGAAAAGTCTTCGAATCCGCCCCGGAGGAACAGCGCAGTAGAGGAAGGCCAAGACTCAGGTGGCGCACGCAAGTGGAAGAGAACCTCAGCCAACTTAGCGTGCGAAACTGGAGGCAGCTAGCCAGGGATCGAGCTGGCTGGAGAAGCTTGTTGACTGAGGCCCAGGTCCAACCCGCACTGTAGCGCCACCTAAAGTAACACTCTAACAAGGTCGACTGCACACTGTTTGTCTATTTGCTCCAGCATAAGCTTCGAAACGTAAAGTTTTTAGTAAGCAGTGCAAAGAAGGCACCATACAAGCGCAAAGACAGTTTCATTACAAAACATGCATTAGAATCCACTTACTCAATAGTCGAAAAGTGTAAATCTCTGAGAAGTTTTGTGGATGCAGAACTCCAAAATGGATGGAACAAAGGTGTTTTTGATGTTCTATGAGCGACTAGGGGTCCCAAGATCAATGTTTGTAATGGTACGTTGGACATGTAAATAAAAATGTTGGTACACCTTAGTATACCGTATACTCTATCAGCAGTAACTGCCAGCCTCAAACCTTTATTCAAATCAGTAATCATTCGAACATAAAGGCTACTAACAATCAATTTGTTAGAAAGTGTTACTTTAAATGTCATAATGACTAGACTAAACTTTAACTGTCATCGCTGAGTAAACCTTTTCTCTCTCATGACATCTGGAAACGCAGTATTTAGCTGCATGAAATATGAATTTCCATTGTCTGGTTCAATTCATATCAACTTCAATGAAACACACTCTATGTACTACAACCGTGCTTGTCACATCAAAAACCTAGAGCCGCATGAAGTTTTGTCTTATTCTCGATTCCAATAGAAAACATTTCCTTTGGCAGCTGAAGAAGTTCGTGGTAAAAGTGCCAGGGAAAAGGGAAAGAAAGATTCAATCACAAGGAATATAAATAAAATCTATGAAAAGCGAAAACTTTGTAGATGTTCAATTCAAAAGTTTTAGCATTTCCCCCCTCGTGTCACGACTGTTCGAATAAATTTTCCAATACAACTTGACTGATACGAGAACGGCGGGCATGTAGGAGGTAGGTACTCGTACAAATAGAAATACGAGTATCTGGTTGGTATCTGGTATTCTGTAATGTAGTCAAGAGTGTTGATCATAAGAGATATACCTTTCGTATTGATTTTCAAATCATAACATCTCAAAGTGAAATGGATTCGTGCTGATAAAGTTTTAACGGAGGAAAAGTATCTGCTAAGGAGGACGAATCGTTCGCTGCGAGTGGTTGGAGAAAACTTTTTAATTTCAGAATGAGCATTGAAGGGATTCAAGAGTATTACTAGGGTAATATTCTATCGATCTGTTGTTGCCTTCTTCGACTTCCTATTTTACGAGTACTTCGTACTATGCAAATTGAGTAGCAAAAGATCGACCAACAAAAAAAGAAAAAAAAATGGAACTCGGGACGTCAAAGTTTTGAGGACTTTGAAGATGAGCGTGTAATTGAAAAGCATACTTTGTCGTGAAGGATTTACATATTACAAAGTTGCGTTCTTCTTTTGGAATTAATTGGTTGGAGAGCGTGTACTCGTTTTATTGATATTTTATAGAAAAGAAGGAGAAAATTCGTAGGAAACCTTTAAGCCTCCCACGTAGACTGGAGATTTGAATTGATGGTTTATTAGGGAGGGATTTGGGAAGCGATTGCCAATAAAGACATAGATTTGTGGTTAAATAAGCTTTGTATCTTAAGACGTTGCAATGAACTGCTTTTGGTATACTTTAAATGTTCATGAAAGGCAGTAAAAAAAACTGACTTGGGTCACTGCTCCATTATTAAAGAAGGCCTACTGATTTATCTTCATGATTATCCTCAATTTACGAGTACTTTTGAGATGACTGCTCAGACAGCAATCATTTGACTCTTCAATTCCCATGACTATGTCAATGAAAAATATTGTTAATTCTTTTTTTTAATGGTGTATATGGGCGATGGCGATGGCGCGATAGTTAGCTCATTGGACTATCACGCAGACAGTCTGAGTTCGATTCTTGGCTGGGTCATCAACAATTTTTCAAATCGCCATCATCCTTTCGGCGGGCAATGGCAAACTCCGGAAAGTAAAATTGCCTACGAAAAAGCTCCTAAGGAGTGCCGTTCGGACTCGGCGATAAACCGTAGGCGGCGCTCAGATGTGACAAAAACTTTTTCATATGCAGAATATTGCCCAAAATATGGCATGTGCACTCAGTACTAATCTTTGCGGTATCTGCTAGCTCGCGCACCTTCACTTTCCGGTCAGCCAACACCAGTTCATGTATTTTTTTGGCGTTGTCCTCTGTAACCGCATCGGAGGGCCTGCCGCTGCGGACTTGATCGGTAGTGGAGTTGTGGCCACCACGAAACTCTCGAAACCAATATTTGATGGTGTAATCTGACGGAGCATTAGCCCCATAATATTTATCCGACTTTTCTTTTGTTTCATTCGCCGTTTTGCCTCCCAAAAAATAATCTATAATTCTACGAAAATCGCAGTAGGTCCAGTTACTTGCTGACTGTTTTTTGATAAGCCAAGCATTTTGACAAGCAGCGTCTAAACCGAATACAAACAAAGGGTACCACCTCTTTTCACCACGAAGAATAACCCTCATGGAGGTAACATTTTCGTCATACATTTTGATAACAGCTGGACAATCGACTTGAATTTTCAACCGTTTCTTATTTATCATTCCAATCCGATCAACTTTTGTGATAGGATTCAATCCAATTTGATATACCTATAACTGTAGCGATACTGTTATCGTGCCACTTGACTGCAATCATTTCATTTGAGCTTTGATGACACATCTCACCCCTAGGCTGCTTTTTCATATCTTTCGAATTCAGCAGTATGCAGTTTTCTAGGCGGTTTCCGCGGATAGTTCCAGTTCCTCCAATATTCTGCTCTGCCAAATAATTTAGAAATGGTAAGCCAGTGAAAAAGTTGTCAAAGTATAAATTGTATGGTCCTAATGCTTGTGGTAATCTGGAATGTAGCTTCAAAATAACTGCAGCTCCTGCATTTTGAGAGCTGGGCCGGACGCACCTTGATACAATTCACAGTTTACCAAATATCCATGGCGAGTAGCTGCTAACCAGGGCTTGTAACCAAACCTAATAGGTTTACGGTGGATATGTTGCTTTGAACTATACCTCCCGAAGTATGGTACTATTGTCTCGTCTATGGAAATATGAGAAGAACCGGCTTTTTTGAAATTTGATGTGAAATTATTGTTGAGTTTGTTGAAATATTGGCGAACCGAAGTTTGCTAAACTTATCGTTAGAGGGTAAAGTTGTATTATCACACAGATGCAGATACTGCTGAATTTAGAAAAATCTATTTCGCCTTATACTGGAACTCTATAAGTTCACTGTGGTTGTCACTCTTCTCTTCCCACAACATTCTCATATACATACTTCGGTGTCAAGTAAACTGTGAGCAACAATATTGCAATGTAAACCCTTATTTCTTCACTTATTACATTGAGAGTGAGATTCCTCTGCAGAGCGTACAAGTTGCTCATATCGGCTATGTATTGAATTACGTCTTCACCATACAACAACTTAAAACATTCAACAGCTGTCGGCTCGCCCTTATAATTTATCATTCTTCATCACCGTCTCCCTTACCACAAGCAGAGATAGAAGTGTTGTTGCACCATTTTTTTATAGTGTTCTCTTTCTTCTTCTTTTTCTTCGGTGTAGAAACACTTATGCCCAAAACACATATACTATGTGCAGAAAATTTACTTGCAGTACTGCTGGCAGCTCTGCCCGTGAAACACATGAGCAGATATTTTTTGAAGTCAATCGCATCGGTTGCTGTCATTTTACAGCTACTGTCACTTATGTGTGACACTGTCGATTGCAGCGAATTTAGATATAGAGATACTCGTATGTTGCATTTTTTTTCATTTTCAATGCATTTTTATTAATTTAATTCATTAATTCTTATATGCTAAACAAAAAAACGCTTAAAAATTAGGTTAAATAACTTAGAAAACTATCTTATTATAACTTACTGGCCCCATGCGGGCACTCTAGGTTAAACATAATTCTTAGTCTAAATGTCTTTCGACGATCCTTACACCATATTTTAATTTTTACATTAATTAAAGCTAAAACTAAGAAAATTTATTTTATTTAAAAAAAAAAAAAAAAAACTTAGTATACGGACTTCTTTTTTGTTATTTAATCTTATTATAAAACTTAAAAATACCTAAATATAAATCTAAATCTAATTTACCTACTTAGACTACTTAACCTACTTAGCCTACTTAATCTACCTTATTGTATTGTTTAGTATCATTTTTTTGGTTTGAGTAAAATCACCAGAAAGGTACCCATCTCAAAGATTTTATTTTATTTTTATTTTTATTTTTTTTCTTTTGTGTTTTTATAATTTTTGTTCTTAAATCTACCTTAATCCTACCTAAATCTATGTAAGCCGGCCATGACTAAATAATAGGCAGACCCGCTCTGCTTCCTAACGAAGCTATCTACGAGAAGTATTGGAGAGATTCGACAATGGAGCTTCCCCTTCTTCTGCAAGCCACCAAAATTGTTGGTGCTGCCGAGCAACATCCCTAATGTCGCGACTCCCTACCGCCCTACTAAACCGGAGACGCTCCGCACTGCTGTGTGCGACGTCTCTGTCGTAGTCGAGTCGCCTGTCTGCAGCTGTTCGAGCGACGTGGAAGATTAACGGCACCGCTAATCTATCCTGGATCAGACCTTTTTTGTCGAGGTAGAGGAACGCTTCTGGAGGAATAAAGCCGTCAAAGCGAACTCTCTCGTGATACATGTTATTGGGGTAGTAAGCCCCAGAGATCAGGTTATTCGATGAGGTCATTGCTCTTGCAATGTGCCTTCGAATCAGCTTATTAACAAAATTGTCCACTCTTATTAGGTTCGCCCTATTGTACAAGACCTTGTTAGGATAGAATTTTATATACTCAGACTCTGGTGTTCTGTATAGGCGAAGTCAAGCCCTAAGGCAAGCCCTCTCGAACACCCGAATCTTTTCCAAAAGACTTGCTCTCACGTTGAACCACACGGGACAACCAAATACACGCATAGGCCGGATAAGGGCCATGTAGCAGATCACCTTTACCCTCGCATCGAGTTACCTGTTATAAAACAGTCTCTTTGTAAGAGCAAAAGCACCTTTGGCTCTGGCCAGAGCAACGTCTATATGTTTGTTAAAATATAGATATTGATCTAGCCAGATCCCAAGGTATCTGACTACATTTCGACAAGCAAGTGGCTGCCCGTGTTGTCCAACGATCTGAAACTTTCGCCAATTCTTTCTGGTATCCGCAGAGGCCCCAGACAAAGGCGTCCCAAAAAGAATGGTTTCCGACTTCTGAAAGTTGATCTTCAACTTCCAGTCGTCGCAATATTGTTTAATTTTATCGAAGTCACGTTGCAAAAGAATGTTTATAACCTCAATCTTTGGACCTGATCTGTACGCGATTAAGTCGTCTGCGTACGCTATGGCATAGTAAACTGAACCTATCAGATCACTTGTGTAAATGTTGAAAAGGATTGGCGAATTGACCGCACCTTGTTGCAGACCGTTTTTAATGTTGAATGTACCAGTAGAAGTCACATCGCCATTCTTCACGATGAACTGTCTATCGGTGAGCATATTGAAAAGAATATACAGCAGTGGCCTTCTAATACCTAGCCTGTTAAGCTTGTAGAAGAGTCCCTCTAACCATACGGTATCGAAGGCCTTCTCCAAGTCAATCAGGCAGGCACCCGTGCACTGTTTCTTGGCTTTGTTCCATTGGATATCAGAAACCAGTTTAGACGCGGCATGAATGACATCATGCCCCGCCTTGAAACCGAATTGGTTATCCGGAACTATATTTCTGTCCTCAACCCACTTAGTCATGACTCTATTGATAACCTTTTCGAAAACCTTACTGATGCTTGGAAGGAGACTGATCGACCGGAGATTCGCCGGATTGGAGGTGTCTTTATCCCTTTTGGGGATGGGATGTACCACCGCAGTTTTCCAATGCCCTGGATAATGTGCATTATTCATTGCATTGTTAAACAGGGTGGTATAAATGTCCACCGCTTCTAGTGGGAGATGTCGAAGCACAATGTTCGGTATTCCATCGGTTTCCACTTCTTCGGTTCTTACTTCTTATTGTGTCGAAGATCGTTTGAAGCTCTTCCTTCGAAATGAACGGGGGTTGTTCCCTTTCATTGGCGATGACATTATTTGCCATGTTCTCGTCACTGAACTGGGTGAAACCCGTGTTCTCGATTCGCCAGTTCACTATTTCAGAGATATGTTGCAGAGCAGCGCTACGTGCAGCATTTATATGTAGCTTCGCGAATTAAGACATGTGTATTCTAATTTCACTGCAAACAAAATTCTGCTCATGTATTTTGGGCATTACTGCTTCTAGCTCTTCATCTTGGTGGTCTTTGTGACTATTTTCTGAAATAGATGGTCCAGTTTGTAGCTCTATTCGAGAACGAAGCATTCGACAAGGACGATGAAGCAAATCAGCTTCGTTCTCATCTCCACTTGTTTCTTCAGTTACCATACCAACATCAGGAGGAAACAATATAATCTCCCCAAGGTCTTCCCCGGCATCTAATACCTCAATGATCTCATCTATTGTCAACCTGTAAGACGTAAACAATCTCTAAAAACCCATCACCATAAGGCGATAAACCAAACGGTAAATAGCGAGCGGAACAATTGAATAAATTTGACATACAACGCAAAGCTAGCTTTGCCAGAAAAATAAATGTTAAAAAGACACACTTATTACCGTAAGATACGAGTAAAACAAATTTTTAAAACTCTTTCACCTACAGGTGACACTGGGAATTAAAGAGTTAAGGGAATGTAGATTAATTTGCGGCTAAACAATACGCTCGCTTGAAATATATTGGAGAAAACTATTAGATGTCTCTGAGTCTGTGCGCCAAAGAGCAGGACTGGGATGATAAGGGTCTGGTATACAGTCAGTTTGGTCCTGCAAGAGACAGCCGCGTTACTTATTTACTTGCTGAGCTCCAAGGCGTCAGTGTGTGTCCTTCTGTGATGGCATCATGTACTTTGTTAGGGCCTCGTTTACGGTCAGACCTATTTCTGATGAGTTTGGCAGATGTGTCAAGACTGGACATGGAATTGTATAACTCGAACAAATGGAAGTGAGTATCTATCTGGAATTTGCGGGTCTCTTCTTAGTTCTATTCAGTTTTATTTATAGTGGTCTTTCCTGAACTGAAACAAAGCTTATATGAAGTTACCAAGATTTCATTGAATGGTGGGACCCTCACTAATGTGAGTACAGTACTTACAGTACTGTATAGTACAGTTCATGTTATCTCCAATGTTAATGAGGCTTATTCATCTGTTGTCGGTGCAGTAAAAAAGTGACGTCTTTCTTGTGGATCACAAACGGTGTTGAAATAAATTACTCTGAGCATGCTTTCATCTAACCATATTTACGGATACGTTGATGGATGGGCCCAACGAAGTCATCTCCAGTTATTGGAATAGGAAGTCAGGCAGTCTACGCAAGCAGCTTAATTAATATTTCATCACCTAAGTCAAGGAGATGGAATTCACTGAGAGTGATTGCAGAGTAATTGGTCCATATTTCTTGAAATCAGGATTTTTAATATCACCGCCTTGTAATTGTGATATCCGCAGACGCAGCCTGGGTTCAATAAGGCAATGATTGATGTTGATTCCTCGGAAATTTCGGTCAGTCTTAGTAGCAGCGGCCGATGGCGATGGCGCGATAGTTAGCTCCTTGGACTGGCTCTTATTTGGATCTCCTGTTGTTTGACACACGAATACATCTGACAGGTACAAACCAACAAACTATAAACTGTCTTCGCACTTTTGTGTATGACAGTGACCATTGCGGTCTTAGTACCGAAATAACCATTCCGAACGAAAATCCGGAGTTGGATGAGTATGTTTAAAGGCATTCCTACAACTATAGTAGAGTGCGTTGGACACACTTCTCCAGGACACTGACTAGAGCACTCTCCTCGAATTCGCTCTACCCACCGTCCAACAGAAATCTGTAAAACGAGGAGATTGAGAGATATCTAAAACTAATGGACGAGACAATAAAACGAACAATGGACACAACGATACCTCAGTATCAATACAGTGACAACGAAGACTCGTTCCGCAATTCAACTATAGACGCACTGCACCAACATAAAAGTAGACTGCTGTCAAGACTAAACACCTTGTTCAGACAGTTTACTGACAGACATAACCCGGAGATTATGACATTAAAGTCGTCTATCAAAAACCTTCAAACATTAATAAAAGAAAATTACAGGGCTTCTTTTAGTTTGTATTGGAACAACTAAATTCAGGCTGTTAACACCAGCAACCCGAATATGTTCCCGTAAATAAATAAAATTTTTCGGAGTAAAGATCAAGACGACCTTTCATGTCTTAAAATCGCCCGAACGACTGCCAATGAACGCATACTTTCAACAGCAGGCATAGATCCAAATGAGGCTATTGATGATGACAACTTCTTTGTAATCGAAGATCCGCAGGAGAAGGTCGAGGCTAAATGAGCGACTTTCCAGGAAGTGTACAAGGCGAATGACACCATTGGCCCAAACCACGGCTTGGAAAATCGAGTCCTTTTGCACAATTTCTATCTTCGAAATGAAATAGTGAACTGGCGAATCGAGAACTCGGGTTTCACCCAGTTCAGTGACGAGAATATGGCAAATAATGTCATCGCCAATGAAAGGGAACTACCCCCGTTCATCTCGAAGGAAGAACTCAAAACGATCTTCGACACAATTAGAAGTAAGAAATCAGTGGAAACCGATGGAATACCGAACATTGTGCCTCGACATCTCCCACTAGAAGCTTAAGACCACGTGCTTAAATGTTGGATCTTAATGAGCTATGACGAGCTACTCCTGATGCATCATCCATTCGCTTAACACTTAACACCTCCCTAAACTTTTGGGCAAATATACAAGCAATGCTCAAAGCGCAACATTTTCCTTTCCATCTTTGTATGTCCCAGTTCGCATAGATGTATTTAAAGTCTTTGTTTCGGACGTGGCTTGTCCAACCGATTACTTCTTGTGTTACATTTTAAATCAGAAGAGAACGTGCCTTGATTGTGTCTAGCTTGTAACTTGGTCAAAAAGAAACTTTGTTTCTATATTCGAGATTGTATTCCCTCTTGTAAAATTATTTGTTTGGCCTTCCAAGCAGCGGCCACAGAATAACAATTCGTAGTCTTACTCATCAATGGGAATATCTCTCCTCTACTATACATCTTCACTGCGTCAGAAAAAGTAATCATAGCAAGTCTCCAACTAGTTACCATACTACGTTACGTACCCATCGGGAGTGCTAATTCGTAAATCTGTAAAGCAAATCTTAAACAAGATGTGACACCCATGGGGCAAAACACCACCTCTTCGTCTTTCCCTGTGGTTCCACATCTTTCTTGTCTCTCCTAAAAGCTCCGCACCACATAAACATCATCAGAAAAGCAAAAAAAAAGAAGAATACACCCCTGAACAAGCAAAATCCATTAGGGCATAAAATAACTGGTTATTTGGAAGCTCCTATCTTGAACCCATAAACACTTGGACTAGGTGATGTAATTGTTCTCTGGGTTTAGGTGGAAACACCAAAACATTGAAAACAAAGTCACAGATGAACAATTCGTTCTATTCATAGAAAAACCATCTAATCCGTAACCAATCGATTGTACTCTTACTGAGGTTGATACATATTACAAATGACAATTCATAGCGCTGCTGATGTGGAAACCGTTGATTTTCGCTGGCCAATGGAATAAATCCTTAAACTTGTCCTTCCTCTCATCGCCAAGTTAATAGGTTCAAGAAAATTCTCTCAAAAATTGGAAAAGTTATAAAAACTGTAGCAACAAAGATACTCGAAGGCATCTCCCCAGAGGGAATTCGCAATTCGAATGTCATTTACTGGCCAATAAAACGTTTCCTTGTCTACTTACTCGTACCATACGAGTGAATATACCTGATCAGCACCTGCAAGTTTTGCACAACATAAAAGAGAAGCAACGGTGATTTCACTCCAATTAAATTGTAACGAAACGATTTTGGCACCCAGCCAAAAGTGAATGTATTGAGATAACACTAAATCGAATAGGAAGCTAAAATAAATTATCGCCCCCAAAGGTCTCATCGAATTGTGCCGCCTCTGCCCTTGCTCTTGCTCTTTATCCATCACCACTGTTGCAACCTTCTGATAGATCTCATTTCTCCTGGGTGCCAAGCTTACGGATGGTTTTCTCCTTACTCATCTCCCCCCCCCACTTCATTTTGGTGTATCTTTCGTAGGGACTTTCATTCTCAGAATCATTTTAAACTTTGAAAATGCTCTTGCGAAAATGAATTGGTTCTCAGTCGACGCCCTTCGACGATTGTTGTTCTAATTACGTCCCGAGCCCCGAGAAATCTTGAGAAATCCTTACCCTCGGCGCTTTTGTCTTTTCTCCACGTTTTTCCTTGCTCTTCGTTGGCTTCTTTCGGTGAGATAATTTATTAGATGGATTTTCGATTTTCATTCTAAAGTCAAAGCCTACGGATACAAACGGTCTATAGCTGGTTATCCTCTTAGCATTAACGGTGACCGGCATGATTTATTGAAATTAACAATTTTTAATGTTGATGATGATTTATTTATTCCATTAGCTAAAACGCAATTCAGTTTTGGCCGTTTTCATGTTTTTTTTAAATTTCTTTTAGACTACGATGATGATGATGGATAAAATGGTGGGAGATACTTTTCCAATGAAGAATGGGAAATAGATACATACCTTAACTATGTGGGCGGGCTGTTGGTAAGATGATAAAACCGCTAAGCACTGTGTGCTTTCCTCAGTTAATACCTTAATAATCTTCATGAAGTGGATTTTTGTTGAAATTTGTAAAAAAAAAACAAAGGTGTGGGGCTTAAGTTTGGGCACGTTTTGAACACATCCCACCTACAATAGTTCAGAAAAAGCACCGTCAGCAGATGGAGGAGAGATTGTACTTCAATTTCAGGATTGGGATATTACGTCTCATTAATTTTTTCTTGAACGCATCTCTGTTGAGTTCTAAATGTATTAAACATTGTTTGGAAAAATAGAGGCATTCTGCGAAAGTTGCATGTTAGCAAACTTTGACAAGTTTTGTTGCTGATGGCTTTCAAGTAATCCTCTTAAGATCCTCCATCAAAGAAGATACCCCCAGTAGACCAGTCAAGGATATCTTGTGCGATAACTAAAGATTATGGAAATGATTGAGTTGCATGATTGATGGCTGTTGGCTGTCACCAGCCAGGCCGATGTCTTATTTCTAATTACGAAAAAAGGTTTTGTACAAAAAATAAACAAAGATGAATATTTAGGTTTATTTGCGAATATGAATTGAATTTGTGAACAGAGCTATGTAAGACTACCGTCCGAAGAGCTACGATAACCTTTTTAATTACTAATGTTTGCTTTTCCAATGAGCTTTCATCAGCACTTTATTTTCAACTTTTCCCGATGGAGTTCTGAAAATTTGGATTCTTCAAATGGACAATCTACTTTCCTGGAGCTTCATCAAGTACATGGAATGAATCTTTGGTCGTACTTTATGTGAAGTTACATTTGAGTCAGTTAGTAGCCGCATATTTCTTTAAGACTTCCAAAACACGTATCGATTTCCCTGAGTCAGCATACAAATTTTAAATCTTGGGGCTATCGCAATATGTGGAAAGACTGCTTGGGCCTGATGGTGTGGCACATATGAGTGACGTTCACAGATTACTTCTGCTCTTTGGAAAGCTGTTAGAAGCTTATCATATCAAGGAGATTAATGGGTTCAATGGTGACGTCAAACGCCACACAATTTTTAGAATACAAGTTCTAAAAGATTTTTGTGGCTAAAAACATATCGGCAGTAGGCAAGTAGGCCGAAAATATGATGAAAAACTCAGCTCTCATAAAAAATAGCAGTGGGTCCATTGTTTCTATTCGATAACAAAAGGTTTTTGTCAAGAAATGTATTTATGAATAGAAACCGGTAGATTGGAACAGGTCATATAGTGATATGAAAATATTTTAGGATTTTTACTGACAAACAATTTCGACTTCAATGAGAGGTATTTTAACAGATAGCGTGCAGCCGAATTCGCGGAGGCCCTAGACTGCTACAAAGCAGATATTATTAAGAAATGAGATGGGATGGGCCGAAGGAAAGACGGATGAAAAACTGCGATGTTTACTATGGCGGATACTACAAAGGGAGATGACAGTGCTTATTTGCACGCGAATTTATTATCCAGGAGGACTTAGGAAAAATTCTTAAGCTTCCAGCATGTGAGCGAAACACCTCGTAACAATCCGCACTGAGGCAACATTCGGGAACACCAGCCCTATTTGCATACACGCCCCTACAAAAGAACAATATGACACGATCCAGGACGAGTTCTAAGACCTCATAGACAAAAGCATATGCTCGATGTCCCATCATCATCAAAATCGTTTAGTTTTTGAGACAGTTATTGGGAAACAAAGCCTACACCTAACCACATCCGAAAATGGATTCAGGTTTCAGACTCCGTAACAGGGGGCAATCGTATACTGGCTATATACGGTAGTGGTGAGACCCATACTGACATATGGCGCACTAGCGTGGTGGAAAGCAACAACTAAGAAAACGACCTACAGAAAATTAGCTGCGGTTCAGAGAAAGGCTACCATAGCCATTACAGGTGCGCTCCGTACCACCCCTACGGCAGTATTGGACACCTTTCTACACCTGACACCGCTTGATTTACAGATGAGAAAACTTGCTGGTAACAGTGCGATTGGGCTCAATAATCTGGGTCTTTTCAAAAGCAGTACCTTCGGACACGGCACGATCCAGGAGGAGCTACTGCTAGGCAATACTATTCAAATGGATGAAATCCCTTCTAATGCAGTGATAAAATCAAACGAAATTGCAGTTTTCTCAGATGGCTCACAGACAGAGGAAGGAACAGGTTCCGGTGTCTTCTCGGAGGACCCAGAACTAAGAGTGCCCATTAGGCTACCGGACACTAGTAGTGTCTTTCAATCAGAGGTTCTAGCTGTCCTCAGGTCGGCTGAGCTGATGCAAATGAGATCAGTATTCGGTGGAGATATCGCAATCTACTCGTATATCGACAGCCGCGCCGCTCTTAAGGCAATGGAGTTAACCAACATTACCTCTGACACAGTCAGGGGCTGTCGCACAATGCTCAAGGCTTCATGCATTCAGAAGAACAAGCGGACGAGCTTGCTAGAAGAGGAGGGCTGCTCGCAAAAATGAGGTTGCTGATGTCAAACCACCCCAATGCACGGTAAGGGGCACTATCGAAGGCCGGCAGCATAAGGTGGTCGGGTCTGGAAGGAGATAGGGAATCAAAGGCTCTATGTCCACTTCTTGACGGTAACAGATCTCGGAAACTTATTAAGCTGAATAGGGATAAGCTTAAGACGCTAAAAGGAATACTGACAGGACACTGTCTCCTGCTGAAACACACAAAGACACTAAAACTAACAAATACAGACACTTGTAGATTCTGCGCGGATCCGTTTAGAGAAGAAAATACTACGTGTAATTTTTGGTTGCATCTATATTAACAGGGTATGGAGGAGGAGGTTAAACCACGAACTGTACCGGCTGTACAAGACATAGGTTTAGCCAGGTGTCTATGGATTCAACGCCTTAAATGGATGTAGAGCGAGTGGACACCACTGCTCCGGCTAAAATAATCTTCAAATCTGAGCCACGAGGACTACATAGCAGAGAACGATCGAATCTACGGTGGAGCGAACAAGTGGAAAGGGACCCCTACTTGGAGTGCAGCACCGATGGAAGCAGCTATCGAAAGTAGTGTCAGCTGAAGAGCGTTATTGATTGAGGCCAATGTTCACCATGGATTGTAGCCAAAATTGTTCGAGGTCAACTGCGAAGTTTCGCGCGGATGTCAAAATTACACGTGACCTTATAAAGCTCGTCCCTATGCATGCTGTAATATACAACTTTAAAGTCGATTAATAGTTGGTGAGTGTCCATTTGAAATTCCCGTATTTTCCAAAATCTGCTTGGTGTGAATATTTGATTGATGATGCACTTTTCTGGCATTAAACCACACTAATATTGACCAGCCAGATTGTTCATATATGTTTTCATATAGTATGACAGAAAATATTTTATAGGCGACGTTCAGGAGATTTATCTCTCTATAGATGGGACTGTCAAAATGATGACCATTTCTTAGTTGTCTCTTAAATTTTTACTTTTTACACCGTTGAGAAGATATCTACATGAATAGCCTATAGACAAAATGTTCGGATTAACAATCCGGATACAAAAGCCCCGCTGAAGTTGTAAACGCTCCCGTTGCCCCACTCAGGTGATTAATACTCCATGATGCTAACAAAGCCCTAAGAACCGGAGACCTCTAAATACGTCGAAGCAGCTCTTAAGAGCAGAAAATTATTAGAGATGGATATTTGGGATTGGTCTGCCCCGCGTCGTCATAAAGAAGTGCTATAGAGGGAACTCTGGGCCCCAACCAATAATAACGTCTATCAGATCATGGGTACCAATTTTAAATTAGATTTTCTAAGCTTACAGGCCTTTCCACATGGAGAGAGAGAGTACCAGTTGGGAAGTGGCTTAAGCGTCGACTTTTTTGTTTCCATTAAACGCTTAACTACCGTTGAAAATCAAGTTACCCAACTCGGTTCATATGATATTGCTGTTTGATTTAAATTGATATACAACTGAGTAAAATACGTCCTCTGACCTGGCAGCGAATCCCGAAGTTGATTACTCAAGAACCCTTTTTCCTTTGTGAGAACACAAAGAGAGAGAAAGTCTAGATATTTAAGGGACGTCGTCCAGGCAGTGTCTCACACACATAGATAAAGCAAGACTTCATTCTGTCTCGTAAAAATGTGTTGATACACAGGCGAATGTGTTTTCGCCAGCACGGATATGCAATATCGCAAAAGTGTAGGCTCGTAAAATAAAATATGAGGACTGATAGTTCGCTATCAGAGAGATTTACCTCATGTATTGCAAAGAGATGATAACGCAGATGTAATCAGCTGCAGACAATACCCGCTCGAAAAAGTATCTCGTACCTAGAAAACTAATTTAATTTACACCCAAGTGAGCTACGTTGAGATAAACGCAGAATCTGAGCGTTAGTACTCGTACCATTAAAATGTCAAAGCCTTTCTGCCTTCGTTTTTTACAAACCTAAAGGTAAATGCACATAAAGAAATGGCAAAATTGCATTTTTTATTATGAGAGAGGACCATTACACCAAAGTTAACGTTTCTCCCAGTTAAACTATTAAAAACATCACATGTCAGCCATCAATGACGCTCCAAAAAGCTGATGGAAAGGAAAATGTGTAAGTAGTTAAGCTCTAAATCCATTAAACTATATGAACCCAAGTGCACTACATACTAAGTAATGAAGGAAATTACAGTGCCTTAGTATATCTGCTCAATATGGAGGGGTCCTCAAACACGGGTCAGATACATTTCTATATTCATCCCATGACAGAATCTTGCAGAACGTCTTCTTTCTTGTGTCTGTATGAAACAGCTCTTAATTCAACCTGCTATTCTCACTCCTCCAGTCAGTTTAATAAAATTGAAATCAAACTGATTAGTGTTCTGCTTGCAAAAATTCAGCAAAAGTTTTCTTCCTTGTTTCACGTTTCAATAAGACAGTATCTATCAGCTGCACATATTTATAGCAACACTCTCCGCTGGAATAATGATATACTATGTACGAGTATATAACCCTGAGTTGAAATTGTTTGGAATCGAATTAGCTCAGTAAAATTTTCGGCACGACGAGATTTAAGGCGGCTGTTGTTCTACAAATCCTGCTCTCTGACATTAGAATTCGATAAATCTATGTAGTTCAGTGAATCATTTATCGGAATTGACTACGCGCTTAGTTTTCTAACATATCATCAGAGATGAAACAAACCCCGAACCGAAGCCTGTAGAGATGAACAAGGGAACATCGTAGTAGAATCGCAGTCAATGCTGAGGATTTGGAAAAAACATTTCTGCAGACTGTATAACGGGGATGACGGACCAAATACCGCTGTAAGGCAGAATCAACTTTTCAACCTGGACGATGATGACCAACAATTTCGTCCACCCCACCTGGATGAAGTGAAGATAGCTATATCGAAGCTTAAGTCCAACAAAGCTGCTGGGGCGGACGGCCTGACTGTCGAGTTCTTCAAAGCGTCAGGCAATGACTTGGTAAGGAGCATACACCAACTCATCTGTAAAATATGATCGGACGAAAGTATGCCCGATGAATGGAACCTCAGCATTGTTTGTCCGATTCTCAAGAAAGGAGACCCTCTGAACTGCGCCAAATACAGAGGCATCAGTCTCCTTAACATCGCATATAAGATCTTATCCGCCGTATTGTGTGAACGCCTGAAGCCGTTCGTCAACAACCTGATAGGTCCATATCAGTGTGGCTTCAGGCCAGGAAAGTCCACCATCGACCAGATATTCACACTACGGTAGATCTTGGAGAAAACCCATGAGCTTCAGATCGATACACACCACCTATTCATCGATTTTAAGGCCGCGTATGACAGCATCTACAGAGACGAGGACAAGACCAAGTATATGCTGTCAAGCAAAAAGAACAACCAACACCGACGTCTCGGGCAGAACGTCACCTTAGACAGATATAACTTTGAGGTAGTGAAGAGCTTTGTCTACCTAGGCTCTGCTATAAACACGGACAACGACACCAGCGCTGAGATCAAGCGAAGAATAACTCTTGCCAACCGCTGTTTCATTGGGCTAAGAAGGCAATTGACTAGCAAAGTCCTCTCTCGGACAACAAAAGTCACCCTTTATAAGACTTTAATAATCCCGGTTCTGCTCTATGGCGCAGAGGCATGGACATTATCAAAAATGGATGAGGGTGTTCTTGGTTGCTTCGAGAGAAAAATTCTTCGGGCGATGTTCGGTCCCGTCTGCATTGGCGGTGAGTGGGGGAGGAGATACAACGACGAACTGTATGGACTGTATAGTGACATGGACCTATCCAGAAGATCCAAAGTTTGAGGTGGCTGGGTCAATTAGAGCGGATAGAAACAGCGCCCGAGAGCAGCGAAATGAAAGATGATCGAGATTCGGGTAGCGCACGCATGTGGAAGGGGACCTCAACCAACTTGTCGTGCAAAACTGAATGTAGCTAGCAAAGTAACTAAGTATGTATTCTAACATGACAATCGGAACAATTAGATAAGCATATTTGCTGTGTCAAACATAGCAAACATTAACCTTGAAAAGTTTTCAATATAATTTTAAATCTTTAAAAATCTTCCGTCTTCATCCTTATGTCCTGATATCCTTAAGACCTGTCATTGACATAAAATACTATTATACTTTCAGCAACCGATTCCTCATACCGCATGCCACTTCAAATTACGCCCAAAGTTAACACAATCAAGATGAAAATGTAAATAATTAACCTCGCATCACCGGAGACAGGCCTCACCGTGTTTCACCTTTATTTACGGTGCACGAAACATGCTAATATCCTAACAAGTTGCGAATTTAACAAAACCAACCCTTCGAAATGCAAATACGGTAACGAAATGAAGAACCATGGGGATGTACCTATACCTACCAGCTACCTCCTAATGAATTAGCACGTTCTTCTTGCATTCTCTGAAGTTCGAGCCAGACAAAAGCCACAAATTGAAACAAAGTTTCGTTCAGTTAATTGATACGATTAAAATTTCTCCTCCAACCTCAGACCACGTAGTAGACCTAGTCATAGAGGATAAATATAATTTTGCCTTCCCAGCAAGTCCTCAACCTCTAGGAAATTGCCGTGATTAAAACGTTATGTTGCAAAAAGGAGTAGGTTGGTATGAAACCTTTACTAACAATAAAGGTACTTTCTTGTGGAGTTCATGCGTTCCTGGCTACCAAAAAAAAGAAGGACTCAGCAGGTATATCTCATGCGGAAATGACAACGATTTATTTACGAGAATGCTTTGCATGATGGTATCCTTTCGCGGAAATCTCACTTCCAACATCTACAATAAAATAGAAACGTTTATTCAGACAATTGTAGGGCATACCGAGCAAAAGCAAATATTGCACAGGAGATATGGTTATGTGGTTGCAATGACTCTACAGTCAGGCATTTCAGCACATGGAAGTCGTTGTGTAATCAGTGGATGATTCGTTGCGTGGAATTTGAGAAATCCAGTGTACCATAATCCACAAACAACAGTTTGAGGTGCTCGAATCCGCTCTAGAGTGCCTTTTGTGGCAGATGCCGCTGGTTATGGTAAGATTTGTCCTCTTAACTTATCCGAAGACCTGATTAAATTATAATTACTATCCAGGAATGAGGAGTTTGATAGAAAGAGATGTTTGATTTATCTGAATTGAGATTGATTGTAATTACCGCTGTAAGTCCGTGGGCTTTCAACTTAGGCCTTTTGAATAATGACATAACAATTTGTAGGTAGGTGTATATACTACGTATGTTTAGATCAAGTATATCGGCAATTTCGCATTTGATATTATTATTGAGCTCTTCTAGTGTCGCTGGCTTGCTGACATAAGCCAACGACTTAACCTAACCCCATGAAAAGAAATCCAACGTCGATAAGTCGCATGAGCGAGGTGCCCATTCAACCGTTTTTTTTTTGATTTTCAAACTTCTGAAGAGAAAGGTGGACGTCAATTGTTTGACCAGCTGTGTGGCATTATGTACAGTCTTGTTGGAACCACATATCAATGATGTCAAGTCCATCTAATTCTGGCCAGAAATAGTTTTCCAACATGGCACGATAGCGAACTCCATCGACCGTAACATGGCCATATTCTTCAACGACGAAAAAATACGTTCAAGTCATATTACCGACATGAAACTCACACTACAGGGTCACTTTTTATGGATGCAATGGAGTCGGGTTTTTGTTGTCCAATAACGTACACACTGCTTATCACCAAAGCCTTTACGTCAGATATTGATGATTATTCGGCCGCGATTTATGGCATTTTCTATCACTCTTGCCAGAACTTCCTGCGATAGGTCCTCGCATTCTTGACAGATGTTAACTTTGAGGCCTTCAAGATTGTAAAACTTGTTGGCATAGACCCGTGACTTCGAAAAACCCCACAAAAAGAAGTCTGGAACGGTTAAATAAGGCGATCTTGCCGGCTTGTGCAAATCGCCAAAACGAGGGATCAAGCGACCGGGAGATGCAGCCCTCAGAGTTTCGATTGTGGCTTATGCAGTATGCGCCGTTGCTCCATCCTGTTGGAACTACTTGTTCTCCAGACCCAATTCATCCAATTCAGGAAGGAAAAAGTTGCTGAGCATGGCTCTGTAGCGCTCGCCGTTCACAGTAGTCGTCTGGCCCGCGGCGTTTTCGAAAAAATAAGCGCTGATGACGCCTTCAACGTAAACAGCACACCATGCAGTAACTTTGAGTAGGCTTAATGACTCTTCGTGAGTTATTCGCAAATTTTCGGTGCCCCAGTGATTCCCATATCCACATATATATATAAATCATCGCTCATGATGATTTTCGATGAAACTCGTCTCCCTCTTGGTCGAGATTCAGGATGACTTGAGCGTAGGTTACACAGGCTTGGCGGTCAACAGCTAACAGCTGATGCATTGCTGCACTTTGTAAGGGAACATCTTACAGTCTTTTACCAAAATTCTCTGTTAAGGCTGCCAAAGTGCCAATTGATGCCCAATTGCGTGGTACGTTTTCTGGTCGATATTCCGGGGTCCTCTGCGACATCTTCAACCACAGCTGCGATATTCTCAGCAGAATGGCTGCTTCGGACTACCCAGACTTGGTGGTATTGTCGTATTGTGACGTACTCTTATAGGCAAGCGGCAAAACATCGTAGAGTTTGTGCAGTTGGTGTCGGACGACTGGGAAATCTATGCCAAAATTCACACTGCGCCAACAATTATTCCGCGATCGTTAGGAGTATAGCGATATGTCTTGTTGATGCGTATTTTGTATCTGTTTACTTCAAAAAAGTCAAAGAAGGATTGAATAAGAGACAAAACCAGAAATGTGAGGAGAAAGAGGAGGCCAAAAAGCAACAAATGGAATAGGGTGTGAAGGAGTTTTGCACGCAAAAAGTCGTTTAATCTGTTCACAAAAATAAAACCAACTATAACACCTGTACGACAACCAGTAGAAGTCGGTTATCGTGGTAAAGTCCACGATGAAAAATAACTCTCATCACCTAAGGCCGCTACTGCAATCAGAAAAAGTTCAAATTTGATTGGACAGAATTTTCATGTTGTGGAAAAATCGGCCTTCAAAAAACTCCAAAATTCCGAAATGGACGAAACTGGTATCGCTTTAAGAATGTTGCTTTTATGTCTTTGGTGCTTCAAATTGAGAAGGGTGGTACTGAAAAGAGTCCAAATGGCACTAGGCGCACAGTGTTGGGAGTGAAGTTGAACAGAAGTAGACTTGTTAAGCAAATCTGTGCAACATTTTTTTTACAAAGGTAAGAGAGCGAGTAATCCCGCTTACACTATCCAGTAGGTTCACTAAGTGGGCTACTGTCTGGACTATAGGTACATTGAATGAAGAATCAGATGGGGGGTCTCGACCTTGTTGAAAGAAATCCGCGAAAAATCAACTGGACATGCTTTTTTGTAAATTTAGAATGAAAACAAGCAAGAGGAAGCTACGAGTATCTATGGTGCTGATTTGTAGGCCATTTCCCTTGGCATTCATATCTTGTATAGGCTGCACTTCCAAAGCACGACGTGTGTACAATACGCACTGGAGTTTTGATAATCTAAGGCGCTGACAGCCTTCTGATTCTGATCCTATGGACATGCTGTTGGATGCAATGGAAATACGAAATCGATTTTTCGGCTGCCCAAGCAAGGCTTCGAAAAGAATTTGAGCCAGGAAAGGAATGTGGTCAATTTTCCACGGATGGCTCCAAAACCGATTTAGGATGCTGTGCTGATATCCTTATAGAGGATGAATCGATGGAGGAGGCCAAGCAACTGTATTTGTAGCGACACTCAAGTGTCGTTTTTTTTTTTTATTCATTCTTCATTATTCTTGGATTAACAAACTTTGCATTGACTTAATTTATTATAATAGTAATCAAACTAAGAATAAGTGACATTAGTATTAATATAATAATAAATAGTGGTAATGACACTTTATATAAAAAAAAATTTCAATGACCTGAACAAGACTATAGAAGGAGCTAACCAATTGACCCCACATACTTTTCTTATAGCGCACTTCTGCAAAATTATCAATTTTTCAGTTTTGTTTGAAAAATTCGATAATGTACTTCTTTTCAAATTTTTTTGTCACAAAATTTTTTAAGACGACACATGCTACGTATTGTAGAATAAATATTGTTTTAGAATCGAAATATGTTTGGACCGACTCATGTTTTTGTCAAAAGTAATGCCTTGATATTTAAACTCATTTACTGTTTCAATTCCAAAACAGCGTGCGTTACAAGATGCCTGACCAATCAGCATTGTCCTAGTGACTTCCTCAGTACAAACACAATTTGACACATTGGACCTTTCGTCCAATTTGTTTGCATGAAAAACATTTTCAGAGCTAAGGAATTCTTGCATATGAAGACTGAAGTGACAGTTTTATTGCTGACAATTAGTTTATGTTCCGAAAACCACAGTCTCAAGAGGTAAACATCATGATTTATATTCGCACTTAAGTTCAGAGGACTATCCGAGCGGTATGCAATGCCAAGATCATCTGCGAAAGCTGTCACTTTCCCTTTGAACGGTTGGCTAAATAAAGAGTTGATGTAAATTAGGAATAATATGATATGGGACCAAGGACTGATCCCTGTGGCACACGTAAGTTCATAGTCTTTGAACTGCTGACAGAGTTACATACTATGACTTTTTGAGTTCTATCTTCTTTAAGTAGGACTCAAACCAGCTATAGATAAAACCACGAAATCCTACATGGTGTAATTTATTTAGAAGAATGCTGTGGTTAACCATGTCAAAAGCTTTGGTTATGTCTACAAACAGGCCAGCGCAAAACTTTTTATCATCCAGAGCTTTATTAATAAAACAGGAAAACTGCAAGAGGGCATCTTCTGTAGCAAGGCCTTCCCTAAAACCAAACTGAGCAGGATTAAGAAAATTTGCTTTTGCCAGGTTATTCAGCACTCTGCTTTTAATGGCTTTCTCAAAAACTTTAGAGACTGACGACAATAAAGAAATTGGCCTATAATTGTTTTTGTCACTTTTTTAACCTTTTTTGTAAAGAGGGATCACATTAACACATTTTTATTTATTAGGGAACACCCCGGTCGAAACACTTAAGTTTAGAATACAAGCTAATATGTCTACAACATTAAGTGCTATGTTCTTGAGGGTATGATTAGAGATTCCATCATTTCCACAAGAGCATGAGCTGTTAAGTAAACAGATAATTCTACAGAGTTCAAGGCCTGTTATTTCTTCATAAAAGAAACTATTATTCATAGCAATGTCGTCGACTAAATGGGACCTAACGCAGCCATTACAGTTTGTAAGAGAATCACTGAAAAAAGACACCAGGCCAACCGAGGAAAAGAAATCATTAAAAATGTTTGATACTGTTGTAGGATGATCAATAGTAACGCCATCATCGGATAAACCTATAGATTTAGAGAGATTAAGAGTGTTGCCATCAATGATACTATTTACAGCCTTCCATTCCTTTCTAGGATTTCCAAGTGCATTACGTACTTTTGAGTAGAAGTATTTTCGCGAGATAACCGTATACTATTGTTAACTTCCCTACTCAATAACGTAAAGCGAGTTTTCAGCGCTGTGTTAAGGGGATGTTTGAAGCATTTTTTTCCTAATTTATTGTTAAGCTTAATTCTTTTTAAGAGAGCATAAGAAATCCATGGTTTTAACCGTTCATCCGATTTTTTGCACACAATAGTATATGTAAAACTGTTTATGTAATTTTTAAGAAATGCTAAAAACAGGTCATAAGCCTTAGAAGCATTACGTTCCTCATATATTTCCTCCCATGTTTCAGAACTTCTTCTTTTTATCCTTTTATTAACCCTTTCCTCGTTATACGAACTTATGCGTAACGAGTTTCCCATTTTTACTGCATCGCTGCTGCTCCGCTTATGGGGTTGGCTAATGTCGCAGACCGCAGAACGCGTTTACATAATGCTCGGTCCTGGATCGCTTCAGGGGTTAGCCCGTTGTTGTGCATTTACCATCTGAGAAATCCAGGAATTCTTTTTCCGACCTCGTTTTCTTACAGTTGGAGTGACCGTAGTTGATAGTGCAATCGCGTTAAGTGACTCCACTAGACATCCTCAACATTTTCATTTCCGCTGCCGTCATTTTGTTTTTAAACGCTTCGTACATTGTCCAGCACTGTGAACCGTATATAAGAGCTGATCTAACAACCGTGGTGTAGAGTTTCCCCTTTAATTTAAGTGGAAACTTTCGGTCGCAAAAGATTCCCGAATTTTCCCGCCATTTCATCCATCCCACACTCGCTCTGTGGTTTACGTCGTCGTCACATTTCACTTCCATGTTAACGATTGATCCTAAGTACTTAAAGATAGTGCTTTTCGGAAGAACTATTCCGTCTAACATTATATCCGGAACAGGTCGCAACAGATGCGCAAATGGGCACGTCAAATGCTCCGTCTTTGAACGACTTATTTTAAACCCGTTTCTCTCTAGCGCATTTCTCCATGAATCTAAGGCGTTCTGTAAATTTTCGACGTTATCGCTAAGTATAACTGCGTCGTCAGCGAAGAAAGTTGGCATAACATTCGCTTCGCGCATGCAGTCTTTTAAAAGATAGTCGAATACTACGTTAAAGAGGAAGGGGCTAAGGACGCTTTCTTGGTGCACTCCGACATTAACTAGAAATTCTCTCGTTAGTCTAGCAGAGCTTTTAACCGCAGTTTTCACGTTTCCGTACCTTTCTTGTATTATTCTAATATACGTTTCCGGTACCTTTTGGGACCTCGGCGCGGCCCATATGAGATCCCTAGGCACTCTCGAGGTCGATAAATGCCATGTGTAAGTCCTTAGACGAATCTCGGTGCTTTTTTGTTATTCAACAAATCCACACTGGCTATAATCGAGCTTTATTATTTGCCGAAGACGTTCGTTTAAGACTCTTTCGACGATTTTCATTGTGTGTGACACAAGCTTGGTTGAACGGTAGTTGTTGCATTCTCGAGTGTCGCCTTTTCCTTTGTATAATGGAACCAAGAAGCTACTTCCCCATTGATTCGGCATAGGTTGTCCACATTTTCATTTATTTAAAAGTTTCGATAGACAAACGCTGCCGATCCCCTCCATCTTCGACCAAAACTCTGATGGAATGCTGTCTGGTCCCGCCACTTTCCCCCGCTTCATTTTTCCAATTGCTATACTTATTTCTTCGATTGAAAAGTCCGAAACTTCCTCCTCGAATAGACCAGCTGTCGGCACGATATCACGTGGAAACTGTTTGTTAAGCAACTCCTTGCAGTATTCAAGCCACCGATCACAAATTTCCTTTTCATTGGTAAGTAAGTGATCGTCTGCATTTTTGATGTATTTCGGTAAGGTTATTTCCATCGAATTTTTTCTCCTCTGTGCAGCGAGCTTAAAAATATTTGGCATTTTAGTATTGGACGACGTTTAAACTTCTTAAACTTCTTGTATAGCTTGTCTTCTATCTGCAGATCGTGAGGATATTTGTTCCAACTCCTCGTACAGGTTTTTCGCTGCTGCCTCTTGAGTTCGAGCCAGGACTTTCTTTGCGATCTTTTTAAGACGCTCGTATTCAAGAGCCAGTCGAGCTTTTTCGATATCGTCGCTCCGATCGCATTTTGTCCACGCTTCTTGTCGGCCACAGCTCGTTTGGTTTCGTCATTCCACCACCATGTTTCTTTGCCGACGTGATGGTACTTCGATATAGTCCCCAGATGGGACTTTGCGAGTGTTATGCATTCCTCGTGCATGCTGTTCCATATTTCTTGCGGGCTAAGTGAGTCTGCTATACCATTTATATTTTGAAGTACTTCTTTAGCCAGTGCGATAAATCTTGCGCTTCGTTCCTTCGATAGATTATACCACCGGATTTTTGGCTTTCCAACCGATGCCCGTGTTTTTGGTGGTTCCGCTGTGAAAAATTCTGTAATGAGCAAACGGTGTTGGCTTACTAGCGATCCTCCAAGTATTACTTTACAGTCCTTAACACGGTTTCTCATCGACATTTTGCAGAGGTGATAATCCATTTGCGTTTCGTGGTCTCTGCTGCTATAAGTGATAAGATGTCGTTGATGTTTAATAAGCATTGTATTTAAGAGGGTTAAGCCGTAAGCCCTACATGCTACAAGGATGTCTTCGCCAGCTGAATTTCTGGTTCCAAAGCCTTTACCGCCATGGCAGTCCTCATAATCAACATTTGTTTCTCCGACGAGGCCATTTAAATCTCCGCCTACGAAGAGCATCTCATCGATAGGTATATTTCTAAGCAAATTACCGAACTCTGACCAAAATTTATTTTTTTTCCGATTGGTCGCATCCATTTTGTGGGGCGTACGCGCTAACAATGTTCCACGTTTCATTGTGTATGACAAGTTAAACATTCATCAAGCGGTCGCTTATTTTCAAGATACCAACGATGTTGTTTAGAAGATACGCTGCAACAACGATTCCAACACCGTTTCGTCCATTGACCGTTCAATATTTAGCTGGTCGAAATTTACTTTCGTTACCTTAGGCGACGAAATATGCGTAGCAAATTTTTTATTTTTTAACGCACTGAACAGAATACCAGTCATGCAGTGATCGGTAATCCGGAGATCAAAATTAATTCCAGCACATTCGTTTATGGGTATTTTAGCAAAACGACCCAAAAGGTGGTCTAAACAAGTACTTGAAGTTTGTCTAGTTATTTCGTTTATGAAAGAAGATAGACCATCCTCAACAATTATAGCAAGACAAAGATCAGACGTAGTACTGGTAGTTAAATAGTCAATATTAAAATCACCCAGGAAAATAAGATTAGCCACTTTTTCTTTTCTTAGGAGCACTGAAAATTCTTTCAAAAACACTTGAATATCATAAAGGTGTAACCTGTATACCCAAAAAAATTTAAAAACATCATCGCATATCTTGCAAGACAATTCAATTACGTCAGCGCTCAATAAATTAAGACCCTCTGTCATTACAAATGCTTCTGGAAGTTTCTTATATTGTAGCATAAGATGGGCAGAATGGACCTCTTTATAGAGTAAGAGAGAAATGACTCTTCGTCTCAAGATACCTTTTCGATATACCTACCTACGCTCATCGTTTGAAGGCCAGCAATCACTTCACTTTGGCGCATTTATAACAGAAAAGTAAGGAAAAAGTTGTCACATACACATATACTCGTACATATGCGAAAGTTTCGCACCATTTATTAACTCTCTTCCAGCTTACTAAGAAACCGTTGTATTATCAACGATCTATGAAGTACTTTAAGCTCATATTCATTGAAATGAATATGTTTTCCACAGTTCTCTCCTCAAATCGGCACTAACACTGTGCTTACTTTCATATTTATCTGAGTCAGTTCGAAAGTCTGTCATCGAATAAGTTGAGCTCGTTTGCATTTTCTCTGCAAATGTGCACCAACTGTAAGCATCTTAAGCCATTTCAAAATGATTGTATCTCGTTGCTGCACAAGAAGATAATCCCTTGTGATTTCTTTTCTTGTTAAAAAAAAAAAACAAAAAACAATAAATTCAAGACAGTTCTTTGTATCCCACAAGCTTGTTGTTGGCAGAACCATTTGTAAAGAGCACTCTTTACGTACGAGTATGTGTATATGGCTCAAAAGTTTTCAACTTAATTCTGCATGTTTTTTATATTTGTTACTATCCAAAGGAGGAGCAAAGCAGATGCAACTTCCAAAATATGTTAAGCAACCTCAAAAAGGACTAAGTATCTTACGCTCGGAATTTACACATTCGTCATTATTAAAAATGTCGTCGCTATCTCCTCAGTTGAGATGAACTTGGATTATGAATCTCATTTTCAAAATATCTATCTTTTTTTTAGCCTGCCAATCTGACGTAGAGGTTTCTACGTACCTATGTGTGTATTTTGCTCAAATTAATTTGTGGGCCATTTCGTGTGTTTCTCGTTGGCTTCCCTAGAGGAAACCTTTTCATCTCGCAATTCATACGTATGAGTACGAGTATGTCGTTACCATCCTTTTTTCTTACTAATCCTTTGTTTTGTAGGCTTCAATATTATTTAAGCCGCGTGGGTGTCTTAGAGCAAGGTTTTTAATAACATATACAGACGTTACTCTACTACATACGAGTAAATGAATTTTTGGAGGGCTTTATAAAAAGTACTCTTAGTAAGTTGTCATTCGAGTGTGTAAACTGAGCGATGTAAGTGTTGTGCTACCCAAATTTTTTAGAATTTTCAAAAATGAGATATGGTATCTCTCTGGATAGACAAATTTGAATAAATAAATTTCATTAACGATGGTAATAACTTCTGATGCTTTGGTTGCATCAGTAAGTACTACGATGGCTGTATGGCAAGTACCCGTGTTTACCGACTGATCACACCACTGATCCAAAATGTGTATGCCATCATAGAGCGCCATTTACAACGATGATTTTCAAAATTGCAGACAGATGTATCGAGTAGTTTTGTTTTCATTGCCTTCTTAGCCCAAAGAAACAGCGGTTGGTAAGAGTTATTCTTCGCTTGATCTCAGCGTTGGTGTCGTTGTCTGTGTTTATAGCAGAGCCTAGGTAGACAAAGTCCTTAAATATCCCAAAGTTGGTTGTTGGTAGTTGGGCGGACTTTTGAAAGATAGTGCCTCTTGTGTTTGCTTGTGAGTTTTGCACTATTCTTTCACGTACGATGTTGAAAAAATCGCATGACAGCGCATCGCCTTATCTAAATCTTTTCTGGACATCAAAGGTCTCGGTGAGATCTTTACCGACCTTGATGGAGCAGCGTGCATTCTCCATTGTCATCCCGCACCGACGGACGAGTTTGGCAGGGATGCCAAAACTAGACATTGCTCTGTATAGCTCTATAGATGCTGTCATACGCAGCCTTAAAATCGAAGGCGGTGTGTATCGATCTGAAGCTCATGGGTCTTCTCCAAGATCTGCCGTAGTGTGAATATCTGGTCGATGGTGGACTTTCCTGGCCTGAAGCCACACTGATATGGACTTATCAGGTTGTTGAGGAACGGCTTCAGGCGCAATACGCAATACGGCGGATAAGATCGCGTCGATAGCGATTGCCGTAGTAGATATCGCAGTTTTTCATCTTCTTCTTGTCCGGCCCATCTCATCGCATTTGTTGACTGGCGGTTATGTCTGCTTTGCAGCAGTCTAGGGCCTCCGCTAGTTGCTCGGCTGCACGTGGTCTATTACGGGATCTAACATTCCACGTGCATATCCGAAGTTCATTGTCCTTAAATCGTTTGCGTGGGTTGTCAACAGTAGATCCGTCCATATCCGAGGCTTGTTGATGCTTAGTAACTTCTTGTTTATTTACGGAGGATAGGATTAACAAAATCCATGATATCGTGTTTGGGAGATCGTCGGGTGAAGGTCAGAGAGATTGCTGACATTGTATGCATCTCAATTGAATGCATACAAAATATCCAACACGAAACAGTGGGCATAAGAAAGCTATCGGCGAGACATGTTTAAGCGCAATCTGAAAGGGTTTCTACGGCGTTTCGTGGCTGTTAAAGAAACATGGATCCATCACTACCTATACAAGCCAGAAATGAAAGAACTGTCAAAACAGTGGATTTCACCTGTAGAAACTGCTTCAAAAAAGTCGAAAACTGTTCTGTCGGCCGGAAAAGTCATGGCCACCGCTTTTTGGGATTCGCAAGGCATCATCTTCACCGACTAGTTGGAGAAAGGAATGACAGTCACGTTGCAATACTATGCTGATTTATTGGAGCGATCCAATGCTGAATTAATAAAAAACGCCAAAACTTGGCAAAAAAACAATCTTTTTTCACCATGACAACGCACCTGTTAACTCGTCCGCAATTGCCACAGAAAAACTGGTCGAATTACGATATGAATTGCTGCCTCACCCACCCCATTCACAAGATTTTGCCACATTTGCTTTCTTTTTGTTTCCAAACACGAAAAAATGGCTTGGCGGAAAGCAATTCTCGTCAAACGAGGAAATCAGTGCCGAAACAGGGGCCTATTTTTCGGAGTTCGACAAATCATATTTTTTGAATGGCTTGAAAAAGTAAGAATATCGCTGCACTAAATGTGTCGAGCTGAAAGGAGGCTATAATGAGAAATAAATAAAAAAAATTTTTTTCATCCGTTTTCTTGCCTAACACAGGTACCTATCATACAGCCCTTACGTAGTTAGATTTTCAAAATCTGCAATTCTTACAGGATAAAATAGGCAAACAACTTGTCATCATAAGGCTTGCGTTGCCGACCCCGAAGATCTTTGATCCCAAATATACCAAATACACCACTGGATAGTCGGCTCTACATCCTTGATTCTAATGTACACATATGTTCACATAGCTAGGCCACAAAGCGGGCATAACTATTTAGTTTCAATATCACTGTAGGCATTAATATTAAGGTCTGATGTGAGAATGGAGCGTACATGCATCAAGTCTTCGAATGTGTTTGGCGTGAACGCCTGTCGTGGAGACTAAAGTTCACGGGATGTCATCGCTCTACGCCAATTTCTTTGATACCAATTCAAAACTGTGTTAAGTGCAGAGTTCCACCCTTGGTATGAGTCGAGGCCTACCCATAACCTCTAACTGATCTTAGGGTCTCAGTACCCAGAACTTATAGCCATTCCACTCCGGGCATTAAGCCCTAGCAGGGTCAACCTCCGGTCAGAACTCCTGCTGCGAAATGAAAAGGATCGAATTCCCTTATGATAAGAAATGGCTGTAACTAGAAATTAAAATAGGGAAGCAACGTAGTCGGGACTTAACTGATGGCTTGAAGACGGCAACAAAGAATACCCATGCTTTCAAAGATATGGCTTCTTAAAAACCCTGATAGCAATAAACTTTATATTAAACAATTGATTGAGGGAAAAAGTATCTGCGCCCCTAGCGAAAGCCAAGTTGTATTTTAGGCTTCCCAGTCTTTCGAAATGAGCAAGAACACATTTCTGTCCATTACCGTCAATGGTCTTAGACATAGAGCGATATTTACCGGCTTTCTGTGGTCAGAGCTCGACGAAATCGATATATCCGAGCTGTGGTTATACTATATGGTACGACGCTGCCATAAACAAACGACGCAACACTCGAAGGAGAAATTTGGCGACTGGTTCATCAATTGGCCGCCGTAATCATGTAGTTTGACACTATTCGATTATTTTCTCTGGGGCTGCGTCAAGTCCTCAGTCTCCGCTAACAACCCAACTACCATGGAAGAGCTCGAGGCCAACATTGCTTGAAGCACTGCCAACGAAGCCGAGGGGGCCATTTAAATGATGTGCCATCCCATACGTAGTAGCTTCGAAATAAAGTTAAAATCAATTTTGTATCTTACACCGTTTTGTATTGTTTCATATTTTTTTCCTATCGTTCTCATCTCGTCCTCCTGTATAAAGGGTCATCCAAGAGTTCGTGTTTATGCATAAAATCTGCAGACTCTTGATGATTTGAAGACAAATATTCGTCAATTTATGACCGAGTTATTGCCGTGATTGCCGAAAAGACACAGAAAATTACCTGTTGGAATCAAGAACTCACATGGAAGACATTTGAATAATGTTATATTCAATTCATAATGGCCAGATCCAAACAATATATTGAAATAAATTTAAATTACAAATGTATTTTATTTTGCTTTCGCAACAGCAAGAGGATGACCCTACATTAAGCAGGCAACCCAATTAGAACTAGAGTGTAGCCTTCAATAGCCGTAATCAAGGTAAGTAACAAAACATCGCTTGTTGTGACGGATGCGCCAATCAAACACTTTGTTGCTTTCTTTGATGGGCTAAAGTCAACTAATACCGAAAGGCAATATGAAGTTAAAAACCACCGTGGCGCTGGCAGCCCGGTATGGGCCATGGCCTAGCTTCTTGACACTTTGATACTCATTTGAGTTGCTCATGTTTTCATTTTTGTCACATCTGAACGGGGCCTACGGTTTATCGCCGAGTCCGAATGGCACTCCTTAGAAGCTTTTTCGTAGGCAATTTCTTTACTTTCGGGATTTTGCCATCGCCTGCCGAAAGGGTGAAGGCGATTTGAAAAATTGTTGGTGACCCAGCCAGGAATCGAACCCAGACTCTGTGCGTGATAGTCCAATGAGCTAACTATCGCGCCATCGCAATATGAAGTTATTCTTACAAAAAACAACTTTGAAGAGTTTGTTCGCTTCTTATCTCACGCTGATATACCTTCCGAACCCCTAGATCACACTGAGATCAACCTCTATATTGAAAATCGATGACGCATGTATCGAATGTGTCTGACTTCAATGATATTACGGAGCATGGAGAGTGTGGTCGAAGTTCATTTGGACAAAACTGCTTTGCCAATGTATCTTCTGTCTAAAATGTAATGTGTCTACCAACACGGATAGAATTGAAGGCACACTCGACAAACAGGAGTGCTTGGTAAGCATTTTCATCGACGTTGAGGGTAGATTTGGCATGTAGTAAGGCCTTGTTTGCGGATGTCCACTGTAGTCTGTATATGATAGAGGGAGTAAACTGACTTTGTTGGAAAGGAAAGCTCTGAATGCTTTGTCAAAAAACTGGCTATTTGTCATGGGAAAGATAGCCATTGTACTCATATACATAAGTATCTAAGATGCCAATTTTTTACAGGTCCACTATACCGTAGCACATGGTACACAAATGATGAATTTCGTAATGTCTTGTTGTCTGTATTACAAAGCATTATGGCACACTTCATTTGGACAAAAAGTAGACAAATCTGCTCATCACTTGTTAAATTTTAATTTTAACTATATTTCACTAATCTTCTGACATTTCATAGGCAATAATATGGGCATACACAAATGCATCTACATACTTGTGTTATCCCTTTCGAAGCTCCATTTCCAAATTAATTTAATGAGAAACGAATGTAATCACCATAATCAGTATTCATACAAATAGAATATGAAATTAATACACCGGTTGCTGAGCTCATTAGAATATTGGATTTCGTTGTAATTAGATTTCCCGCTCAAATCCAACTACAAATCAAGTTGTCAAATGAGATATCACGTATTCAATCATCATTCGACTTATACATAAGTTATAAGGATATGCTGTCCGAGGTTCGCCAGGCAATACACAACTGATTCAAATTTCTGGCGATTAAATATGAATTTGTCATATTGCTGCAACTAGGTCATCAAAATCCCAGTTGAAATTTTACCACAGACCACTTCTTTTTGAATGGGAGATGGCTTTGAGAGTACACCACGTTTTATAAATGGAAAGCTGAAAGAGATTCATCAGTACGTCTAGAAAAGAGCCTTTAGTCATTCTTTCCGCTGTGAAGATTCTTTACAGACTTTTCAGTAGCTCGTCTACATATATATTCTTTAGCATAACTAGATATAAGACAAAGATATCAGAAATCTTGAAACCATCAAGAGAAACGACAAGATTTAAAGTTTTATCCGTAACCCTAACCGATAACAGATAGCAGTTGAGTCGTCTTAAATTAACCTGTGCTTGTAGTTTCGGTAATAGAAGCTGGTTGCCAGATGGTACTGATCAATTGAGAAAGTGAGTCTCTGCTCTTGACTCAGTGTTGGCAGCATCAAATTTTCAGTGTTAAACAGACTGAAAACGCCTGTTTGATTTTTAACTTACCCGAGGGCTTTTACTAGGCTACAGTCCGGCTAGTTTTGCACTCTAAGTCTATTGAGGTCCCCCTGAATCGCAGTCTTCCTCCACTGCGCTATTCCTTGGGAGCGGATTCGAAGAGTTTTAAGAGCGGAGCGTTGATGTCCATGAACCTTTTCTCTTCTCCCTAAGTCGATCTCGTTGTGTAGCCCGTACATTTCGTCGTTGTATCTCCTTCTCAACTCGTTCTCTATACAGACGGTATCAAAAATCACCCACCGAATTTTCCTCTCAAGGCAATTAAGAGCAACCTTATTCCTTTTTTATAATGTCTACGCCTCTACACCATAGAGAAGGATTGGGATTATAGGATCTTACATAAGGTTGTCCGAGACAATCAGCGAATGGAAATAGGTTTTCTTCGTTTGATCTCAGCGATGGTGTCGTCTGAATTAATGGCAGAACCTAGGTAGACAAAGTCCTTAACTACCAGAAAGTTGTATTTACCGAGGGTGACGTCTTGTACGGAACGTCGGCATTGGGTGTCCTGTAAACCCATTTTCACCGCTCTCGCCTCTACACTTGGGAAAGCGCCATTGACATCACACTGCTATTCCTCCGATTATGTCAACAACATGGTGTCGTCTGAATTAATGGCAGAACCTAGGTAGACAAAGTCCTTAACTACCAGAAAGTTGTATTTACCGAGGGTGACGTCTTGTACGGAACGTCGGCATTGGGTGTCCTGTAAACCCATTTTCACCGCTCTCGCCTCTACACTTGGGAAAGCGCCATTGACATCACACTGCTATTCCTTTGACATCACACTGCTATTCCTCCGATTATGTCAACAACATCACCGTTTACAAGTAACTGGACGGACTTTTGAAAGATTATTATATTTGGTATAGTTAGGGACATCCTATTGGCCAAGGCCAAGTGGCGAGTGTACCATTATTGTTTAACAAAAAATAGTTTATTTAAATATTGATGGGGAAAATGTATGAAAAATAAACAAATGCAATAGTAAGAGAAGTGAAACAATTTAAGAATTTTGTGTAAAAGGAAAAAAACTTATTAACGGCATCGCATAAAGAATAGTGCCGCAGTGCGTCCCAGCTTGTCGTAAGAGGCGACTAAATGGGACACCAATCATATACAGGCAACTATGACACCAAAAATGAGCCTGTGACACTTTAGCACCTTGAAACCAAGTTTGTATGCAATCAGTGGGTTCCCACGTCTGGAGACTACCGGTGGGGTAAAAGAACAGTCAATCAATTCGAAATGAGCATACAAGTGTCAAACCACTCAAACTTTAGATGCACTACCCCGCTGGGCACCACGATTGCAACGCACTCGGGTGATCCCAGAGCAAGCAGAAGTGCTTGTCTCAGAGCCCGACGGATTCCGGGGGCGGGCAAAATGAAGTTTCCAAAATATTTTCATAAACTTCGGTTTGCAAGTTGGTACGTCGGATCGATGACCTCAAAAAGATTAGAACTGGAAGCGATTATGCGTCGCAGAACTCTACAAATCCTGTGCGTACAGGAAATAAAGCGCGTTTTCTAGATTTAAAAACTAAGGCATTTAAGATGTTCTACCATGGAACGGTCAATGGACGAAACGGTGTTGGAATCGTTGTTGCAGCGTATCTTCTAAACAACATCGTTGGTATCTTGAAAATAAGCGACCGCTTGATGAGTGTTAAACTTGTCATACACAATGAAACGTGGAACATTGTTAGCGCGTACGCCCCACAAAATGGATGCGACCAATCGGAAAAAAGATAAATTTTGGTCAGAGTTCGGTAATTTGCTTAGAAATATATCTATCGATTTGATGCTCTTCGTAGGCGGAGATTTAAATGGCCTCGTCGGAGAAACAAATGTTGATTATGAGGACTGCCATGGCGGTAAAGGCTTTGGAACCAGAAATTCAGCTGGCGAAGACATCCTTGTAGCATGTAGGGCTTACGGCTTAACCCTCTTAAATACAATGTTTATTAAACATCAACGACATCTTATCACTTATAGCAGCAGAGACCACGAAACGCAAATAGATTATCACCTCTGCAAAATGTCGATGAGAAACCGTGTTAAGGACTGTAAAGTAATACTTGGAGAATCGCTAGTAAGCCAACACCGTCTGCTCATTACAGAATTTTTCACAGCGGAACCACCAAAAACACGGGCATCGGTTGGAAAGCCAAAAATCCGGTGGTCTAATCTATCGAAGGAACGAAGTGCAAGATTTATCGCACTGGCTAAAGAAGTACTTCACAATATAAACGGTATAGCAGACTCACTTAGCCCGCAAGAAATGTGGAACAGCATGCACGAGGAATGCATAACACTCGCAAAGTCCCATCTGGGGACTATATCGAAATACCATCACGTCGGCAAAGAAACATGGTGGTGGAATGACGAAACTAAACGAGCTGTGGCCGACAAGAAGAGTGCATTCCAAGCGTGGACAAAATGCGATCGGAGCGACGATATCGAAAAAGCTCGACTGGCTCTTGAATACGAGCGTCTTAAAAAGATCGCAAAGAAAGTCCTGGTTCGAACTCGAGCGGCAGAAGCGGAAAACCTGTACCAGGAGTTGGAACAAATATCCTAACGATCGGCGGATAGAAGACAAGCTATCCAAGAAGTTCAAACGTCGAACAATACTACAGTGCCAAATATTTTTAAGCTCGCTGCACAGAGGCTTAAAAATTCGATGGAAATAACCTCGCCGAAATACATAAAAAATGCAGACGGTCGCTTACTAACAAATGAAAAGGACCCGTGCTTTGAATACTCCAAGGAGTTGCTTAACAAACATTTTCCAGGTGATGTGAATAGACAGCTGGTCTATTCGAGGAGGAAGTTTCGGACTTTTCAATCGAAGAAATAAGTATAGCAATCGGAAAAATGAAGCGGGGGAAAGCGGCGGGACCAGACAGCATTCCATCAGAGTTTTGGTCGAAGATGGAGGGGATCGGCAGCGTTTGGCTATCGAAACTTTTAAATAAATTAAAATGTGGACAACCTATGCTGAATCAATGGAGAAGTAGCTTCTTGGTTCCATTATAAAAAGGAAAAGGCGACACTCGAGAATGCAACAACTACCGTTCAATCAAGCTTATGTCACACACAATGAAAATCGTCGAAAGAGTCTTAAACGAACGTCGTCGGCAAATAATAAAGCTCGATAATAGCCAGTGTGGATTTGTTGAATAATGGAAAAGCACCGAGATTCGTCTAAGGATTTACACATGGTATTTATCGACCTCGAGAAAGCATTCGATCGAGTGCCTAGGGATCTCATATGGGCCGCGCTGAGGTCTCAAAAGGTACCGGAAACGTATATTAGAATAATACAAGAAAAGTACGGAAACGTGAAAACTGCGGTTAAAAGCTCTGCTGGACTAACGAGAGAATTTCCAGTTAATGTCGGAGTGCATCAAGGAAGCGTACTTAGCCCTTTCCTCTTTAACGTAGTATTCGACTATCTTTTAAAAGACTGCATTCGCGAAGCAAATGTAACCCCAATTCTCTTCGCTGACGACGCAGTTATACTAGGCGATAACGTCGAAGATTTGCAGAACGTCTCAGATTCATGGAGAAATGCGCTAGAGAGAAACGGGTTTAAAATAAGTCGTTCAAAGACGGAGCATTTGACGTGCACATTTGCGCATCCGTTGCGACCTGTTCCGGATATAATGTTAGACGGAATAGTTCTTCCGAAAAGCACTATCTTTAAGTACTTAGGATCAATCGTTAACATGGAAGCGAAATGTGACGACGACGTAAACCACAAAGTGAGTGTGGGATGGATGAAATGGCGGGAAAATTCGGGAATCTTTTGCGACCGAAAATTTCCACTTAAATTAAAGGGGAAACTCTACACCATGGTTGTTAGACCAGCTCTTATATACGGTTCACAGTGCTGGACAATGTACGAAGCGTTTAAAAACAAAATGATGGCAGCGGAAATGAAAATGTTAAGGATGTCTAGTGGAGTCACTAAACGCGACTGCATTAGATAAGAGGAAGTCTACATATAAAGAATTCGGTAACCGAACAGCTTGAGGCGAATAGAATAAGCTGGTATTGCCACGTTCAAAGAAGATCTGCGGAAAATCCGGTTAAAAAGGCACTATCAACTACGGTCACTCCAACTGTAAGAAAACGAGCTCGGAAAAAGAATTCCTGGATTTTTCAGATGGCAAATGCGCAACAACGTCTGGGGTTAACCACTGAAGCGATCCAGGACCGAGCATTATGTAGATGCGTTCTGCGGTCTGCGACATTAGCCGACCCCATAAGCGGAGCAGCAGCGATGCAGTAAAAATGGGAAACACGTTACGCATAAGTTCGTATAACGAGGAAAGGGTTAATAATAGGATAAGAAGAAGAAGAATTAACTAAAAAAGAAATTGATCTTTTGTACAACGATCGTAAGCAAACAGCCAAGTTATGACATTTTTTAAGAACAACGATTGCCTTCTTTCGCATCTAATACTTTCCGGTAACTTATTGAATAAGAAGCAATGACGGTGAAAAAACGAGAAAAAAGTCCTTTATTGACTGTAGGTTATGATACAAAATTCATGGAATTAGTTCGCAAGTTAAGATTGCCATACAGTCAAGCGACGGTTTACCCAAAATTCTGGAAAAATATTTTCAGGGCTTTATAGTAGTAGAGGTGTCTTAAGGGTAGTATTTGAAGTTCCTTGAATAATCTAAATGTGTACTTTGTTCAAATGTGAACCGCCCCAACAGGCTATACATTACTGTAGCTTGGATTTAAAGAGACCATTATATACCAATTTTAAAATATCGAATCCGCAATACATACTAAGGTGATAAAGCTGTCTTACTTCTAAGTTAAAGTATTGTTTTAAGCGCAGGGTGTGTTCTCTGCAACTAAGCTTTGAGTCTAAAATAACCTCTAAGTATTTGAAACATTCGACACGTTCAATAACGAAGCAATCTGTCGAGCAACTTACATCGGTATTGTAGGTTGATATGCCTTGATTATGAGGACAAACAATTCTTAGATTGAATTTAAAACAATTCGGTGAGTGATATTGTGGAGATAAGTTATGAGTCAATCTCGCCTTAATTTTAAAAATCATGTACTTATTTTTGTTACTAATTGCTAGTTTATGCTTGTCAAACTGCCTACGAAGCAAATCTAAGTCAAAATTAATATTTGCATTGACATCAAAGAGGTTATAGCAAGAGTAAATTATTGCTGTGTCATCTGCGAACGCGGTGATTTTTCCTTTAAAAGGCTGAATAAATCAGGAGTTAACGTAAATTAAGAACAAGATGGGACCCAGGACAGAACCTTGTGGTACGCCCAAATTTATTGTTTTCTGTGAGCTCATACAACCTTTTACTCTGACCATTTGTCTACGGTTCCACAAATCAGACGACAACCATGTACAAATAAAACCTCTAAAACCTGCATTGTACAATTTACTGAGTAGAAGCGAATGGTCCACTATGTCAAAAGCCTTTAAGATGTCTATAAATAACGTTGCAGTTTTAGAATCATTTACGCTATTGTAAATTTCTCCTCAAAGTTTTAATAAGGCATCTTCTGTTGATCTTCCGCTACCAAAACCGACTTGATGTTTACTGAAGAATCTAGTTTCATCTAAACAAGACAGTATTCTAGCTTTTATACCTTTTCAAAAACCTTGCAGAAGGTGGACAAAAGTGAAATAGGACGGAATTTATTCAAAGACCTTTTTAAGGGATTCGGGAAAGACGCCCTGCCCTGTTGAACACTCAAATTGTATATGTGACATAAAACATCACAGATAAAAAAAGAAATAATTTTAAGATCGTAATTTGAAATATTGTCATGTGAAGAAGAGTGTGAGTTCTTTAGCGATTTTATAATTTTATGTATTTCCAGTGGTGTGAAATTTTCAAAGTAAAAACAAGCAGACTGGTCTTGCTCCTGCCTCATTGTGTTATCACAGTGACACAAAAAATTATTTTGTCCTTGGAGACCACGGAAATCATTGAGAATATTTGAGAAATAGTCATTAAAAACATTAGCCACCTCACTTGGTTCAGATACGAGTATATCAATATTACGGCAATCGGCTTATCTCTATTCAAAATTTCATTAACTATGTCCCACTCTTTCTTAGAATTCCCAATATTTTCAACCAGTTTTCTTCTGAAATATTTATTTCTACAAAGTGTTATTTCTAATTTTAACTCACGACAGATTTTAACATAAAAACTTTTAAGCGTAGTATTCCTAGGATGTTTGCGAACCCGAATTCTAAGTTAATTTTTTTTTCTTATTTTCTTCAATGAATGAATAAAATAAAAAAAAATCCAATTTTGACTGAAATTAGAAATATGAAATTTCAATTTATTAATTGTGCCTCTTGTGTTTACGCGTGAGTAATATTTCAGGAATGAAAGACGGATCGCCTTGTCTAAGTTCTTTTTTGGCATTAAAGTTCTCGGTGAGTTTCTTATTGACTTTGATGGCCCAGCGTACAATCTCCATCTTCATCTGCATAGACGAACGAGTCTGACAGTGACGCCAAAACTAAACATTGCTCTGAATAGCGCGTCTCAGCAGACGCTGTCATATGCGGCTTTAAAATCGATAAATAGGTGGTTTGTATCCATCAGATGCTCATGGGTCGTTGGTGGACTTTCCTGGCCTGAAGCCACACTGGTATGGGCGAATTAAGTTGCTGAGGAATAGTTTCAGGTATTCGCATAATTCGGCACATGTGTTGGTCGATGTTAAAAAAAACTGAGGCCTCTGTAGTTCAGAGGGTCTCCTTTCTTGAGGATCGGACAAACAATGTTGAGAATTCATTCATCGGGAACACTTCCATCCTACTACATTTAACAGATGAGTTCGTGTATGCTCCTTACCAATTCGCCTTGAAGAGCTCAGTAGTCCGGCCGTCCACTTTGTTGAACTTGAGCTTAGGTATTGCTATTGTTTAAGATTCAGAACTATGCATGTTCATTTAATACAATTTTTCTCTCTGTTTTGAACTCCTTTTTAAATTTTGCTTTGACTCATTGTATTATTTAATAATGACCAACCTGTATCTCATTGTTATATGTCATTATATAAATCTAATCTGCAGCATTGGTATGCATAGATCACACCACAGATCGTACCACCATCGATCGCGCCATCGACCATCATCATCATCCAACTATGCACAAAGAAGAAGACACAAATTTATAGCACTGCGTGGGTGCAAGGTTAGGTGGGTTGAAGAATTTTATGCCTTGTCACAAGTTGTTAAAATCTCATCGAATAAAGACGTTGAATAACTCAAATTGTTTGCTTTCTATTTTTTTGCGTTTTGATTTTTTTTCCTTTTCGATTGTGGTAGCAAGTAATTCTCGTTCGTATCGGTTGCTTCACAAATCCAAAGTTGAATCCAATACAGCTATCTTCACTTCATCCAGGTCGGGTGCACGGAATTGTTGATCATCATCGTCCAGGTTTAAATGTTCATTCTGCCTAACAGCGGTATTTGTTTCATCGTGGCCGTTATAAGAAGTAATCTTTCCAGATTCTCAGCATCGGCTTCGACTCTACTACGAGTTGTTGCTTACCCCTATGTGCTTGTGACCTCTGTCGCCTGACGACTGGTGTCATTGTGGTGATCGAGTGAAACCCATCATATCAAGGGCCGCAGTTTTGATTGCTTTTTGGTAGTGTTGCCACTTCAATACTTGATGCTGGCGGCAGAAAACCTCTTGATAAATTAATATAGACTCGATTTGGTGGTCTCTTGCCGTCCGACTTCAAACTTCCTTACAGTTTTAGCTAATCTTTGCTATAATCGGAAAATACGCAACCGCACTTTGGCCACAACAAGGTAGTGGTTCGGGTAAATGTTGGCTTCTCGGAAGGTTCATACCTCCATAATATTAGAGGAATATCTTGTGTCGATCGTAGTGTGGGCAATCTGGTTGGCAGTTGATTGACCAGGAGTTCTCTGGACGGTGTACTGGTTACGACAATGTTGTTCAGAATCCCTTATCAGAGTTAATGTCGGGCAGGCTATACAAATTTCGACAGTACTACCAAATATGCCCAAAGATATGAATTACATTAAAATTCGCCGAAGACGAATTCAGGGCATTGCTCGTAAGTCTTGATCTAGAGGTCGTAAGAGCATTCTTTGATGTCGCTCGTTTACATGACGAAAACTCAAGACTTCTGGCCTTAGTGTGCCTCCGGAAACAAATCCCCATCCAAATAGACGCTGCTTCTACCGTCGATGGCAATAGCCATAGTGGATGTCGGAGTTTTTCTTCCGCTTTCTGTCCGTCCCATTCCATCGCATGTCTAGTGTCTTCCTTGCAGTAGTACAGGGCCATCGCTAGTTATTCGGCTGCACGTGGCCTATTAAGGGACCTAACATTATACTTGGATATCTAAGGTTCGTTTTCCTTAATTCGATTGCATGGGTTGTTAACATTAGATCAGTCCGTATAGGAGGCTTATGCCAGCTTCGTAACTTACATCTTTATTCCATAGCAGGGCAATTATCCCGTCGGAACAACGCCCAACCTGGAGACCGACTGACCGTTGACTAGCCTAATGTATATTTTGATACATTTGTGAAGGTCTATAACAGATTCATCCGTTCTAATCCAAATTGGCCTTTAACTTATAAAATTTTGCTTCAATCTGTAGGGATGCCAGTCTTTTTTATATGTTTTCTGTTTATGAAATTTCGTGGTGGCAGCAAGCAGCAAATCTACATCCCACCGTGCTATAGTTCAGATTATGAACAGTTTTATCTATCTCCTAGCATGGAGGGACCAATGAAACACTTTCCTTAAAGCGTGTCCGGTTGGTTCTTACGGACTTTTTCTCTTCAATAAGCGCGAGACAGCGCATCTAATTTTAAAATCGATGTTCCGATGGTTTTATACTCGTATATAGTACACGCCTTCGATTTACTCCAAGCATAATTCAGATTGTGGTAATTACCAGTCAGAGACGTGAAAGAGGAATCTTGCTGCGGTTTTCGGACGTTCGATTGGTGTAGTTTTCAGTTTAAGAGATATCGTTGGTTGGTAAATGTTCTCCAATTTTATGCCCAAAAACCTGCTGTCGCAATTAAACATTGTCCTTAAGATAAAGACAGCAACAGTGATTTCCTTAAAAGGGCACTATCTTCAATAAGGTGCCAACACTAACTGCTCATTTATTTTATTTAAATAGCTAAGTTCCCAAACCAAACAACGTATCATATTTTTTTGTTCCGTCCATTTATTTCAAACAAGTATCCGTTTTCATTTTAAAATCGCTCCCTTTGCCGGGTAGTTGCTCCCAAATAGGCAACGTCTAACCCTTAGCCAAGCTACGTGCGTCGGAGCTATCGTGTGTGCTATGTAGTGTGGCTGGCGGTTTAATGGTCGATTTTTCAAATGAATCTCAAGTGGATGGTATTCAGTTTGGGGGCTACTATTTTTCAAATTCTATAAGCAGGCCGGGATATACATATGTCTATGTAAGTGTGCTAAAAAAAATTTAGGAACAAGAACTCAAAATAGAATTCAAAGCTTTCTAAGGACTTACAGAGGAAAAGATGAATGAAAAAGGAAAACGATGTTGCAGACACACCCAACGGCAATGGAATCTATTCATGTAGTTGCTATTTGTATCTTATGTCAAATGTTGATTCGTTTTTTCCAGGAAAAAAGATTGCTCCTTGCAAATGAACGACATAGAGCCATTTATTTAGTCGTTTTCCGCTTTAGTGTGTAAGTACGTTCATCCTAGCGATTGCCGGAGGTTATTTGGGCGAACAAACGACATATGGTAGAGAGCTGGAGTTATTTGCATGTTACGAACAAGTACATGTGTAAACAAAAGCAGCAATGTCTAGCCAGTTCTGCGGAGGAAAGATAAATATCCAAAACGATAATCCGCAGAAGGCGTGTATTGTGGCACACACTTGAAATTATTGTTTGGTGAATTATTTATGAATTTATTTAGTTAATGGGATTAGTGCGTTGCCAAGGACAACAGCAAGGACATTTGTGGGTTGTGCTGGTATTCGTAAAGTAAATAATTGAAGTAAACCCTTTTCTGTATTGCTGGATAAATAGAGTAAAGGATTCTTGTAAATAGACCTAATGGGACAATCAAATAGAGGTGAAGGATACACAGAGCTCTAGATTTATAAGAGAAACTCACAATTAAAATGGCAAGGACAATTGCCTGGGGTTGTGTGCAAAAAGCATTTTCGTTACTTTTGCTGCTCTCCTTCTTTTTTGTGCTCTACATCTTTTGGTTTTTGCTGTGGGTATCTTTATTTTGGAAGTTGTGTTTATAATTTCACAGGTTGGCTATATAAACACTCATGGTAGGATTTGGTTAGCTTAAATATTGTATGTACATAAGTACATGTCCCAACCGGATTTCAAGTAAGCTATACAGATTTATTTGAATCGATACTAGAGAAAAATATCTTTTTTGCAATCTCCTATGGAATTACCTTGTATATTTCGATATTTAAATGGTACCTTCAGCAGAAGGAATTGCCCAAGCAATTGTTCTCATTGCTTTATGAGGAAATGATACCTTTTCTTAGAATTGGTGATAATAGAACAAAGAACCATTTTGGATAGAAAATCTTTGATCTGAAATACACACTCGTAGGTACTCATTAATACAGGAATATTAAGAAGGATTAAGGTTTAAGTTAGGCAAAATCTTCTTTTTCTGACAGATATGTCTCCCGTGAGGGCAACGATATTATTCTTGCATCTCGAGGCCATTTAGGCCCTGAAGTTTTTAAAGTGAAAAGCAGATGACTGAAATATGCAACGAAAATAATAAACAGCCTCTTTCGAATGTTTGTTCTTGTTGTTTCGGTTTATTATAAGGTCACATCCAAAACACGCATCCGTACGCTATTAATATAGGTATCCGGGCGCCGGTTCAAAGGAAAATGCTGACTATCCTAAAACCAGGCCGGCAGCTTAACAAATAAGCTCATACCGTGGGGCTATCCGGTACTGGTTCCTAGCATGCGTAAATTATTCAGTTCCTCATACAGGCTAAAACGACACGTGTGTGTTTGACCAGGGGCATAATAATGGCCAGGTTCCCACAGGGGAGAGACAGAAAACATATGACGAACTAGCTAATGGCTTCGGATAGTTACGGATACATGGTTAAAGACTTTGGCAAACGATTAAAGGACAACGATGTTCGGATTTGCAGGTGGAGTGTAACAACCTTCACAGATTCTCGATGAGAAGCAAACATAACCACCATCTACGAAGTGCGATGCGACAGGCCGGATAACAAAAAAACCAAACCCTGACCGCAGATTTATCGTAGGCGACAGAGTACTTTCACACATCAGCGCTGGTTATTTTACCTCGAAGTGGTAGCCCTTAGGTACTGGTCGATGTTCATCCAGACTGGACTTGCTAAATTTAAAGGGGCGAGTCCTGACCAACAGACAACAATAACAGCACTATAAACGGGATAGCGGATGAATCAACGGTGGAAACAATCCCAAAACAAATGAGACCTTATCCGGGCTACTTCGACATATTTGGAGCTCAGGTCGGTAAAGATTTTCGAGACTAAGTCAGGGTCCTGGAAGATGTGGCGGAAGAGCCCTTAATGGACCAACGGCAGCACTTTCATCCCAGAACGGGTTACTGGCTTTCGATCTAACCAACTTCTCGCCGAATAACTAGCTGTGGCTCTAGACTGGAAGGCATTACCACCATCTAAGAAAGAAGACGAAGAACTGCGACATCTACTACGGTCATTGTCGTCGACGGTAGAAGCAGCGCCAATTCGGATGCAGATTTGTTGCGACACCAAAGATATCTTCTACGAGCTCTTGAACAAGACCTACGAGCAATGCCCTAGCTCTGCCATGAAAATCCTTCTGAGCGATTTTAATGCAAAACTATCAAGACAGGTCAACTGTCGGAAGATATAGCCTGCACGATACCACCTCCGATAACGGATTGGGGCTAATCGACTTTGCTGCAGGGCGTAACATTGTCATATGTACGTTAAAACATTTCAATATTCACAAAAGGACGTAAAGAACTCCTGATCAATCAACTGGCCACTACCTTCTTGTAGCCAAGGTGCGCTTGCGAATTTTCCGAACAACGCATAGGTTAGCTAACACTGTAAAGAAGTTTGTTGTCGAACGGCAAGATATCGGCAAATAATTTTTCAATCGAGTCTCTACTAATTTATCAAGAGGTCATCTGCCGCCAGTATCAAGCTCTTCAGAGCAACAGGCCCTGCAGCGTTCGCCAGTAACAGTTACTGTATTGCCGATGGCGGCCCAACTACCCCTCCCGCGTGAACGAAGCACCACATAGTCGCTTTGAGACTCGTGCATGTAATGGCTCTTCGTGCGTCACGCTCGGATTTTCAGTGCCCCAGAAACGAATATTTTGCTTATTGACGTAACCGCTTAAGTCGAAATGCGCCTTATCGCTCATGATGATTTTCGACACAAAATCGTCCTCTTCGTTGTTGAGATTGAGGATGGCTTGACAATGATTCATACGCAGCTGACGGTCAGGAGGCATTTACTGATGCACTGTTTGCACATTGAACGGCAACATGTGTTGTAGGGTTCATCTGGTGATGCCTAATTGCGTGGCCCGTCGTCTGGTTGATGTTTCTTTGTTCGGCAGCCACAGTCGCGTTATTCTCCTGGTCTCCTGTGGTTCCAGTCTGTTCGAGTCGAGTAGCTTAGCGCCGAAATATTTGCCCAATTTGCGCGACACGATTAGGAAATCGACGTCGAAATTCACGCTGCGTTAACACCATCGACTAATTTTTGGTCAAAAAAATCGACACAATTATTCCACGTTCTTGCGGAGTATAGCGATCCATTGCTTGTCTGTTTGTATACTGCAGTTGTCTAGTTCGCAAACGTCAAATATGATTGACGTACGACACCATTTGCAAAAATTATAACATCTTCCGATGGCATGATTAATTTTGCGCCACCTTGTACCACCTATTTATCGATTTTAAGGCCACGTATAACAGCATCTATAGAGACGAGCTATACAAAGCAATGTCTAGTTTGGCATCCCTGCCTCGACCGTCTGTGCAGGATGACGATGGGGAATCCACGGTCGGTAAAGACCTCACCGAGAACTTTGATGTCAACAAAAGATTTAGACAAGGCGATGAGCTGGCATGCGATTACTTAAAATCATACTTGAAAGGATAATGCAAAACTCACCCGCAAACAAAAGAGGCACAATCTTTCAATAGTCCGTCCAATTACTCGCATACCCCTATGAATTGACATAATTGGAATAAAGCAGCGTGATGTCAGTGGCGCCTTTGCAAGTATTGAGATGGAAGCGGCAAAAATGGGTTTAGCGGTTAATGAGGGCAAGATTAAGTTTATACTGTCAAGCGAAAAGGACACTGAACACCGGCGTCTCATATTGAACGTCAGCGTTGACAGGTATAACTTTGAGACAGTTAAGGACTTTGTCTACCTATGAATTCAGACAACGACACCAGCGTTGAGATCAAACGAAGAATCACTCTTGCCAAGCGGGGGAACTACCGGCAAGCCAAGCTTGCAATATACGTGACCTCAGCCCCATTAACATAGACAACATACCAATCTTTATTTGCAGCCAGGTTACCTAAACAGCAGTCCACCCACTTATTTCGTCTCTAAAACCAGTTGAACAGTGCAAGAAAATTATCACACAGGTAAGCGGTCAGTTTAATATCACTCTCCTCTGGTCTCCTGAATACATTAACATAGAGAAGAAAAACAAAGCTATATCTGGCTATGTGGCAAAACCTTCGATTTCTTTCTTGAGGATGAGATGCATCAAAATAAGAACACTACTTCCAACTCAAGGCCGAACAGTCTAAAAACCTATAACTATATCCAAACAGCAAAAGCAAGAGCAATTGGGATGAGTCACTTTCCTGAGCCATTTTTAGGCTTTTAAAACCTCAAGCTCAAGATGTAATTCAACGAAAGGCAGACAACTCTATGAAGCCGGAATGCAATGCAAAGTTGACTTTTTCTCGACAGGAAAACCAACATATTGGCCTTCGGATATAACAGAGACCCCTGATCTTGTAGACTTCTTTGTCACAAAGGGAGCAGCCAAAATTTCTAGAAACATCGAGGAAAGTTATGATCTCTCCTCAGATCACTCACCGGTCATTTTGACACTAAGCATACTATTAATTAAGAAAGAAGTGGCGCCTAGATTAACTAACAACAAAATTAACTGGGACGGTTTTAGAAACCTCTGCAATGAACATATTTGTTCTAAACGTGTCGCTAAAAACACAAAACGAAATAAAAGACGAAGTCGACAGATTCATCAAAGTCCTGCAGAACGCTGCCTGGAACAACACTCCAACTCCAAAAAGGAAAGAGAAAGCAAGTAATGAAATAAAATATCTGCCAGAAATAAAAGAACTAGTGAGAGAAAAGAGGAGAGCGCGCAAAAGATGGCAACAATCCCGTGCTCCCCAGCATAAAACATACTTAAACCACTTATGCAACAAGTTGAAGGAAGCAATACGAGATTACAAAAATCGGAATATCTCTACATATCTCGAAGGTCTGACTGCCAAAAGAAGTTCAAATTACTCGCTCTGGAAAGCCATGAAGGGAATCAAAAAGCCTCAAATGCAATTTCCTCCCATAAGAAAAAATAATGGCGAATGGGCAAAAGGAGATAAAGAGAAGGAAGATCTATTTGCCGAGCACCTAGAAGAAACGTTTAAGCCTTTTGATGGACAGGCGTTAACAGGAGGTTCTAATTATATAATTACGGCACCGGACAATTTTAGAATAAAAACAGTATCCCTACGAGAACTTAACCAAGCAATTAAAAAATTGAAAAATAACAAAGCCCCTGGTTATGATTTGATAACAGGTCAAATTCTCAAGGAGTTGCCAAAGAAAGGCCTGATCAAACTGCTCCAACTTATAAATGCCGCGCTAAGATTATTAAACGTTCCAAGCCAATGGAAAGTTGCCGAAGTTATAATGGTCCCGAAACCAGGCAAATCTCTAAATGAAAAAAAGTCCTACAGACCGATATCGCTTCTGCCGATAATATCTAAAATATTTGAAAAACTCCTATTGAAGCGCTTACAACCGATCATTGAAGAAAGGCGTCTAATTCCTGATCATCAATTCGGTTTTAGAACTAAGCACTCCACAATTGACCAGGTCTTTAGAATTACGAATGAAATTGAGAAAGCCCTAGAGGGGAAAACAGATATGTTCTAACGTGTTTCTTGACGTGTCTCAAGCCTTCGATAAGGTATGGCATGAAGGCTTAAATTTTAAGCTAAGTCAGGTTCTTCCGAGAGAGCTGCATACGATTCTGAAATCGTACATGGAAAACAGAATTTTTCGTATTAAACATGGCACCGAATACTCGGAATTTAAAGAGATCGCTGCTGGAGTTCCGCAAGGAAGTGTACTTGGTCCGGTATTGTTTTTACTCTATACTCGAGACATACCGGAAGAATCAGATACCATAGTAGCCACGTTCGCGGACGACACAGCGATACTAGCTACAGATACTTCAGCCGAGCTAGCTACTGGAAATCTACAAACGTCTTTGGATAAAATCTATGAATGGACAAAGATATGGCGAATTCTTCTCAACGAGACCAAATCTACTCATGTTAATTTTACTTACCGGAAAATAAACAACCTTCCCATTTTCATTAACTCGGTACAAATACCATATGCAAATGAAGCAAAGTATCTAGGAATGACACTAGATGTAAAACTGAAATGGAAGCCGCATGTTAAGAAGAATCGTGATGAAAATAAATTCAGACAAATGTACTGGCTACTAGGAAGACATTCCTAGTTAAGCATACATAACAAACTGCTCATCTATAAGCAAGTGCTTAAACCCGTTTGGACGTACGGTATACAACTTTGGGGTTGTACTAAACCAAGCTACCGAAATATTCTCCAAGGCTATCAAAACAAAGTTCTAAGACAAATCGTGAACGCCCCATGGTATATCAGAAACAGTGATATCCACAGAGACTTAGGAATAGTTACCGTCGAGGACGAAATAATGAACTTTGCTCGCAAACTCCATATTCGTCTTCATGTTCATTGTAATAATAAAATACTCCAAATTCTGGACGAGACAAACTTAGTGCGTCGATTACAAAGAATGAGACCATTCGATCTGGCGCGATAAGGACTATCCGGTACTAACAGGTGCTTTTGCTGGAAAGCTACCTGCCCCACGCGAACGTTATTTGAAACGGAAACTACTTGATAAGGTTACTTAGCAGTAGTCGATAAGAAGGGAGGCGTATTTTTAGTGAGTAAGAATCTCACACTACAATGAGCAACGGGTTCATAGTGTCTATGAAGATTTTCACACCTACCCACCAAAAAAAAAAAAAACAAAACTTTCCAAATGGCTCAAACTTCCAAGTTAGGCATTTTTAAACCCCACTGCCGTAGCTGTCACACGAAAAGGAAACTCTTTTTATCTTTCTTTCTGACCGCCTGGCTCTAGATAGAACCACTAAGTGTGCAGAGGAAACCGTTTTTCACGGAATTACCAGAGATTTCTGGCACAAAATTCTACAATATTGTTAATTTTCTGAACTCCACGGGATAGATGTGAAAACTACGTTCTTAGCAACACCCTTTAACATCTATTAACATCACTTGAGTTGTGGTTTCGAAACGGCGTAACCGCACAATTCGTGGTTTTGGTAGGATCTTATTAGAAAACCATTTCTTCCTACCTACCTAGAGGCACAAATCTCATAGCATAACCACAGTCGGTGCTGTAAATCAAGTGGGATTATTTCTGCACACTGTTACACTATGATGTCAATCAACAGCCAACCAGCACACAGTATTAGCCTTTTACCTGAATGAAGATATGCAACATTTCCGTCTTACTGACCAATATAAAGTAGAGATAGCAGTTTCCAAGCTAATATCTGATAAAGCAATTGGACTCGGTGGCTTACCTGCTGAGTATATGGAGCATACATCAACTAATCTTAGAAGTGTGTGAACGCTTAAAATCCTTGGCCAATGGTCTAATCATTCCTCTTCAATTTGATTCTAGGTCAGAAAGCCCCAAAGAGATACGATTTTCACATCAAATATTGCAGGATGATGATGTAGAAAACAAGCTGCTTTATCAAGGTCGGTAATTACAAATCCGAGGTCAGGAAAGGACTTATCAAGGAGGTGCGTTGTCAGCTACAGCGGCTTAGAAGTTTCATTTGAAGTGAGCAGTTCCACTTTCTTCTATGAGATACCTATCAACCAGGTATCGTATCTGCAAAAAGTTATTAACTTGGCTTCTACCCCATTTTTCTGTAATAAAGCACACATTGGAATTTTTCGAAAAAAAGAAAAAATCCATTAACGAGAAAATAAGAGAACATTGTCTATCTTATCCATACAATAGCGGTAATTATTCGGATCAACAAGAATAACAAGTTTAAAAAAAATCAATTCTCATTTTGCCTTCAATTTCAACACAAAAACTTCGACCATAACAAACAATAGCAGAAACAAATCCAACAAAGTATTCGTCAAAGTCAATCAGCATATCTCTCTCTATGCGTACGATAGTGAATCCTTTGGATAATATCAAGAATGATGTCAGCACAAATAGATTTGACGTACACACGTGTCGGTTTCATGTCATAAAAATATCTAAGAATTGTTTTGTGGATATTAATGCTCCCACGCCGGACATATTTAATAAAATATAATCGTCTGTCGAATATTAATAAACCGCAGACCATAAAACCTCAATCCGATATGTTCGGTTGTTTCCTCCCCCCTTTTGGAATTTAACTTACATATTGAAGCTATTCGATATCCTTTTGTTTGAGGGAGATGTGTAGTTGAAGGAATTCAAGTCCTTTACTTGAGTTCAATTTCCTGTGAAAGGCATTCGTTAGATATAATTACGTAATTGAAGGCAGCAGCAGTGTTTTCGAGTGCTATTAAATGTAACCAATTAACTTTGGAATACTTAACGGAGTTTCCATTTGTTATTACCTCCAATTGATTCATCCGATCATAAATCAAAAGGAAAATGCAATAATCCTTGAGTTATGATCTAAATTAGATAGACTGGGAATACCCAGGACCTATGGATATTGTTCGTTGACATAGCTTTCGATGTTTCGGAAAATGGCAGCATTTGGAATTTTTATGGCGCAAATGGTAAATGACTACGACAACGACTTTGGTCGTTCGGATGCAATAAACCGACAGCAAAGATTTATGGGTAAAAGTTTGATTGTTATGACATTTGCATACTTTTTAAATAAACACATTTTTTTTGTACTTTTTGGACCAGGTTTTGATTTGTTCATTGTTAAAGGATGTGTGACTTTTGTTAGTATCCTGAAAAACATAAACAGATACTTAAGAATATGGAAGTTGGTATATACGATTCATGACGTATTGATTAAAGGGACAAGGAAGTCAGAATGTCAATAGATTCTTGAGCAACTGAAGATCTACGACTCGGGTAGCACTTTTATCTCTGTTATAAAACATGGTATATCATATCTTTGATTGGCTGAGAGCTTAAATTTTAAAAGACTTTTGCAAGATTCCTCCTTTCTTTGGGATTTGAGGAATTTGAAATAGGCTTACTCGAGTATTAATCAAAAAAACCTTCTACCTAGGCCCTTACCGTGCCAGCATAGTCGCTACCACAAACTGAATTTGAGACAAGAGGCCGATAGCCAGAGGCATGCTTTCAGGTGTAAACTAGGTGCTGACTTCGATAAATATTCCAGGTAATATGTACTTCAATGGCATTAAAGAAGAGTGTGAATGTGTGTTGGGATGGCAACGATTAGTATAGCATCTTCCGACAGGTGCTAGTTCTTTAAATAACGAAAATGAGCCTCTACATCTTCCAGCTCTGCTAATAAGCCCTACCTCAAGCCTCCCCATGGCGCCATCTGGGAATCTCACTGGAGATTGTGAAGTGAAGGGGACAAATGGCGAGTTTCCTGCGCCATAAATCAGGATTAGTGTCAGAAAAACAAAACAAGACCTTATCCGGGCTACTCCAAAATATTTGGAACAGAGGCCAACGGCAGCGCTCACATCCAGGAATGGGTTACTGGCTTCGGTTTAACCGACCCCTCGTCCTAGGGGCATTAAAATGGAACTGGTCCTCCAAGTTGGGGGTTGTGCCGCCGGGGTCACTGCCCGGCCATTTAAAAAAAAATTAATTATTTATTACGAAGCATCAACAAGTCGAAAGTGGACGAATCTACTGTTGACAACCCACGCAAACGATTTAAGGACAATGAGCTTCGGATATGCACGTGGAATTTTAGATCCCTTAATAGACAACGTGCAGCCGAGCAACTAGTGGAGGCCCTAGACTGCTGCAAAGCAGGCATAACCGCCATTCAAGAAATGCGATGGGATAAGCCGGACAAAAAGAGGTTGAAAAACTGCGACATCTACTACGGCCATTGCTATCGACGGCTTTTGGATGCGGATTTGTTATCGGAGGCAGACTAAGACAAGAAGTCCTCAGCTTCCGGCATGTGAGCGAACGCCTCGTAGCAATCCACATCAAGTCTAAATTCACCAACATTAGCCTTGTATGCGCGTATGGCCCCACAGTGGAGGAAGGTAACGACACCAAGGATGCCTTCTGTGAGCTCCTTAACAAGATCTACGAGCAATGCCCTAGCTATGACATTAGAATTGCCTTCGGTGATTTTAATGCAAAGCTAGGAAGAGAGGGTATCTTTGGCGGAACAATCGGAAAATATAGCCTGCACAACACCACCTCCAATAACGGATTCAGGCTAATCGACTTTGTGGCGGGGCGAAACATTGTCGTAGCTAGCATGCGGTTCCAACATCTCGACATACCCAAGGGGACTTGGAGGACTCCTGATCAATCAACAGTCAACCAGATTGATCACTTTGCGATCGACGTAAGACACTCCTCCAGTGTTATGGATGTCCGTACGTTCCGAGGAGCCAACATCGACTCGGACCATTATCTTATTGTAGCCAAGGTACGGTTGCGGATATCCCATGTCTGAATGTCTGTTAATCTTATAAAAGGTCCACCAGCATCAAGCATCGAAGATAATTGGAAACACTGCCTAAACGCTATCAGAGATGCCGCTTTTGATGTGCTGGGTTCCACTCGTCCGACACAACGAAACCCCTTGTTCGATGATGAATGCCGGCAAACACATGCAGCTTAGCAAAAAGCACGGATACAAACCCCGTATCGAAGCTTGGAGAGATGAACAAGGGAACATCGTGGTAGAATCGCAGTCGATGCTGAGGATTTGGAAAAACCATTTCTGCAGACTGTATAACGGGGATGACGGACCAAATACCGCTGTCAGGCAGAATCAACCTTTCAACTTGGACGATGATGACCAAAAATTCCGTCCACCTGACCTGGATGAAGTGAAGATAGCTATATCGAAGCTTAAGTCCAACAGAGCTGCTGGAGCGGATGGCCTGACTGCCGAGCTCTTCAAAGCGGCAGACGATGACTTGGTAAGGAGCATACACCAACTCATCTGTAAAATATGGTCGGACGAAAGTATGCCCGATGAATGGAACCTCAGCATTGTTTGTCCGATTCTCAAGAAAGGAGACCCTCTGAACTGCGCCAACTACAGAGGCATCAGTCTCCTTAACATCAGATATAAGATCTTTTGCGCCGTATTGCGTATGGCGCCTGAAGCCGTTCGTCAACAACCTGATAGGTCCATATCAGTGTGGCTTCAGGCCAGGATGTCCACCATCGACTAAATATTCACAAATCTTGGAGAAGACCCTTGAGCTTCAGATCGATACACACCACCTATTCATCGATTTTAAGGCTGCGTATGACAGCATCTATAGAGACGAGCTATACAGAGCAATGTGTAGTTTCGGCATCCCTGCCAAACTCGTCCGTCTGTGCAGGATGACGATGGAGAATGCACGCTGCTCCATCAAGTTCGGTAAAGATCCCACCGAGACCTTTGATGTCCAAAAAGGATTTAGACAAGGCGATGCGCTGTCATGCGATTTTCTCAACATCGTACTTGAAAGAATAGTGCAAAACTCACGAGCAAACACAAGAGGCACTATCTTTCAAAAGTCCGTCCAACCACTCGCATATGCCGACGATATTGACATAATCCGGAGAAAGCAGCGTGATGTCAGTGGCGCTTTCGCGTGTATTGAGACGGAAGCTTCGAAAATGGGTTTAGCGGTCAATAGGGGCAAGACCAAGTATATGCTGTCAAGCAAAAAAGACAACCAACACCGACGTCTAGAGCAGAACGTCACCCTCGACAGATATAACTTTGAGGTAGTTAAGGACTTTGTCTATGTAGGCTGCGCTATAAATACAGACAACGACACCAGCGCTGAGATCAAGCGAAGAATAACTCTTGCCAACCGCTGTTTCTTTGGGCTAAGAAGGTAATTGAGTAGCAAAGCCCTCTGTCGGACAACAAAAGTCACCCTTTATAAGACCTTAATAATCCCGGTCCTGCTCTATGGCGCAGAGGCATGGGCATTATCAAAAATGGATGAGGGTGTTCTGGGTTGCTTCGAGAGAAAAATTCTTCGGGCGATCTTCGGTCCCGTCTGCATTGACGGTGAGTGGAGTAGGAGATGCAACGACGAACTGTACGGACTGTATAGCGACATGGACCTAGCCAGAAGAGTGAAGATCTTTACATTACTTTACCATATCTTCAATATTGTTATGCACATGATAAACTTACTTCAAAAACTTAGCAAAGGAACTGTCTTCTTCTCGCAGCTGGAATCAGATTGCTTAGAAGCTATGTACTTCCCGAGTAAAACCATGAGCTCCGCTAATAAGCTTCTGCTGTAAGCAGGGTCTTTGGGCAACAACTTCCAGTCGTGCACTTCAAGTGTCGTTGTTTCTCAAGGTCGAAATTGTTGTGCATGTCCTTGCCATTTTAGGCTGATAATACGCACTTCTCTGAGAACATTGGTGACAGTGTAAAGCTAGTGTAGTATCCCAATCATTTTCAATTAGCTTCTTATGCTTAAAAAATATTAATTAACAAGCATATCCAACTCGACATTTGGCATCCAAGAATTATTTGGATACCTAAGCTAAACACTTTCCTCCAAATCATGACTCATTCTTCTAACCGTCTCTATTGTGCCTAGATGATATGAAGATCTATAAGCACATCTTTATACCCTCTGACGCTTAATGCTAGCAAATGCCAAGCCATGGTCCTATTAAATCAGAAATGAATGAATACCCCCTGTCATCTTACTTCGCGATTTAGGTGTTATATGTGATAAAGAACGTAATTTCCAGGCGCATTCATTGAGCGATGGTCCAAGGAGTTCTCTAACTCTTGCATCACTGAATTCCTTCGTCTTACATTCGTTAGGCCCATGCTAGAATATGCTAGCCGTATTTGGTCTTCTTACCACGAAAGCCACTCTAAATATTTGAAGCTTTTCAACAAAGATTCTTCCGATTGGCATTACGGGGTCTACCTTGGACAGATATCTATAACATACCTCCTGAACAGTGATCGCTTAAGGCTAATTCTTGTTTAGCTCTTCAAAAAACATAGAGAAGTTGATGTTGTACTCTTTGTTGACCATCTACTATACTCACTTGTTGTATAGACTGCCCTACCCAGCTCTATCAGAAAATCGTATTAATTTGCAAGGTTTAATTTCACAATGTTTTCGTGAACAATCGAAATCGCCATTTCTGGCGACCTACAAAGGTCAACTCTTTCGTGTGGTCCATATTTTTTCAAAAATTAGACTGAAGCTGGCACTATCTATTGCCAACAAAACTGCACTGTGATCAAATGTGTGAATTTGCGTCAAAATAATCATGAGTGGCGAGATTTACTGCACGAACTACAACCGGTATCTTAAGGCAGGTGTTGTTGTGTTCCGGTCGTCTGATACTTTTTCTACTGGACCACAAGATCACCCGATTTGACCGCCCTAGACTTAATCCTATTGGGCTACGTGAATAAGTCACAATCGCTGGCAAGCTTCAAAGAGAACATCCGTCAAGTAGTGAAGTGGGGGTGGTATTGTTTGCATATTCTATAGACCAATAACCATTCAGAGTATCGTGAATTCCTGCAAGAAGACTTGGTCTTTCAAAGCCCATTATTTATAACCGTCAATGCACAAAAAAGAAAAACAACCAAACAATTACATACTCATTACCACAAGCACAACACATCATTTTCTATGGTGTGAACAGCAATTTTTCATTTGACATCTCAAGTGCAAAACAGCGTAAATTGTCATCATGCATAATGCTGGCTGTTATCCATGATTTATGATATCACGCTTCATGAAATCTCATATCGATGGTTCAACATTCAACCGCAAAATATTTCATCAATTTAAAAATCGCAATCAAAATGTACGCCGCGCCTTGTTAAGTATCTAGCATGGCATGTCGTTCAATTTAAATTGCGGAAAATCTCAAGTACTTGCCACCTGCCTCAACTACAAGTTGCGATCAGAAATTTCCATCTAAATACCAGTGAAAATAATTGTGGTGTACGATATAAAACGAACCACATATTCATGTCTATCGAATTTCGAGGTCAACTCAATTTCATGCCATACAGTCGAATGGTAGAGTCTAAGGAAATGACATTACAGCACATAAATCACTTAAGCCACCCTCACACCACCTTATGCTTGACAAAATGAATTCCTTATGGAAAACCATTCATTCCATTACAGTACAATCTCCCGCCCTTGGTGAAACTTCATTCGTGTATCCATTCGCTTCATCGAAATCTATAAATGAATTTACCCCAAGTAAGCCAACGAAAAAATAAAACAAATAATCCCCAAGTGCTCCTTCACTTTATTGACGTTAACGCAATGGAACTACCCAAAAATCGGTACCAGGAACCCTGTCGAATTACAGAATCCTCTGCTCAGGTCGTGCACACATACATATGTACTATATATTCTTCTCATAGTACTGAGCTTATTGAGTATCCTGCCACAAAACTCACGCATATAAATCACTTAGCGGCTATATAAAAATTTTGCTCGGATATGCGACAATCACTATCGATATATTCAAACAGCGACAATTTCCATCACCATCCTCCTGTTCATGTAGTGTCAACCCCATACTCGTATATGGGAGGGTGTGTACACGCAAATCTTTTCCGTTTGTTTTTCGTTTTTTTTTTTTTTTTTGGATGTATTTTTTCACCCTTGGAAACGTCGTCATCGTTCAATGCCGTTAAGAGCTGTTCGCTATTGAAAATTCAAATTCGATTCAATTCTTGGGGTGATGTGATTTTGTTGATGGAACGCACGTAAGGGGTCAGGTAAGTTGGAGGACGCCTACTCGTACAGAAAGGTTGGAGGTGGTGGGTTAAAATGTTCCATCACGGGAAATTGTTTCACTTGGCATGCAATTTTCTCCAAATATTACTCTGTCGATAAATTGACATAGATTCCTAAAAGATGGAGCTAAAGTTGCCAGCGAGTTCAAGAGGTTTGCTCCATCACACCCCAATGGATGAGGTAATTTTTTTTTCCAAAGAAACAACTCTGGACAAAAAAGGTTCGACTATACCAGTATCTTCTGAATCAGAAAACAACGACAAGAGGTGGAAAATTGTTTGTGTTTGTTTTTTGAGTTGTCAATGTTAGGATGGAATGTTTTTATCAAAAATTAGGTTGGTAGAAAATATTTGAAAATAGTGAAATTGCATTGGATACATACTCGTATGTAGGTGTAACTTGATATTTTTTTTTGTAATGATATGTGATTAACCGAACACAGACATTGATGAAAATGAAATGGGAAAATGGTTCTCTTGAGCAATTTATGCAGATTGTACCATTAGTATAAGTCAGGCGGGAAACCCAGTGTTGTAAGGAAGACATGCAGATGTTTCCGGAAAAAGTTAAACCCTCACAACAGATATCTAAAAGAGGAAAGATGTCTGTCCACTAGAGAGAACTACCTATATACTCGTACAATTGCTAAGTGAGTCATGCGAAAGCCAGCAGAGCCATCTAAAGCAAAATTTAAACCATCCAATAGTTGATTTCAATGGCAATCTATTCATTTCGAAGAAAGGATTTTGCCCTAATTCTAGATTTAACCACCAATGGAAGAACATTTTTATAGCTACGGCAGTTCTTTGAAAATGTGATAATACATTCCCAATGGGTGTGAATGATAACAAAAAATAATTTGCATAATTAGATACAAATAATTGGTGTAGCAACTTTACTATCATTTCAAAATGTAGAGTTAAGCGCGCTGATAACAAATATGGTGGTCCTTCTGCCTGCAAGACGCGCTAATAATAGGCTAGAAATAGATTTATTTAAAAAAACGATGAAAGTAAGTTGGAAAATCTAACGCTATTAATTCTCATTCGATGAGTGGCTACTGAAAAGATCGTTGTCGCTACCAAATTCGCATATTATGGGACTATGCAGATTCGGGGTCAAGAGAACTAAAAAGAATTTTTTAATGTCAGCTATAGACCTAACCTTAGAACAGACCATAAACGCAGATGCTGCTAACAGGTTGACTGGTGTTTCATCCTTTACAAATTCGATATCTGCAAGAGAAAAATGGGCAAAAAACACACGGAGAGGACTGCTAATATTTCTTTGTTTAATAATTTCTTAGGACTTTCTAATACAAACGATGTTTCTCCTGATTTAAAACCAGAAGAAATTAAACGCTTTACGAAAGATTTGAAAAGTACGAGGGCGGGTCAATAAGTCCGTGACTTTTGGATTAAAACACAGATTTTTTGATAAAAAAATAATTTTATTTTTCAACGTAGTCTCCCTTGAGCTCTATACACTTTGTCCAACGCTTCTCCAATTTTTTTATCCCTTCCAAAAAAAATGATTTGTCGAGGTCCTCAAAATAGGCCTTTGTTTGCGAGATGACTTCATCATTGGAGTCAAATCTTTTTCCACCAAGCCATTTCTTCAGGTTTGGGAACAAGAAGTAGTCGCTCGGAGCCAAATCTGGAGAATAGGGTGGATGAGGGAGCAATTCATAGCCCAATTCATGGTGGAAAAGAACTTTTATCCTGGCCAAATGGGGTCGTTTTTTTTTCAAATCGTCATTGAATCGGTCCAATAAGTTGGCATAATATTCTCCATTGATTGTTCTTCCCTTTTGAAGGTAGTCAATGTGGATTATCCCGCGTGCATCCCAAAAAACAGTCGCCATAACTTTATTGGCTGACAAACCCACCTTGGCCTTCTTTGGCGCCGATTCACCCTTAGAAACCCACTGTTTTGACTGTTGTTTGTTCTCTGGTGTGTTGTGATGGATCCATGTTTCGTCCACGGTTACAAAACGGCGCAAAAACTCCTCCATATTGCGATTAAACAACGCCAAACCTTCCTGTGAAGTTGTTACACGATTGCGTTTGTGGTCGACTGTGAGCAAACGCGGCACCCATCTTGCGGAAAGCTTTCTCATGCCCAAGTGATCATTCAAAATTGAAACCACTGAGCCATGCGAGATTCCTACGGCTTCCACAATCTCTCGCACTTTCAATCTTCGGTCGGCCAACACCATATCGTGAATTTTTTCGATTGTTTCGGGTGTAGAGACCTCAACTGGGCGTCCAGGACGTTCGGCATCTTCAGTGCTTGTACGGCCACAACGAAATTCAGTAAACCACTTTTTTACCATTGAAATCGATGGTGCAGAGTCCCCATAGTATTTATCAAGCTTAGCCTTGGTCTCGGTAATGGTTTTTTTTCGCAAGAAATAATGCTTAATAGGCACACGAAATTCGCTTTTTTCCATTTTCTCCTCAAATTAGTAAGTAGTCTGATAAAAATAGCTGTCAAACACAAACTAACTGACGCAGCAAGTTTAAATTTTGACAGGAGTCAACTGACAGATGCCTGTTGACAGGAGCAGTGTTGCTGTTTCAGTAAAGAGGTCAGAAATTCAAAAAGTCACGGACTTATTGACCCGCCCTCGTATCATTGAGGAAATTCAAAAATGTAACACCCCATTCACAGTCGATGCAAATAGTAGTAGTCTTATTAACATATGAGTATGTACTGGAAAATGTGTATCAGAAAAAAATGCAAAAGTTCGTATTAAGCGTAAATACGAAAAAAAAAAATTTCATTGGAGAATGTCAAGATGCAACAAGGTTTGAAAATACAATTCCAAAAACAGAAGTTCATAATTTTGCTTCTGAATGTATTGGTAATAGAATGCAAAAAAATCCTGCTAGTGGCAAAATTCCAGAGCTCAAAATGGAAAGAAATCTAATCGGAAGAATTCTGTGTATAGCATCGGAAAATTCGGTGGATATGAGAGAAATTTTCAAGTTACCCTCACTCCTATACCTCAAGCTTTTAGCCATTTAGATGAGACTATCGTGAAAACTGATAAGTCTGCTTTTCTAAGACATATAGAAAAAATGGGGCTATTCACTCTTCTCCAAATCAAATCAATGCTACTCGTATTATTGTGGATGGGTTTTTTCTCTTCCATACCTTAGGAGACTTAACCTTAACAAATGATAAAATCGCTATGCACATACTAAGAAAGATCTGCCGAATGAATGCGAAGACTATTCATATAGTATTTGATCGCATAATGTCACCTTCTATAAAAGACATTGAGAGAGATAGACAAAACAGTTCACTTGATCAAGTCAAGTACAGCCCCTTGAAAAAAAATCAAAGAAGGCCACTTAATTTTATAAAGGCTTTGAGAAATAGTTCTTTTAAAAAAAAACTAAATGCATTTTTGGTCTAGGAATGGTGTGAAGTAGAGTATTCCTATGTGTTTGGAGAAAAAAATATTTTCGTAACAAATGGTCACGAGTGTTTTTCGAATAAAAATGGTCAAGTTGTTCGAGAAGTAGTGAAAGAGCTAATCAGTTTCCAGGAAGAAGCCGACACCCGCATGATCTTAAATCTGTCATTTTTGCCCGAAGACAGTTCTGTGGTGATAAAGTCTTCTGACACGGACGTCTTAATTATTCTCCTTTATAACTTACCTAGCCTTAGAAGTAACGTTAAAGTATGGATTGAGGAAGGAACAATATCGAAAAATACCATACGATATATAGATGTGAACTCAATTTACAATAAATTGGGTTCAGAACTGAGTGCAGCCTTACTTGGTTTCCACAGTATTACTGGATGCGATTATTCACCCTCTTTTTTCAAAAAAGGTAAAATTAAACCATTTTCAATTCTTTAAAAAAAAAACTCTGAATTACAACTGGCATTATCAAAACTTGGGAATGAGACGACCAAACCAGAGCCATCAATGTAGATGAAGCAAAATATGAAATCTTTTACAAAACTTGCAAATCTACAACAAAGAATGTTTTTAAAAACATCAGAAGTAAGTTCAGAGACACATGTGGCATATATATCTGGCGAATATTACCTATACGATCGTAGAAGTTTTATTCGCCATTAAGAATTTTCAAGACTTAATGTTGGCTTTCACTCATTTGTAGGTTTTGAAGAAAGTCTTTTGCCTCCAAATAAATCAGTTCTTCTACAGCAAGTAAGAAGAGGTAATTACATTTGCAAGATTTGGAAAAATGCTGTGAAAAACGAAGAAACCAATGCACACCGGCGGAAAGTGGGTGGATGCTTACCAATAATATGTTGAAAGTCAATTGGTTGGAAAGTCCAACTATACCAAACAAGTTAGAGGACATTGCGATCAGAGTCCTATAATATGCGAATTTGGTAGCGACAACGATCTTTTCAGTAGCCACTCATCGAATGAGAATTAATAGCGTTAGATTTTCCAACTTGCTTTCATCGTTTTTTTAAATAAATCTATTTCTAGCCTATTATTAGCGCGTCTTGCAGGCAGAAGGCCATCTGCAAAACGTCTTGGACCACCATATTCGTTATCAGCGCGCTTAACTCTACATTTTGAAATGATAGTTGCTATACCAATTATTTGTACTTTCGAAAAAACTTCATTTTTGATATAGTATTACACACCATTGCCCCCACTAGAGCATGCAAGACGCTAACATTTAAAAATACCTACTTAAGCACTATCTAATTACGAAAATTATTTTTTGTTATCATTCACACCCAAAAATTACTGTGGCCTCTTAGTCATAGAGCTTATTACAACACAATCCTTAGGGGATAGTTGTGTCGTAGTTCTGAAGAAAAGGTAGCAGTGCAAGAATTTTGAATAGGGACTTATTTCCGACCACTTTTTGAAAGCATTTCTACACAGAAAATACTCAAGAAGCGTCAAATCACAAGATCTTGAAGGCAAATTTACAGATCCATTAAGTAAAACTATGATTACTGATTGTTTTGTCTATTGTACAGCACCTAGCGCCATTCTAATACATTTTTTTGTGGAGTAATGGCACTTAGAATATCTCATATGGATTATCTTCCCTTCAAATGTGGCAATTTTGCTGACTGCCATAAGGATTGCACCAAAAATAACCTTCACCGCCGATCACAATTTTTCGAAAAAACAGCAAATCTAGTCCCAGTTAATTTTGAAGACATTCACCGAAATTTCGATGGAAACGATGGTCAATTGACTTCAAATCTTGCACAAGATGAATCCTGTAAACCCTTTAACCAAGCGTACAATTTTTTATAAAGTGAATGGACAAAGAGCAAGCTGTTGTGAACGACAGCGAATAGATAAATTTGGATTTTCATCAAGACTCTCCGAAACGGATGCAATATTCTCTTTGGTACGTATTCTTCTTATGTGTCTCGGTATCACTGCATCTTCCAAGGAAAATGTTGTGCAAAGACAGTCAAAAATATTGCGAATGCCGTTGGTATCGTTGCTGCTTGTAACTGCGAAGCCAAGGTAGACGAAGTCCTTAAATACCTCGGAGTTATAGCTGCAAATTGTGACATTCTGGCCAAGTTGTCGATATTAGGACTCCCTTTTTGTGACACCGTATACTTGGTTTTAGCCTCATTTACCTATCAGGCTGCTCGTGATCGGTTTCAGGTGATTACACAATACGGCAGAGAAGGTTTTACAGGCCATGTTTAGGAAACTGATTCCCCTATAGTTGGAGTAGTGGAAGGGATCTCCTTCTTCGTCGATCGGCAAACGATGGTGGGGTTCCATTCATCGCGCGTGCGATGCTTCTGACCATATCATGCAGATGGTGCATGTTCTTAACCAGGTCATCTCCAGCTGCTTTAAACTAGCTCAGCTGGAAGTCCCTTTGGTTCAGCAGTTTTGTTCGAATTAAGACTCGATATCGCTATCTCAATCACTGAATCACATTTGTAAGCAAATGCCACAACAAGGTATTGAAATTGCAACACATTTTACGAAAAATAACCCAATGTTAACAAATAGCAAAATAGATGGTGGTACATCTGGAGTGCCGTCGAAAAAATGTATCCACCGAAAATTAACCCTTGTGTCAATACGACATACCTGGATATGTATTTGCATTTTCAAATGCAAAAATCATGGTAATAATCACTACAAACTGGGCTGAATTTTCCAGTAGCTTCCAAAAAATGGAAACTGAACAAATTCCAATTAATTTTAAGCATATACATATAGATAAATATATACTAATTACAAGTTTTTCAAATGTACACCGGGTATGCAGCCTGTTTGTTCATGCTAATTGTTGTACTGCCTTTCTGTCTTGACAGTTATCGTTCTGTAAATTACCTTTACCTTGTCTACTGTAAACGTACTGAGAACATTTGCAATTTCTTGGCGATTTGCACACATACGGTTGAGTTACAGCAGCAAATTCAGTGCGTTATTTCCCTTGGTTACAAATTTGGTGTATAGAACAATAAAATATTTGTGTGTTAAACCAGAAGGTAAATAGGGTAGAGTTGCCAATTGCCGGCCACTTAACGCGATTTTCATACAAAACTTGTCATTGAGGCCCGAATTTTTAACTCTTTGACATTGTTTTTTCTTTTTAATTGTTGATTTGATATTTCTTAAGAGATATAAAATAATAAAACAATAATATTTCAATGTAAAACAAAGTTTTTCTTCGTTTTTATGAAAAAAAACTCATATTTTCCTGTATTTGGCCCCTTGGATCCCTGTTTCGGCCACATTGGCTCCTATACTCAGCCCCTGAATAAAAAAAAAACTATGCTTAACAATTCAACTTAGGTATTTACTTTCATTTTTTACCCTATAACAAAAACAAGTGTTAAACAACAAACAAAAAATAAATATTTTTTAACTAAAATTAATAAAACATGAACAAAAATAAAACTTCAATCCAAAACACAAAAATAGTATTAAATAAATTAGGTAGGTAGGCGTAGGTAGATTAGATAAGATTAACGCATGAGGTACAAATGAAATCCTCTTTTTCAGTGTTTTCAAAGGTGGAAAAAGGGGTACATTTTAGATGAAACCATGAGTCACATTTATCACAGCTAATGTTTTTCATCCCTTCGTCTTCAACGTCTGTAAGGACGTCTTCATCACATGTTTGGCATTTTGGAATAGTTTTCTTTGGAAGGGATATTTTTTTCTTTTCTCTTTTTTTCTGCCGATCCAATTTTCTTTTTGTCACTTCTTCCGCTTTTTGAAGCTTTAGATCCTCCCTGTTTTTGTAAAAGGTTTTCCAAGCCGCCGATGATATCGACATTGGTGGTTTGTCGACGTCTTGAATCCTTTTTTGGGGTTTGGGTATGGGCTTCGGGTAAACTAAATGTTTTTCGAATGGTGACTTAGCTTCCGAGGGCTTACAAATAGTTTCTGATTCTACTGAGAAAAAAAAAACAATAAATAATAGGTACCTACTCACACTTACAGTTTATCAATTTTACCTGCTTCTGTTTCTTCAGTAATCAGGAAACACATTTCTTGAAATACAAGGCTATCCGAAATATTTTCTTCTCTGTCATCTTCAATTAAAGGGCTTAAACTTTGTTGTCCTGAAACTTAAAAAGTATGTAGGTAACTGGGCAATAGATACCTTTAAATGAAAGATATAAGCTACCGCTGAGACTGAGCCAACCTGAAGAGATATTGTCAACATTTCTGGACACCTGCTCCCCAATATCATTTTCTGGAAGTGAAAAGTCTTGATTTGTGACGACATCGTGAGTCAAATATGAAGGAATGCCATCCTCAACGTTGAGTATGCTTTCATCCCTACAGTCTTCAATTAAAGGACTTAGACTCAGTTGCTCTAAAATTATATACCCAAGCAATTAAGTAAATAGGTAGTACCTAGATAGAAAATATTGGCTACCTGTAACACTAAGGCTACTTAAAGAGATATTGTGAACACTTCGGGACATCTGCTCCCCAATTCCATTTTCTGGTAGTGTAGCGTCTTGATGTGTGATAATATCATGAGTATGTGCATGTGAAGGAACTCTTACCAATTCTCCGGCAAAATTGACTTCGTATGTGCCTTAAATATCATTATTAGCATCCCTTGAACCCACAGTGTCCACATAATTGGTGTTAGTATCTCTGTGGCTCTGTTGAGCGTGGCCGATTATATCAAGCACAATTTTATAGCTTATATTGTTTGACTCGAGATCATCTTTAACGAATGTCATTACCCGTTTTGCTTCCAAAAAACTTTTATCTGAAATGTTTTCAGAAACTCTGCTTTGATTGTCACTCTGGCTAACCGTCTCTAAAATGCATTGAATGCATTTTGAGTAGTCAACAGCATCTGGATTGTAGGAGTAGAGCCCACATTTCTTAAATGCGTTTTGGACTATGGTAGTTCGGTCTTTGCACTGAAGAACTCGACTCAAAATTTCGCAAAAATTTTCCTTTTTAATAGACATTCCGGGATTGTTCCTAATAAATTCGCACACAATGTTGCGGTAGTCTGATTTTAAACCCTTAAATGCACCCACCTCTACGGGTTGCATTATATGTGTGGTATTGGGAGGGAGAGCGTATAAAAAGATTTGATTGGAACTGAAAAATTCACTGAATTTCATGGACATATGTGATTTATGCCCATCAACCAGAAATAGAATTGGACGTTTTACTTCGTTCTATAGCAACCAAACGTGGAGTCCCTCCTTTACATATTGCAGAAATGATTCGCTCCGCATCCATCCACTTTCCGTTTTTCCGAAAACCCAATAAGTTTTGTTGGCTTCGATGGCTTTTAACCATGCTGGTGATCTTCTATAAGGAAAAAACGACCATGGGTGGAAGCGTTTTTCCACGTGTTGAAAAAGTTAAAAGAACAGTGAGCGTCTCTTTTTCATTCGATGATTTAATTTCGTAGACGTTTTTATATCCCTTTGGGGCTAGTACGTTTCCGGTTTTCGGAGCCAGACTAAAACCATTTTCGTCGCTGTTTAAAATTCTTGCAGGATCTTCAAGTATATCTTCCGCGTTTTCTGACTTCAAATATTCTTTAAGTTCTCGAAACTACTTTCTTATACCTTTCTCAGTTATTACAGCCCGAGATTTTGAGATTGATTCAGGGCTACGAAGACTTAAGGAAGGGTGGCGCTTTAAAAACGAGTAATACCGTTTGTTATTGTCCCGAGTTTGTTATACTTAAACGGTGTTTTTCGACCATCATCGTTTAGAATTTTTTGCACGGTGGGAAGGAGATCTCCCTGTCTTTGAGAAAAACCGCACTTAGCCAGAGTGATAAGCCACTTCCCAATCCTGCTCTCTTCTTCAAATGAAAGGACAGTGCGTTGACCTTTTTTGCCGGGCTTGTCTAATGCCCTGCCGTGAACACGGTCCTGAAGAGTGCTCCTGGGAATGCAAATTTTCCTTACGGCTTCTCTTATGGGCATTTCATTTTCCCGAATTTCAAACAGAGCTTGTGTTAAATCCTTTTCTGTGTATGGCCTTTCTTTAGTTGCCGATTTCATTTTGGTTAAAACTATATTACGAGTATGTACCTAAATAATTTTAAAATATTTAAATACCTACTTTTATATCTCAATATAATATACACAATAAATAAATGAAGTACAATTTGTTTGTTAATTTTTAGTTCATATTTGAAAAGGGCGCCGACATAACGAGACAAAGTTTCTAGTATTCGGTCGTCTTGTTTTTATAATGGAAACTGGAGGCCGAATACTGGAACCTTACTGAATACTACGATTTTGTTTGCTTAGAGATCTTTATGATAACATAGTTATTTATTTTGTGCTCTTCACTTAAAACAAAAAAAAATATAGTGATTTCCTATCTCCAGCCGGGGTGGCCGAAAAAAACTATCAGGGGTTTTTGTGTGTCCTATTTCCGTCCCCCTTGAAAGAATCGCAAACATAAACTTTTGTTTTACTTTTTAAAGTAGATTTAGGTAAAATATAACTAAATAAACAAATAAAAACTCATAAAAAACATTTACCTTACAATATTTCAAACCAAACACTTATTCTGGAACAATGTCTCACTTACGTTTTTGGTAGCAAAACTTAACACAACCGTGTCCCGATGAAATCGCACAACTAATGACTTAAAAATTGTCATTATATACTTGTATAATGGAACGAAGAATGTTGAAACTAATGAAAGAGAGAGATGACAGATCCTTTTAAAATTCCAACCGGAGAAGTCCGACAACAATTTCACTAAAAACGACACTTTTTATGACAGATGGGCGAATACTGGAGACGGCCGGAATAAGGCAACTCTACCCTAATAATACTGGATCATAAATGTTAGTTTGTTTTTTTTATAAAGAGATCATGATGATTGTTTCTGATATGGCACAAAACAGACCAAAAATTTCTAAAAATTATCACAGAAGATCGTTGAGGAGAAAGAAGCACACTTGAGTCAAGTGCTTGAAGATATTTTATATACTGAGGATTTAGAAGAGTCGGATCATGGAGATGTTTCTGAATCTGAGGAAGATGGTGGAGCTGTAGCTGTTGCCCATGATAGTAACATTGATTCTGACGCTGAACAGGAAAATATTCCACCAGAGCTCCAGTCAAATGAAGATACTGAGGAAGACGAAGAGGAAGAAACTTGTGATTTGCGGAATCATGTGGAACCCATGCTAAGATATGTTGCAAAAGACAACACTGAGTGGAAAAGAGAAGAACCTAGCCCTCGTCGATTTCTCTCACATAATGTTATAAGACAGAATGGAGGTCCACATTCATCCACTCGAATGTGACATAATTATTAGGCAAACAAATCGTAAAGCAAAAAGGGCCTATGACAAGTGGAGTCAGAGTAATACTGCGTGCAGTAGAGAGTGGAAACCTATTAGTACAGAAGAACTTGATGCATATCTAGGAATATTGATAGCCGGAGGCGTATCCCGATTACGAGCATACCAAAGGCCTATGGAAAACGTTTTCAAATCCTTTATACAGGGCAAGTATGGGTCTATGCAGTAAGCAGATTTTGGAGCATCTCCCAATATATCCGGGTTGACAACGAAAGCACTAGTAAAGTATGTACGTATGATAAATGATAAGGCAGCACCAATAAGAGACTTATTTCAAATGCTTAACGGAAATTTGCGTTAATATTTTATGTCGTATGAGGCACTTACCGTCGACGAGCAGCTCTTTCCTTTCCGCAGTAGGACTAAATTTACGCAATATATACCGTCGAAACCGTCTAAGTACGGTATTAAAATGTGGTGGTTATGCAATGCAAAAACTGCATATCCATTACAAGGTACGAGTATTATCTTCACAGGCAAAGAACCAGATCAGCCGCGAGCGACAAACCAAGGAGAGCAAGTTGTAAGTCAGCTAGTGCTATCCTATAAAAACACTGGGCGAACAGTAACAACGGATAATTTCTTCATATCAGCCCAAAAACTCATGCGATGGAATTTGGGACTAGTTGAAACCCTAAAAAAAATAAGCCGTATATACCAACGAAGATTCAAGCATCGAAAGGCCGTGCTGTCTCATCTATTGAATTTGAGTCCACGAAAATGTAACATTATGTTCCTATGTGCCAAAAAAGAAAAAAGCGGTGATTTTATTGTCAGCAATTCACTTCAGTAGAACAACTGTTGGCTTGAAAAATAAGCCAGAAATTATAAGCTACTACAATTCGAATAAAGGCGGAGTTGATACTATGGACAAAGTGCTCGGCGAATACTCCACAAAACGTCGAACTAAAAGGTGGCCGCAACCTTTTTTTTATAACATATTAGACGTTGCTGCATTGGCAGCACATGTTTTATACAAAATTAATATTTCGGAACTTTGGACTCCTACATGTGTGCGCCGCGAAAATTTGCAGGATCTCGGACAAAAACCTTACTATTTCATCTATAAGGACTCTATCGAAATCCCCATATACTACGAGTATATTTACCCATCTGTCACCTTTTTAGAGCTATTTTTCCAGGGTGTTGACAGCTCTTTTGGTGGCCCTTAACTCTTTTTTGACCAGGGCCCAATACTTTTCAATTGGACTAAGTTCTGGCGAATTCGGAGGATTGGCCTCTCTGGGCACCACCGAAATGTTGTTTAGCTCATACGAATCCATCGCTCTCTTTCCATAGTGACATGACGCAAGATCAGGCCAAAATAAGGGGAGTTCTTGATGATTGTTGCAAAAAGGCCTTAAGCGCTTCTGCAGGCATTTAATAACATAAATTTCGCCATTTACTGAGCCGTCCGTGATAAAAGTTTGGCTTCTGAGCCCGCAACAACTAATTGCTTGTCAAACAAAGAATTTTTCTGGAAATTTCGCTTTGGGTTTGGTTCGAAACTTTGCTTCAACATTTCCTCTATCTTTGGCGGTATAGAATGCCTGCCCCGGAAGAAAATTTGGTCAACAAATTTTATTGCAAAAGTTTTGCATTCCGATCTGGAACTTTTTGGACTTTGTATGTTTTCTTGCTAGTATTTCTCTTCACTTTATGAGCAGAATTTGAACATTCTGCTTTTTTTGCCAAATCAGAAATGTTCGGATTTTTTTCAAGAAGGCTCAAAATCTTAGTGATGTTTTTTTGGGTTCGTAAAACCGGCTTTTCGACCAGACCCTTTCCTTTCAAGTGACAGGTTCTCTTTATAATTTTCCTATTAACTTTTACTTCCTTTGCGATTTTTATATACATCCACCCTGGTTGTGCTAAGGTGACATTTAATAATATTTTTCCTTACATCCAATTCAGATTCCATGTTGATTATGTTAACTACCAAACAGAAATAACATAAAATTTAAAAATCATTGAAACATTACAAAAAAAGAAGAATTTGAGTGATTTTTCTGGCACTCCTTAAATCGACATTTTTATTTTATCTATTGTAAGATATGGCATCATGTCGCATATTGCCCATAGTTCTCATTACATATGTTTTCCTCTTACTAGAAATACCTATAGTGTCTTGCTCTTTTTTTCATGTTTATAACAATTTTATCACATTGCTAAGCTAAAGCTGTAAACTTTAAACAGCGCTTACCGATACCTGCATAATAATTTCATGCTGCTTACCTGAAAAGAAATGCAAAGGTCGGAATTTAGTAAAATCCAATTAACCTTGTGCTTCGTAAAAACGTTCTTAACTTAATCAAAAGTAAATTTCCAATTAAAATTTAAGGAAAATATACATTTTATTTGCTTCCAAAAGCTAAAATAATAGTTTAAAGATAAAACATATAAATCAGTCTTCAATAATACCCTCAGACAAAAATTAAAAGAACAGATGATCTTGACTAGGTAATTGTTTTGTTAAATTGTCAAGAAAGTTGAAGGTTGTCTTTATTTAGCTGGTTATGGAAAAATTGCGTTGCAACTAGCAATAATGTTGTAAAATACTAGGAACTTTTGCGATTGTCCTATAAAACTTAGAAAACAAGAAAATCTTTATCTTAATCGTTGTGGCTATGAAATTGAAAGATGTGGATGTTGGCTGTCTATAATTAGCACTAACTAAACTCAATATGTTTCATCTTTTTAACAGGTGTCATACAATGCTTGGCAATGGAGTCATGTGTGTTTACCAAACAAGAGTGACTTGTTATTCAATCTTATTATGAATATGAGCGGTCTGTAAAAGTAACATTTTGTAAAATTTGTGAATTTTTTTGTCAACATAATCGGCCTAGTGAGTCTGGAATTCGTGTAATGTTGAAGCATTCTGAAGAAATTGATTCGGTATTGGGTCAAATTTCATATCAGCATGCTCGGCCAGCACGTTCAGGCTAAGACATCACCACTGTGAGCGAAAGTGTTTAAAACCAGGCACACACCTCAATTCACCGAAGTCAATAAGTGGTCCTCACTTATGGCACTTAACGGCGAATTTTAAAAGTTGATCTTCATTTACATGCCTATAAAATCCAAACTACACGACAATGGAAGCCTACGACGTCACCGATTTGTTAACTGGATGTTGGATCGCCAGGACAATCTGTCATCAAATTTGATCTTTTCCGATGAAGCCCCTTTTTGGATAGATGGGTACGTAAATAAACAAAATTTTCATTTCTGGGGACCGCAAAACTCATACGAGATTCATAAAAACCAATACATCTCAAAAAAGTCACTGTTTGGTGCAGATTGTGGGTTGCTGACATCGTTGGTCCTTACTTTTTCGAAGATGAGGCTGGAGAGACAGTTACAGTGAATGGAGAACGTTACCGCATCATGTTGATCGCATTTTTTTCCCAAAATTAAATGACTTTGGTCTGGAGGATCTCTGGTTTCAACAGCTATCAATCAATCAATTTACATCCTACAAAATTTGAAGATCCCATTATTTCGGTTAGAGGAGAAGTTGATTGGGCTCCAATGTCGTGAGACTTGACACCTTTAAACTTCTTCCTGTGAGGTTATTTGAAGAGTAAGGTCTATTGCAAAAACCAAGCCCCACTGAAATTTCGGCTATTGACCCAGTTATTCTTCAAAAATTCTTCGATTATTGTAATCTTCGAATGGTCTTTTGCTACAGAAGCCGTGGTAGCTACCTGATGATCTTGTATTCTATTCATAATTGCCATAGATCGAACTTTATTGATCAATAAAACTCTACATTGGTTTAATTTAATGAAAACTTCCGGACTAGCTATTGGCTTATCCTTTATAAACCTTCTGATCAAAATGTACCCGGTATATTGGCAAAGGCTTTGATTTTAGGCTGATGCATCTGCCATCTGCAGCTTAAATATCTGTTTGGCTACATTTGTCGGGAGTTTTTCTGTGATAGCTTTGTAAACAAGTCACTGTTTGTTGTTGTTCTGTGAATTTCGCAATGTCAAAATTTATTGAGTAAAAAAGCCTGAAATTTTGAGTTTTTAACAAAATATCATGTGTGAAAGTGCTGAAAATGTTACACGTAGCCTACGGGAACTTAATAGTGTCGAAAATATAAGTGTACAAGTCATCATCATCAGTCACATCATACCCGTGACGAGACATGGATATATGAAAATGACATCGAAACTACACAAAAATCTTCGGAATGGCGCTTTACACATGAGCCAAAACCCAAAAAACGCGACAGAGTCGATCGAAAATCATAAATTTGTTGACCGATTTCTCTAATTGCAATGATGGGGTCCAATCCGAATTTCGTACACAAGGCCAGACAATAAATAAGGAGTATTGAACGTTTTAAAGCATTTGAGGAATAATGATCATTGCAAGAAGCCAGAATTGTGGAGAAATAACTCATGTTACCACTAACTCAAGTTAGCACTTTGCGGAAAGCGGTTTAAGACGATTGAAGCGATAAAAGAGAATTCGCGAAAGTGGCTGAAGGCGGTTTCAAAATCGGTCTATGAAAAGTATTTTCAAGATTGTAGGAAGCGTGGGAAAATGTGTAGACATTATTATTAACAATGGAGATATTGAACCGTTTTCGGTTTATTGAAAAATTGCCAGTACTCCTTGATCAGAAGGTATGTTGTTAGTTGCGAGAACATCAACGCTTTCTTATCTATTGACATAGACCTGACTGCCTCTTTTATAAAACATCGTTACACCACATGCTACATATTATTCCCACGTATTTACAACACTGGTACTATGTGCGAACCTTAGTGCAATTCTAAGTACACTCTCTATTCGGATCACCTCGTACTTAACTTTTATGTGTACTCAGATTAATTTTTAAGATTCGAAGTCTGCTCCTGCATCCCCATGAGTGTGGAATAAACAGATCTGTGATTTCGGATGTTTAAGGGGTTTCACACCACTATATCATAGTCTATCGGAAAGATCGAGAAATCGTCTTTATATCCCTAACTCACTGGTATTGTTTAGAAAAATTGTAAGCACCGATTGAATTCATTTTCAGTATTCCAATGCTTTTCACACCAAGATGCTTAGAAATAACACAGTGGCGCGTATGGCCTTCAGTTTCCCAATGTCAGACACCAGGAAAATCATCGGAGACGTTAGAAATAAAGAATTTTTGGTTTGCACTGGAGGAGTTTATGCTCTCTGTTAATAGAAGTCCTAATCAAAAACACAAGAACGCCTAAAACTTGGTTAGATCCGTTCAGTTTACCGGTCTCATTTCTTATGATCACATTGTGACCTGGAGCTCAAACAAGAGTTTCTCGGTATCCAATCATTCTGTTGAATACAGTCCATTGCCATCAGGACCGCGTATATTTCTCCTTGGAAGGCATAAGGTGGAGATTGGAATCTTGCATTACGTCATCCAAAAAGTCATCAATGCCGCATCATAGATTGTTCTCTCAAAGTCATTCATAAAGATCCGATTGCATTGTTACTCATAAATTCTGGCTTAAACCATTCCGGGGTACATGGAAAAATATATTTGTATAAGCGGAGCTATGGTGTCATTAGATCAAATGGCATGGCAGCCAAAAATAAGTTGTCGCACAAAGTTTACAGCTCATGTTATACCGGAGAACACTTCTTTTAGACGGAACGTGGCTCTGAAAATGCAGCTTGTGATATGAATAGCACAGGCTAAGGCTTGCAAGTGAGAACCCTTCCCTGGTTGAGTCAATGAATTGATGATTTGATTTTAGTGTACAGGTAGAGTACAACTAATCCTATTACAGCTATGTGAATCAAAAGGACTCTTCTCGGTGACAAGTCCCATGGTTTCTTTTCCACAGACAACCTTGGAAGTCTTGGATGTTTGTTATCCAAAATGTCATCCAAATCCTTGGAATATTTAAAGAAACGGATGATGAAGCCTTAGAGAACTACATACTGTCTACTATCCGTGAGGTCAGTTGTGTTTTTTTTTTTTTTTGTGGGTACGTGTGAAAATCTTAATAGACACTACCTATGTGAACCCGTTGCTCACAGTAGTGTGAGATTCTTACTCACTAAAAACACGCCTCCCTTCTTAACGAATACAACTAAGTTACCTTATCAAGTAGTCTCCGTTTTAAATAACGTTCGCGTGGGACAGGTAGCTTTCCAGCAAAAGCACCTGCTGATACCGCTATTATATGCGGATAGGCCTTATCGCGCCAGATCGAATGGTCTCATTCTTTGTAATCGACGCACTAAGTTTGTGTATTTTCACGTTCATCACATTTCTTCTTAGCATGCGGCTTCCATTTTAGTTTTACATCTAGTGTCATTCCTAGATACATTGCTTCATTTGCATATGGTATTTGTACCAAGTTTATAAAAATGGGAATTTTGTTTATTTTCCGGTAAATAAAATTAACATGAGTAGATTTGGTGTCGTTGAGAAGAATTCGCCATATTTTTGTCCATTCGTAGCCGTTTTTAGCTTTCCAGTAGCTAACTCGACTGAAGTATCTGTAGCTAGTATCGCCCTGTCGTATCGCGAACGTGGCTACTATGGTACCTGATTCTTCCGGTATGTCTCGAGTATAGAGTAAAAACAATATCGGGCCAAATACACTTCCTTGCGGAACTCCAACAGCGATCTCTTTACATTCCGAGTATTCGGTGTCATGTTTACAACGAAAAATTCTGTTTTCAACTGTCCCATTTAGTTTTGTTGTTAGTTAATATAGGCGCCACTTCTTTCTTGACTAAGAGTATGCTTAGAATCAGAATGACTGGTGAGTGATCTGAGGAGAGATCATAACTTTTCTCGATGTTTGTATAAATTTTGGCTACTCCCTCTGTGGCAAAGAAGTCCACAAGATCGGGAGTCTTTGTTATATCCGAAGGCCAATATGTTGGTTTTCCTGTCGAGAAAAAGTCAACTCCAGATTGCATATCGGCCTCATTGAGTTGTCTGCCTTTCGTTGTAATGGGTTTTCCAATAAGGACTTGATAACTTTTTTTTTTTAAATAAAACGCAAACCATTTGAGATGTTTCAAAAACTTTATTATCGTGTTGAAGTACAATCAAATCATTTATGAATGGAACTCGACTTCGTTCATATGGCCACCGCGGGCACGTTTGCAGCGGTCGATTCGTTGGACCCAATTTTCAACGACTCGGCCACACATTTCGGCCGAAACGGCCGCTATTTTGCGCTCAATGTTGGTTCTGAGCTCATCCAACGTCGTCGGCTTGTTGGCATAAACTAATGACTTAACGTAGCCCTACAGAAAATAGTCAAGAGGCGTTAAATCGCACGAACGAGGCGGCCAAATGACTGGCCCATTTCTTGAGATAACACGCTCACCATACTTACTCTTCAATAAATCGATTGTAACGTGTGCTATGTGGCTTGTGGCACCATCCTGTTGAAACCACATGTCGTCCAAGCCCATATCTTCCAATTCGGGCCAAAAATAATCGGTGATCATGGCGCCATAATACTGACCATTTACAGTAACGTGACGATCGTTATCGTCGACTAAAAAATATGGCCAAATAACGCCGCCGGCATGTAAACCGCACCAAACAGCTATTTCTTGTGGATAAAGTGGTGATTCATGAGGCATATGTGGATTTTCACCCGACCAATAACGCATATTTTGCTTATTGACGAACCCATTGAGCCAAAAATGGGATTCGTCATTGAAGATGATTTTGTCGCTTCAAATGGTCCATCGGCTTCAATTCTTGAGTCAGCTTGATCTTGTATGGGTGTAAACCAAGATCCTTACGCAAAATACGCCATAATGTGGTCTGAGCGATGCCCAATTCTTAAGAACGCTGTGGAATTGACTGATTTGGATCGTTTGCTACGGACGCCTGAACGGCAGCGATATTTTCGACACTTCGACCAACCCACACACGGCAACATCAGACAACGAATATGTAGACTCAAATGTTTGCACTAAACTTGTTATTGCCTGTCTACAAGGGCGAGAATTACTACGGAAAATTGGAATTAACGCTCTTAAAGTTGCAGTCACTAACTCCGAATTCCGGTAGAAAATTTTTATAATTTGCAGACGTTGCTCATTCGTGTACTTTACCATGATGAAAATGTTGAGTTTACTAAATAAATTGACAGTGACAGTTTGATGATTAGTATTAGAGTGCGTTCACAAATTAAATTCAAAGTTGTCAAGTCCATATTGGAAAACCCGATATTACATCTTGAGCTTCAGAAGGTATGTTTCGAATTAAAATCGATACCAATTATAAAATTCGGTCTGAGTGAATAACAGTAACTTTCAATCTTCATATTTTTAGAGTGCTCAATGCAATATTTAATGAACAGTGAGGATCCGCCTCCTACATTTTTGATGGATGGTATGCATGATAGGCAAAGTATGCCTTTAGTTCCACACGAAGTCCTTTCCTCAAGTGAGTTTCAGAAATCAAGCAAATGTCAAATGTTCGTAAGTACACTTACTGTTCGTCGAGTTTTTTAATAAGGCCGCTTGCGTTCCACGTCAATATTTTAAGTAGCAGTTTCATATTCATGCTTGAGATCGAGTTTAACGTACGAGTATTTTTTTCTCGAGATTGCTCAGTTTTTCAACTTAGAATTTAATTGTTCTGCTTTGCCCCTCAAGTGTCGTGAGAATTAAGGAGAAAACATATGCCACTGGATCTGGCGTAACATCGCTTTTTTTATTTCCTTGCGACACAGCTTGTGCATACGTTAGAGCGTCAATCGGAGGCGGCTTTTACTTTACGATCTATTTTTGTATATCCCTCGATGGATTTTCTTTCTTTCACTGCCTGTTCTTTATCAATATTAGGTTTATTTGTAGTTGCTTTTGGGTTTGGGTGTACGGTTTTTTTTAAAGCATATCGCGCCTTTTTTGGAGTTCTTTCGCCACTTCACATCCGCTATAGTTTACTGGGTGCTTTCTTTGGCAATTTATGCAAAACGGTGGAAATTGTTAATTTAAGTTGCACTCTTCTGAGAGATGTTTACCGGCACATTTTACGCAACTCGGTTCTTTTTGGCGGTAAGTCTGCGTATGATTGAAGCCTTGGCAGAGCTTACATTGCGGGATCGATCTTGTGTTCTTATGCACAGGTTCGATTTTGACTACGATATCTTCTTTATTTTCGGACTTATCGAAACCAAGCATAAACAGTAAAAGTCCCAGCCTAACCAATATTTCCTCGTCTTGCTCTGTTATTTTTTTTTCTTTTTTAGTAATATTTACGACGTCTAGAACTATAAAGCCCTTTGCATGGAGGTTGCTTATAATGTCGTCTTTAGGGCACGAAGGGTGAAGTCCTCTCGCTACTACACTTAATGGTCCTTCTGACTTGTTTTCGAAAGTGTACCATTGGACCTTCTCGGTGTTTAATTTGTGGGACAATGCTCTGTAGTCATCGGATACGTCGACGTTAACTTTCCACACATTGTTGCGCAGTGGTGTAACCTTATACTTAGATTTTAGCGTTTCTTTGAGAAAGCAGTGCAACTTGTTATAGGGGTTGTTGGAAGTTGCTTTTTTTGTGACTCTGGAACGACTTCGGGTGAAGAACCAGCTTTACGTTTCTTACACGGTCTTTTCTTGAGGGTCCTATTTGTTTTGCGTGTATGTAAGCTTATCTTCGTCCGTATGGTATTCCCGAGCGGGTCCAAGCATGGTGCTCGCATACAAATCAAACCCCCGTCTAACGATTAAAATAGCCTTTATCCAGAGACCGGAATAGTTTACCACATGTTCAGACAAGTCTGTCGGATAGGTCGCTCTAAAAACCATGGAAAGAATGGTTGGACTTCGTGTGCACATACCAGCGTTGCGAATTCATCTGCAATTAATAATGGGATATGCCCTCTAACACAGAGCAACCTGCGAATCTTAAAAATTCGGTGGATAGTATTGAAGCCATATATTTGTTACGATATTGAGGATGGTACACTAGGCTTTCACAACCTCACAACTGACCTCGACCCATGCAGGTAGGGGTTAGAATATACCCGTGGTAGGAATGCCTGTCGTAAGAGGCGACAAAAATCCATCTGGGCCGGATTCCCTTATCAGTGGGGGATCGAGTAAATGCCGCCACTCAAGTTAGTATCCCACTCTCAAGGAAAGGTGTTATACGACCCGTGCAAAGGCCTGAATGGTGCTCGTCATGGAAATCGCGATACCTGGCATCCTCTGCTTGTAACGTAGCCTTACCGTATCACGGGGGTCTCTGATGGGGGGGGGGCGGCCTCCCTTCCCACATTCTCCTGGGATCAGATATAGACTTAAATAAAAACAAAACAAATAAAATAAATAATACAAACAACACAGTTAACTCAACGAATTTACCGCAGTCGTTGGATCCCTTCTCTAAAAGTTCAAAGATATCAGAATCTACACCACCAAGATCGACTGTCTCAGGAAAAAGAAGTCTGCCCGAAGCGCCTAAGCGCGAAAAAACAGACTGAGCGATTAACAGAAGCTTGGAAGAGGACAACATCACACTCCCCACAAAGCTTAGGCAAATGGAGCTACTTTTTCAAGAGCTTAAAAAAGAAGCAGACTTACTCCGAGAAGAAAACAAGACTCTGAAAAAATGGATATAAACGAAGCCCAAGAGCCCCCAGCCCACTCCGCGACTTAAAATCACAAAAGGAAGCAAAGACGTATTTGAAGGCCTCATCTGTCACCAGAACCTTAAAAAACTACCAGCTACTGCGGGTTACGTTACCAAGCTCACTTGGATGATATTGTTTCAATCTTGTTTTGTTCAGGTTACTCGGAAAGTGAGTTTTCTCGTTCAACTCTATCCAAACTACATCGGACCTCTTTGCCTTCTTCCAATTGTTATTTTGCACTTTATAAGACCCTGTACGAGTTATACTGAGCTTTTCTATTTGCTCGCAAATTTTTTAGGAGGTACGTTACCTAAAAACAAGAGCACACATTGACTGATTGAAACTCTTCGTGTGAGGAAATAAATAGAAATAAAATTCCAGTTATACTCATAGTAAGTACCTCTCGGGCTTGGCATTTTAAACAGAGGTTCCCAGGAAATCTGGACAACTTTTGAAGTAGAGCTCGAGAGAAAATTGCAAAATTTAATTTATTAAATTGCAAAAATATCTTCAAGCTCTCGAAAATATTTGCAGAATAGAGCAACTCTTATATCTGCAGACACTAAATGCAAACCCCGACACTTGAAAAACAAACTATAAAGTCACAACGAAATCGTTTCTATGAATTTTTCTACCGTCGGGTTAAATTAGAACAGAAATCCATATAAAACGTGTCTTTCAGGACATACTGTACGCTTATGAAATCTCCTTTCACTAAAGAAAACAACAGATCTTGGATATTTTTCCAAAATCCTTCGATCTAAATTCCTTACGCTCCATTATCTTGCTACTCAAACGTGTTTGTGGGAATGTTGTCAAAGGCGAAATTGTTTGTCAAAGCAATTGAAACGTATGCGTTCTATAAAACCTGACTGTTCCATCCAAGTGACAATATCAACCCTCGTACACCGAAGTCCCCAATCGATGGTGCCGTATTGAGTTTTTGAAAAAAAAAAAAAAAAAAAAACATATTCTTTGAGTTAAACCAAGGAGACACGAATTCACTCGTTTGGTAGGAAAATATGTTTTATGTTCAATTTCCAATTGACTTTGAGTTACCCGTACCTTCTGCCAAATCATCCTACCTTGTCGTTGGGGGAAGATTTAAACGAAAAAATAACCCTCCATGGAGGAACTCGTAGACTTGCGAAGACGGAGAATGATTTTATCTATATTTCCTTTCAATAATTCCAATAAATAAAACGACAATTGTATGGTATGTGTTCACTGTTCATGTATCACTTTGGAGTGACATACCTTGAAGGCGTAACATTGTCGCTGGGATTATACATAAAAATTGTAGAAGACAACTTGACTTTGTTCCCTTTATAATTGAATATGTGTTATTTAGTGAATGTTGGCTGAAAATGTGGTTGGAAATTTTCAGGCAAAAGACTTCCCAATTGAACAATCCACAATCCAGAGTTGTGAACTCATGACCTTGACTTTTTTTTTTAAGAAATAGCTCTGTTTCTGTAATTTGGTCACGAGGGAGTTTTTTTACGCAAACATTCGTTATAAAACCAAGCACGAGCTTGTACGTACCCATCTTGGCAAACTCAGTCAAAATTTAATGTTAGAAAAATCAACAGAAACCAAAGACTACATGAACTCAAGCGGATACAGAAAATTTGGGTGGAAACTGTTTCGGGTGGAGAGTAGGATTCCCCAAAAGGACTGTTGTGAAGTAGTTACACGTTCAATGTGTTTTATCTGGCTTAAGGTTCGTTCATGGCGCTGTAGAAATAGGGTAGGCTCTGAGAGGCGTCAGCTTTGGGATTTGCCGTGTTGCAACTGCTTCTACACATCAGATTTGCTTATTTTCCTTCGAAGTGGTAGCTCGATGTTCATCTGTGAGCGCCGACCACAAGAAATAGCAGCACTAAAATGAAATAGCGGATAAATTCTTCAGAGGGAATCAACGGTTAAGCAAAATCCCGGAGCAAACATATTCTACATCATCTGAGTTTCACCCACATACCTGGTGCAGGCAGAGTTTCCGAGAAAAGAAAGTGGTCGGCCATGAAAAAGAAAGTTAAGTTGCAAAGTAAAAACCAGCGTAGATAGATCTACTGCTGATAAGCTCTGAAACAAGGATAATAAACTTTGGATCTGCACTATAATGTTAGGTTCCTTAACCGATTAAGAGCCGAATGTCTTTAAAACAAAAAATATTTGAGTTAATTTTTTTTATTTTAAAGAAAAACACATAATGTACCTAAAAATATAAAAAAAAACTGGAAAAAAAAATAAGTAAAGTAGGTTTTGGGACCTGTACCCAAGCGGGTATAGTTGCACAATGCATGCTCATTTTTTTGTTAAATGAATCATTTTGAAACGCTCCTTCTCTACGCAAAGTGCTACGTCGCATTGCTCGCAAGTCCATCTTATTCGGTTATGACATTGTCGAAAGCGTAGTTATTTATCTATTCCCTTCGGAAAATGGTTTCCACAAGTAAATGATACAGAGGGTACTACTGATCGCTTGGATGACTCTGAAGGCAGTGTATAATTTTGCAAGTAGTTACGAATAATAGCACGATGAAACTGCAATGAGTCTATGTTGCTGTTGTAGACCGTTTTATGCAACTTCCATGCATTGACCGTCACAGAATTCAGCATTACTCTAAAAAGTGGCCACCACTAAGGTCAACACCTACCATCCCTGAATTGTACTCTGCGATCATTTTCGGCTGCTTTACATTTACTTTTGCTTTTTCCTTCGAGCATAATCTGTTGACGGAATGCATCGGTTCGATACCTTCAAAGTTTGAGCCAACACTCACAGCGCTGTTGTCATTCGATTTCACAAAAAGTATTTTATTGGCAGTATTGTATCTGTGATCATAGAATCCTCTTCTTTGTTAGTTGAACTCTGCATTCGATTTCAGCGGACATTTTTTCGTTCTAGACGTACAGTCCCGATAGCTCAAACATCTTTTTGTTTCAGCAAAACAAGCAGATACTCGTACATAGAAAAATCATCAAAAAATACAATGTGAACTGAAGGATGGGTAACTTTGTCCAAAAAATCAACAACAACTCTGGATCCAAGCGGCATTTGCCGTTTTGCCATAGTGATGTTTTTGGTCCCACAATAGGTTTCGTGTTGAAACAAATAACCACAACTGCTCGTCAGCCAAATCTTACAGCCTTGCCTCTTTTGAATTGCTTCGAAGAGTGGTTTTCGTAGTATTTTACCATCGACTCATCAACCGAAAGTTTTTCATGTATGTATCCAACTGGCAACATTTTTCGTTTAGAAGGGTTGTTAGAGGCATTATTTATGCCATTTTGTTGGTGAGAACCAAATTATTGTTGTCAGCAAGGTGGAGATATTTTTTGATTTCCTTGAATCTGGTTCGGGACATATTGTTAGAAACAATTGGTACACGGGTGTCTTCATCTGTTTGCCAGTACATGTTCTCTCTTGGCATAGAGTGATAGCCGCTGTGAAGCAAAATACCCAAAAAGACTTTCAAATCGTCTTCGATGAATGAAAATTGGTTGGCATTAGACTGTGCTACATAGCCGCGAGACTGCTCAATAATCAAATTTACTACTTCTACATCAAATAAAGTTTCAAAAATTCCAAGTTCCGACTTCCCATCCAATGTAGCTACCATTTTTACCGTTTGCCCCAAAAAAACACTGCTTTTTGGCATTTCAATTACACATGGTTTCTTGGACCATTTTGGAAAATTTTCACAATGTTTTTCGGTGTGCATTCTGCGCCGTAGCTCTTGAAGGGGTAAATCGTCTTCACTGTCACTTCTACAAAACACCTCTACTTCACCTGGAACATCTTGCGGCATGGTGCAAGCAACAAGATCTTCAGCATCACCCTCCTCCATATTCGTATTATACGAGTAATCTGGATCTGGTGGAAGCAACACAATGTCGAAGTTACTATGGCTTGAAGACGTTTCAACGAAGTCTAATGCGCGTCCTAAGTTCTGAAAGTTTCTGCCGTAGGAACTTGATGGTTTAATGTGTAGACAAAGCAAAAGAAAGCAAACTAGAAAATAACGGTTTTCGCTGCAGTTATTTTGTGTAGACGAACTGTCCAACAACTCTTTTCGTTTCGGCTTAACGGCTACTTGAAGATGACTATTTTTTTGTACCCGCTTGGGTACAACGGCTATTAATTAGACTACTTGTAGCAGACATCACTGCCATGTCAGAAATGCAATGACGGAATGAACATTTCAACCTATATGATATAGACCAATAAATACGTCAATTCGACCTGAATGAAGTAAACATAGCATTATCTAGGCTTAAATCCATCGAAGGTACTGAAGCGGACCGCCTGACGATCTTCTGCCTCTTCAAACTGGTAGGAGATGATTTGGCATCCTACCAAATATCTCCCTAACTCATTTGTAAAATATGAGCAGACGAAAGTATGCCCGATGATTGGAACCTAAGCGTTGTTTTCCGATCCTCATGAAAGGAGACCCTCTCAACTGCGCCAACTACAGACACATCAGTCCTCTTAACATCGGCTATAACATCTTCCGAATTATGTGAATGCCTGAAACCGTTAGACAGCAACTTTATTGGTCCATATCTGTCTGGCTTTAGGTCAGGAAAGTGAAACATCGACCAAATATTCACACTGCGGAACATATTGGGACAAAACCTATGAGCTTTAGATCGATGGACAGGACCTTATCATCGAGCTATAGAGAGCAATGTATAGTTTTGACATCCCTGCCCAACTCTTCCGTCTATGATGAAGGATGCACGGTGCTACATCAAGGCCAATAAAGATCTCACCGAGACATTTGATGTCAAAAAAGGTTAAGACAAGGTAATGCGCTGTCATCCGATATCTTCAACATCATACTCGAAAGAAAAGTGCAAAATGCAAGTGTCAACACAAGCTGGCTGAAGATGCTTTTGGTAGAGACTAGGTATGATTCATTTAAACTGACAATGACATTTCTTGAATTAGAGACAAAAAGCTTTGAAAACTTCTTCGGAGTTGGATTTAGCAAGAACGGTTGAACTTTGCTAAGACAATATCGTTTAAATGGGGGCATTGCCTTTCATTACCTTTTGACAACTGGACCCATATAACTGGATATGGGGAAGTAGGTCTGTTGTAGCTGCATTGTAAGTTAACAAAAATTAGCTCGGGTTTTTTAACAGTTAAATTCCTGTTTCAAAAACGTTGACGACCTATTTTTGAGCTGTGTTCTCGCAAAAGATAGTCCAGGTTAAACAGGCCACGAGCTAGTATTCGCCATCAGTAAGCGCAAAATTTCACTACTTCCAGTTGCGTACACTAAAGTATCTGAGTTTCCCTTCCACTTGTGTGCGGCTGACACAATTTTGTGCACGCCTTGTCCGCGATGCCGGGTTTATCAAGATTTTCTAACGCTGTTAGTTGTGGACAACATTTCTTTCACTCTCCATACATGCAAACGGGACCAAAAATTACCCGAATAACCTTCATCCACTTTCGTCAGTGTCCCAATTTCTATTGCCATAAAGCAGGACTATGTATAACTCTTGAAGAGAGGGCTTTACTACTTAATTGACTTGTAATCCCAAAAGTAATTTTTGCCTATTTACTCCCCCTAAGGTCCTCTGAATGCTCTTGTAGCATCGGATGCCAGAAATGTCTACGCACTAAAGTGTTCAGGGTACTGCAAGGAACTTGAGTTCTCTCTTAGTTATCCTCCAGCACCAGAATAGATTAGAAGATCCAGTTTATGGCTCAAATAAGTTGAGAGTATGAACGGGTAAAGTAAGTACACTGTACGCTCGTGCAATTGCTCAAAGATTGTAACCTGACCTCACGCGCTATAGGGAGATATTACGCCTAATTCGGAGGCAACTTTATTGAAAATGCTTCACCATGTGAGGATTTGAGAATTTTTCGGTATCTATGTACGCGGAATTTCAAAATAGAGATCTTCTACATAAAGAGGTCATATCTTCGCATTACTATCTTTTGAAGATTCTGGTCTTCCAGATAAGCGAAGACTTTATATCAAAAGAAGGTGTAAACTATAATCGTACATACCTTAGAGAACATAGTCCTGCACGTTACCGATCGATGATCCTGACATCTTTTGAGAGGGCGAAGACTTTAGGTCTCACCGCTCTTTCTAAATCTGTCTTGCACGCAGAGATATGTGCAATTTAGATGGCAATAGACTATATATTGTGAAGCAATTTGAAGGCTAAGCTCACTGAGTCATGTCGCAGGAAAAGAGACCACTGTCGAAGCTGCTAAGCAAGGCTTTGAGGTAGGTTCTTTAGAACCTGAATCTACTCTTAGTTTAGCTTAGCCAATGGCGAGTGTTTTCATAGACAGCATAACCACAAGCACAAACGTGGGGGGCATGACTCTCCATGATGTAGACAAATCAAACTAATACTTCCGGATGCATCTCTATCTTATCAGCTGCATACCTCTGAATGCAGAACTGGGACAAGATCTCCTTGAGATCTGAGTACACCAGACTTGAGTTACCCCATTTCATAGTTATGTATAAGATTTCAAATAAAAGGCGCTAGTGTGATGAGTGGTGAAGCCCGATTCAAAGTGTCTGATCTCGCGGATGACTCAATATATGATGATACAATCAGAAGTGGGTTGGGAGCCCATCTATGGTTTTGAGACCTTACTAGATGGTGTGCATATTATATGTGAAACTGTTAGTAATCATTCATTCTACTTTTCTCTTTGCAATTTGTAGAATTAAGCCATGCTGTGCTAACATAACCTACAACAATGAACAAAGTTTCTGCAGCATAAATTACGACATTCCCAAATTTGATACTCTAATTTCCACAAACTATTTCGGTCCATTTAATAAACATCTGTTCACATATGGACTACTCCAACTGGTGAGAAGAAATAAATTTCTTCGCTTGTCACTGCCACATCAAATAGTATTCGCTTTCAAGATAATGTATGTATCTCCGGATTTTGTCCCTTTACTTGAGCATTTTTAGATGTCTTTATATTCCAGGTTCAAGTAAATTCCATAAGATATCTGTCAAAGTCTAACACATCCTTCAGAATAAATACCATCAATTTGTAGGCTGTACACAAGCATGTAATACAAACACTGTGTCTCATTCAAATCACATCAATTAAACCGATAGAAGTGGATACTATGAAAACAGATCCTTAATTTTCGAATAATGTCTCATTGTTGTTGGGACATTATTCTAACAGATTGACCTTCTTGAAGCCACCAATACAGTCTACCGCATCGCATCCTTCATGCGCGTTTGTTGGTGTCCATAAGAATGTTTGTATCTATCTCAAGTGTCACATGTTAAATTGGGATTACTCTTATACCTTGTTTCAACATCGTCATTACATGAAGTGATGGAGTATCCGGTATAAAGATAAATATGCCACTACAGATACCTAACACCAATATTAATGCCGGTATTTGTCTGAAGATAGTATTTGCTTATCCCGGTCTAGATTTTGTTTACATCCTGCACATTGATTGATAGACAGAAGCCTATTGGATTTAAACAGAATTACAAATCAGGGTTTGATGTAGGATGTTCAGAAAAAGGAAAATAAATACGTTTAATGATTTGAAATCACAAAATCGGGGTTTGACATGGTATTACAAAGAGTTTCTGATATCAGTTGATAAGAGAAAAAATGACAAACATGCAACCTGCTTAACATCATCAATTGGTCGAAAAGTTTCTGAAAACCTATCAAATGGAAACCTTTGAGAATTACCAGTAAAACAATTGCACAATTGAACCGAAAAGTCTCAAAAGTCGTAACAAGGAGACCTTGTTATACCGATTCACAAACCGATGTGAAAGAATTACGACAAGATAGATTTCACACACGAAACGTGATAAGGACAAAGAAATTCCTAGAATGTGAGGACTCTAGAGAACCCATGCGATCATGTCGATTGCTTTATGGAGACACTAGAGACCTTATAAGAACAATGGTCATATAGCTCCCATGAGAAAAATGCATTTGGATGTATCGCATCAGAAGAAGGTCGAACTGTGACTTCCGCTCTGGAAATACAATCTCACGAATTCACTATTTGACCCCCAATTAGTCATTTGAAGCAGACTTAAGGATGAAGTTCTGTGCTTAAGACTAATGACACGTATCCGAACATCAGTGTGTACGAGTATACTTCTAAGAATTTCGGCAGAGAAATGGTGTTTGGTCCGAAAGTGGATTTGAGGGTGTACTGATGAGCATTCATAGCGAGACGGGTGATACGGTTGGAGGTTTGAAGGGGCGAAATGCTACTGGCAATTTCAGAGCAGCATTGGTGGTGAAAATAGCAATAGAAGAGCGACGTCGGTGGTCGAGGGTGTCGAGGGTGTAGTAGGCGCAAAGAAGTACATTGGAGTACGCATTGTACTCCAGTTTTGGGCGGATGAAAGCCTTATATATTGAAGCCAGATTAGAGGGGTGACACATTTCTTACATCGCTTGAGGAAACATAGACATTTCGCAGCATTTTTGGCTAATATGTGGTCATTGCAACGTAAATTGTCATTAGCACATATACCGAGAATGGAAAGTTTTTCGGTTTCAACGATTCAACTGCTAATAATGGATAACGACTGGGTATTTGAATTTCGCTTAAGCGACAGCAGACAGCATTGTGTTTTGGAAGCATTAAATTCCACTCTGTTGGTAGTTCCCCAATTGGTTATGCTGTTTTTATCGGAATTTAATGAGCTTACAATACGCTGCAGTTTCCCATCTACAGCCGAAGAGCAGGGACGTGATTTCGGGAACGAATATGAAAAGCAGAGAGTACTGTCGTCAGGAAAGGAGTAAATTGGATTAGAAGTAGCAGACAAGAAATCATTGATGAAAATTAAAAGAGTGTCGGAGACAGAATGGGACCCTGGGGCATACCAGCATTTATTTTGTGAATATCAGACTTGAAACCATCCAAGACAACTTGAATTGAACATTCCGAAAGGTAATTTCTAATCCATTTTCGACAAAAGAGCCTGATGCCAAACTCTGTCAAATGCCTTAGAGATATCAAGTGCAGCTATCTTGCTTTCGCCAGATTGATGTTTAGTATACTTTGGTTTCACTTTTCGGTGAGACATGCCATCACCAGTGGACCTGTTGCTACGAAAACTGTACTGCCGGTCATTAAGAAGTTTTCGTGTTTCGTATCGAGCTAAACTTTGCACATAGCAATCGAATAAATTCTAGGATTGACTCGGAGAACTGTCTAGCTGAAGCCATGATGCGAATGCAAAAATCAAGAACAGAACAAAGCCGAGAGATTCACAGGATATAAGTAATATCTGATACGTCCACAGCTTGGCAAATAAAATCCTGAACGCGAGCCAATTTCGGCAAACAGAGCGTAAAAAGTACATGCGTTTTAAGGCTTAAATCTTTCTCTATTTGTATCTGTCAAAATTTCGCAAAACTTGGTAAAAATGCATCAGAAATATTACGATTAATGCAACAAGTCTAAAGTGATGATTGCTTCGAGTGGCATGAACATTTTTTGAGCGGCAAAAAAACGCTGGAGAATAACAAGCACATATCAGGTTGGACGCCCGAAATGATCCATAAAGTACGAGATTTTGTTACAAAAGACCGCATTGCTTCACTGAGAATGATGGAAGAGGCCTTAAACATTAACGAAAAGATCACTTGAACCATTCTCCACTAAGATTTAGGCAAATCAAAGGTTGGTCTCTGTTGGACGGTAATGCACCAAATATCATAGCATTCACTGTTTGCTGTCAGTTTTTGCCTGGAAATCAAGTGTGTGTTAAATAACCCGCCACATTCACCTGATTTGGCACTGTGCAACTTGTCTTTGTCTCCGAAATTGAAATTGAAGTTGAAAGGATGCTTTTTTCATGACATTCCGACAATTAAAGCAGCTTCAACACGGATACTGCAGGCAATTCCGAAAAATGAGCAAGTGCGGGCATTTGAATTACTATTGAATCGCTGTTAGTAAAAAGAAAAAAATAGAGTTAGAAATGCGCCAAGGCGAAGTGGTCGAAGGATTATGTTCTTTTAATGATGTTTGGAAATTTTACTTGAGGGTGACAAAAACGAGCACGGGAACGTCATAGGGGAAAATTTGTATAAACGCGATTTTGTAAACCAACGATTATCCGATCATTCTTAGAATCCAACTTAACCGCCTAACATTTCAAAGCAGAAGGAAACAATCTGACATAGAGCATGCATGAGCTCATTTATTTATTTTTATTTTTTTTAGTGGAATGCCCGGCTTGATGGATTGAGTCTAAGATTCGTTTGTCTGATCCTGGAGAATAAGAAACCCTTAGATGGATGAATTACAAGAAATGGCGAACTGTTCATTGGCTTTTTGTGATAACGAGGCCAGAAGCAGCGTTGGTTACGAACTATGAAATCATTGAGGTCTCCCTCGGTACCATTTGCACATGTACGAGTTGATTTGTTGTACCTATTTTTCCATGAAGTCAATATTCCAGCAATCTAACTTGCTGTGGCGCAAGGAGCACCCTCTAATTGAGCCTACATCTGTTCCAATCCTTCAAATTCAAGCCTATACTAATAAATTAGTTAACACAGATCAATAGAGCTCTCAGAAGCAACTACAAAAATCCTTGTTGGCTCTTAGCCCGCAAAAATGATGAACTCAACAATTTCAATTGAAACTGCCCGGAGAATTAGTCAGATACAAACCAATCGACACGGTAATGGATAGGGAACAAAAAGTAAATTATCCAAAAGCAATTCTTAATTCGATAGAACCACCAGCAATGCCATCACATATATAGATATTGAAAGTTGGTTTACCGGTCATGCTCATTTAAAACTTGAGCGCGGCAAAGATGTTGCACAAGCACATCAAATTTGCTAAAGCGGCTTAAATTTCGTTTACGTTTTGCCTTACGTTTTACTATCGCACAAGGACAATCCTTTACTGGCTTAAACTGAGAAAATTCGAACGTTTCACGAGCCCAATTTTTGGTGTTGAAGATGTTACAATGAATACGCATGAATATACGAGTATCCATATATGAGACACTTCTGTTCCTGTAGCGTAAATATGTTTATCTTTAGCGTCCTCGGATGCGTTAATCCATCTTAATGTAGGGAAATTTTTTTAAGAAATAAATTCTTAGGGATTGCCCCATACTAAAACTGGCGGATGAGTTTTGCAGAGGTTCCAAGGCTAGACATTGTTCTGTATGGCTCGTGTCCATAGATGCTTCCATACGCGGCCATTAAATCGATATGTATGCGGTCTGCATCGATCTGAAGCTCATGGGTTTTCTCCATGATCTGCCGAAGTGTGGATATTTGGTAGATAATGAACATCCCAGGCCTGAAGTCACATTGATACGGCTTTAGGCGCCAAATTAGGGCTTATGAGCAATTTAAGGAAGCTTAATGCCTCGTTAGTTGGCTAAATTCAATGCCATACTTTCCAGATGATTTGGTGTACGTTCTTTACCAAGTCATCATTTTCCGCTTTGATGTGCTCGGCAGTGAGGCCATTCGGTCCAGCAGCTGCATTGGATTTTAGCATATATGTGGCTATCTTCACTTCTTCCAGGAGGAGTAGGCGGAATTTTTGTCGACGTCGTCGTCTTAAAAGGTTTATTCTGCTTAACATCGGTATTTCGTTCATTTCGTTTCATTTCATCGCCTTTATACATTGTAGAGAAATGCTCTTTCTAAATACATATTCAGCATCGATGCGAGAATATTCCCTAGTTCTCGAAAGGCTACGGTTCGGGGTTTGTATCCATGACATGTTTGTTTTACTTTTTTGGAAAACTAACCAAATCACATTAAGGAGTAGCATTTTACAATCTCGTCGACCGCGCGCTGTTCTTCCTCTCGAGAAGCCAGGATTTGTCTCCCCTCTTTTGCTCGTGAGCAGCTCTAATCTTTCTTTGTAGTGCCGCTTTGTATTCACTTTACGGGACTGCATATGTTTGCTGCACTAATCGTCAAACTAGAGGTTTCTTGTGGTAATCGAATGAATCACATTGTTGTCACTGGTATTCGATACTTGATACTAGCGGAAGAGGATTTCTTAAAAAAATTAAGGGAGACGCGATTGGAAAAGGATTTGTAGATCGCTTGCGATTTCAGCTGTCCGACGTCAAACTTTTTCACGGTACTAGCTTGTCTCGCGATGTTCTGTAAGGTAATTGTCGTAGTCGATTATAACACATCGAAAAGCTAAGACATCCATAATACTGATGGGGTGTCTTGCATTAAAATGTGGTCAAATTGGTTGAGGGTTAATTTATCACGAGTTCACGAATCCCCCTAATGAATATCGAGATGTTGGAACCGCGTGCCAGCTATCGGAGATGATGTTGTGTAGGCTTTATCTTCCAACAACCTAAGATGCCTTCTTTTTCTAACTGACCTCAACAATTTTAATATAGTCATGTGTAAGGCATTGCTCGTTGGTTTTGTCCGCTTATAGTTGTTATCCGTGGTGTAGTTAGTTTTTCCTCTTCGGACGTGCGCTCATATATGAAATACTAATGTTGGTTCACTTGTTTAATTGTCAAAAGCTCAGGACTTCTTACCTTATACTGTCTATAACAACAAATCAACAATCATAACAATTGCCGTACCAAATTAAAGTTCAAATTGTCCATCCTCTTCTTCCGACCCTTCTTATTGTATTTCTTGGATGGCAGTAACATCTGCTTTGCAGCAGTCGAGGGCTTTCGCTTGATATATGGATGAACATGGCCCATTATTGGACCTAACCATCCACATACAGATCCGAAGTTCGTTGTCCTCATTTCGTTTGCATGGCTTTCAAACAGTAGATCCTTCCATATCTGAGGTTTGTTGATGCTTCATAACTATGAATTTTTTTCACCACTAGGCAGTTTCACCAGCAAACTCCAAAGGGCCAGTTCCAGTATAGAGACCTCTAGGGAAGAAGCTAGTTACCCGGTCTGTGCTGTGAGCCCGGTCGATTAAGAACTCTTCCGCTACCATCTCTTTTCTTAGAGCCTGACTTTGCCTCGAAGATCCTTACCGGCCTGAGCTCGGATAAGGTCTAACTTTCCTTATTCCTGTATCTGAAATTACCCTTGATTCACGTTGATAAATTCATCCGCTGTCCCGTTTATAGTGCTGCTATTTTTTTTCGTCTGGTCAGCGCTCTCGCTTGAGTATAGCAAATCGAGTTCACATGGACATCGATTAGTATCCGATGGTTGCCACTTGGAGGTTGCAGGTTGCAGGTTGACTACTGCAGGCATAGATCCAAGTGAACCCGAAGATGATGATAAATTTTTCGGGATCAAGGATTCTCAGAAGAAGATTGAGGCCATAGGTGTGACTTTTCAGGAAGTGCATAAAACCAATTGAGTCATGTGTTCAAATCACGACCTGGAGAATCGGGTGCTTTTGCACAAATTATACCTGGAGATCCGAGAGCTCAGTTCAGTGACGAGAATATGGCAAATATGTCATCACCGATGAGGAGGACATATCCCCGTTCATTTCAAAGGAAGAACTCCATCTGATCTTCGCCACAATAAGCAGTAAAAAATCAGTGGCGATCGATGGAATACCGAACATTGTGCTTCGACATCTCCCTCTAGAAGCGGCAGATATTTACACCTACCTGTTCAACAGTGCAATGAATAATGCACACTATCCAGAGCATTAGAAAACTGCTCCCATCTCAAAAAGGGGTAAAGATACATCCAATCCGGCGAATCTTTGGTCGATAAGTCTCAGTAACGTTTTCGATAAAGATAGGGTTTTGACTTAGTGGGTTGAGGACAAGTATATAGTGTCGGATAATCACTTCGTTTTAAAGGCGGGACATGAGGTCATACATGCCGCGTCCAAACTGGTGTCAGATAGCCAATCGAATAAAAGCAAAAGCCAATGCAATGGAGCCAGCCTGATTGACCTGGAAAAGGCCTTCCACAACGTTTGGTTAGAGGAAATATTCTAAAAGCTGATCACAGTCGACATCAGTAAACCACTTTTGTGTATTCTCCATTATATGCTCACCAACAGACAGTTCATCCGCAAAAATTGGCAATGCGACTTCTTTGAAACATTTAATTGGCCGATCTTATTCACCATTTGCACAAGCGACTTGATAGGTTAATTTCCCCATAACAGAGCGTACGCAAGAGATCTGATAGCGTCCGAAACAGGTCCAAAAGTCGAGGTAATTAACATGCTTTTGCAACGTGATGACTGGAAGTTGAAAATTAACTTCCAGAAGTCTGAACATATTCTGTTAAGAACAGCGTTGTCTGGTGCCGGGAAAAATTGGCGAAAATTCCTGATTGTTGGACAACACGGCCAGCCATTTGGTTGTCGAAATGTAGTTAGATATCTTGGTATCTGTCTAGACCAATATCTTCATTGCAACAAGAATGTAGATGCCGCTCTGGAAAGATACTTTTGCCCTTATAGAGATAAAGAGACTGTTTTATGGCAGCCAACTAGATTCGAGGGCGAAAAATATCTGCTACATGGTCCTCATCCGGCCCATGCTGGTATATGGGTTTCCCGTGTGGTTCAAAGTGAGAGCAAGCTTAATGGTAAAGATTCGGGTGTTTGAAAGGGCTTGCCTTGGGATTTGCCTTCGACTTTATAGAACACCTGAATCACAGTACCTGAAATTCTATCCCAATGAGGTCCTTTACAACAGGGCGAATCTAATAAGAGTTGATAACTTCGCTATTAAGTTGACTCGAGGGCATATTGCAAGAGCAATGACCTGATATTTGGGGCCTACTACACCAACTACTTAATGAGAGTGCGCGCTTAAAAAGCTTCCATGTAGCTGGTGCAGTGGGTTAAGGTAGACTCAACTACAACACAGACGTCGCACACGATAGTTTTGAATGTAAGGCGGTTTCAAACCGAGATAAAAAACATGTTGTTCTGAGCACCAACATATTGAGTGAAAAAGGTCCGTTTTAAGTATTTTTTCTGTTAGTATTGTAAATATAGCAAATGTAAGAAGAGTATAATAAAATGCAGTTAAAAACGAAAAAAAATCGCTGAAATAACCTTTTTAACCTAAAAATAGTTCAAAAAGTTTAAGTAAGTCCAGCAACTCTTTTAGCAAAGCAACACCCTACACTAAAGGTTCAAAGTACATATAATTGTATGTTGAAGTACACATACGAATTTTTTTTTACCTTGCAACCACCTTATGTAAGTATTCTCGAATTCAAAAAAAAATTAGAAAAACCCTTTTAAAAGTCATTGCCAAGTTAAATATTTAAAAACGACTTTCAATCCTGAGAACTGCTTTCGATTTGCCTACCACATCTTAAACGTTTTACGGTCCATGAAAGTATAACCCAAAAAGTGTTCTCAAGTACCTGAAGAGATTTTCCCTTTTCATTTTGTGTGAAAAATCATAAATGTCAATCTCTTCTATGAAGGAAGATGAAAATTAAAAAATACAAGCAAAAAACAAAAGGGTTTCATAAAAAGTCATGGACTTAAGTAAAGAAATGTAGAAAAAAAAAATTAATTAACAAAATTTATTCAGCGGCTTCATGGCCGGACCCTTTCCCTAATCATAACACAATACGTAGGAATAAGGCCGCCAATTCTAGGCGATCGCCAGCCCAAACTGGGCGATGTTAGATGGTGTGGTCGGGGTTGGCTCTTCAAAGAAGTGACCTTTTTCTGGTCTGTCCTATTAATGAAAAGGTCCTCACGCGCTCGTAGGTAATTATAATTTACACAAAAATGAAAGGATTTTTGCTTCTTCACTTTTTTCTCATCCCCCTATACGGAATTCCAACCGTCCTATCCAATTTCATTTTAAGATAAAATTTAATTTATTATTATTAATAAGGTAAAACACAGATACTGCCTTACAGATTGTGAGGCAGGAGTCTGAGAGCGGAAAATCTACAGAATCAACCCTTTCAATATGACCGATGAGGGTGCTTGGAATGTTAATGGCTGAAAACCGTTTTCAGTGGTCAACATGAAATTTTTGTGTAAAAGCTGTTAAAATTAAATATTAGAGAGCGATTCCTCTTAATGGAAAGGTTGAAATGTTTCCCAGATTTCCCTTTTTCTTACTTCTTTATAATTTCCTTATTTATTTTCATTTTTTTTTTGTATCTCAAATATTGGACTTGGGGGTGATTTTGAGGTTTTGATTGGTTTTCGAAAGAAAATCACTTCCTTTTTGGAAAGCATAAATTTTGTTTGTTTTCTCTTCAATGGGATGACTTTTGAATAATTTGTGTTACGCTCTGAGCCACAAGATTTCAAAGAAAATTTACATTACAGAATGGATTTCTTTTTATCGTGATAATTATTCTGAAAATTTCAACCATAAAAAAGCTTGAAAAACATTAAAAAGACATTTATGACTTTATCAGCTCAAAATAGGCATTGAATTTAGAATAGACCCACGAGTAGTGTTTGGTTAAACAATTGAACAAATTTGCATAAACTGAATATTTGCAACAAACAGTTTATTATTATTTTTATTATGTGTCATGGGAACATATATTGGACGCAAAGTATACAAAAACATTGGTATGGTACTGCTCACTTTAATATTTCATTTTTTGAAATTGAACTGAAAATCAATGTTGCAACATAACAAGCGTCTCAAGGCAGCTCAAGCCTTCGCAAGCTTCCTCCAGTTTCGCACGCTGAGTTGGCCGAGGTCCCCTTCCACTTGCGTGCATCTTGGTCTTCCTCTACTGCACTGTCCAGATACGGAGGCAGATTTGAAGATTTTACGAACCGAACGTTGGTGTCCATCCGCTCTGCACGACCCAGCCATCTTAGTGGACAGATTTTGGATAGTCAATTGCCTTCTAAGTTTACAGAAACACCGAGTAATTTTTGGTTTGATCGCAGCGCTAACATCGTTATCTGAGTTTTTAGCGGGGCCTAGATAGACAGAGTCTCTACTTACTTACTTACTTTAGGTCGCGCTAAAGTCCGGGGTGGACCTGGGCCCCAGTCAACAAGCTTATCCAGCCAGCTCGATCCCTGGCTAGCTGCTTCCAGTTTCGCACGCTAAGTTGGCTGAGGTCCTCTTCCACTTGGCCTTCCTCTACTGCGCTGTCCCTCGGGAGCGAATTCGAAGACTTTTCGGACCGGAGCATTGGTGTCCATACGCTCTACATGACCCAGCCATCTCAGTCTTTGGATCTTCACTTTTCTGCCTAGGTCCATGTCGCTGTACAGTCCATACAGTTCGTCGTTGTATCTCCTCCCCCACTCACCGCCAATGCAGACGGGACCGAACATCGCCCGAAGAATTTTTCTCTCGAAGCAACCACCCTCATCCATTTTTGATAATGTCCATGCGTCTGCGCCATATAGCAGGACCGGGATTATTAAGGTCTTATAAAGGGTGACTTTTGTTGTCCGACAGAGGGCTTTGCTACTCAATTCCCTTCTTAGCCCAAAGCAACAGCCGTTGACAAGAGTTATTCTTCGTTTGATCTCAGCACTGGTGTGATTGTCTGAGTTTATAGCAGAGCCTAGGTAGACAAAGTCCTTAACTACCTCAAAGTTATATCTGTGGAGGGTGACGTTCTGTCGGAGATGTCGGTGTTGATTGTACTTTTTGCTTGACAGCATATACTTGGTCTTGCCTCATTGACCACTAAACCCATTTTCGCCGCTTCCGTCTCAATACTCGCAAAAGCGCCACTGACATCACGCTGCTTTCTCCCGATTATTTCAATATCGTCGGCATATGCGAGTAGTTGGACGGACTTTTGAAAGACTGTGCCTCTTGTGTTTGCTCGTGAGTTTTGCAATATTCATTGAAAAACGATGTTGAAAAAATCGCATGTTATTTGCACCTTTTGCTAAAACTTCCGAACCTCATTCCTGGAGTAGCGTCTCTCAATTTCCTCGATCGCGCGCTTCTCATGCTCTTTCTTCTTCCTCCTGAGAAGCCGGTGCTCGTCTCTCCTCTTCTGCTCATTGAGCTCATGGGCAGCTCTGGTCCTTCAACGCAGCGCCGCGTTATATGCATCTTACTTAGCTGCATGTGCTTGCCGGCATTCATCATCGAACCAGGGGTTTCGTTGTGGTAGACGAGTGAAACACAGCACATCAGAAGCGGCATCTCTGATGGCGTTTTGGCAGTGTTTCCAATGGTCTTCGATGTTTGATGCTGGCGGCATTGGACCTCTTAAGAGATTAAGAGACACTCGATCGGAAAAGGACACAAGGCGATCTCTTGTGATTGTAGCCGTCTGACGTCGAATTTTCTCACATTAGTTTGTCTTGGCGTAGTTTGGGATATCCGCAACCTTGGCTACAACAAGGTAATAGTCCGAGTCGATGTTGGCTCCTCGGAACGTACGGACATGCATAATACTGGAGGAGTGTCTTGCGTCGATCGCAATGTGATCAATCTGGTTGACTGTTGATTGATCAGGAGTTCTTCAAGTCCCCTTGTGTATGTCGAGATGTGGGAACAGCGTGCTAGCCACGACAATGTTTCGCCCAGACAGAGTCACTAACTGCCTCAAAAGTTTATTTCCTTTGCTTTACGCCGTATACTTGGTCTTGCCCTTTTTCAGCTAAACCCACATTTACATCTACCTTTTCAATACTCGTTAAAACTCCACTGACATTACGTTGCTTTCTTGCGATTTTGTCAATATCATCGGCGTATGCAAAAAACAGGGCGGACTTTTGAAAAATTGTGCCACTTGTTTTGACACTTGAGTTTCGCACTTTTCTTTCAAGGATGATGTTGAAGATATCTAAATACAGCGCATTGCCTTATCTAAATCCTTTTTTGACATGTTCACCGACCTTGATGGAGCAGTGTGCACTCTCGAGTTTGGCATGGATGCCAATACTAGACATTGTTCTGTATAGCTCGTCTGTACAGATGCTGTCATACGCGGCCTTAAAATCGATTAATAGGTGGTGGGTATCGATCTGAAGCTCAGGAGTTTTCTGCAAGATCTGCCGTAGTGTGAATATTTGGTTGATGGTGGACATTCCTGGCCGGAAATCACCAACCATTAGGTCGTTGACGAACGATGCTATGAAAACTGATGTTTCTGCAGCTGGCGCAGATCCTGGGGATCGGACAAACAATGCTGAGGTTCCATTCCTTACCAAGTCATCGCCGGCCGCTTTGAAGAGCTCCACGGCCAGACCGTCCGCTCCAGCAGCTCTGTTGGATTTCAGCTTAGATATTGCTATCTTCACGTCAGCCAGGTTGGGTGGACGGAACTGTTGGTGTACATCATTCAGATTGGAAAGTTTATTCGGCATGAGAGCAGTATTTGATTTATCTTTGCTGTTATACGGTTTACAGAAAATCTATTTACAAATCCGCAGCATCGATACCTACTTTACTACGATATTCCCTTGTTCGTCTCTACTGGCTTCGGTTCGGGGCTTCTGTTCATGGCATGTTTTTTTTTGCCTTTTGTAAATCTACCGAATCTCACTCCTGGAGTATCATCTTTCAATTTACTCGACCGCACTCTTCTCATGCTCTTTCTTTTTCCTTCTGAAAAACAGTTGTTCATATCTCCTCTTCTGCTCATATAACTCGTAAGGAACTCTAGTCTTTCTATGCAGCGTCACTTTGTTTGCGTCTTGCTTGTATCTTGAACCGGATGGGCACTTTAACATTAGCAGTTTCCAATTTTTGGCAAGAGTTGCCTATTTTGATTATACATGCATAGATGTGTATTACAGGTCAATGATTTGTTTGACTTGTTTAAGTACCGAGTACCGAGATTGGATTCCTGTCCAAGAAAGAATTACAGTACTAGAGAAATGCGCGTAGGTAATCATAAATCATTAATACCATTTTATAGGTTCATTCTTAGCAACATAAGTGCATTAAGAATGTTTGCAACATTAATATAAAATAATATGTATCTTTTGACTTATCGACTTATCCGGGGTCCATTAGAAATGTCCCTTGAAGTTTTGAGAATGAAAGCCAGGCTTTACGATCATTTTTTAATGTTTTACTTCCAAGAAGGGAAGAATGCAAGCTTGTGAAAGTTGCATTCAGTTTACGGTGGCGATGGATACTCAACAGAAACGTTAGTGTCAACGATGGCGCCAAAAATTCGGCGTGGTTCATTTTAATCTGAAGGAGGCTCCTCGGGCTAAAAGGCCCACTGGGGATCACAGCAACAAGACATAGATTCAAGTCAAATGTTACTCGACAGAAGAGATTGCCGAAATATTTGACATCCATTATTCAAATATCAAAGACGTAAGCAAGCTCGATATTTTCGTCCCTCAAAAACTCAAAGAAGTTTGTTTGACCATGCATATAACCATCTGCAATATGCTTTTTAGTGTGAAAAGAGATCCCTCGCTGAAGCGACTGATAACTGGTGATGAAAAATGAAGTGATCCATTAAACAATATGGTACGTTAGCGCCTCTATCTAGATCGATCATAAACATTCATCAGAGAAAGATTATGCTGCCAGTGCCCAGACCTTGTTTATCGTAAAAGAGTTATGCTAATTCTCGACTTATACCGAGTAAGGAAGGAATGTGCTTCCAGGCCCTTTCTACACATCCGACCTTGCCCCATTTGACTTTCACTTATTTTGTTCTCTTTAAAATTTGTTTCGTGGAAAAACTTTTAATTCGTATGAGACTGTAAATCAGAAACTTCTGCAGTTTTTCGCGGATCAAGGCAGGTTCTTCGATGGACGAGGAACATGGAACAAAAGGCGGCCAAACATGGTCAAAATGCATCAGAAACATTTCGATTAATGCAACAAGTTTTTCGTGATAATTGTTTAAGTAAAACAGTTATTTTTGAATGGCATAAATGTTTTTTTAGGCGGCTTAGAGACATAGGACAGCCAATATTAGTGTCGACGCCTAAAATGACCCAAAAAGTACGAAACTTTGTTGATAAAGACAGCAGTCCTTCTCTAAGAGTGATGGAAGAAGCCTTAAATATCAATAAAGAGGCCATTCAATCAATTAAATAAATCCGCAGTATTTAAAATAAACTGAATCGTTTCTCAATTATGTTTTCTAGAGTAAGTCCGGGATATTTTTTGTCACACTGTGTATACTCGTACCTTGTGTCTTACTGGAGTCTTGAGATATGGCAACACCAGTTTGAATAAGTTAAATCTAATATTGACATTTTAAAGCTTGACAATTTATTCAAAATGTTTTGAACAATTCATCTTGGTCAAAAAATACAAATAAATCGTGAACATTTTCGCGCAATAATATTTTATAATTTTTGATGTCTAATAAACCAACAACATTGTGCCGATCAACTCTCTTCGACTCTGAGTAATGAAGCATCATTTCATACTTCCATGTTTCACTGGTTTTCCGAATTCACTTCGCACTTCGCTACAGAACGAATTTTGTGAAGGCCGTCAAAAATTGGTCCATGGTTGCGCTAAAAAAATCGATGCTGTGCGTGAACTGATGTTGAAAGATGTGACACGTGACATACTGTGAGGTTGAGGCATGCTTGGGCATTAGTTCCACTTGCATACATTCCAAATTTCATAAACATTTGGCCATCAAAAAAATATTTTTTTGGTGGATACCACATAATTTGACAATCGCGCAAACTACGGCTCGTGTCGAATGGTGCCGAGAAATGTTGAAAAAATTCAATCGCGGCGCTTCAAAAGACGTCTTAAAATCGTGACAGGACACGAATCCCGGATCTGTGCATATGAACCCGAGAATAAACAACAATCGACTGTATGGGTCTTTAAAAACGAGCCAAATCTAATAAAAGTTGTTCGCGCACGCAGCACTTCGAACAAATAGTCGCCTGTTTTTTTCGGAATTATTGGACATGCCGCCAACGTACTATTAGAGCAATGTATAATGGTCAATTCCGATTGGTACACCAACATTTGTTTGGCAGAAACGTTCGGAAAAATGAGGGAAACCAATCAGAGAAAACGAATTATTCTCCACCACGACAATGCCAGCTCTCACACAGTTTTTAGCATTCAAAACATGGAATTAATGGGCCATCTGCCGTATAATCCATTGGGCACCGAATGATTTCTTCTTATCGCAGGTCAAAACAAAAAAGCGAGGTCAACGTTTTTCGACGCCTGAACAAGCGATTGATGCGATCAAATCACATTTTTTTGGAGATACAACAATCGGAGAGGAAAAACTGCTTCGAAAATCGATTCAAATGCACGGAAAAGTGTATTGATCTTCTGTTAAGCCATTTTCGATTGTAAATATTTATTTTTACTTGTCTATCTCGAAGCTTAAGTAACAATCCATGTGTTTCTATTTATACCTTTCGTTAGAGGTATCTGTACGATGTACATTGCATTCGTGTTATGTAAATATAAACATTTTTATTTTTGTAGTAAGCAAATAATGTTTTTCTAAATAGTAAAAGCTTACAACTGTCAATCGGCAGACCCTTAAAAAAACCAATTTAGGTGATTTTTAAATTTGAAGTTAAAAAGGCAGACGTTGGCAAACTATTCGAGTTTTTGATTTCGAAGATTTTCAGATGTATACGAGTACATAGTAAATAAGAAAGTATGGAGAGAAAGTAGATTGTTCCTGATGCTTAAAGCTAATTTATAAGGTATGATTTGGATGGAACTGATATTTATATTCACTAAGGATACATCTGTTGGTATCTTTCTAAAAAGGCTAAGAAGAAAAGCATTGTCTTTATTTTTAAACAATTGTTGCTAATGAAAAGAGCTAGTCCTTCGACTAATTACAAAATATTTTTTCGTATACAAATGGCTGCGTCAATACTTGGTGGTAGGCTATCCTGTAAGCTTATTTCCTCAATATATTTTCAATTGTTTTGGTCAATATTTCACAAGTAACTTGACCAAAACTCTTCCTGTGTGCCTGAATCGTCTCTGAATTTTTCGCATAGCACTATTCTTTAATGGCTACCCACAAAAAAATGCCTGATGGCGTCAAACTGTAGCTCCGTGCTGGCCAAGTAACATGACCAAAACGACTGATTAGACGATTAATAAACTAAGTATGCAATAAATCGATTTTTTGACATCTTGTGTGGCACGTAGCCCCATCTTGCATCACAAAAAATCAGTTATTATGCTTTGGTAGAGCTTTCCTTTGAATGTAACTTTTCTTTTATTGTCGTCTTGGAAGAAATTTCGACCAATAATTCCGCCACTCCAAAAACCACAGATTCAGCATGCACTGGCTTCTCTGACTACGTGCGGATTTTGCAAATCACAAATACGGCAATATTTGCTTGTGAACGTAGGCGCCGATTCAATTTTCGGATTCAAGCATACACTTTCGGCAACATAGCATTCACTTTGGAAGTATCTTTCCAGAATTTGACAACATTGTTCAAGTGTATATCTATCCATTTCGTAGCGCGAAAATATGGCAATGTATTAATGTGAAACGGAAAAAGCTGTCAATGTCAACATGACAAGTGAATCAAAACTAACCAACAGATGACCCCTTCTTTATAAAAATTAAAGTTACTTTCAGCTCAAAATCGGGGGAACACTCGCACACCACCAAAGAGGTTGCATTTTTGTGACGGTAACTCTAAACTTAACACTTTAAACACAACTACTTTCACAAGCGAGATGCTTTACAAAATTCAGTTTATTACTCGTTGCACTCGCCAAACAAAATTACCAGCAGGATACAGCTCCCACCAAAGGGAAGTTGTCTTATTTGCAAGTGGCTATGTATATATGAAAAACAGTTTCCTGACTATTTGACATAGACAGAAGTAGTGGCGCAAGGCGGTGGAAGTAGTAAGTAGGCCTAAGGTCATTTTTATCTCCGCATAACTCCCTTGGTCGCAAATCGATCCTCGACGTCCGGAACAGCAAGTAAGGCAGTAAGGCGCTCGAAAACCCCGAGGTTTGCACAGTCGCTTTTCTCAACTGACCGTCATCAGCTCCCACAATTTCGATCGCACCGTTTAGGTGAGCATTTTTCTGGCACTATTTTTTTTTAACAGTTCTACCCAGTTCTTTTAATTTTCGGAAAATAGGCTTTCACCCAGTTCATCCAGAAATGATAGGCTAACTTCTGCGAGCACTTTCTGTTCTTTCTCTTATCGGTGGTTTCCAGACTGCAAAACGCTTTCAACCCTTTCGGGGTTACAAGGAGGAGTTATGGCAGCAAAAATACTTTATTCAATAAGATGAACGCATTAACTGTTTTACTTTCAGTAAAATAATCGCAACACGGACTAAATAAGTAGTTGCCACTCATTGCCCTAAAAGATATTCTAGAGAACTTGCTGCGGGCGTGATAAACAAGCACGGGCGTAGGTCAATAAGTCCCTGAAAATTGAAATAATGAAAAATCTTTTCGGCGAAAAAACGTTTTATTTTGCAACATTATCTCTTGTTTGATGCCCTCCAAATAAAATATTAGCTCGAGGCCCTCAATAAAGGCTTGTTTGCTTCATCGATAACCTTTACATTCGACTCAAATCTCTTACCGCCGACCTATTTCTTCATGTTCAGACATCTTTAATAGTCGCAGTGGCTAACTCTGGAGAATATGCTGGATGAGCGGGAAATTCTTAACCTCATTCATGTGATTCTACCTGTGAGACTGCAGACTTGTGCCCTGGTGCGTTGTTCGGGTATATAGCAAGGAAAATTAGATTCTTTCGATGTGATACAAAAATCTTAAATTTTTCAACTCCTTCACCCGGACAAAAGTATCAAAAGTATAAAAAATTAGGCAAAAATGTTATTCCGTATTTCTTTGCTCAAGTCAGGAGGGCTTTTGAAGTTCGTGCCGTCTTTTTCCTCTAGGTTTTCGAAAAAGTATTTTCCTAAGAATTTCCTTCGACCGCTCGTAGGTCAAGGCAGAATCTGCAAATGTCCGTATATATGTCCTGTCGGTATTCCTATTTTTGTCCTATGCTTATTCCTGTTTAGTTTTAGTAACTCTCTACATCTTTTTCTATCAAAAAGCGGCCAGAGATGCTTGGATACCCTGTGTCCTTCAAGATTTGACCACCTAAGGTTGGCAGTTTTTATGGTTTTTTCCTCAATATAGCTCCTTACTTTGAAAAGGGGTGGTTTGATGTTAGCAGCTTCACTCTTATTGAATTGACCTCCTCTTCTTGCAAGCTCATCCGCTTGTTCATTTCCCTCTATACCGCAGTGTCCAGGCACCCAGCATAGTCTCTCACAGTTCTAACTGTATAATACTTTGAGTATTGTGCGACAGCCCGTGATTGTGACTGTCGATGTAGAAAGCGATATATCCTTCGGATACCGATCACATCTGCATTAGCTCAGCCGTCCTGAAGATAACCAAAACCTCTGATTGGAAGATACTGCTTGCGTCCGGTAGTCTCACTCTTAGACCTGAATGCAAAGCCGGCCAAATGAATCGTTTTTCAGCCCGTCATTGGGAAACAAAGCCTGCACGACACCACATCTGAAAACGACCTCAAAACAAGGTGCTCTGCTCAACGAACAGAAAAGACGGGACTTCTTAGAAGAAAAAACAAAAAACACGAGAGGCACGCGGTCAAGGAAATCGAGAAAGGGTACGCCAGGAATAACGATTGAAAATTCTGTCAAAGAATTAAAAGAACATGCCAGGGCTACAAAGGCAGAACGGAAGCCTGAAAGGACGAAAATGGAAACCTAGTAGTAGAATCGCAGTCGGTACCAAAATATGGAAAGATCACTTATGCATACTGTATAACGGCTACGACGACCATAATTCCGCCGTCAGGCAGAATCAACAATCAACACTGGACGATGATAGGAGAGTATTCCACCCACCTGACCTAAATGAAGTTGAGATTGGAATATCGAGACAAAAGTCGAACAAAGCTTCTGGCCAAGACAAGCTTCCAGCATGCTAAAGCTCATCTGCAAGGTATGGTCAGAAGGAAGCATGCCCAATCAATTAAACCTCATCATCGTTTGCCCAATCTACAAATAAGGTGATCCCTGCACTGCACCAATTACAGGGGATTTAGTTTCCTGAACATCGCCTACAAAATCTTCTCTGCCGTTTTGTGTAATCGCTTGAAACCGACCATGAGCAGTCTGATTGATCTATATCAGAGTGGTTTCAGGCCAGGGAAGTCTACTATTGATCAGATATTCACACAACGGGAGATTTTGGAAAAAAAACCCTGGAGTTCCAGACCGACACCTGCCACCTGTTTGTCGACTTTTAAACCGCATATGACATCGTGCACAGGGACGTGCTGTGTAATGCCTTGTTGAATTCTGGCACTCCTGCCAAATTCGTCAGGTTGTGCAGGATGACAATGCAGAATAATCGCTGCTTTAAAAAGGTCGGTGAGGAACTAACCGAGATGTTCAAAGTCAAAAAAGGTTTAAAACTAGGTGACTCGATGTCATGTGGCATTTTCAATAACCCTTTAGAGAGAATCGTGCAAAATTCACTGGACAATAAAAGGGGAAGGAATCTCTACAAGTCTTCCTAATTGCTTGCGTACGCAGATGATATCGAGGAAGACAGCGAGACGTCAATGAGGCATTGGCAGCTATCGAAGCGTAAGCGGCTTAAATGAAAAAGCCCTTGGCCGATACGGCCAAGGAAAATACTTTGGTCCCTTGGTATCGATGGGGAATGGAGGAGCAGATTTAACCACGAACTGTACGAGCTGTACAGTGACATCAACTTGGTCAGGCGTCAACGGATTCAACGCCTTACAAGGCTGGGCCATGTAGAGCCAATGGATACCATAGCTTCGACCCGCATAATTCTTAATTCCGAGCCCCGGGGCCTACGTAGCAGAAGATGATCGAATTTACGGTGGTGCGAACAAGTGGATGGAGATCTCAAGCACCTTGGAGTGGACCACACCCCACCACAGTCTGTAGCGCCACTTAAGAAGAAGGAGCTCTATGTTTTCTAAGAAAATACAAGAGCGGTTCCTTCCTCTGTTTTCCAACCAGTTGTGAAAATTGCAATTTCAATTGGCCTGAATACTGAATGTTGTACAGAATATCAAAGTCGACCAAGGAAGTAATTTCATCCGGTGAAATTGGATTGGCTGGCAGTGCTAGTGCATCCGAAGTTACTGCTCTTGAAGTGACCCAAATTAGTGAGTTGTATCCCACTGTTGCCAGCAAGTTTTTTATCTGTAAATCAAGTGGTGTTAGGTGCAGAAAGGTGTCTTATTTTGGCGTAGGTGTGGTGTGGTATCCAAGTGCTGATCGTCTTCAAGGCAACCTTCATAATCTCGCTTAAAATATTGAAGTATTTTCCCTACACTATTATGACCACGTCATATGCGTATACTAGCCAGCACTTACAAGAGTGATGAATTCACTCTCCCTTTAGGTTTCTCCCTTGTTAAAGACATTCTTACCGAACTTTGTCTAATATAACAGTTTATATTCCTACTTGCAAGCATGTTGCAAGCCCAAATTGTAATGCCCTGTTCAATATTTGCGTCTACCAGAGCGTTTTCAATGGCGCTGCACTTCCCGTTACTGAAGGCTCCCTCTATATCGAGGAAGGCCCCCATACCACACTCATCGAAGTGTAGACTCCTTTCTATTTTCCCCCACCACCTCGTGTAGGGTGGTTTCTACCGATTTTCTTTTCATCGAAAAGTCATTACTGCATCTGTTCCTAACATAATTCTCCAACAATCGTTCTAGAGTTGTAAAAACATGTTAAGGTGTACTGCTTGGATACAGCAAATAGGTTTGTAAAACTATATCCGTGGTATAATGTGCCAACTACATTGAATGATGCTGTTCTACCAGTAAGACAGATTAGACAGCAAGCCCAAGAAGCTCGAAAGAGATTTTTTTACGCATAACTACGTCTTCAAGATAAATTTATGCGAAAATAAAAAAAAACAATTTTGCCATGTTTTTGGAAAAATCCGCCTATGAATGCGCCTAATTTAAATAAACGTTTACTATTGTATATAATTTATAAGAATTTGTTGTATAGTTAGTTATTTTACCTTTTAATCCATAAGTTAAACCAGATACATAGACATATGTCAGTCAGATATTCAACTTTAATGGAAAAATAAAGAAAAAAATATCACTTATAGGCCCCACAGGAACACATACATTTTTAATAATAGCAGTAAATTCTATGTCACCCCATCATCATAGATCCACATTCTATTGTCCTATATCCTATCATTGCTACAAATTCCAGCAGCATACTATCAACAATGCCAGCCGCCAACCTATGCCATCACTCACAAAAAGCACATTATAGCAGAAGCGTTTATTTGAAACTGCATGCTATGGTATCATCATGCTACCTCAGGGATACACAAACAGCTTCTGTTCTGAACATAATAATTATAATCAAATAACATGCAATAACATAGAGCAAGAGTTCCTTATGCAACGGATTCCTGGCCTGGAGCTTTTACAAAGACAGTTAAGGGAGTAATTCCAGAGTACGGGATGCAAAACGATGTTGGGTGATTAAGCTATGTAATAATAACGGCCAAACAATCCAAATTCAAGGAAATCCTGGATACTTACACTCGAACATACTTGTTAAACATTTCAAGAAAATTTCCACATGAACTTCCTTCTGGCGCAGAAAGGCAAGAGCAAATGTTCGTGTTTCGGTAAACTTGCGAAGGGCAAATGGAAGACTTATAGTATACTTTCGTTCCAATCATATGTTCCATGTTGCTGAAGGGCAAAATTTCAGATACTATAATACATGTATCGGAAGAGCAGAGAAAACCAGCCAGAGCGACCTTATACTACTCGTACAAAGTTGGTAATCCCTTTGACATGTCATCTGACAAGAAGAAGGGTTTATTTGTAAATGTATCTTAAACATTACTGAGATATTGTTATGACAATCTAAATGGTATGCATTTTGTTAAGATATTTTGTATAGATATTCAGATGCATAGTTCTCGTAAATGCCATCTTTGTGGAAATTATTGCCTTGGCAGACATGAAAACTAAAACAGATACCAGAAATTGGGATAGGAAAATGTGAATAATCTTTCTATTGCGCTTTTGAACTCGGAATAACTTTGCTATCAGTACAAGCGAAAGGTATTACGAGTATTTACTTATTTTATTCTTCAGAAATGGATTGCATTTTCCGTAGAGAATTTACTTTTTGATTCTAAAATCGTAAAATTGTATGCAGCTAAGAAATAACTTCGTTCGATAGGTCGTAAGTTAACGTGTTTTTGTTGGCAAATGACAATATTTCATAGGGTACGTTGGCTGGGATAAACTAGAGAAACAATCTGGTTTGGGATTAGGCTGTCTTAAAACGTACAACAAGTACATTCCAATAAATTATTTCAGCAGAACAGTGTACACGTAAAGGAAACAATGGGGTCAAAGGCAAAACCTGTTTCAAAAAAGTTGCCACAAAACGGCTAACCAAGTAAAGGGTGTCCCAAAATTTACACAAGATTTGAATTTTTTGCGATTAATGCGGTCAAGTGTTGATAACGAAAAAAAAAAGCAGCATCATAGTTGACAGTCCGGGGTTTTGAACAATAGAGCACTGCTCGAAAAAACAAGGTGTTTCCATAGTTAACCAATTTAATGGATTTGGGTCAAGAGGTATGACTGGACCATAGGGTGGCCGTGACTCAAGTGGTAGTGAACTGGCTTCCAAAACGGAATGTTTTGGGCTTCGAATTCCAGCCCTCCCCGAAAGATTTGCATTTTTCAGTCAACACAAATCAAGTAAGATGTGTAGTCTGCCCATTAAATGTCCAATGCCACCAATGGAACAAAAGAACCACTGAGCCCAAACATCTTTTTCTCTCTGCACAGTTTTTCAAAAAACTTAACACATGCTGAGGCATTATAAGTGTATTGCAAGACATGGTTGGGTACTGTAGACATCGGGTTGGTGTCATCTTTTTGATATCTAGTATTGCAACTGTTTCTACACATTAATTTATTGTGCCTTTCTCTACCTTTACACAAAAACAAAAACTTATACTACTCGAGGTCCATCCGTACTGCGCAAGACCTACGTGAAATGCACTACCTGTGATATTAAAGTCTTCCGATAACAGAATTAGCCTAATCGATTTGACGATGGGACGAAATATTGTTGTAACTAGCACGCGGTTCCAACATTTCGTTATTCACAAGAAGACTTGGAGAACTCCATATTGCGATCCCTGCAAGGCACTCTTGTAGTATTATAGATTTCCGAACGATCTGAAGGGCCAACATCCACTGTGACCATTGCCTTTTTTTGTCAAGGAAAGGTGTCGGATAACCCGATTACGAATATCACAAGCGCATGATAATACTCAGGGAAACTTGAGATCGCAGGTCTACAATCACAAGAAATCACCATATCGTTTCCCAATCGAGTCTTCTCAAATCTCTTAACAAGTCCTATACCGCCAGAAGAAAGTATCAAAAACAAGTGGCAACATGACAAATTTTCTGGCAACAGCATCCCAGGACAAGGTAATGAAATTAATTTACCTTAAGATATTTATCGACGAGCACTTTGTAGATTGCATCCAGAACTTCCGGAATGATGGATGAGATCGTTTACACAGGAATGCGGACCAGATATTGCATAGACCGAAAATGTTCGCTGGTAGCTAGGTATCGTAGAGGCAACACAAGCCGCTCAGCCACAGAAATGCTCGCACGCATATTTGTTTCTTGCTTTTGGATGCGTGGAGTCACCAAAGCTAGAAGATCATCGAATTGTTTAGAGTCCATACGCAAAAAATTGCGATACAATTCTGCCTCCTCAGCTTTCAATTCGAGTCCATCCTGCTAACGGCGGGACTGCCAATCCTGCGTTCTAACACGCCGACGTTTTTGTGGCAATTCATCCCCCTCACTGATTTCCAATACGTACGCGGCCAAAACAATCGCAAGTGCATTTTCTTTTTCGATTTTAATTGTTTTATCAATTTATTATTTTATTACAATTCTCAAAAAAAAACCCTTAACTTCACGGCCAAATATAAAATAATTTTTAATTTGGCTGACAATCCTTGTCAACGAATTTGTAGATTTTTTGTAAAGTAACCGTGTGAGCTGGCAATTTAGCATTGTAAGGTAGTTCGCTATTGTCAGCACATTTGTAGGTCATTGTCAGAACATTTGTAGACCTGACAATATTGTCAGATCTGGCAATCGTCTGAACATAGCTTTATAACAAGCCCCATCATTGGTTTGATCAACAACTCAAGAGTATCCTTAATCGAAACTTGCAAAATCTGTGATACCTGCGTACCAAAGCGATGTGCGAGCACATATTAAATGATTAAGTGTCGGAAATTCATTTGCAACGATTTCGTTCTGTTTCTTCCAATTTCATTCCAAAAAGATACACCAAGGAGTTATTACCTGAGCGAAAATAATTGCTCGTTGTAGTCTGCATGCACCTTTATGGAATTATTAATTAAATTCCTTTGTGCAAGGATATTCTTTTCCTTTCAGAATTTACCCCCCCCCCTCCCCCCGCCAAAAAAAAAACTGGGAAAACAGCGAAAATAACCCAAAAACAAAGCATCCGCTGCGGAAAAATAAGAAAACAAAGAAAAATGGCTAACAATAAACAAGAAAATAATTGCACAAGTGCTTTAGTGCAAAGTCATGATGAGAATTTTCCTCTTCTCATTTAGTTTTCTTATTCGTCCTTACCTTCTTCACCATCGCTATCATACAAAAACACCCATACATGTGCAAATAAAACTTCCCGTCCGAACTAGACGAAAATGTGTGTTTGGGGAAATTTTAAAATTGAAAAATTGCAGCTGCATAGCTGATAATGAGAAAACTTGTGTTTGAGGAATACCGCCCGAATTGTTTGGAAGGGGGGGTTTGAAGATGAGAATAAAAGAAATCGGGAACAACAATCATTTTGCAATGTTTTTAGATGTGGGAATTTAATTAAAACCGACGCGTGAACCAACAGTGCAATCCACCGGCAAAATGGATAACATTGCAGTTTAAGGTCTTGTGTAATTGTGTAAATAGCAAGAACACAAAAAACAATTGTGACCATATACTCGTATACGTACTTGTAGCACAGAAGAGAAAGGACTTTTCGTTTCTTTTCGGCTTCTGAATTTAGCTCCTATTTCTCCAGTGACATGCTGCGAAAACAAAGTGAGCAATGAAAGGATATTACAATACTCGTTTATCTTGTAGATGGAATTGTGTTACCAAGTTTGTTTTCTTCTCTTCCGTTGCAGAATCAAATTTTGTTTTAATGAAACAACGAAGTTGTGTGCATTCTAAAGGTCGCACATTGCAACTTTGGCGCATTGTAAGATGACAATTAAGAAATTCGCTGAAGTAGCATAAATCAAGTCAAGCGATAAAGTCCTCATTGAACAAAAGGTACATTCAACTACACAACTACATCCAGGCTTCAGTTTTACAGCAATATTACTGGGTGATTCTTTTGGATGTACCATATGTCTCCTTAATCGGCATGAAAACAAACCATTTCTGGATCAAAAGGTAACAGGAACAGAACACAATCAGGAATTCCATGAGTCACATTTTTCTGCCTCACGGCGAATAAGTACTGTGTACTCCTGTCTAAGCTTAATGAGGAAGTTCATGAAAATCGTCTGACTTGGGCTAATCGAAAAGGCGTCTTCTAATGATAACGCCAGGGCACAAGTCACCGGGTAAACGCTGCAAAATCTGAAAGAGTTACAATGGAAAAAGCTTCAGTACCCGCCGTATTCTGTTTCAAACTCTTCAGAACACTCCAAATGGAAAGCAATTCAGTTCTACCGAAGCTATCAAAAAACACCCCAGGATGCTTTTTAAAGGAAAACCGAGCAGTTTCTATGAAAACCACAGGCATGTAAAACGTTGCGAGACATTTGGAGAAAACTACGAGAAATATAAATTTGATTAATAAATTTGGATCCCCAAAAGTGTAATATTTTCAAATCGGGCAAGAACTTTTGTTATCACTCAATACAAACGTAAGTACTCGTACATTGACATTTTGCAAATAACTTGTTTGGAATGCTGGCCATAACTGCGAGTAACATGGTCCATTCTTGAAGTTCCGATTTTCGATGAAGAGTTTGAGCATTACGAGTGGCGTTTGATCAATAGCTCGAGTAATAATGGCATCCAATTCGTCAATCAAAGCAGGCTTCACTGCATGAACTGTACATACCTCCAAAGCGTGAAAATAACTGTTCACCAAATTGTTCTAGAAATAGGGCCATGGCAAGTGGTTCCAACTGCAGAGGCATCAGTATTCTCAACATCGCATTCAAGATCTTATTTGTCGTATTGTGTGATTGTATTGTTTGACATGATTTATAGAGCAAAGCTATGCAGAGCAACGTTCAGTTTTGGCATTCCTGCTAAACTCGTCCATCTGCGCAGGATGACGATGAGGAATGGACGCTGCTTCATCAAGGTTGGCAAAGATGTTACCGAGCGTAATGTCAGTGGAGCTTTTAACGAGTATTGAGACGGAAGCGGTGGTCTAAACGAGTATATACTGCCGAGTAAAAAGGACACTCAACACCAATGCTTGTACAGAACGCTACCTTTGAGAGATATTACTTTGAGATAGTAAAGGACTTTGTCTACCTAGGGTCTGTTAGGAACCACCTCTGATATAAAACGAAGAATAACTCTTGCCAATCGCTGCTTCTTCGGGGTATTATTGAGTCTGGTGAGTGGAAAATGAAATACAACAACAAATTGCACGGGCTGTACTGTTACACCGACTTGGTAAGAATAGTAAAAGTCCTTATCGTCAGGATGCAGACCAAAGCTCTGGTCTGAGAAACAGTGCAGTAAACGTAGACCGCGACTCAGCGGCATGCGCGAGTTTAAGGAGACCTCAGTCAACTTAGTGTATAAAACTGTCGGCAACTAGCGAAAGATGGAGCCGGCTAGATTACTATTGTAGCCAAAAAAATAAAATAAAATTGTTTATAACTTTTAAAATCTTTATTCATTGGTTTAGATCCATTTCGTAGCCCTCAAAGCATTCATCTATTGATACAATATGTATAATGGTTTTTCTCACCCGCGAAACAATTGATAAAGTCGATTTGCGGAATGTCCTTCTTGGTTCGAAGTGATTCGTGTCGAGACGGTGTTTTCGGATCGGTCTCTTGCCAGAAGTCAGACGATACTAAGTCAGGCGAATACCGTGTGTGATATTAGTAGAATTTTTGGCGAAAAATTGACACTCTTCTTGCAACCAAACTGTTAAGGAACCTTTCAAAATGGTCTAGACTGATTCGGATTAACAGTATCAGCCAGGTCTCTTATTGTTAATCGATAAATCTGTGATTTCCTTGACGTGTTTTTCATCAATTAACCCTTGACCCTCCATGGCGATCTTAGTCTTTAAGGCTTTTTCTGCCTTCCTTGAATTATTTGTACGACTTGTAAATATTTTCTTGTGTCATAGCCTGGACACCTAAGGCCATCTGGCTTCTGGAACATTCTCAACGTTTCTGCAGTAGAAATTTCAATCTGCAAATAAAATTAAATACAACTTCTTTGCTCAACAAAATCAGACATTATAAAAATCGGTAGGATTCCTTTTTTAGTTCACAAAACACGTGCACAACTATTGAACAAATACAGACGTTGGCACCTAATTTTTGTGCATTCTTAAGAAATTTACATTACGGAGTGATGGTGAAGGCCTTCAATACTTACCAAATGTCATTCTCACAAAGTATTTAAATGTAGACTTACCTAAAAGAAAAGTGAAAATTAATGTTTTAGTAGTATTTCGGGTACAAAGTTTTATTATAAAATAATAATTTTGTTACAATTTATTTGATATTAATATGTGATATCTAATAAATGTACAATATTTCGCATCTTCTCAAAAAAAGACGATTTTACTAAAGATTGCTCTATAAAACGCATGTGAGCATGCATTTGAATGTGAGTAACTTCCTAAATGTTGCGCTTAGTCCATCCTTGGTGATTTTAACGATAAGTTTCAGAATGAAAATATGTAGTCTACGTGAGACTCCGTTTTCATCGAAAAGACGTCATAACTGGCATAATCTTCGTGACCTCGCAGTGAATTGATAAAAACAAACCATCAAACCAACCAAACATATAGTTCCGGATAATCAATTCGGTTTTAAGGCAGGACATGCTATCTCACATGCCGCGTCTAAACTGGTGTCCGATATCCAATGGAATAAATGCAAAAAACAGTGTACCTAGTTGACTTGGAGAAGGCTTTCGACACTGTATGGTTAGAAGGTCTTTTCTACAAGCTGGCTAGTCTGGGGATCAGTAAACCACTCTTGTACGGTTGTTTGAGAGGGCTTGCCTTAGGGCTTGTCTTCGCTTGTACAGAACACAAGAGTCGGAGTACAAAATTTTTTATCCCAATGAGGTCCTTTACAGCAGGGCGAACCTAATACGAGTGGACAACTTCGTAATTAAGCTGACTCGAAGGCACATTGCAAGAGCAATGGCCTCGACGAATAACCTGATATCTATATTATTATGGGAGTGTGCGCCTTAACGGCTTCGTTCCACCGGAAGCATTCCTCTACTTTGATCAGATAGGGTTGATCCAGTATAGGTCAGCGATCCCGTTAATCTTCCCTGTCGCTCGGACAGCTGGGGGCAGGCGACTCAACTACAACAGAGACGTCGCACACGCCAGGGTGGATCGCCTTAGGTTCAGTAGGGCGGTGGGGAATCGCGATAAGAGGGATGTCGTTCGGCGGCACCAGCATTTCTGGTGGTTGAATGATGGGGAAGATGTTTCGTCCTCGTTTCCGTCAATTACAGACCAGCCTCACTAAAGAGGCAGAGCTGACCAATCTATTTGCTCTGTAAATAGCGATGGCCAGCTTACATAGGTTTAGGTTAGCATTTAAGTAATATATATATATATATTAGTATATACAAAGGTATATACTAATGTATGTATATAATTGTGTATAATGTCTATGTGTGTGTATGTACGTATTGTATGTAGGTTAGGTAGATTAAGGTTTATTTTAAGTTAGATATTAAGTTTTTATAAGAATAAAAGTTTTTTATCAAAAAAAATTTTTTCTTAGCCTTAAGTTTAGAAAATAAGAAATCCTAAATAAAATGGAAATAAAGTCGAAAGACATAGATATAAGAATTAAGAGTAGCTTAGAGTGCCTGTGTAGGGCCAGTAAGTTAGTATAAGATTGTTTAGTAATTTTAAGCTAGCATTTAAGTATTTTTTGTTAGTATGTAAGAATTCATGATTAAGAAAATAAAATGCATTTAAAACTAAACTAAACTAAACTAACCATCAAACCAACACCAAGGACCTCCAGTGTTCTGTTTTGAGGGGTTAATTTTGATTGTTTTCGAGGAACTTTAATCCCAAGAAAACGCTAGAGTCTTTTCTGATCGAGTCCCTTAAAACTTTTTTAGAAATCTTATGCCGTCAGCAATAAACTGAGAATGCAAATAATAAAATGATCACCAATCCATTTAAGTTACTGAATATCAGGGCTGTAAAGTAATTCAGTATTTTCGGACTTCAGTACACTATAAGTACAAGTATCTTGTACTGATACTTTTACTTCAATACGGCAGTACTTGTACTTGAAAAGACTGAAGTCCGGTGGTACTTGTTTTTTATTTATTTTATGGACACAAGTGTAAAATATTACGTAGGTACTTAATTACGTAAATAAGGACTTAAGTAGTTGACTAGTACTTACAAGTACCTTCAACGAATTTCAATTATCTCAAATATTGGCATGCATTTTGTTGAGAAAGGAATTTATTAATTAATCGTATCTTATCAGTTTCGATCTCAGCAACCTTATGTTTTTGAGATGTTGAATGCGATTTGTTGTCGAGTGCTTTTTTTGATCATTCTCAATGTGAGTTTTGCCAACAGATGTTCGTGAACCAAAATGAAAATCATTCTTAATACATATCTGTCAATATAACACTATTTTTCTTATTGGATTATGGCCAAAAAGTAAGTCCGTTAAAGTAGTGTAAGATAAATAATATATTCTTAAAATAAGTTCATTGATTATTTCTCAAAGTACTAAAAATGGATTCGTTAAGTAAAAGATCAACCGGACTTTTCGTCAGATGATTCGATTTTAGATTCGTCTTAATTATTAATTTAGTTTTAGATCACGATGTAAACAGTCAAACTTCTACGAAACGCTTAAAATTGGATAATTTGGTAAAAAAAAAATTCTTTTTGACGGAACTTTTTCAAATAAGTTGAGGTAAATATATACATATATGAGTGTGAACACATTTTTATATGTTTGTGTATGTGAAATTATATCGAAACCTTTATCTGTATCTACTGCATTGTTATACTACTGTGTCCAAAAACTAGTCGGAATTTTTCGATTTAAATTACGCGGGTAAATATTTTCGCTCAACATATTTTTTTTTAAGTAGGTACAGCTGTTACTGACTTCCATGCCAAATTATATGTCAAAATATTCATTAGTGTTTGAGTTACGCTTGTTTTTGTGCGACACAAGAAGTGAATTTGGCGATTTTTACAATATCTGAAATTATTCAACAAAGAAATGCGATCAAATTTTGTTTCCTGAATGGAATAAATGCTGCAGAAACGTTGAAAATGTTGAAGAAGGCTTACGGGGACCGAGCTCTACCAAAATCAGCAACATATGATTGGTATAAATTGTTCAAAGAAGGTAGAGAACGCGTTGAAGACGAAGAGCGCCCTGGTCGACCACATCCAAAAAATAAAATAATTAGAGCTTGCAAACCGTCGATTAACTATAAGAGACATTGCTGATGAAATTGGCGTATCAAAAGGATCAATTAATACCATTTTGAAAGATGTTTTGGCCCTCAAACGTGTCAAGTCTCGATTGGTACTAAAAATGCCCTCTCACACTGCATTGATTCTTTGTGACTTTTTCGCCAAAAATACAACCAATATCGTTCTGCAACCATCTATTCACCTGATTTGGCTCCGTGTGACTTCTGGCTATTTCCAAAACTCAAAAGATCACTTCGAGAAAACCGTTTTGAGTCGATTGAAGACATTCAACGTGAATCGGCGCGTGCTCTGAAAGCTATACCGGAAGAAGACTTTTTGGCATGCTTCGAGGACTGGAAACAGCGGTGGAATAAAATCATTAAATCGTATGCATACATCGTATGTTGGTTTATTGTTGTTGCAGAAAATGGAACATAGTATTTTGAATTATGTCCTTGTCGTTTGTTACTTTTATACAATACTAGCTGTACCCGGCGCGTTTCTACGCATATTAAAAAAATTTAATTGAAAAAAAGTCAGCATATATGTATAAGAACACTTTTATTTTTTATTTTGTTTATTGAAGTGCTGTTGGATACACAAAATTTTTTGTTTTTCCGTCTGGTGCATATTCGAATAAATCAGAAGGTTTTCCGACGCGTGAACAGGCCACATAAAGTTGCCCATGAAAGAAACACGGACTTTCTAAATTCAGGCCACACACTTGTAAAGATTGTCCTTGTACCTCGATGATGGTTGATCTGTTGGAATCGTTGGAATGCTAGGCAATAGTACATCGTCTCCTTTGAATTTTCCATTCAAAATAGTAGCTTCGATGATATTGGTCATCATTTTTTTTCACTGAGAGCCTGGTACCGTTGCAAAGTCGTGGCGGATTAATGTTTCGAAGCAAAATGATAGGCACGCCAATTTTCAATGTTAAAACGTGCGGAGGCATGCCCGGTAAATCAAGCGAATTGATTGACGTTGCCATCATTAACGACTGCATCGCGTAAATGGATGTACTCTTCCGAGCGCAGCTTAGTTTGATTCAAGCGAATTTCGTATACATATCGACAATATGTTGGTGAAACAATTGACGACATTTCAGGATGTGATTATCAGCGATTTCACGTATCATTAACCGATACGAATAGTAGTTCATAGTGTTGACTTCCTTATTCGTTTCGGCATCGGTAAGCAGATTTATCATTTTGATTCCGAAATGATACTCATCTTCTCCTTGCCAAAATAGAGCTGGATATTGCAATCCGTCGTATGAGCGATGCGTCTCTGGGAGTCGTTTCGATGGAGAATACTATCGCGTGACTCGAGTTCTCGGCCAACTATAGTGATTGCTGTTTCATCAATCTATTGTCTTGCGTGTTGACCAACGGGTTCATTAACTGCACGAATAACAACTTTGTAATCGTCAGCTGACATTCGTTCAAGGGCAGTTTTGAACAATTGAATCAATTCGTTGTGTTGATCGAATAAAGTTTGCAGTTCAGCGACAATTGTTCTTCTAGTGTCCCTAGAATCCTAGAATCGACAACGTTGATCGATTTGTTCATCTATGTTCCCCATGAAATAAATCTAAAGAAATTTGTGATCTGCTTCTGGAAGTGGTAGTAATGACCCGCCACGATGATAAATTTGGCCCAGCACTTTGAAGGTTCGCATGTAATACTTGTTGCGCCGAACGATGTCATTTGGAAACACGAACTGTACTTCCAAATTTTTCCCAAGAAATGTTTCAATTGGCGTGTGGTGCCTGATAGCAATGTTGATAATGGATCAGGCGGTGGATGTAACTCTAGCAAATTAACTTTCCCAGCCGCGCAGGACATTCGGTGTTTCACAAAAACAACACTCGGGTGAAGATTGTAATCATAATTTTGATAATAATTGAACGCAGCCAGCTCCAGTAATGGCTGGATCATTCAGTATTCGTCTAGACCGAGCTGTGCGTGATCGTTGGGCTTCGAATCTTTGCTCATGTGTTCGCTTGTTAAGTCGAATGGGCTTGACTTGTACGTAATCGGTGAGCTTCGAGTCCTTCCTCACGTTGCTCGCTTGTTTCAGACCAACGGGCTTCAACTGTGCGTGATCGTTGAACTTCAAGTCCTTCCTCACGTTGCTCGCTTGTTTCAGACCAACGGGCTTCAACTGTGCGTGATCGTTGAACTTCAAGTCTTTGCTCACGTTGATCGTCATCAGGTTCTGAGGTTCGCAGCTGCTTTTTCTTTTTTGCTTGAGGTATTTTTCTACCAATTGCTGTGCATTTGGGAGGCATTTTTTATAAGTATAAATCGCAATCTAAAATGCCACCGTTTTCAATACAAAAAATTGGTAATTAGTATTATTCTAAGGCAATTGAAAGAAACATTGTTGATGAATTTTGTCGGCCAATGGGTTGAAATCAACTGAAAGGAATACAAAAATTCGGCATTTGAACGCAATTAAAATGTAATTTTAATTAATTAAACTCGGATGACAGTTCGGTTTGACGTATGTAATTGAAACAGGGATGTCAAATTCGGACCACGAACTGGATGACTTTATATTAATATGTACGAGTAGTTGTAGTGAAAATGAATTTCAAATAAATGAAATATCGTAAAAAATCTACGCCTACATAGATAAATATTTATAGTTTTTTTGCAAACCAAAAGCCTTTCAAATTCAAAATTCAGAAATCCCAAACCTTATGCTACCGTTAAGAGCTATAATGTGGTTATGAGCCACAAAAAAAAAAACAAAACCTGTCAGCCGCAATTTAATTTCATACAGAAGCCGTAATTCCATTCTTTTCGGCAATATTTGTCAACTTCAAGATGGCACTCACCCCATTTATACGTTAAATGATTCATCTTTGTTTACCCAACTTCTACTGTCATCAAAGTCAAGGCAAACTCAAGGTGAAATGAGCTGTTACTTTTGCACATCTCACCCCCGGGCGTGTCTCCATTATTACAAGTCTTTATTAATATGAATGTGGGAGTAAAGATATTAAGAACTCACGAAGAAGAAGTTGGCATGACCATTTTTTTTTAATAAAAAAAAAATAAATTAAAGAAAAGACGACGCACGATTTTTGGCATATTCTCCTGATGAACATACGCATCCAGGACTAAAGAGAACCACTAACGCGTACGGTGCGTAGATATAATTTACGATCCGCATTTCATGGAAATTTCTACCAGATGAGTCCTTTTATCATTTTTATGTTTTTTTTTTTTTTATTTCAATTTTTTCCCTCCTCATACATACATAGTTGGTTTTGTTCTTTTGGTGCGTGTTTTTATGTTGTCGTGTCTTGTCTCGATTTCTCGCGCACAATGCATTCCGGGAATCATGTTTCAAGGATGCTTCTCTGCTCTGCACTAGGAATGGGCCATGTTTTGTTGTGTCATAACTCCAATATTCACAAAAAAAAAATACAAAAAACATGGAAGAAGAATGGCATCAACATTATATCCTTCTTATAGGCACCACACTGTCAGTTTTATTGTTGAGTGCTATAATATGAGTGTGGCTTTGTGTCCTCGTTGACATTTTTCTTTTTCGTCCCTTATCTTGGTTGGTTCCTTTTTTTTTTTTTTTTTGTCCTGGGAGTACTTTCGAGTACTTCTGAGAGGCACAATGCTCGAGTTTGAGTATTAATAATTTATTCTTGGCATGTTTTCAATTATTTTCTGGTTCTTCGAATGGTGAAGAATTTTCAGGAAGAAGAAAGTTAGGCAAAAAAGTTTTAGGATAAAGGGTAAGAGGCAGAGAGGAAAGAATTTATCAAAGACTAACGTCGATAATTTGAAAATTGTTTGGGGTTTTCAACAGACTTAACTTTGGTTATTTCAACTGGCTTTGCAGTTTGCGGTTGAAGTTCTTTTGAGTGCAGGCAAACAAATTAGCATTGGCCGTTGGGGCTTTTAATTTCTGATCGAACGAAGGGACGCAGTTAGGTATACGAAAAATCAACAAAAATAGCTATCTGCCGTATTTCAAATTCATAAATAAGGTTTTTTTTTTTAATTGCTCTTGTGCGTTGTACAGTTGATTTGGCAGCACTTTGGTTGTTTTTTTTTTTTTTGTAAGTTAGTGCCTTTGATTGGGATTCGATGGTTACACACAGATCGGCTTGACTGATTTTCAGAACTGGTGGAGGGTAAATAATTTGGAGTAGTAATTTGGATGGAAAATATTTTCGATAACCCCTAGCGAGTTGGCATAGAAACCATCTGAGCTGGTTTAATGAAGGGTAGATATGTATATGGATACCATACATACATCAACAGGATTTTACTTTCCACAAAAAGTTGGGATTCAAATACATACAGGATTGTGCAAAACTAAAGCAACTTTTTCATTGGTCCTACTGAGAGCTATTTTTCTTTTATGTTTACTTAATAAAATGTGATACAGATTATGTGGGATTAGGTTTGGTTCCTCAATATTATTATATACTTAAAAAAAAAAACACTTATGCGAAAATGGATAAAAAATTGTAAAAGCAAAACATATGGATTTATGCTTGTGCAAAACTAGAGCAACTTTTTTTGCAATTTCGAAAAAAAAATGTTCGTCCAATGTTTTCCCGTTCGTTATTGCACGCTACGCAAAACATACAAAATTTCAACAGTTCTCCATTCATTTGGCTTAGTGAAGTCGTGTAAAAGCTGCTCTATCACTATGGCGCGAAATAAGTTCAATGCAAGCCGCCTTTAAACTAAAATATTAAGTGATTATTTTGGCGGAGAGTCCCAGATATCGATAGCTTAAAAATACAGGATAAATAAATCTATTATTTCGCTACTAATAAAAAAATATAAAGCATCGGGAAACGTTGAAGTGCTGCATTTAGGTGGTCGGCCGCGTACAACATCACCACGCGCAGATCGGCAAATTTGTAAGCTCATAAAAAAGAACCCATTCATATCCACAACATATTGTAAAGAAGCTAAATTTGACTATAGAAGCTAGTACTGTTGGGAGGCGGGCTATAGAAAATAATCTACGAATCTTCAGGCCCAGCAAAAAAGCAGTGCTAACGAAGAAGCACTTGGCAAAAAGGTACGAGGGCGGGTCAATAAGTCCGTGACTTTTTGAATTTCTGACCTCTTTACTGAAACAGCAACACTGCTCCTGTCAACAGGCATCTGTCAGTTGACTCCTGTCAAAATTTAAACTTGCTGCGTCAGTTAGTTTGTGTTAGACAGCTATTTTTATCAGACTACTCACTAATTTGAGGAGAAAATGGAAAAAAGTGAATTTCGTGTGCTTATTAAGCATTATTTCTTGCGAAAAAAAACCATTACCGAGACCAAGGCTAAGCTTGATAAATACTATGGGGACTCTGCACCATCGATTTCAATGGTAAAAAAGTGGTTTACTGAGTTTCGTTGTGGCCGTACAAGCACTGAAGATGCCGAACGTCCTGGACGCCCAGTTGAGGTCTCTACACCCGAAACAATCGAAAAAATTCACGATATGGTGTTGGCCGACCGAAGATTGAAAGTGCGAGAGATTGTGGAAGCCGTAGGGATCTCGCATGGCTCTCGACAAATCATTTTTTTTGGAAGGGATAACAAAATTGCAGGAGCGTTGGACAAAGTGTATAGAGCTCAAGGGAGACTACGTTGAAAAATAAAATTATTTTTTTATCAAAAAATCTGTGTTTTATTCCAAAAGTCACGGACTTATTGACCCGCCCTCGTAGCATATAATTGACGTAATTGACAAAATACGGTAAATTGAAACTTTTATTTAAATAAACAGGTTACAGTTTGCAAAAGCACATCTTCACTGGTCCACTGAAAAGTGAAAAACTTTGCTATTCAGTGACAGTGACTCTCTTTGCTGCAAACTTCTGTCTTATTAGGCCAAGCGTATATGTAATTACACATTACTCTGGCTAGAGCAGATCGCAAAATTGCCAAAAAGATCTAAGTGCTTAGCTGTTTAATTTAGTGCAAAATTTCTTCGCGTTTTTTAATATTCCCAATAATAAAGAGACCTTAGCGGGGTAATCAAGCAAAAACCCATAATGGCGCTCTGCTAAGGTCCATAAAAAAAAAACATTTGTATATATATACCTATAAATATACCTATAAAAATAAAATAGAAATCGAACTGTGCATACTCGCAAAAGTGCAAAAGCAAATCGCGTTATTATACGTAAAACGAAAGTTCAATTTTACATATATATACATCACTCCAGATCAACTGTACCATGTCGGCGGCTCTAGTAATAACAGTATCACCAGAACAGCAAGATAACAGGACCAAGTAGAACATCAGATAGCTTTAACCTCAAGACAGAGTTTTTTTTTGTGTGGACAGTTTTAAAGTTTTTTTTGTATCAAAGATTGTGTTATGCAACTGTACAGTACTGTTACACATGCATACAGAACTGTTAGCACAGTTACCGTACTGCTACTCTTTTTCTTAATTTCTTTTAATATAAATTTTAACGTTTCTATCCTTTCATATTCGCATTGAATAACTAAAATCTAATAAAAGATATATGTATGCACAAATATGTATGTATATGTTACATGCATACGAGGTGTGATCAAAAAGTAAGGTGACTTTTTAAATTTCGCGCGCTCAGTACACTCTAACTCAAAATTTTTTTGTTGTTGTGTTGGTTCACTTGTCACGATCATATGTTTATAGTTTTAACCATATAGCAGTTGTTGTTTTTATGTGAGAGGCATAAAAGTTGGACGTGTTTTGTTTACTAGGCGATTTTTTGTGGTTAAAAGTAATGGAGCAGAGAGTTTGTATTAATTTTTGCGTAAAAAATGGTATTAAGTGCTCAGAAACTCTTGAATTGTTGATTGACAGTAGCGTACGGACAGTCAACTTTAAGCAAAAAAAATGTTTAAAGTTGGGATAAATTATTCCAAGAGGGCCGAGAAAATGTTAATGATGAACCTCGCTCCGGACGATCTAGCACGTCAAACACAGACGAAAATGTTAAAAAAGTTAAAGAAATTGTGTTGAAAAATCGTCGAATCACGATTAGGGAAATAGCGGATGATCTTGGCTTATCGTTTGGCTCAAGCCAATCAATTTTAACGGATGTTTTGGGTATGAAACGTGTGTCATTGAAATTCGTTCCAAAATTGCTTAATTTTGATCAAAAGCAGCATCGCTTAGTCAGTAGTTATTTGGCCAAAAATAGTACTTCTATCATGCCTCAGCCACCGTATTCACTAGACTTGGCCCGCTGCGACTTTTTTCTCTTTCCAAAGTTGAAAATGCCCATGAAAGGACGAAAATTTGCAACGATTGAGGAGATCAAGGCTGCATCGCTGGAGGAGCTCAAGGCAATACCAAAAAGTGCGTTTCAGAAGTGCTTTGACGACTGGAAAAAGCGCTGGCACAAGTGCATTGTATCAGAGGGGGATTATTTTGAAGGGGATAAAATAAATTTGGATGATTAAATAAATATATTTTTTAAAAATGAAAAGTCACCTTATTTTTTGATCACACCTCGTATATGTATTTGCCTAAAGAAAATTAATATGTTTACACGCAGACTAGTTTATACTTTGTGTAAAGCCAAACAAAGATCATAACTCGTAAAAAAATAAAAGCAAACAAACAATCATATATATGTATATCCGACAAGACAGAAAAACAGCGGATTGTGCACAATCTACAGTTCAAGACATCAATATATTAAACGTGAGTACCTATATTTTCTTTCTATAACCCTTATTTGGCTCTTCGTGGATTTTTTTTTATTTTTGACATAGATACCTACCTATATATATACCTATAGTTTTTTTTTTGTTTAAATTTTCATTGAATTACATACGAGTACTTATATTAATAACTATCCTACCTATGTATAAATACTTACATTGCTCCTTCATTTTTTTGCTCCTACTATTTACAAATTACACATGAATTTCTCTTTTTGTCACATGTATGAGTATATACGGATAATGTTTACCTAATATCTAATATCTAATATCTTATATCTAGTGTCTCATATCTTATAACTAATTTCCATATTTTTAAAGTAATTGAATTGATAATATGCTACTTTCAGCGAACTATAGTATTATAATAAATAGTTTACAAAATGAAATACAAATTTGTACTGATTGCTAAGTAGATATGTCTTAAAATTAGTTGAGTTAACTACTTAAAGGTGGTACAAGTGTCGTGTAAGGGACTTTTCCTAGCAACGCATTGTGAGAAATGGAATAAGTCATGGTGCAAGTGCATACTTGCAAGGGGAGGGTTTTCTCAGATGCTAGTAACACCCATAACATCAATTTAGATCAAGTACATATTTTCATAAAAACTTTTCTTATCCCAATATTTTAACTTAGTTGTCAAACTACCTGTGTTTGTTATTCCTCATTATTTCCCTTTCAATATGGCATGATTTTTTTGTTGTGAAGAAAGAGCTGCAGCAAGATCCCACCCCTCCGACGAGCTAAGCCCGTGCAATCCAAGCAAGCCAACTGCTGCGCAAAAGCAAGGATCGTATTCCATCTACGAAATGTTTACTCCTCTTCGCCATAAACTCCAATGGAATTTGTACTGTCCGGCGAGGTAAAGGTCAGCGACTCAATCCCCGTTACTGCACCGTCACAGCTAAGCACGAAGGGGGCTGTGTCATGATTTGGACTTGTTTTTCTGGTTCTTTCTGTATAGGGACATTTTAGAAATGCAAATGTTACCTTATGCGGAGTGGGATATGCCTCTTCGATGGGTGTTACAACGTGACAACGACCCGAAGCACACATCGAAGCTGGTAAGGGAGTGGATTACTAACAAGGGGATTCAAGTTCTTGATTGGGCGGCTCAATCCCCCGACTTGAATCCCATTGAAAATCTGTTTGGGATACTCAAGGGACGAGTTAAAGGGCAACGATTCCGGAACAAACTGGAGCTGCTTCAATCATTAAGAGAGGAATGGGAAAATATACAGCAAAACATAATTGATAATTTAATATCATCCATGTCTCGCAGATGTGCCGCGGGGTTGTTAAAAATATATATATTTTTTTTTTTGTAATAAGTGAATTTTTATTTTTTTTTAAAGTTCATAAATATAATTTAGTGTTCATAAAATATAACTCCAAATAATTTATTTCTTCTTAAAAAAATAATATGGTAACGAAAACGCTTCCTAATGCAGGTGTTGAATAGTTGCTTTTGTTTTGCACTATACTGTACGAGTATGGAGGTCCTCTAGGGATATTTCCTATCGGAAGGAATGATTTTGTTTCCAACCACTATAAATTGTTTAAGTCTTTTCAGAAACGAGTAAACGAGTATCACAGAAAAACTGGGCAGGTTTTGAAAAAGTTGATAAGGAATTCAAGATGATGTTGATGTTTAAGGCCTCTTCCATCACTCTGAATGAGGCATTGCGGTCCTGTACAAGAAAATCATGCACTTTTTGGAATATTTCAGACGTCCGAACTGAAATTGGCTCTGCTATGTGAATTCCATCCTTCAGTGTCTCTCTGCCGACCAAAAAAACGTTTATACCACTCGAAAACAATTGTTCTACTCAAACAATCATCAGGGTTCACTTGTTGCATAAGAATGTGCCTGATTTAAAGAGAGATTCAAACTTTATAACGCATGTTTGGACAAATAGATGCCGCTCTTCGTTGCTGAGACATGGCTCGTGCTCGGGATATTATTTGCAACACTGTCTGCATTCAAATGTTTTAAACGAATTCGCGAAAGAGTTTGCAACCCAGCCAACAACACTAATACTACTCGTAAATGCGTATATGCGATAGACAATTTTCTAAATAACAAAACTTAAACAAGTTGTTACCAAAGTAATGTCATAATAAAAATGTTCACCTGCTGAGCGTCAAGTGATGTTAACTCAGTTTCATGCTTGATTAAACCTGGCATAAGAAGAGGATGACATTCGTATCGAAAACAAATTAAATTTGCGTTTCTGGGACAGGGAGAACCTACATAAAATGCACGAAGAGGCTTTGCATCCCGTCAAAGACACACATTTGTGCAATATTTGCAGTGACAAAGTGATTGGCACTTATTTTTGTGAACACGCCGATAATACCACGGTAATTGCATCTAGTGAGCGCTTCAGTCAGAAGTTAAATGTGTTGTTGAATTGCGTCTCGAGCATTGTTGGGTCCAGCAGGATGGAGCAACCGCTCACACATCTAGGGCAACAATAGAGTTTTCGCATCACTAATTCCTAGGCATTCCGTCTTGTAGATTTTAACTGGCCGGCCAAGACTTGCCTTCTTGACCTTCTATGTCATGAATAGAATTTTGCCAAAGAAATCACATATTTGGAGGTAGATGTTTTATGAGCAACAGTTCAAAATGTCGTAAAACGAGCACACATATCCATCAACTCGGGAGCTGGTTATTTGACCGATATCATTTTGGTAAGAAATGGCAACGAAGTCATGCTCCACATCATAAAATGCGTTTGAATTACCTGTGGAACCTACTGAGAGAGACAAATACAAACTTCAAAAGCTGTGCAGTCGACACGCATCTAGAAAGTCTGGCAGCAAAAAGGAAATAGAATTATTGGCTTTGGAAAGCATTAAAAGGTACTAAAAGGCCTAAAGCATCTGAAGCGAAAAGGTAACAATGAGAAAGTGGAAATCTTCGTTTCTCATTCAGAAGAGCTCTTCAGTGAATCAGAAAGAGCAGCAGACAATCACACGATGACAAATGTAACTCAAAAGGAACTGAAATAAAGAAATAGAAACCAAAGAGAGCTCTTGGTTATGACTTAACAACCGGAGAAATCTTCAAAATTTTGCATAAAAATCATTGACTAAGCTATTTTATATATTTAGCGCCTCACTGATGTTAGAAAGGTTATTCGTCACTGAAAAGTTGCTAGGGTCATAGTAGTCCTAAAACTAGAAACATCTCCGAATGACAAGAAGTCCTATAGACCGAATTCAATTTTGTATGCCCTCAAATCAAGGTCTTCCCTTAATATACGAAAAGCCAAGCTATTGAGAACGGCGCCGAATCGATACATCGCTGTATTTGTGTACACTCTTCCGCTACGGACGCTATATTTTCTTCACTACGTCGTATAAATATTTGGCTATTCAACAATGAATATCGAATTCAAACTTTTCGATGGCACAGCGAATGTGTTGCTCTAAGCACACGAAACATATTCCTCGTAGAAAGCTGATTTTCGTAATATAGTTTACTAATTTATCGATGCGCTGTCGGGCTAACTCTTTCAAAAATGAAATCTCAAACAAAACTTAACAAAAATTCCATATTAGTGTGAAATGATAACTTTCTAATCTCTAATGAAATCTCCATTGGAAAAGTACCTCTGAAGGATCAATTCCCTCCGGAAATGGGCACAGGCTTATTGATGTTGTAGCCAGCATACGGTTTCCAAACTTTAATATGCGTAAAGGTAGCTCGCTGTTTACTGATCGAGAAACCGTCAACCAACTTAATTATATTACGATGGACCGAAGGCATTTCCCCAGTGATTTGGATATTTGAAGGCTCTGAGCACCTATTATCAATCGGCTCATATTCTTGTTGCAGTCATGATACGAATTCAGAGACAGCCAGCTCACAATTCTGAGATAATTCAATGTGGAACGGATACAATCGCAAAACCTCATGTAGAAGACCAGTGGCTTACTGTCAACGAGCAATCAGATCGGCCCACTTTGATGTTTGTGGATTTCAACCCACCACAAAACAAGGTACCCCTGCTTCGATGACCATAGCAGAAAGCAAAACATTAGGAAAAGAACGAATGTATATAGCGGCCCTGTTCAAAAGCACTAGATAGGCGCTCGAGCTCTATAAGCAGAAGATAAAGGAAGGACATAAGTCCCCAGAAGAAAACAGAAAGCACGAGAAGGACTTGATCAAGGCGTTAGAAAGATACTAACAGAAGAATAAAGTTAAGAAGTTTAACGAAAAGGTAAAGACGAATCTCATCGTAGGCCCATAGTCGCTGCTAAGAATCTAAAGGGAGAGATTAATGGGCAACCAAGATGATAAGAACTACTACTGTATTTCTAAGGTCAAATCTTATAAAGCTGCTGAACCCGATGGCTTAACTGCAAGCTTTTTAAAGCAGAGTACGAATGGTTGGATGCGGGGCATATATCGAATAATTTTAAACTCTGGCTCACCGATATAATGCCCAACGAATCGAAATTCAGTATTATTTGTCCGATCTTAAAATAGTCCGGCTAAGATGGCAAGCTCACCTTGAGCATGAACACCAGCGTCCGCATTCGGAAAGTTTCCAACTCCGATCCAAGGAGACAACTAAGTAAGTGGTGAGCCCATCTAAAAGTGGAAGGGGACTATAGCCAACTCTGGGTGCGCAACTAGAGGTAGCTAGTGACAAACGGTGGTATCTGGAGAAGCTGTTAGCTGAGGCCTTCTCCTACCACCGTCTATAGTGCTATCTAAGTAACGAAGTAAGTTCTTGAGCATAAATTTCTTCACGAACACTTGTGGCATTATGACCACAGAATGGCCACAAAATTTACAGATCCTTGAAAATAAGAATACATGATGACAGTGTTTTAAAAATAGGAGGGAAAAATAAATCGTTATCATTCCTTGATGTATTGACACTACTGCAGAAATCAAAACGGCGATTAACCCCCTAAAAGTCAACAAAGTAGCTGGACTTGATGGCATACCAGCTGAGTTCCTGAAAGTAGATGCCGACACAACAGCCTGTATCCTGCGTTCATTAAAACAGAAGTAGCACCACTTGCTGGCGTAGCTAATATTTTGCAACCAACATTAAAGAAAAATGCCAATTCAACTTAGTGCAAGTGAAACTAATGCGAAACATCAAAATCTTCATGAAAAATTACATTTACGTTTTTATATGCCAGTATACGTTTGCATTTTATATGGTCTACTATATGTATATCATAGACCAAATGACCTTAGCGGCTTTTCTAGGTGCGCCAAATTTTGATGACCGCATAAACCGGACCCAGTATTATTGATAGCATTGATTATGTTGGCTCTTAAAGCATCAACAGTCTGTGGCTTATCCCCACAAATGCTTGGTTTTACATAACCCAACACAATGAAGTCTCATGACATTGAAACATACAATCTTGATTGCCAGTTGACGTTGCCGAAACTCAAGATAACCATGTTATTGAATTTGTCGTGCATAGAATCTGCTGCAAGCGCTGTGTGGTGTAGAACCACTTGTCATTGGGATCATATCTTCCGATTTAAGCCCCAACAAATTTATTTTCATTGCACCATACCTTTCGCCGATAACCGTTATGAAGGTGCCAGCTTTATTTTGATAGAACTACGAGTCAATAAAACGAAATCCACGCCAAACAGTGACCTTTTTAATGCATTTGAAACTGATGGGTTTAATGTGGATTGTTATCTCCCCAAATACGACAATGTTGGCATACATGTATGTAGCCATTTATGCAAAAATGGGCTCGAAGCTGGAGAGGATTTTCCGTCCGAAATTGGAGTCCACTTACAAATTTTTTAGAGCCCAGTCAGCAAATATTCGATGCTGGCTATGGTCTCTTGCCTTCAGTTATTGTGTCAATTGAATTCTATACAGGTGCAGACCTTAGTCCCGAAGCGAAATTCGCCAAGTTTACGTTTGCCAAAAGTCAAGTTCTTTAGCGCGACAAGGAATGCACTTAGAATAGAGTACCTTAATTCTTTAATTTATTACGAGGGCGGGTCAATAAGTCCGTGAATTTTTGAATTTCTGACCTCTTTACTGAAACAGCAACACTGCTCCTGTCAACAGGCATCTGTCAGTTGACTCCTGTCAAAATTTAAACTTGCTGCGTCAGTTAGTTTGTGTTTGACAGCTATTTTGATTGAAAGTGCGAGAGATTGTGGAAGCCGTAGGGATCTCGCATGGCTCAGTGGTTTCAATTTTGAATGATCACTTGGGCATGAGAAAGCTTTCCGCAAGATGGGTGCCGCGTTTGCTCACAGTCGACCACAAACGCAATCGTGTAACAACTTCACAGGAAGGTTTGGCGTTGTTTAATCGCAATATGGAGGAGTTTTTGCGCCGTTTTGTAACCGTGGACGAAACATGGATCCATCACAACCAGAGAACAAACAACAGTCAAAACAGTGGGTTTCTAAGGGTGAATCGGCGCCAAAGAAGGCCAAGGTGGGTTTGTCAGCCAATAAAGTTATGGCGACTGTTTTTTGGGATGCACGCGGGATAATCCACATTGACTACCTTCAAAAGGGAAGAACAATCAATGGGGAATATTATGCCAACTTATTGGACCGATTCAATGACGATTTGAAAAAAAAACGACCTCATTTGGCCAAGAAAAAAGTTCTTTTCCACCAAGACAATGCAAGGTTGCACACATGTGCAGTTGCCATGGCAAAAATCCATGAATTGGGCTATGAATTGCTCCCTCATCCACCCTTTTCTCCAGATTTGGCTCCGAGCGACTACTTCTTGTTCCCAAACCTGAAGAAATGGCTTGGTGGAAAAAGATTTGACTCCAATGATGAAGTCATCTCGCAAACAAAGGCCTATTTTGAGGACCTCGACAAATCATTTTTTTTGGAAGGGATAAAAAAATTGGAGAAGCGTTGGACAAAGTGTATAGAGCTCAAGGGAGACTACCTTGAAAAATAAAATTATTTTGTTATCAAAAAATCTGTGTTTTAATCCAAAAGTCACGGACTTATTGACCCGCCCTCGTACCAAACTAGTAGAACGACGAAAACGATCCAACATGGAACGTAGCTCGAACTAAACATTTCAATAGTAAAATTATAAATGCACACTTCATTTTTTAATTATAATTTGCCCAACATTAATGACTAAAACCTGTGAAGCTGTACTGTACAAATACTATAACTATAACCTCAAACACTGTTCAAAGTTTGAGCGCCTTTATTAAAAAGCCCTTTTCACGTAGTTTACATTTAAATTTGATTAAAGATTGCTAACTTTGCTCTTTGAATTCTGAACCATTGCAGCCGTTTCATTCAGAGCATTCAGTGTATTCGGTGTACTCGGTGTACTCGGTGTACTCGGTGACCAATAAGTGACCAAGTATTGTACAGTACCTGGTCTTTTGTGGTGTTTGACACTACTTCACTGCACACCTAGTTAAATAATGACACTGAATAGTGTACACTGAAGTACTGCACTCGTTTGGTGAGAGCAAATGAATGTATTCATGCAGACCTCTAATCAATACCCTGTATAAAATTCTCGAACAGTCAACCGAGTTTACGTCACCGCTCTACCTTATGTTCGTAGACTTTAAGAAGGCCTTTCACCGAGTCAACCGCGAATGGATCTTTAGATATGAGAGGGATTCCCCCAAAGGAGTCTTCGTTATTCGTAATCGACAGCTTTCCGACCCTTTCGAAGTGCGACAGGGAATGAGACAAGGCAATACTCTGTCGCCGATCCTCTTTTGACTGGTGATTGACAATGTACTGACTACAATCGTAGGTACACCTGACGGACATGGTATCCAATGAAGGCCGTTTGAGAGGCAACGCTATATGGATTAAGCCGACAATATTTGTTTCCTGGCTAGTACCAACAGTGGGATGAACAAAATGTGCCAATCACTGCTAGTAAATGGAGTCTTAGAATCACTTGCGACAAGACCAAAATAATGCATACTGGCTCCTCAGTACATCAGTGCATTATTCTGAAACAGAGGCCCATTGAGGAGGTCAGGCAATTAAACTATCTACGCAGGTTTTATTCGTGCAATGGAATAACAGATCTGGATGTTAATAGCAGAATAAGTAAAGCCCGCAGCGCCTTTGGAATGTCGTCCTTAGCATGGAACTTCAGTTAAATTTTCCTAAGATTCTTTGAATTCAATGTCAAATCCGTACAACTGTATACCTGTGTAACAAGGAACTTCTCTACCTTCATCTCGAGAAGGGTGCGATAACAGCTGTCTTCGATACATTCTTTTAGATCCGATGGCCTCAAATTATATTGGATCATAAATCAAAAGCTGTTGAATTGTGAAATTAGGCAGAGGAAGTGGCGCTGGATTGGTCACACGCTGAGGAGATCAAAAGACAACATCGCTAACAAGTCCTTCGAATGGAGTCCTCAAGGTACACGGCGAGTTAGAAAACAAAGAAAAACATGGGAATCAACAGTATTGGCCAAAGCAGTAGCACACCGTAAATTAGGCCCCAGCTTAAGTATTTGGCTGCAGATCGTGAAGGATGGAAGAAATTTATTGCCAGCCCCTGCCACACCCGGGGTTAAAGGATTCATATATATATTCTCAATGTAGGCCACCATTCAGCAAAGCTGTATCTCTATTGACCAACACAACACTTAAAGTATAAAATTAGTCATATTTTAAGAAATCTTATTAAACACTGTATGTTTGTAACATGATATGAATTTATAAAATTCTTCAAAATATGTTGACCAATATGAAATGATAAAGAGTAAGAACTAATTGAATTGAAAAAAATTTGGGACTCGTTTAGAGAGTTAGCCAAAGTGAAAATGAAGGAAAGAAAGGAATGAGAACTTTTCTTTACCACACAACTCCACACTTTCAATTCATTTCAAGTTCTTCGATAACAAATCAACATCTCTCAATCATCTCCGCCCACTTGCCGGTCCCAAGCCACAAAGAGGTCTTACAACAAAATAACCCTCTGTACAAATATGCATTCCTTCGGATTAAATTATCGCAACGATAATAACTTATTCCACCGGGTTGAATCTCGTTTCCCTTCTACACAACAACTACCCTTTGGTTCCCTATTACTTATGCAAAACACGCATCCAGGCCAAGGGTCATCGATAACACACACGTCAGGGCATTCATATTCCTGACCCTTTTTTTGTTTTGCCTCAAAGAAAGTAGAAAAGGGGGGAGAAGAAACAAAAAAAAAGCGAGAAATCATAAAACCCGCATAGATTGGCAATTTCAGAAAAAAAAAAAAACAAAAAAGAAAGAAGGAAAACCCAAGAATATATTCAAAACCACAAAACCACTGAAACTAAACTTCTGGCATCCGCTTCTGCCCCAAAGGGTCCAATTTGAAATCCCAAAAAACATGCAATCCTTGTATTCGTAAGCAAATACTCGTCGTACTTGGCCTACAACAAGAAAAGGAAAACAAAAACCAAAAAACAAAAAAAAAAATCGAAAGAAAATCATATCCTTAATAAAGTGTCCCCTTCTGAGGGAAGAGATTCCATCTCTCAACCCCATATGGACATATGAGCTCAACTAAACAGACATACAGATATTTTTGTTTACACTCGTACTCGTACTTCACGCAACGAACAAGACCAGAACAAAGCAAAAATTCGGCAACAAAATGAGAGGACGAAAATATGATACTCATATCTACTACTCGTACACGCCTACCGTAACCATGTTGGGAATGGTGGTGGCATTTTTGAAGTACAATACTATGTACCTATAGTATCTGCCATTGAAATAGTAGAGTCGCATTTACATCTAAACGACCTTGAACTTTGGCCATAAAATCCAGAAAATTATCCTTAAACCAGAGTCATTGGGCCGAAATCGAATTGAAAGCAATTTCCTTTTCAACCCCCCATTCTCCCCATTCCACTCACTAACACATACGCATACTATGTATTCGCAAGGCCAAACATTCCAATTCCTTTGATTTTTTTTTTCTTCTTTTCCTTTTTACATACAAATCCAACTTTCTTTTGTTTTTTGTGAATGAAAAACATACATACGTACGTACTCGTACGAGTATAATCGATATAAAGCATAATTTCATTACAAAATCGAATAACGTTTTATGTGATTTTCACAGTAATTGTATCTGTATGCGAGAGACGTGTAAACAATACACACATTGACAGAAACAGTGAGTTTTGTTGACAATGACAATGAGCACGTAGAGGACAATTTAATCACAAGTGGCACAAACATCCATGAACTTGAAGTAAAGACGACAAAACGTTTTGATACATGTTACTCGATACTATGAGAACATGAGGAGAGAAAATCTCCTCAAGACTTTTTGCACACTCGGTTGGATAAATTTAAGTGAAAAATGTGGTAACACAGTGTGGGCAATACAAATATCAGTGTGCTTCTCTGCCCTTATCCTTGTCCTTATGGCACTTTTGGTTTATCCTTTGTTAAGAGTCTTCTCTATTTGAAATCGTCAAATATTATGTATCTACTCGTACTGAGGATATATTTATTAAATGACAAACTCGTACCGATGAGTACTTTAACTCGTACTGTATGAAATCTGTTTTCAATCAAATCGAACGTTCTAGTTGATGAGATGATTTGTTTGCTGATGTTTTTCGATGAATTTTCGAACAAATTGTATGCCAGGGAAGATAATATTTTATTTTCCGAAATCCTTTTAAAATTAACATTAAGATACAAGAGCTGTTAGCTATTGTTACATTTATGGTGAGCAAGATTTCAACTATTTCGTACAACTTTCTATTTCATCTACACTTTTAAGGAAACCGTCAAAAGAGCTGAATGAAACCTACTACTACTCGATATTTTCATTTCGATGAACTAACGATGAGCGTGTATCAAGCCTGATTAAGCTCCAACGATTGAACATACGGAACTGCCCCTGCTCCTTATGGTGAGCTTTGAAATTAGGGTGACATGCTAGGTGAGATATTATTATTGCCAATCCATCGGAGTGCCCGAGTGCATATCTAACTCCAACATCGGGATATGAACATAAAAGGTAAGAATTGTTAACAGAACAAGTCCTTCTGACTACCTAATAGAGGCAATGAACCAAGAAATGCGATGGGACGAACCGGATAAGAAAACAATGTAAAACTGTAACGGAGTTGGCTTCCGAAACTGAAAAAAAAAACCATGCTGACAAGAGAGGCCTCTACGAGCTCTATTAGGAAACCTATGAGAAATGGTTAGATTTCTGATACCAACTCAGGGTCTTGGGAAAGAGATGCTGGTAGATGAGCCCTTAATAGCCCACGTGCAGCCGAACAACAAGCGGAGACCCTAGACTTCTGCAAATCAGACATTACCACCATCCAAAACATGTGATGGGATGGGCCGTTGAACGCAGACTTAGGCAAGAAGTCTTGAGTTTCCGGCATGCGGAAGAGCACCTCGTACCAAGCCAAATCAAAGCTTAATTTGCCAACATTAGCCTTATATGAGCGCACGCCCTTACGCAAGAGAAAGATGACGACACCAAAGATGCCTTCTATGAGCTGCCTTCTATGAACAAGACCTTCGAGCAATGCCCTAGCTAGAACATTAACATATTGTTCTCTGCGATTTTAATACAAAGCTAGGAAGAGAGGGCATCTTTGGTAGCACTGTCGGAATATATAGCCTGAACTACACCACCTCCGATAATAGATTCAAGGTCATCGACTTTGCGGCGGGGCGAAACATTGCCGTAGCTAGCACACTAGAACTCTTGTTCAGGCAACCGTCATCCAGATTGACCACATTGCCATCGATGCAAGACACTCCTCCAGTGTTATTGATGTCCGAACGTTCTGAGGAACCATTACCTTGTTGTAGCCAAGATACGGTTTCTGATATCCCGAGCAGCGCCAAAACAAGCTAATATTGGGAATTTCGACATCAGACGTCTTAAAATGCAAAAGTTAGCTAAATTATTTTCCTATCTTAATTCTTCAAGGTGCCACTGCCCCCAGCATCAAGCATAAAAGTCCAACGCCAACACTGCCCAAGAGCCATCAGAGAGTATGATTGCATCTTTCTATAAAGACGAGCTATACAGACTAATTTCTAGTTTTGGCATCTCTGCCAAACTACTCGTACTGTGCAGAATGACGATTGGAAACGCACGCTGCTCTATCAAAGTCGGATTAAGATAAGGCGATGCGCTGTCATGTGATTCCCTAAACATCATACTTGAAAGAATAGTGCAAGACTCACTCGCAGACACAAGAGGCACTATCATTCAAAAGTCCGACCAACTACTTGCATACGCTGACGTATGACATAATCGGGAAAAAGCAGCGTGATGGCAGTGACACTTTCGCGAGTATTGAGACAGAAGCGGCGAATATGGGCTTAGCGGTCAATAAAGGGAAGGTGAAGTATAAGCTGTCAAATGAAGAGGATAATCAACACCGACGACTCGGGTAGAACGTCACCCTCGACAGATATTACTTTGAGGTAGTTAAGGACTTTGTCTAGACAACGACACCAGCGCTGAGATCAAACGAAAAATAACATGTGCCAATCACTGCTTCTTTGGGCTAACAAGACAATTGACAAGCAAAGCCCTCCCTCGATAAACTAAAGTTACCCTATATAAGACCTTAATAATCTCAGTCCCAGAGGCAAAGACATAACCAAAACCGAGTGCTCTTGCTCTTGAGTGAGAGGAAAATTCTTTCGACGGAGATGGCTGGGTGATGTAGAGCGGATGGACACCAACGCTCCGGTCCAAAAAGTCTTCAAATCCGCCCCCGAGGGATAGTGCAGTAGAGAAAGGCCGAGACCCTGGTGCCGGATGCAGGTGGAAGGTACCTCCGCCAGCTTAGCCGGCGGAATTGGAGGCAAGTAGCAAAGGAAGGAGGCCCAGGTCCATCCCGAACTGTAGTGTTGCCTGGAGTCAATACAAAGTCAATTGAATTTTACTGTGAGACTTAATTATCAACATAGAGGGCAGGATACTCGTACTATTGTCGAATCTGTGAAAATACACAGAGTGCAGATCATTATATCCTGAAACTTATTTAGGCTAATAGACTTTGCGAATAGTCGAAACATAATTGTAGCATCATCGTTTAATCATTATGAGCATATGCCTGCAACATATAAAAATAATAAAAATACGTTAAGTCAAATTAATTACTTTACAGTCGACGTAAGTTACGATATCCAGATTAGATTAGATGCCAACATTAATTCGGAATACTACTTAGTAGTATTGAAAGCACAAATGTGATTTTCAATGGCAGTACAAGCTAGGAAAAAGCTGTTTTTAATTTTGACTTAATTCGTTCCTGACCCGGCAAGAATCTCTGCTTGATAAAATGCAGCCTTCCATCCTCTGCGATCCTATGCACGCTGCTTGCAGTTATTCAGACCAAACGCTTTGGCATCCACGATGGCTTAAAACGGAAGTTCGGCCTTCCTTGTGGTCTCGTACCAGGGGGTTGGGAATCGAAACAGTTCGGAAAGCCTTTTCAAAAACTATACTTCACACCTCATGCTTCTCAGCGTCACGCAATACAATTGTATCAGTTTTGTCGGAAACGCGAATTCGGCCGTCGTCATGTAGAGCTTCTAACGATGCGCCTATAAAGCGAAAGAAAAATCAATTCGTTGGTTTCTTCCAGGATTTGCCTCAGTGTGAAAATTTGGTCTAAATATTGTCGAACTGCCAGACTGGCCAGACCATGCTGGTATATGCCAATTTGTATGTTTCATAACGACTTCAGGCGTTCACATAGTACGTTGGAAAGGGTTTTATTAGCGACATTAGCAGGGAAATCACCGAAGTAAAATTCCATACCAATGCCACTATCTATCATGGAATCTGCTAAACTCACAATTCTTACGTATATTGATAGTTCTATAGCTGCTAGGCTTCACTTTTTGGAAAATCTTTAGGTGCATCGCTAGGCATAATCCAATTTAGTATAAATACATTGTACCTATATAGCTATTCCTATTTGAAACAAATAAAGGATAACATATTTTGTAGGGCTACCAGGCGTGCTGTAGGAGATTCTTTTATTGCTTATGTGGCACTACAATGCAATCTATTTTTAAATCTTAGTCAGGTATCATACCAAGTGACATACGTATATGACATATAAGAGTTTATACCTCTATCGTATAAGGCCGTGTGATAATTTTGGACAAAAAAAAATTGCCCCAATCTCTGATTGTAATCAGCGAAGTGCCAACGTCCTAACCTAGCCAAATAAGCTTTTTGCTTTAATTTGACAAAGGGCCGGCATTTTGCTGATTTCTGCTTTCGAGGAGTTGTTTGACTTTTTTTTAAATTCTCTATTGCTGCTTTTATCTTATTCGCTGGTTGTCAATAAGAGTCCTTCTGCTTAAAGATCAGTTTAAAATTATGATAGTTATGAAAAGAGCACCGATGAGAACTTGCTTAAGACTATCGATTTAGAGAGTATTCCTGTTTGCTTGTTCACCATCTTAGCTGCATTCACGCAAATAGAAATCTCCTAAGTATATAATAAACATATCCAAAATAACCAAAAAATTATTAAAAACAGTCATCAAGCTGCCGTAAGAAGATTCACGTATTGGGATGTGTCTGATAATTTTCTATCTATATAAGTCAAAACTATGCAAGATGATATGATGTCGACCAAAAGAATTAAGCCTGGACTTTATCTGCAGCATACTATTTACCTATACTTTGGACAGAATGGCACAAGATCTAATCTTGGGTAGATAGTATGTTCAGCATTAATACGGAAATCCGCCCAGCTGTGTGAATTGCTCTTACTGAGCCGTTGCGGTGGTGTTTATGGCAATCAAAGATGATGTACAACCGACGGGTTGATTTTCTGTTAAACATGACTTACGTCCGAAAGAGGTTTACAAATCGTCCAAATTTATTTCTATTCAAAATGTGTACAGGTCGGTACGTTAATTTTACAGTCATCATAATTTACTAAGTTAATACGCCCTTGGTAACAAAATAACAAAATTTCGCACTACAGTTACGCTTTTAAATATGTTTGCCGTTAAGGCTAATATTGAAGAGATCCTAATCGCCATCGTGTGCAAGAACTTGATCTGAGTTTATAGCCTTTTTGGAAGATTTTGCACAAGAATCTTGGTTTACACGATTTAACTGCTGCATAGACTTAAGTCAGATGAAAATTTGGAATTCGCTTCCGATTTTAACGGTCACATCATCTTTAAGGCTGAGGCTCACTTCTGTCTAAGTGACTTTGTGAATAAACAAAATTGTGGAGTTGGAAACTTCGAAAATCTCGAGGTTATCCATCATTTACAGATGTAACTCGAAAAATACACTCTTTGGGGCAGTATAAAGGCTGGCGGCATAATCCGCCCGCACTCTCAATTGGGGCCTATTCAGAGTTTCATTGAACATGGTTTGCAGGACGGTTGGTTTAAATTGGATGGTGCCACTTGCAAAACTTGCAGCAAAACTATCAAGATATTGTAGGAAGTGCTCGATGTTAACGTTCTTTCTAAAAATATATTTGCACAAAAGATCGTGTGATTTGACACCACTGATCTATTTTTTGCGAAGATCTATGGGGATCCTGCCGATTCTAACCTTGGACGCCAGTTTAAGCGCACTATTCCTGAAAAACTGTCCTCAATGCTCGAAAAGTGGTCGTAAGCTAGAGCTCCAGAATCAGGATGACGTTCCTGAGAGCCTTCCATGGCACGCAAATGCTCATAATCAAACGTCATAGTTCATGTAAAAAAACGTTGCATCAACTGTTGTCAATTTTATTTTAATACCAAGTCAGCTTAGCACTTTAAAAAACGCCACTTATTTGGCAAAACAAGGTTCCAAAAATTTTTCACGAAATCTGAAGTCATAACAATCTCTGAAGGTCTTAGTTCTTGGTAAAGAGTGTTTTTTTAAGAGCTTGAGAACTTTGAATAATAATTCAAGACAGAAATATTATTGAAATTTTTATTTTTATTATAGTCTGGTAGATAATTTTATTTGTTTATTTTTTAAATATGATTTCCGGCATATGCCCGCCGCTTCTATGAGTTACATTTATCATTGCTGATCATTCCGATTATTCATACTTTTTCCAATAAATCTGGCCGTATGGCGTCAATGGTGGCTTGAATATCGGCTTCCAATGCTTCAAGAGTTGCTGCTTATGCATTGGCATAAGCCAATGACTTAACATAGCTCCATAAAAAGTAATCGAGAGGCGTTAAGTCGCACGAACGAGGGGGCCAGTTAACATGACCACTTCTGGAAAAAAATGTTGAAACCAAATTGATTTTGCAATAAATTGATGGTTAAGTGCGCTGTATGGCAAGTTGCGCCGTCTTGTTGGAACCAAATGTCGTCGATATTTAGCTTATTAATTTTTCGAAACAAAAAATCAGTCAGCATGGCTCGATCGCGCTCGCAGTTCACTGTAACGGCAGCTCCTTCCTCATTTCGAAAGAAATAAGGATCGCTGATGCCGCCAGCGTGTAAGCCGCACCAAACAGTTAGTGTTAATGGATGTAATGGTGATTCGTTAATAGCTTGAGGATTGTCTTCGAGAAAACGATCAATAACTGCACGAATTGCTCGCTCTCTAGGCCGATTATGTCGAACGTAAAATTGATGAAGTGCTCTATGAACTTCACGAACAGATTTATTTTTTTCAAATAAATTTCCACAAATTGGAAGACGTTAAACGATTAATGACAAATTATCAAGTCTTATTGAATAGAAATGCCAACACAGTTTGACATCGACAGCTGTCAAACAATAGACAACAACAATCGAAACTTTAAATGCATCTAAAAAAAACACCTTTTATATGTTGCTGATTTCTGTTCTATAAAGTACAGAAATGATTTTAAATGTCTTTCAATCTTAAAACCGCAAAATAATTGTTGCTACACCTGTATAGGATAAATAGAGAAGAAGAAACAGCTTCGAATGCTATGAACACAAATGGGGAGATAGTCCAACTAGTCTGCTTTTGCTTTATCAAATGGAGAATATTGTCTTGACACTGGGGCTCGAGATGAGAAAACACTTGAAAAAAGGTTTGAATGCGGATCCACAGCTGTAGCATCATCTGGTTGAAAATACATATCATTGATGTCTCGTCTTTCAATGTGACACGATAGCGCATTCCATTGACTGCCGATCATTTTTATCGACGAAAAAATGGGGTTCGACCAGACCACTTGCATGAAAGTCACGATCACTTTTTTGGATGCAGTGAAGTCTCTTGAGAAACATTTGAGCTTTTTAGCTGTCCCATAATGCATATTTTGCTTATTGAAAAAATGAGCTGAGGAAATTTTTTCGGTAAAAATAAGGACTTTCTATAATAAAAACCTTTGCAGAGTCAATCAGAAAAGCCTATACGCTTCAAAAGTTTAAAAGGCTTCAGTAAATTTGATTTCGTTAAGGTCTAGGTCAAGAACTTTGCAAAAAATTCACTATAATGTGAGCTGAGATATTTGCAATTCCTGTGAACGCCCGTGGAAACGACTGATTTAGCCCGTTTTGAACTGAACCATTTTAGGTACTTCGACCGGCACGTTGTTTCACCAGCATAAGAACAGCACGCACAGCCAGTCTGGTGACACAATTATTATGACCGTTAATTGTAGTAGGTAAGCGCTCTAAAAGCTATTTTTAATAATTTCCAAATGTTGCTCCCTCGTGAACTTTGTTATGAAAAAGATTGTAAGGCTTAACTGACGTTTTGACATTGACAGATCATATACAAGGTTTAAGGATATTTTTGTATTACAATACAAAATTGTTATGGAAAAGATAAAGCCTGTTCGTGCTGTATTTGATTGGGCCACAAGTGGCTATCGTAAGAGCCAGCCAACGGCTCGATTTCAATAAACCTTTCGTGTCTCGAACTATAGCACATTACAAAAATACTGCCAGCATCAGCGCCAGAAATGTTTCAGAAAGTGAAGGCTCAAATTGAACGAAATCCTGACGCAGTGGCAGAATTTGTTGAAGTTGAGCCGAAGTTGTTAAAGAAATGCAACGGATATTGAAAGATGAGCTGAAATGAAATTCTTTAAGTTCCAAAAAGGACCAAATCTTACAGATGCCCATGAAAAGTTAGGTTCTACAGAGCAAAGGAGCTGCTAAGCTTGCACGAACGTGGCCGCTTGCCGAATATTGTGTTCTCTAATGAGAAACATTTTCCGATCAAATTATTCCTGAGCAAACAAAACGATCGGTCAAAACATCCGCAATCACGACGGCGCTGTAAGCTCTGAAGGTAGATGATTCACTTAGGGACTTGATCAATCTCATGCTAAAGAGCAGGATTATCAACTCCCTCCCTCAATCAACGAAACCAGCTTGGTCTTCTCTGATACAATGAAATATCTGGGTCTTATTTTCGACAGGAAACTAAGCTGGAAACCTAACATTCAAGAAAGAGTAAAGAAAGCCTCAGAAGCTTTATTCTCTTGCCAAAAATCCATCGGGAACAAATGGGGCCTCTACCCTCGCATCACCTATTGACCGACATAAGACCGACACTCACCTTCGGGGTGGTAGTGTGGTTGATGGTCTTAGGCAAAGCAGTGAACTGCTGGAAGCTAATTAAAATCCAAAGAACAGTATGTCTGAGCATAAGCGCAGCCCTACGTTCTACTCCCTCCGCAGCGCTGGACATTCTGTTTCACCTTACACTCCTCGACATTTATAGCAGACAAGTAGCCGCCAACGCCTTAAAGCTACTTCACAGCGACTTTTGGCCACGCAAACATTCTTAACGTACTAGAAATCCCACCAGAAAACATCGTCGTCACCACTCCCAAACAATGGTTTGAAAAGGGCTTCCATGCAAGCATTCCCCCCAGATCCTTGTGTGAGGAAAATGCCTTACTGGATGACAACTCAATCCACTTTTACACCGACGGTTCAAAGACTGTCAGTGGGGTTGGTGGTGGTGTTTTTGCCGATAACCTTAACCTCAGCCTCTTCTTCCGCCTATCCAATCACTGTAGCGTGTTCCAAGCAGAAATTCTGGCAATTAAGGAAGTCCTATCCTGGCTGAAGAAAAATGTAACATCTGCAATGCATCTTTTCCGATAGTCAGGCCGCTATCAAATCCCTGGACTCATACTCTCTGAATTCAAAAACAGTCACGGACTGCCGATCATCTCTTATGGAGATGGTGGAGCAGTTTAATATTCACCTGTGCTGGGCCAACGAACTTGCCAAAATTGGAACCACTATACCTATCACACCTGAAAAGGAAAACATAGGTATACCTATCGCTACGTGCGAACAAAAAATTAAGCTGGATGCTAACAGAAGAACAAGCCATAGATGGGCGGTTGGATCTACATGCTCAACGACCAAACAAATCTGGCCAAAGCTAGATCTGAACCGCTCCATGAGTTTAATTCTTCTTGTAGAAAACATCTTAGCGCCATTATAGGTGTCATCACCGGACACCGCCTCATAGGTAAAATTGCAAGAAGGCTTAGCATGTTCACTAACGACTTTTACAGAAGCTGCATGGATGAGGAGAAAGAAGAGACAATCCCTCACCTCCTCTGTACATGTCCAGCTCTCTCCCAAAGAAGACATCTCCACCTAGGAGCCTTCTTCCACAACGACTTAAGTGACTTAAGCAACACAGACATTAAAAGTTTCCTACTCTTTATTAAGAGCTCCAAATGGTTTCTGGAGTAGGAGTTGTGGATTGGTTTTTCAACAGCCACTTAAAGCTAACCTAACCTTACCTAAAACGATCGTGTTAATTTAATGGAAAGGTCAGACAAAAATTGTAATCTTCGGTTGGCCACCAGAAAGCGAGCGCCACTGTTTGTCATGAGTTGGGCGGTTGTGAGGGCCGATGGACGTTCGCTGCTAGTATTTTTAAGCCACGGCATCAAGATGAATGCAATTCTTTTCTTGCAAATGTTTCGAAATGAGGTTTACAGCCCTGGGCAACCTAACAAATTGTGCAAATAGTTTCTCAAGGCGGCCATATCAAAAATTAGAAAACGGTAGAGGGTTGTGAAAAGTTGCAGTGCGATTGTGAAGCCGCATAAGGGCGACATATCTAAATCAAATACTCATTTGCCTCACATATTGTCACAAGGCCCAACATTTACCTTCAAGAATGGTCTAAAGGGAATCGAAATTATTGCTTATGCAGGAGTTCAATGCCTTTTCGATTAGTATAGGTGAAAGGTAAAACATCCACCCTGTGACCTCGAATGATGGTAGCTTGTAAAATACTATCCTAAGACTTAATTCGATATAATTATGATTGATTATTAACAGACTATTGAGACAAAGTACCAATTCAGGCAACGACGCGAGCTAAAAGCCTTGAAGTATGTAGTTATTCAACTTTGTTTTTCCCAAAGTAATTGGAATGTAACGAACACTCACGAAATAGGGAAAGTCTGCATCCTGAGGCTATTTTCGCAGACCCACAGCTTGTTTGTGTAGCAAATGTAAATTAGTGAAATGTTCAGGTAAATGAGCACTACATGTTTACTTGGAATCATATTACACTGAAACCTAAGACTACCCCATCCTTTGATGCAAATAAACCACACACAATTTCAAACCAAATCCACATCTTGAAACCCCTAAATTTCCTGAAGGTCTTTGTAAAAGTCGTTATCAAAACTCAGGCACAAATGCTTTTCACTTTGCAAGACTTCACGTTTCTGAAAAAACCAACAAAACCTTGAAACATTTACACATAGTACACTGGAAATTTTCCCTCTTCTTATTGAAACATTGCAGCACCTCGATACGGATAACTACAACGCCTGAGGTTGCAAAGGCATAAACCATATTACCGCGTTAACGAATATGAGCCAAATACCAGTGTGTACGCGTGTATGTAATATAGCAAACCACCTTGTTCACCACTTGCTTTGTTGGTAAAAAAAAAAGGCAAAAGTTTCAGAGCAGCTTAAAAGAGGTTTTTTTAATAAAACTAACCGAATCCAAAAAATAGTTTTCAGCTGCAATTTTCAGATTGTTGTTCGGATGCTTCCTGTACAAAAGTGGAAATAGAAATGCACATCCTTGTTGAAATATGTAATTTTAGAATGTTTGAGCATATGTTGCAAGGTAACAGAAAGGCGAAGCTACCAAAGAAGGCTTCCTGTATCAGGGAGAACGGTGACCTCTTTTCAACTGCCTAACTTTGACAGTACCGTGGGTATGCACAGCAACATGCACGAAACCACATCTGAAGAAAATATTTGATTCTGAAAATGGACAGGATTGCGCCGTAACAAGTACGAGTACTTTCTTCTCTAATTCTAAGTCACATAGCTGACATTCATCAATTATTCTAAAACTACGCATATTCCGAGGTACAACATTGACTTGGAGTACTCCATTCCAGTAAGTGAATATTTAGGCAAAACAGTGTTGAAAAAATATTATTAATAACTTCTATATGCTAGGATTCTAAGTCCATCTACAGACGTAGGCTCTTGCCACAAAGCAGGAGATGTATTGACCAACGGGAGTTGGGTAATGAGCTGCTATTAACACGGACTGGTAGAAGAGCAAAGCCGAGAACAAACTCATGGGAAGGAAGAGCCGAAGTTCGAAAAAAACAGCGCGCGACAATTAAAGCATGTCACTATTGGAATGTGTTCACAACACAACCAAAATAATACTATACAATAACAACCACAGGAAGATGGAGTCTATGATACGAGTAAGAATACAGAGAAAAAATGTTGCAAACATAGGAGGTAACGAACACACCACTTACAGACAGGTCGCACCATTTAACACGGAGAACAGGTTCAAAGCTGAAAATATTATCTTGTGAGGAGAATACAGTATGCAGTAGCTGATCAACAAAATTATATGCCTGAGAACTCATACATATATTTGGAAAAAGCATTTGTGTTTCCAAGAAAAGAACAATGCCATAGCGTTTCGTATCCAATTATACCATCGTCTACTCGTCCTCTGCGGCACAACAGTCTTCATCCAATCCTGAACCGACCGAACATTTGTGATGACCAAGATGAAATCACACTTTCTCAACCATCAATTTCCCCAGTGCCAAAATACAAAGTACCGTGTGCATTATCAGGGCCACATTGAATAACGCAAGCTGAATTAAATGATCTTGTAAGGATCTTAGAACTGCCAAAGAACAAAACAGAACTTTTAGGCTAGAAGCTTCAACGACGGAACCTTTTAGACAGTGGAGTGACAATAACATCTCTCCGTACCATGGTGAAAGTTTTGTTGTTTGTAAGAATGTGAGTGGTTTTGTACAAAATGAATAAGACTTTTCATAGATAGTTCTAAACCAAGTTTAAAAGCTGGTTTAGTCGAAATATTTAACCTTCGATTCATATTGGTCACGCGGTCCAGGAGAAAGAGTCCTTTGAGAATAGGAAAACCATTTCACTTTGGGTTAGGCATGAGGAACATCGCTGACAAATTTTCGCAGGCTTGAACGTCGTAGCTTTGCTATTTGGACAGCAATTAGGATATATTGTTGCTTTATTTGCGAATGGGTGCGTGGTGATAGAAAAGACGTCAGTAACTTTAGTATGGGCAAAACAATTTTCAAAATGACCCTTTAGTTGATCCAGAAACTAAAACTATGTCCTCAAAAGCATTTTTCCAAATTCCAATTGTTTACCAAGTTATAGCGATTTTAGTAACGCGGTAACGTGGTAACGCAGACGTTGATCGAATACCTAAAGATGAATTACACCATACAACCTTTCTTATATTCTTTACCTATATAATGTATATTTAATGTAAAATTAACTGAAGGTATAGTAACGTATTTTATTGAGATCTTTACGTTCTAGTATTAAGTTCAAGTTAGTTACGAGTCAATCTTCAAGGAACGCAGATGTGAACATTTTAAAAATTTTACGAATAATTTGAGTGAATATTGTAAATTTTTTGTAAAATGGATAAAAAAAATCAGATTATAGTGCTAAGCATCCATGTAGACAGATATGCCTTCTATGTTCACAGAATGCACATACATTCATAGGAGCAAGGATACGCCTTTCCATCGCTCTCCGTCAATTGCTTTGATACCAATTCAAAACTGTATTAAGGGCACAGCACCACCCTTGGTAGGAGCCCATCTAAAACCTCTTACTGATCTTAGGGCAAGTACGCAGTACTTATAGCCAATCCAATCCGGGTGAGACCATCTGGGCCACTCTCCCTGAATTTTAGGTTTAAACCCCAGCCACGCTCCCACAAGAGCGACTACCCCAACAAGTTAGACCGGACCGAAGTCCGGGGCGCTCCTAATTCCTACGGTACCGTGTCCTGGTATGGACTACCGGTGGGCTTGCCACTCAAAAGAACTATGACCGACAGCTTGTAACTGGACAAATCGTAGCAACCGTCAGTGGCGTAAAGGTTTGATGATGTTTATGATGAGTCTAGTTTTGCCCACTCCCGCTTTTTATTAGACAACGCCATTGATGGTTGGACCTTGATAATTGGACCGAGCCCTTCCATGTAGAGGTAATAAGCGCATCAGAACGAACGTTTGAGTTGGAAGAAGGTCCATTGTATAGAAGAACAATCTCCGATTAAAAATATGTCAGTAAACAGTATCAATATATTGTATTAGTACGAGTAAAACTGCCAGAAACTTAGTTGAAACTTTAAAAGCGCTTTTTTCAAAACTGTTTTGTCCAAGCTGGCGTGCAGGATATCTCAAGTTCTAAAAAACCGATTAATTTAAAATTTTGTGTGAACCTTCTCTATACAAACGTCTATATCGCTTAGCAGATTAAAGTCAACAACTCAATTTTTACCATTTAAAAAAAAAATTTTAACTGTTAAAAAAAAGTGCAAACAATTTTGTTTTGTTCAAACGGCCGCAATTTTGTGAAATTTTTTTCTGACTTCTCCTAGGTAGTGGCGATTGCAACCTGATTAAGATTCCGTTGGATTTATTTGTTTCAAATGACCAGAAAGGCTCAAACCATGTCAGGACATCCCTTTTCTAAGACCCCCAACTTTACCGTCTAAAAATTGCGAGACGCACTTCATGCATGGGGAAATTGTCCACTGCACGGACAAGGGCTCGTTTCAAGGACTCAATATTTTAGTGTCGAGTAGAGCAAGCCATGCCCTCTAATACGGACCAAAACTTGTCATCCAACGGGTTGAGGTCTGGACTACCAGCTGGCCAATCATCCGTTGATATGAAGTACGGAACGTTGTTTTTAAGCCACAGTTGAGTCGTTTTTGCTTTGTGAGCAGGAGCAGAGTCTTGCTGGAAGGTCCATGTCTTGTTGTTGAATACTGATTGGTTGAGAGACTTCGCAATGGGTTCCAAGACGGTCGATTGATATACTTTGGCCGATGTTTTCACTCCTTTCTCGCAAAAATGGAGCTTGTTACGCCATCGTAGCACACTCCCCACTATACCATTACAGACGCCTCTTTGAACCCTCGGGATGAGTTAGGATGCTTCTCTGGATGACCGAGCATACACATGATCGTTCTGCTTATTGAACGATTCTTTTACTGTGAAGATTTTCTCGTCAGTAAACAGAATTTGTCTGTGAGCGTTCTTGGCGTACCGGCTGAGTAACGCTTGCGTTTTTCCTTCAATGCGGCCGTGAGCAGGTGTCCAGTGTGTCGCTTGTACGCGCTGAGTCCTAAATCTTCTTTGATAATGCGAGACATGGATTTTTGCGAAATTTGCATTTTCCGCGACAAGATTTTCTGTTTTCGCAGAGATTTTCGGTCGATTCGTTTCTTCACGGCTTTGATCGCTTTCGGAGTTCTCAGAAAGCGCGGACGGCCGGATCTTTGACGGTCTCGTACTCCACCAGAACCCTCAAACAACTTCACAGCACAATACACAAAATTGCGAGTGACTCCAAGCGGTCACAACGTCCTAAAGATATAGCCTTTTTCCATGTTGCATTTAAGTAGGCCAACTACAACAATAGGATTTTCGATGTCGCCCCATTCCATGATTGAAAGCAATTAATGTCAAAAACTTTTTACGTCACAACGAAGCATAAATATCAACTGTCAAATCGCAATCAGTACGAAATGTATGCGCCCAGTGTTGCATTCGTAATGAGTGAGTTCAGTTGTGTACCAGTATTTATGACTTGACTAGATAAGAGGAGCAACAACTATGCTGAACTCATTGTTATCAACATGCAATAAACTGGGTTGCAACATTTCCTTAAAAATTCCCTTTTTGTATTCTCATTTGGCAATCACGGACAATTGATATCAGGGCAATTGGAACGTTTCCATGTCGGTGGATTATTGCTGGATTCTTTGTCGAGATTTTAAAGAAGCAAAATAAAAGAGGTCGCCGAGAAAACTTTTCATTTCATTTCATTTCATTTGTTTATTGGCACGTACTTTAAGATAACATCTTTTTGGTACTTGGATTATACATAATTATCAGACATAAAATTAGAATTAAAGTTTAAACATACAATTCATGTTAAACATGGTGACAAAGCAAAATACTAAGAGGGATTGTAGTCAATGGTATTTAGTGAAAGATTGGGAAAAAAAAATTAAGTGTTATTGGAAGAAGAAAAGAAGATTGCGTTTTTGAAATGTGAAGTATTAGGGAGAGCACCGATCCGTGGAGGGAGCGAGTTCCACAGACGTAGAGGGTGAGCAAAGAATAAACGAGAGGAATTTATATATCTATTACGACAATGGACAAGGTTTAACGTTCTCGTAGATCGCATAAAGGAAAATTTTTGAAACAGATATGACTGATATTGGTTATAAATAATTCTATGAATATAAATTTCCTTAAGTCTAAAAATTCTTTCAGAGTGCAACCAAGTAATCTGTAATTGTACAAAGAAATATCGTCGTATCTACGTCTCTTAGTATGAAACGCATTTTGAGTGCTTAATGGCTAAATTTACTGCTGTTTTAGATGTGCAGCAGAAGGGTTCAGGTCCGTCGAAGGGGGTGTCTGAACCTTTCCTGGCCATTTTGCCTGCTTTTTCGTTTCCGTCAATGCCCTCATGCCCAGGAACCCACCATATTTTGGTCTTGTTTCTTGAGCTTAGTTTCTGGAGGGTATTGAAGCAGTGCATGACTGATTTGGAATCAATTACATGCGAGCTAAGGGCATTTATAGCTGCTTGACTGTCCGTAAATATATGGATGTTTGCACCTTTGATACCAGAGTTGAGTATCAGATTGGCGCGTTCTTGAATGGCGTGTATTTCAGCTTGGAATACACTAGGATCCCCGTTTATATGACAAACTATTTTATAAATTTAATTGTTTGCTCTTTGTTGGCTATTTATAAGACGACGTCGAAATTCTACTAGTTAAAAAAAACTGTATGATTTTTGTACACTTATCAAAAAAACCAGAACTATTTTCAGAATAGTTACTCGATTGTCAGATTCGATGGAGGGCTACTGTTGTTTGGAGTGAATATCGTGCCACAGGTCTTAAATAGCGCAAAACCTAACTGATGACACTGACATTATCGGTCGAAATTAGCTAGCTGTTAAAGGGGTATTTGTGAGTATGGAAATAGGATAGAAAGCAACGCTTTTTCTTTTCGCTAAAAAGGGGTTGATGTGAAAAAATAAAAAACCCTTCCTCAAGCAACGAAGCAGATAAAACCATCACTGTTGAAATAAGAAAAAAGACAGAGAAGGTAAATAATAACTACACCGGCTGCACAACCGCTCAGGAGGCTACGCATACAAGCAATCAATTTTGTATTGTAGTTAATATATAGCTACAACACATGAAAACCAGCGCGCTAATTGCAAGAATTTTCGAATCTACGGTGAAGTACCCCAAACTAATAAAAATTAAATAGTAGTACATAGTAGGAAGGGATAGACCACCTGCCCCGGTCTGCGAGCTTCTTTCCTTTGTGAACTAAGAGAGGTATGAATCTGCACAAAAGTATGCCAAATAAATTAAAATGCCTTTCTCAGTTCTCGCGGAGGTACTGCGAAAGAGGAACTTCAACAGAGGCAATTCCAAGCAATGGTTGAGAAAGGAAAGGGTTGGTCGCTGAATAACATCATAGTTGTGTCGTGTTACATGGTAACAAAGAATGAATGTTGTGCAGGGACAAGCAGCATTAGATACAGATGCAACTTCAGCCACATAGTTGGAATTCATGGACTACATGACAGCAACTCCGAGAAACAGCCCAGGCTGATTGATTTTACGGCTGTGCGAAAATGAAGTTAATAAGCTAACTCGTCTAATTTGTGTTGTACATAACTACAAAGAATTCTCTTAGCTCATAAAATACTGGTTATTTACTACTGATTATGAAAATATCGAATATTTATTGAGAATCTCGTGTTGCAATTTTTCTACAATTGTTTTATGAATTAATTATGAATTTTGGAAGGAGTAAGCATCAACAATGCATCGGCATTATTTGCTTGATGCTTGAGAAGGGAGACCTCCTAAATTGCACCAATTATAGACGAATCAGTCTCGTAAAAATCACGTACAAGTTTCTGTCTAGCTTAATATGTTAACTCCTTATACTCATCTTACAGCGGTCTACGCGTATAAGAGGAAGTCTACATATAATTCGGTAACCGAACAGCTTGAGGCGAATATAATAAGCTGGTATAGGCACATTCAAAGAAGATCTGCGGAAAATCCAGTTAAAAAGGTACTATCAACTACGGTCACTCCAACTGTAAGAAAACGAGGTCGGAAAAAGAATTTCTGGATTTCTCAGATTGCAAATGCGCCACAACGCCTGGGGCTAACCACTGAAGCGATCCAGGACCGAGCAATATGTAGACGCGTTCTGCGACATTAGCCAACCCCATAAGCGGAGCAGCAGCGATGCAGTAAAATTAGGAAACTCGTTACGCATAAGTTCGTATAACGAGGAAAGGGTTAATAAAAGGATAAGAAGATTCACCTAACCGATTCTGAAGGAAACTTAGGAATGGTAAATCTATAGCCCACCATTCATTGATTTCTAGGCCACATATGACAGCGTCTGTAGGGATGAGACGAGCCATATAGCGCCATATCTAGTTTTGATATCTCTGCCAAACTGGATGACTTATGCAAATCACAAAGAAAATTGAAAGCACGCTGATCCATAATAGAAGGTCATGATTCTACTGAAACAGTAATGACACCACTGCAAACGCTTTCGTTGTTTTCTTCAGAGGAAAGACATTGAGATTTTCGAGGCCTAGATCCACCCCGGACTGTAAAAAAAAAAGAATAAAAAAGTGCGGTAGACGACTGGAGGATGGATCAGAGATTTTATTTAAAATAGAATGATAATGCTTGTGGCGATGATTGGTCTGGTAAAAATCTGATGGCGTGAAGCATCAGCCGAAGGACGGATTTTAGAGTTCTCAGCTCCACTTTCAATCTTTGCGCTGATCTAGTTTACAGAAATTTCGATTCCGATGAATTTTCTGGCTCCTCGATGGATTAAGCTAACACGTTGAAAAAAGTAAATCTACAATCAAAGGCAGATGGTAAGCCAGAGTACTGGTTTTGACAGCTGCTCGAATGGGCTACTAAAATTGACTCAATCTAACTGACTAGCGTCTTAGGGCCAGTTTAAGAAGAGTAGAAGAAATGAGGCACCGCTGGCGAACTGATAAAGCAACTTTCATGTAGAAAATTGGAAAATATGATTATATTCTCACCAAGAACTCCTGACCTATCAGCTTAGCTGCACTAATTTTAAAGTGCATGGAGACAATGGTCGAGCTTCAGAGAAGTGTTTCTCAGCGTGAACCTCCGTTAGGTCTGCATACTTTCTCAGTTGGTTCTGCCATTAGAAGTTGCATAAAGTTCAAGGAGAATTGCATATAATACGCTTTCTAGGATTCCGGAATTCTTCGATTCCAAAAGATCGAGGTATTTCCAGTTATTTCTAGAAAGAATGATGCTTACTAGCCGAGTGACAGAGAACTAGCATATAAATGTGCTAGGCAAAAGTAATCCTGAGATGATTTAAAGGGAGTAGCGAAAACTACGTCCTCCGAAACGTCGGAAGCTGAGACATTTCTGAGTCATTTTAGTGATTTTGCCTGGCCATCATAGAGCAGCAATTTAAGATCTGTGCTTTCTAAACAATCTAGAAACCATTTAGGTACACTTATACAATATTGGTTAAGTTATTTGTGAAATAGGGGCCGGAACCATCGAAAATATATTGAAAAAATTGATTGGGATAGCCTACTTGCAAGCCAGCCTAGGCAGTCATTTGCTTGCTAAATATTATATTAAATAAAAATATTTGATATTCGTAGAAATTCAAAATTCCTTTTAATATTGTACACAGATACTCGTATGTTTGGCCTCAATCTCGTAATTTCGCAAAAAGTACTTGCATACCATACTGACAGATTTGAACAACCATTAAATAAAACTGGCTTTTTCGGTTTTTATTGGAAAATTATATATATGACTAATCAATCCCTAAATTAGCACCTAATATCTTTGCTCGTAACCATAAATCATCAGCGTGTTTTATTACTTTTTCAAAAATAAGCGGAGGATGTAATATTCGACAACAGAAGATTCATACAACCAATGATGCCTGTAGTGCAGCAAGAAATCATTTCTGAATTCAATGAACTAGTACCAACAGATAGAATGAGTTTTATATGAACGGAGTTCATCGTATCTACCGTATAAATGAAATGCTTTTCTATAAAACAAAAACATATTTTATTGGTGTGATAAATCTCCAACGTTGAGCAGATGGTTTTTGGTATTCTGAATTATTTGAAAATCGTTGCTTGTCGAAACGAACATCTATGGAAAAACAACAGCAATAAAATTGCTGGATCATGAATTTTGTTTTAGTTTTGATTTAGATACAAGATTTTTCTCGTATTATGTGAAAATGTTAGCTAAAAGAAAGAAAAATAAACAGGAAATTGAAAACGATAAAGAGTTCTTGGAACACTATAGGAGGAGATGTGTACGAGTATTTTTCTAACATTACAAGATGCAACATCCCGAACACAGATTTACGATTAACAGATTTAATATTGGTGCACGATACTCGTCGATACTTGTAAGATATGGGTCTTTTTGGAAGAATAACAATAACTCGGATCTCTCAGCGAGGTCGTTTGTTGCATTCGAATAAATGTATTGTAGGGCCCAATAAAGCCGAAATTCCCGATTCTAAAGTCCAATTGGGCTTAGCAGCCTTTATGGCTTATTAAAAGCCTTATTTTTTTAATAATTCCTTCTTGTTTCTCGAAAAAATGCAACCGCTGCAGGAAACATGAATGAATTTGCTGTTTTGACTGCAGATGAGATAATAGCAAACCGCCAAAAGGAGGATGATTTAGGTAGGGATCATGTTTGGCAGAACAGTTTGTGAACATATCCTACACTATACCAGGTCTGTCAACAGATTTAGGCTTACTGATTTTGCAGCGGGACGAAATACAACACTGGTAAGCACGTAATTTCCTCACCTCAGTATACACAAGGGGCAGTCTTCGGGTCATGAAACACTAAATCAGTTTGATAATATTGCGATAGACTTAAGGCATGTCTGCCTTATTCTGTTCGATCAAGCCTTCCGTGTAGGCAACATTGACTCGGATAACCACCTTGTTGCAGACAAGACAAGTGACACAACAAAGAAAACCAACGGTGGCAGTATATAACGCAGAAAAGCTTCTCTTCATCGAAGGCGTATCCCGAAATCCCGTGACAAGTTTTATACAGACAGCATAAAGTACCGAATACCAATGGCATCGCTGTCAATATGACAGCAGAGACGACGCAACTATTATTCTGGGTATCGCCTTACCGCCAACAAGAAATGAAAATTGCCGGTAGGCACAAACATAAATCATATAAAGCTGTGCTGCAGCAAGGATCCAGAGCTGCTCGCGAGCTTTGGAAGCAGAAGGAACAGGATATACATCGGCTTCTCTAGAAGAAGAAAAAAGAACACGAGAAGTGCGCGATCAAAGATATTGAGAGGTTATACCTCAGGAACAACATAGAAGTTTTATAAACAGGGAATAAGAATGTGTCAAGGCAAGACGATTGAAACTCAAGAAGTCCTAGTCGATATCCACCATCTTTTCATTGATTTTAAAACTGTACATGACAGCATTTATAGGGAGAGCTATATGTATGACATCACTGCCAAACTCGTCCGTCTGTGAAGAATAACGATTGTCAACGCTCATTGCTCCATTAAAGTCAAAAACGACGTAACCCAGATCTTTGATGTCAAAAAGGTTTTAAACAGGGTGACGCGCTTTGATGCGGCCTTCTTAACAGCATACCTACAAAAATTGTGTGGAACTCACAAGCGAACAGCGGAGGCACATTCGTTTAAAAGACTATACAGCTAGTAGTATACCGATGATATTGACAAAATTGGGAGAACTCAGCGAACTAGATTCTTCACTAGTATTGATACGTGAGCTGCTAAAATTGGTTTAGCGGTAAATGACCGCAAAACAAAATATATTCAATCAAAAATATCGGATCAACAACGTCGCCGAATTTGACAGAACGTTACAGCTGACAGCTTCAACTTTAAGGTAAATAGGGACTTTGTTTACCTTTGCTATGTTATTAATTGTGCCACAACATCTCAGCATAAATAAAACGAAGGTTAACTCTTGTTTCTTTGGACTGAAAAGCCAGTTGTGTAGTAATGCCATATTTCAAAAAACTAAAAAGGCCCCATATAAAACCTCGACCATACCAGTACTACTTTATGGCGCTAAAACATGAACCCTTTCTGCTCATACGCTCCACCCAAGCAGGAGTGTTTCTCGAAGAACTGTCATGCTTAAGAGATGGAAAACCACTTTACCGGAAAAGTAAACTTCCGTCTTTGAACACCTACTTAAATAAAGACATTCTTCTGGTTGTGGGAGGACATCTGAAACATGCAGTGATATCAGATGCTTAAAAATATCTGTGCATTTTGCCGCACAACGAGAGGTTATAAAATTGTTGGAATCATACACAACGAACCTTACATGGAGGCATTCGACTAATGTTATCAACCCATTGGGTCATTCAAGCAAAACGGATGATACTACAGGTTATTCATAATCCTGGTTCACATCCGGCTCGAAGGACCAATGTAGGTATGCTATTCCTTACCGCTGGTGTGGGGAAATAGCAACTCTATATTTCTGTAGGTGGTGAACAACTCAAATACTTAATTTTGTAGTTCTAACTTATATACTAAAATTATGGTTATTTGACATAAATTATCGTGGAAAAAATTGTATCGTACGCTGCGCGTATGTCATTTGAAACAATTGTTTACAATAAAAGGTGTGAGAATTACAATTTGCGTCACTACACTACACTACAGCGCAGCGTTGTGTCAGACCCATGTCCATATACGGCAACGAAAATTTTGTTGTAAGACATTGTTGGTCACAACACTAACGAAAGCAGATGAAAATATTCTCAGTCCCGTTTGTGTTGACGACCTTTGGAGGAAAAGATTCTACGACGAACTATATGACCTGTACAGCGACATTGATCTAGCCGGTCAACTTCCCATCAGTCGTCTAAGATGGCTTATACACAACGAGTGAATGCACACCAATGCTTTGGCCCGCAGAGTTTTTGAATAATATGGAGGGACAATACCGTAAAGGAACCCCTTTGGTGGTGCGCACAAGTCAAAGGGGACCTAAATCAACTTGGAATCTGCAACTGGAAACCATTAGCTGAAGATTGGGCTAAATGGATAGGCATGTTAGTTGAGGCCCAGGTTCAACCTGTGCAGTTCAGCTAACTAAGTAAATCAGTATTTAAAGTCTATATGCTCGATTATATTCCCACGCCTGGAGATAATCGGTGAAATAAAACAAACGTTAGATTTACAATGTATTTGTATACTCTCGCACATCTCCGCAAAACAGACGGAAGGAAAATAAAACGTAACAATATCGTGTAAGAAGTGATGATATTTGAAGACTTTACACAGCCGAAAGTCTATTTTGCATAAAGGAAACAAAACACTTGTGTCACAACTCAACAATTTCCAGGGGAGAGCAACATGTTATTCTTGTGTTGTAAGCTGCAACATCAGCTTTAGTTTCGAACTAGAAAGCAATTTATGGCATCTTAAAGAGATATTACGTCTGTTGATCGGACTGTCTGTTGAACTTAGGGCAAAACAGGACTAACTACTCGAATATGCAAGCACGCGTTCAGTATTCCTGTTCCCGATTTAGTCCTTTTATTGTGGCAGTTACTTTCGATCTTAACTAACTTCTCGAAAATGAGTTTTTTTATGTTGCTTTGCTCAAGTATAATAGAGCGTCCGTCGAGTTTTTGGTTCAGTTTTTATGTTATTTCGCTTTGGATCATATGTTAGTTTGTCCGGTAACCGCCGTCTAAGACTTATTGGTCTTTCTCAGGCTTAGGCTTTCCCCTACTTCCTCATTCTGCGGCTTCAGAAATGTATCTCTCTCCATTTGCGATTTCCTGGCTACCTCGCCCTTGGTAATCAGCTGGGTGTTCCCTTTTGCAATTTATACACATTCGCCTGCTTACTTTACACCCGGTCTTATCAAAGGTAAGCATGAAAAGGGGAAAGCTGCTTTTTACTGTAATTTTTATGTCTATTTGCTTTTCTATGTATACAGCACCAACAATTTTAAAATGCCTAGGTCACGGACGATGTTCTGTTTTTGCACGACGGATGAAGCCCCCTAGCCACGGCACATATTAATCTTTCCAATTTATTCTTGTTAGTGTTCCATGGAAGTTCTTCGGTACTGAGATTTCCAGGCAGTAAGCGATTGTTATCAGTATCTTTGACGTTGACTGTAATCTATATAGCCAACATCCGAAGGGGGTGGACTTTCCAGCAAAGCTGTGCTGCCGTCTGGGGTAATAATATCTTTTGTTTTGTCCATTGCATAGTTTGTTTCCTATAAGCACTCAATATACATACACAATGTCGCCACTTGCGACAGGCATCGCCACCTCGGGTAAATTCTAACAGCTACCGAAGGGGAAATTTCAATGAATTTTATGTGCTATCTGAGCTGCCGGCCACGGCAATACATATACTTAAATTGGAACGATATAGAGAAGTTTAGCATGGCCCTGCGCAAGGATGACCCGCAAAATCTTGAATCGTTTCCATATCAAAATCTCTTCTCCACAGAAAGATCTATAAACCGATCATAAACTGGATCACAGCGATGCTAAAATGCCGGGTAATCACTACCTTATCAGGACTGATTTCGGCATCATATCAGCTGCAAGGCGCTGCTCATAGACGACCTGCTCAATTAATTAAGCAACCGAGGCTACAATACAATCGGTTATGCCGATGACCTAGTCCTTATCATTAGAGATAGAGAAGTAAAGGAAGTGACTGCATGTATGTAAAATACCGTTACGATAGTCCTTGACTGATCTTGACTTGACATGATCTGCGCGATAACAGACCGCCTTCAAAAAACATAATGCTTCGATAAAGGATTTTCCACGGAGATTCTCATTAGTTACCAACAATCCACCAAACAGACAAAATGGCATTTAGAGGCATACGGATGAAAACGGGATTGGGAGCTTGTATACACGGACTAAATACACGCTGAACTACAAGCTATACAAAAATGCGCCAACCTTATCTACAACTCTGTTATCAAAGGCGCAAACATCCATATATTCAAGAATAGTCGAGCAGCTATAAATGCCCTTAAATCGCCCATCCTTCGCTTAAAATCAGTCATGTACTGCTTAGGAACCCTCCAAAAACTTAGCTCAAGGTACAAGTTCAAACTATGGTGGGTTCCTGGGCCTGAGGGTATTGATGGTAAGAAAGGCCGACGAACTGGCCAGAAAGTCTCAGACATTCCCTGTTATGGACTTAAACCCTTTTGCAGCATCCCTGAAAGCACAGTTAATCTAGCTATATATAGGTGGGAGCACTCGAAGTATTTCTCATACTGGGAGGATACTCCAGGTCTAAGGCAAGAAAAACGAGCCATGCTTTCCTTTTATGCCGACTTGTCTTGAAAAAGACGAAACAGCAGAGCACATTTTATGTGACTTGTCAGCCTTCAACAGAATCAGATGGAATACTTTCTTTAGGGAGCAACTCTACACCACTGACCCAAGGAATTCTCCTTCCGGTAGGATTGCTAAATATAGGATGTATAATTGAAATTTTGCAATCGTCTAAAAAAACACCCTCAGGAAGAGACTGGTTAAATATATCAACTAGAGGAAAAGAAAGTGAGCTCGCGCAATATCGAAAAACTACTGGCTAAGACCCTTAAACTTCAGCCTGGTTTTTAGATTTTAAAGAGCTAAGCAGTGACGCTACTTCTTCAACACTGCTATATATATTTTTCATTATTAGGACGGTTGTTAAGTCGAAATGCCTTACTGGTGAGTTAGAAATAATATAAATAAGGCTATTAAAAAACTATGGCAAAGATTAGTATAAGGCCTCGTAGAAGTAGCATCTTCCGACAGGTGCTGGTTCCTTAAATGACGAGAATGAGCCTCTGCAGCCGAACATCTTGCAACTCTGCTAATAAGTCCTACTTCACGCCTCCCCGTGGCGCCATCTGGGAATCTCACTAGAGGTTGCGAAGTGAAGGGGGCAAATGGCGAGTTTATTGCGCCATTAACCAGGATTAGTGTCGGAAAAACAAAACAAGACCTTATCCGGGCTACTCCGACATATTTGGAACTCAGGCCGGAAAGGATTTCCAGGATTTAGTCAGGGTCTTGGAAAAGAGATGGTGGCGGACGAGCCCTATAAGGGCCAACGGCAGCGCTCACATCCCGGAACGGGTTACTGGCTTCGGTGTAACCGACCCCTCGTCCTAGGGGCACTCAAAATGGAACTGGTCCTCCAGGTTGGGGGTTGTGCCGCCGGAGTAACTGCCCGGCCATTTAAAAAAAAATTAAGTTACGAAGCATCAACAAGCCAAGGGTATGGACGGATCTACTGTTGACAACCCACGCAAACGATTTAAGGACAATGAGCTTCGGATATGCACGTGGAATGTTAGATCCCTCAATAGATCACGTGCAGCCGAGCAACTAGCGGAGGCCCTAGACTGCTGCAAAGCAGACATAACCGCCATCCAAGAAATGCGATGGGATGGGCCGGACAAAAAGAAGATGAAAAACTGCGACATCTACTACTGCGATTGCTATCGACGGCAAAAGCAGCGCTTATTTGGATGCGGATTTGTTGTCGGAGGCAGACTAAGACGAGAAGTCCTCAGCTTTCGGAATGTGAGCGAGCGCCTCGTAGCAATCCGCATCAAGGCTAAATTCGCCAACATAAGCCTTATATGCGCGCATGCATCCACAGAGGAGAAAGATGACGACACCATGGATGCCTTCTACGAGCTCCTCAACAAGACCTACGAGCAATGCCCTAGCTATGACATTAAAATTTAGCAGCTATTTTAATGCAAAGCTAGGAAGAGAGGTACTGGTGAGATATATCCTACACGACACCACCTCCGATAACGGATTCAGGCTAATCGACTTTGCGGCGGGGCGAAACATTGTCATGGCTAGCACGCGGTTCCCACATCTCGACATACACAAGGGGACTTGGAGAACTCCTGATCAATCAAAAGTCAACCAGATTGATCAAATTGCGATCGACGCAAGACACTTCTCCAGTATTATGGATGTCCGTACGTTCCGAGGAGCCAACATCGACTCGGACCATTACCTTGTTGTAGCCAAGATACGGTTGCGTATATCCCAAACTATGCCAAGACAAATTAATGCTGTGAGGAAATTCGACGTCAGACGGCTACAATTGCAAGAGGGGTGTCTCTTAATCTCTTAAGAGGTCCAATACCGCTAGCATCAAGCATCGAAGACCACTGGAAACACTGCCAAAACGCGGAATCTCTAATCCGCTTCTGATGTGCTGGGTTTCACTCGTCCATCACCAAGCACATGCAGCTAAGCAAGATGTATATAAAGCGGCGCTGCTTAGAAGGACCAGAGCTGATTAAGAGTGACCATTTCCGCTGTCAGGTAGAATCAACCGAAACAACCTTTCAAATTGGACGATGATGACCAATAATTCCGTCCACCCGACCTGGATGAAGTGAAGATAGCTATATCGAAGCCTAAGTCCAACAAAGCTGCTGGAGCAGATGGCCTGACTGTGGAGCTCTTCAAAGCGGCAGGCGATGACTTGGTAAGGAGCATACACCAACTCATCTGTAATATATGGTCGAACGAAAGTATGCCCGATGAATGGAACCTCAGCATTCTTTGTCCGATTCTCAAGAGAGGAGACCCTCTGAACTCTGAGATCAAGCGAAGAATAACTCTTGCCAACCGCTGTTTCTTTGGGTTAAGAAGGCAATTGAGTAGCAAAGCCCTCTCTCGGACAACAAAAGTCACCCTTTATAAGACTTTAATAATCCCGGTCCTGCTCTATGGCGCAGAGGCATGGATATTATCAAAAATGGATGAGGGTGTTCTTGGTTGCTTCGAGAGAAAAATTCTTCGGGCGATTGTCGGTCCCGTCTGCATTGACGGTGAGTGGAGGAGGAGATATAACGACGAACTGTATGGACTGTACAGCAACATGGACCTAGCCAGAAGACTGAAGATCCAAAGACTGAGATGGCTGGGTCATGTAGAGCGCATGGGCACCAATGCTCCGGTCCGAAAAGTCTTCGAATCCGCTCCCGAGGGACAGCGCAGTAGAGGAAGGCCAAGTGGAAGAGGACCTCAGCCAACTTAGCGTGCGAAACTGGAAGCAGCTAGCCAGGGATTGAGCTGGCTGGATAAGCTTGTTGACTGAGGCCCAGGTCCACCCCGGACTGTAGCGCCACCTAAAGTAAGTAAGTAATTAAAAAACTATATCAGAATAAAACAAATAAAGATAACGAACTTCACGGCACCAAATCATTTGCAGTCTAGAGCACAACAATTTTTGTGACTTTTCGACGTTTCGCTTGTAAAATTCGAGTCAAAGCAATTTGATGGTGACTGCATTGCTAATTTGTCCAACTGTACGTCTGTACTTTCGGACAGCACCCGGCTAACGGTATCTTAATTTAAGTTTCGTATTATGTAAATTTTTTAAATCGAAATTAGTAAAAACGAAATTTCGCTTTTATTTTCCTTCTAAAATCTGAAAATTCCAATTTTCTTCAACAGCTTATCCGTGAAACTGAATAATGAAAAAAAAAAAATCATTTCCAATAAATTTCAATACGAATGACCGGGGATACCAATTCCAAATGGATGAATACAAAAAATAAATTAAAACCAACAAAATAGAACAGAAATCCACTATCCTAGATAGGAACACAAAGATTACGGACATTACACATACAAATGAGAGCAACATTTGATCCAGCAAAGCAAATCCAGCTCACGAAGCACAATGTTACCAGAAGTCATCGAGAAATGAGACCTAACAAAATGAAAATAGAGCAAAAAAAATAAAATAAAAAAAAGTAAACAAAACAAAATAAAATAGAAAATAAAAATCCGCACGAAAAAACGCTGCAAACATTTAGCGTCCCATTTAAAAAGCTATTCGGTTATTTCGAAAATGACACATAAACATTATCCTCCATCCTTCAAGCCCACCCTTAACAAGGGACATCCACTTTCATTCTCTCTCTTTTACATCCTTCCCCCGGTTCGGTCCAGTTACTGAAAAAAAATAACAAAAATATCATAAAGTCCTTGAATGCTGATTTCCCTTGTGGACACAAACGAACTAACAAAAGATATCAAAACAGACACACATACTCGTACACCCTTACCAAACGAAAGGAAAAGACGATGGAAAAGAACTTAAAAAGAGCGAAATGGAAAAAAATGAGAAATGAAAACAACAAAAAAATGTACAAAGACGGCATAGGAATAAGAAAAACGGAAGGAAGCCATTTGTTCTTTGCTTTCATCGCTCTAATTCTATGCTCCTACGGTGCGTCGCATCCGACATTTCTGATTTCTTTTTTTTTTATTCTTTTCTTGACGGGATGCACCGCCATAACTAAGACTTAATGAAAGTGCAAATTAAATATGCGATGATTTGGATTTCCTTTTTGTGTTCATGTTTAGAGTATATGGCCTTGCCTCGTCCCTTTTGTCTGTGTCGGTTTTTTTTTTTTTAAACTCTAGACTCCGTGATGTAGGAGCATACAAAGTCTACGTATCAAGACACACAACCAAGATGCAGTGGGTTCCATGAGTATTGTTTGTTGATTTAATTCTCCTTTGTTTACACTTAATGCCGACAAACAGGACATGGAATAAAGAAAAGGGAAAATGAAAATATCAGCGGCTGTTAGCAGCGATTTTGTAATTTTTTTGTACTTCTAGTCTCTGTTGAGACATCTTCATCATCAGCCCTATTGTTGTGCGTTGTTGATTCGTGGATTCTGATGGGGAAACAGAGACAAGAAGAGGAAATTTTCTATCAGATGAAATAATACGATAATTAAGGCAAAAGATTACGATATCCGTTCAAAGGATTCATTGACACAATTTTGAGAAATGCTTCTTGTTTACTTTGTATCATCTGATATCCTTTGAAATTATTCGTCCAAGCAACGTACTGAATTTACGAATTTATGAAGAGGCACAATCTGAACGTGTCGAAGAATATACGAGAATGTACGAGTATATTATTCTCAAAGGATTTATATAAATACATGCCTGCGACCTTTTCTGGGTTTTGGGGATAGATATCCCTGTACCAGATTTAGTTTTGATTTTAACAGATACATATTTCACTGATAAAGGGAGACGAAGGAGCAGGTAAGATGAATTCATACATAATGTTCGAATAGGTCGCTTTTGAAAAGAAAAAATTAAACCCTGTTTTACCTTAAAAAGAAAATTGCTAAAATTTCAAATTTGCTAACAACATCCAATGAAAGGGCAACACAAAGTATATGTATTTTGCGTCAGCAGCTTTTATCGCGAATGCATGGGCTAATTGTCTCCTATTCATCATGAATTCATTTAGCATGTCTCCTCAGAAAGTAGCAGACGACCTTGATGCATTCGGCTACTTCGTTCACTCTAAGCGAATCTCACACCTACAACAATTGTTCGTCCATAACTTGGCTCCGTTTGCTAGCATTTAAACCATCCCGCCTCTCTCCACCACCCCACAACATCCCTCTTACTTATTATAACCAGAATGTAAGAGATCTTCGCTCTAAAACAAATCGCATGCTCTACCCTTCGATATATGTACATGCGCTGACTAAAACCAATCTGTTGCAAGACATCAGAAGTTAGGAATTATTCTTCCCTACTTTTAATGCTTTTCGCGACGGCGATCGTACCGGCCGAATGATAATTCCCCATGTCGAGGTATCCTACTGGCTTTCGACAATAGCATTGGAATTTCTCTTCTAAAATTGCCTCTAAAGTCGACCTTGTCGACTTGTGAAAATAGCACTCCCCTTCAAGTTCCTTTACCTTTTATGTTGCTACAGCCCACCAGCTCAATCTATCGAATCCTGCCAACTTGCTATCGATGCAATAGACCATTTAATTGACCTGTCGGGCTCCATCCTATTTTTTGGCGACTTTAATCTTCCGCAGCTACAATGTACTTCATCAGATGATCAATCGTTTTTCATTACTTCAAATGCCAGCTAAGTAATGTCTCTTCTTTGATCGCGTAACAGAATCAAGTCTATGGTATGTATGACAAGTTCGCGGCATATCCAACTACATTGGCAGGCAATTAGACCTTATTTTCCAAACAGATTCAACAGATTCAGTCTCACTTCGTGACCTATCTCTCTCAACAACTGATAACTACCACTTTTCCCTTCTTCTCTCGTTTTCTCAAAAATCGTCTGTCCAGTCCACTCCCCCCACAACACTCTCGACCAACGACTTTCATAAGGCAAACTTTCTTAAAATCAGCAGTTTCCCATCTTTCACATCCAAACTATGAATGATGATCTATCCATTTTTTATAAAGCAATATTTAATTCTTTTTCCCTTTACGTTCCGTTTTCATGTCTTAAAACATCATCCACTAGGCCTACCTAGTAAAATCGTATGCTTCCTCTTCCGACTGTTCCAACTATATCGGAATGACTCTTAGTCCTTTTTTGAATTTTTCAAATATAAAAGAAAATCCGATAATTACCCTCTCTCCCTCTATTCCAGCAACAAGTCATAAACTGATCCACTCATTATTACCAACTTATTTGGCACCTTTTTCAATAAATCCTTTACTAACGACTCGTTTCTACAGGATCCATCCTATTTTAATTAAAAACTTCACTAATAGCCCATTTTTCTACACACCTTAGACCCGTCTCTTAGCGAACATAAGTGACACCAACTTAATGACGAATACACACCTAGGCTAGGTGGTCTCCCTACCATATTTCTTAAAGAATGTTTCTCCTCTCTTTGCCTTTCCCTTTCAATTCTCTCTCGTCTATCCCTTTCACAAGGATGATTTTCTCATATTTGGAAAACATCCTTCAAAATCCCGATCCACAAAAAAAGAATCAAAGGATGGTATAACCAACTATCGACCCATCGCTAAACTCTTCCATATATCTAAACTCTTCGAAAGTATTTTGTATGAAACCCTAATTGCAAATCACTTATCTCCGCTAGACAATATGGCTTCCTGAAGGGCAGGTTAACCTCTGAGCCCTAGAGATAGTAATGAAGTCGATGTAATTGCAACCGATCTTCAAATTGTCTGCTCTCGGCTTTGAACCCATACTATTCAAATGGATATCCTCTTACCTTTGAAAACGGTTCTAACAATGTTCGTTTTAGGGCAGCACATTCGGCTCCATTTTTGGTCACATCTGAAGTTCCACAGGGCAGCCATCTGGGTCCTCTGGATCATCAAACACACGTTCGTATCCCTCTATGCCTATGATATGTACCAAGTTTTTCAAAATAATTTCCTCACCCCATGACTTCTTCGTCCTTCAACAAGACCTTGATAATTTTTCGATCTGGTGCCTCAAAAATTGTTTAAAACTTAATATCGCCAAATGCCAGTCCATCACCTTTCACATAAGCGGCACCGATCTCCATTTCGACTCTACGTTCTCAACTACCAAACTTTTTCCTTCGTTCAATCCCTTAGCGATCTCGGTGAGATGAGATAATCCTCAAAGCCAACTCGGTACTAGGTTTTGTAAAACGCTGTTCCAAAGAATTTGCCAACCCACACGCGACCAGAGGCTATATCGCCCCCTCTTAGAGTACGCCGGCCAAGTATGGTCCCCATATCATCGTGTTCATATCTCGAGAATCAAAAGCCAGCGAGCTATTTTGAGGAACTTTGACCATATACAATGGGAAAACACCGAAGGGTCTTATTCGGTCAAGTCCTGAGTAGTTTAAAGCCGCTAGCATCGAATGTACTCGTACATAAATGACACAGTGGAAAGGAGCAATCAGAGAAATCCATTATAATAGTACTGTCCTACAGAAAACATTGGAAGAAGCTCAAGAGCTCTTCGAGCAGAAACGTACGGAGCACAGTCTGTACAGAGAATCTGGAAAGATAACCATCCGACTAAGATGAAGTCATGGCAACCATCTCCAAGCTTAAGTCGAACAAAGCTGCGCGGATATCAATATACGAGGGCGGGTCAATAAGTCCGTGACTTTTGGATTAAAACACAGATTTTTTGATAAAAAAATAATTTTATTTTTCAACGTAGTCTCCATTGAGCTCTATACACTTTGTCCAACGCTTCTCCAATTTTTTTATCCCTTCCAAAAAAAATGATTTGTCGAGGTCCTCAAAATAGGCCTTTGTTTGCGAGATGACTTCATCATTGGAGTCAAATCTTTTTCCACCAAGCCATTTCTTCAGGTTTGGGAACAAGAAGTAGTCGCTCGGAGCCAAATCTGGAGAATAGGGTGGATTAGCGAGCAATTCATAGCCCAATTCATGGATTTTTGCCATGGCAACACGATTGCGTTTGTGGTCGACTGTGAGCAAACGCGGCACCCATCTTGCGGAAAGCTTTCTCATGCCCAAGTGATCATTCAAAATTGAAACCACTGAGCCATGCGAGATCCCTACGGCTTCTACAATCTCTCGCACTTTCAATCTTCGGTCGGCCAACACCATATCGTGAATTTTTCGATTGTTTCGGGTGTAGAGACCTCAACTGGACGTCCAGGACGTTCGGCATCTTCAGTGCTTGAACGGCCACAACGAAATTCAGTAAACCACTTTTTTACCATTGAAATCGATGGTGCAGAGTCCGCACAGTATTTATCAAGCTTAGCCTTGGTATCGGTAATGGTTTTTTTTCGCAAGAAATAATGCTTAATAAGCACACGAAATTCACTTTTTTCCATTTTCTCCTCAAATTAGTGAGTAGTCTGATAAAAATAGCTGTCAAACACAAACTAACTGACGCAGCAAGTTTAAATTTTGACAGGAGTCAACTGACAGATGCCTGTTGACAGGAGCAGTGTTGCTGTTTCAGTAAAGAGGTCAGAAATTCAAAAAGTCACGGACTTATTGACCCGCCCTCGTATCTCAAATATCTGGGCTGCGGAAAGTATTCTCAATGAATGGAACCTCAGTATCACTTTTTCGATCCTAAATAAGGGACATTCTCTGAACTTTCCTAACTACAGGGGTAGAAGTCTACTATATCATTATTTATAGGGACTACACAGAGCCATATCAAGCTTTGGCATTCTTACTTGGATCATTCAACTATGAAGGAAAACGATGGCGAACGCACACTGCGCCATCAATGTCGGTAATGACAAAGTTTTACTTGAGAAACTTAGGTACTTTAAAAAGGCGATGCGTTTCAAAGTTGGTCTTGGAATGGTTGTGGGAAACTCACTAGTCAACACCAGAAAGCCTGTTCAGTTACTCGTATATGCAGACGATTTGAAAAAATAGGAAGAAAACAGTGAGCTGTCAGTCAATTTGAGTATATTGAAGCAGATATGCCAACATGGGGCTAAGCGGCCAATGAAAAACGTAGTATATTCTGTCAACATCGTCGGCTAAGACAAACGGTGAGATAGTAAGAAAATTTATCCAGTTCAACTGCGCTATCAACTCCGAAAACGACAATAAGGCTGAAATAATGCGAAGACTGACTCTTGTTAATCGCTGTTTCTTTTGGCTTAAAAGAAAAATAGTGTTGGTAAGCCATTTCACAAGAAATCAAAATAGGCAGTGATCCTTATCCAGCTGACGAAAGTGGATGAAAGGCTCCCGCGTCATTCGAAACGAAAGTTTTTCAGGTAATTTTCGGTTCTGTTTAAATCGATGGATAAGTGAGAATATGTATCAACAGCGAACTCCTAGAGCTATACAACGATACCGACCCTGTCAGAAAGGTTTGGATAATAAGTCGCATCCAATGTTTATTGATTTTAAGATCATTCACCGAAATTTCGGAGCAAACTATGGTCAGTCGGCTTCAATTCTTGCACGAGCTGTATCAAGTAGACCTTCCAACCAAGATCTTTGCGTATAATTTTCCACAAAGCGAACGGACAAAGACTACGCTGTTGTGAAGGAGGTCGAATCAATAAATTTGGATTTTCTTCAAATGTATGGCATATTCTCTTCAGTACAGAGCATACAACGATCTTAAATGGTCGATTATATCGGGTGCAAGTGCTGTATAAGTTTGGGGGAACAGAACCATAATTTCGAAACCATCATTTTCTAAAACTTGGCAGAGCTGTAGAAGCATGTATATCAACATCATACAATTGCAAAGACTGCCGAATAGAAAAGAAACTGACAGTTTGAAATCTGACAATTGGTTTGACAGGTATAAATTTCTCTACAATAGTTAGTACTGGATCAAGGAAATCCCTTTAGAGGGGAAAGTAAAACAACTCCGAGTCGCACACAAATAAAACAAAACAGTAGTATTTTGAGGTTAAATTCGAGCTAATGTTTTGGTCGTTCGATGCAGATTGGGTTCCACATTTGTGGAATCCGAGTAAAATTCGACAGTTCACAATTAGCATTCGCTTATTCGCGGATAATTAAGCATATCGTTGATTTCGTCGTAGTTAAATTTGAGTTCATTTGAGGGAAATATAAGTAAAGCTATGCGTTTTTAGAATTGTAAAATTGTTACTTGTCTGATTAAATGTACTTAAAATGATTTGTTTGGAGTTAGGCTATTCGCAACACACTGTGAACCTTGCACTCACAATAAGCACAATTCTTGATTTGTATGTTCCACGATAATTCAAAAATTCCGAATGAGCAATCTAACAGCATTTTTTTTTTTTTTTAAGAAATCCCTTCTTCGAAATGTTAAAGTTTTGAAAATACTTACTCTTTATCTATGTATCTTTCAAAATCAACTTACCTGGAAAGATAAACAAATATTCAAATTATTTAACATTTTTATACAAAACATTATTGTTAACATATATAGTATATTATTATAATTTATTGGGACATGCAGATTTTTAAATACATTTTCACTTATTTCTAAAACGTTTTTAAATTTGAGTAAGCCAAGAATTTAAGAACAGTGAGCTTCGGATATGCAAGTGGAATGTTAGATCCCTTAATAGAACACGTGCAGCCGAGCACCTAGCGGAGGCCCTAGACTGCTGCAAAGCAGACATAACCGCCATCCAGGAGCACGCATGTGGAAGAGGACCTCAGCCAACTTAGCGTGCGAAACTGGAGACAGCTAACCAGGGATCGAGCTGGCTGGAGAAGCTTGTTGACTGAGGCCCAGGTCCACCCCGGACTGTAGCGCCACCTAAAGTAAGTAAGTAAGTAAGCCAAGAAGTAAGTAAGCTCTAAAGAAATCACGGTTTCGTGCCAAATATCATCAATTGCTGAATCAGCTATTTTGCTTCATCAAAAAACGCTCCTATAGTTCGAAGATTTTCAATTAAATTGGTATGCCATGGCCCAAGATCTTTAGGAAAAATTAATTTACGATCGGGAATTGCCTTTGCATGATCAACCATAACATATCAGTCAAAACCTCTGCATATTCAACACTATTCATCATGCCTTCTTTGTATGAACCGTGGAGGTGAAACAACCACAAAACACAACTTTGGGTGTGATCAGATCAAGAGTTCTCGTCATCACACCTTCTCGTGACACTTATCGGGTAGCGTGGCTCTCATCTAAAAAAAATTACTTTTCCAAATGTTTTGTAGACCAGGACTTGTAAGCCCATAGCAGTCTTTTGCACCATAGCCTCAGATGTATCTTGTGGTTTTCGTGAACTCCTGTCGTGGAGACTTAGGTTTACGTGATGCCCATATATCCATGGGAGCAACGATATGCCTTGCAATCGCAACCTATCTTAAGATAATACCAATGTGGAACTGTGTTGAGGTCACTCTTCCAACCTTGGTATGAGTCGAGGCCTACCTAAAACCTCTTACTGATCTTAGGGACTCAACACCCAGTACGTATAAATAAGACAAAAACATGTTGCGGTAAATATTTCCCCAACAAGGTTTACCCTCTTTCCTTGCTCATATTCTTTCGTTCCCTTCTTTCGTTTGAGTGCGAAGACCGAGCTTTGGCGGAAAAAACCATAGTCTCATTAGCAAGTTACCCACAGACCATAGACCTCGAAAAGAGCCCTCTTAGGTTCAGAGGCGGTTTTTTCCACATAGGTGAACGAGGGGGTTCGGTGGTTGAAGCCATAAAGACGGTAGGGATATTCACGACAAACCAGGAGCCCAGGGTACGACAGAAGGTCCACCAGGAACACCGTTGTCGGAGGTTAGCAGGGAGACTCGCAATGGCCAGCATCAGACAGGACGCCTAAAAGTCGTCGACGGGTGGGGACGGACGACCCTTTCTAGCCAGACACCGAAGACATTCGAAACTGCAAAATGATTTCAAAAATCGAAGAATTTACCATGAAAGAGGGTTTTTTCTTAACCCCGGCTAGCTGTAGCTTTTTTCCATAGATCTCAAATTTAATGTAGCCACACAAGATAGAGTCTATCGGTGTTAAATCACACAATCTCCGTGGCCAGCGCACCGTCGAATTTTTTCTACAGAAGATCTTTTGTTGCACATTCTGTGTGGCACGTAGCGTGCTCTACGAGTAATTGGGACTAGATGTCACCTATCATCCAATTAAGTACATCATCATGTACCTCTCGCCAGTGAGGGCTATGACGGTTTTAGTGCTATTTTAGACAAAGTTGTACAAGCCATTTGAAACCCATGGGTCCCAAGTGGATTACGATCTCTCTAAATGCGACAATTTTGCGTGCTGCATTCATGACAATTGGAAGTTGGGTAAGATCATTCCCATAAAGAAGAAAGTAAGCCCACAGACATTTACTCTATTAGCATCCTCCCATGCTTATCAATGATTTTTCGGTTTGAAGGGCAGATATCTAATTACGAGTACCTTGCTCAACATAAATTGCTGTCTTCGCCCCAGTCGGATTTCCGAGCCAATCACAGTTGCTCTACAGCTCTAGCTAAAATGATGAATGACATAAGGGTGAACTATGCTCTAGATAACTATACTCTACCTTTGTATGACATCCTTTGAATGAAACTAAGAATTTACTTTGATTTAGTGTAAGATCTGTGCGTCTCTTAAGTGCATACCTACGTGGTTGTAGTCAAAGGGTCATGGCTGGTAATAGAATTTCATTCTGAATGTCCCTTATCCGAAGTGCCTCAGGGTTCGATATTAGGTCCTAAATTATTTTGCTTCTTCATGACCTCACTATAGTATGTTCAAATGCTTCTGCTCACTTTTATGCCGATGTGGGACAAATTTATTCGTCAAGACCGATTGACTTGTTTGAAGATAACTTTCGCAGGCTTAATGAGAACCTATGGGTTAACTGTTATTGCCACGTAAGCCCAACTTATTGTAATATCGAAAAAACACATTAATACTGGAGAACTACAGCCAATATCTACATCTAAGAAATACTCAACTTCAATTAGTGGATATTTTAACAAATTTAGGATTTAGAATGAACCGTTTACTTTCCCCTGGAGACCATTTAAATTTGACTGCGGCACTTCGGAAACTCTGGTTACTTTCCAATTTCACACTTTAATACACGAGGTTGAGACACGTTTAAACTGGTGCCTATTAATGAGTATGATTTATAATTCAACTTAACTCTGTGCCGCAGAATATACTTACAGTCGTATTCAACGGTATGGGTATGTACGTTCATGGGTTTTCGCAGATATGATCGTGTCGCGGACTTCCATAATAATATTCTTGGATGCACGCTACAACAGTTCCAGAGTATAAGGTGGTACACAAAATTATCTTCATCAAATCTCCCATGTATCTTGTTGAGAAGCTTTTATTTATGCTGTCACCAAGAACACTTTATCTCACAACACCTCTATTCAATTACGTTTTTTCTTCGTTCACGCTACAACAGTTCCAGAGTATAAGGTGGTACACAAAATTATCTTCATCAAATCTCCCATGTATCTTGTTGAGAAGCTTTTATTTATGCTGTCACCAAGAACACTTTATCTCACAACACCTCTATTCAATTACGTTTTTTCTTCGTTCACGCTATTAAACTTTACCAATGGATACAAAACAATTAATGGAAACCAATAAATTTAAAAGTGCAGCCCTGGCACACAATCGAAACTAGGGCTAGTTACATCATAATCTCTTTGTTTCTTTCTTCTCTCAACCGAAGGCAGTTCTATTTGAAGAGCTACTGATAAATTCGCTAAGTCTGTTAAAATTCATCATCGGAGTGCAGCTTAAACCTTCTATAATCTCCCAAGTCCAGTTATCGGAATATGGGGCATTTTATAGATGACTAGCTGTACCCGGCGCGCGTTGCAACGCATATTAAAAAAAATCAAATTTAAGAAAAGTCAGCATTATATGTATAAGAACACTTTAATTTTTTATTTTGTTTATTGAAGTGCTGTTGTATATACAATATTTTTTGTTTTTCCGTCTGGTGCATATACGAATAAATTAGAAGGTTTTTCGACGCGTGAACAGGCCATATATAGTTGTCCATGAGAGAAACACGGACTTTCTAAATTCAAAGCGTATAAACAAATATTTGTTATTTGCACTAACTCACTAACTCTCTAACTCGCACTCAAACTTCTGATGTGAAATGAATAGTTTTACTCAATCTTCAACTTCAATCAGCGGAGCTGCTTGTCTAGGATTCTTTTTATGTATTCTTATTACCAACCTAATGATCGAGTTATCCAACTCGCGAGCGGAAACTACTCATAAACACCATTTATATGTCATCGCAGTGCCGATATCATATTGAAAGCAATTATTACCATACGAGATATGGTTTTCGAGTCATTGTCTTTGTAGTTTTGTTTTAATTACAATTACAAATCAAACTTCTCAAGGATACATTTTTATAATCCAAAACACTATTATCTATGTTTGTGTGGGTCTATTTGGCATGGTCCAGTGTAAGATATATATTAGAATTTGAATTTAAATCCACTTTGGGCACTGAGCGCCCGACAAACGGGTCTGATATTTACTGACACTGAATAGAAGATTTCGAGTATTTTTGCTCTATATCTCGTCACTGGTGCTAACAATTAAAAAAACGCCTTCGCAATTTATAGCTTTCAATATTTCAAACAATTTTTCCCTACATTACTTCTTAATTTTTGCAAAAATAGATCAAAAAATAAATATTTTCGATTGTAACTCATCAATCGTGTGTCCGACCAATATAATTGTGACTATTTATAAAGTTTTGCATGAAATAAAATAAATCAAAAATGGTAAAAATGGTAGCAAAACCTTTTTCACAGAATTCTGAACAAAGTTGCCAAAGACATCAGTGCTCTACCTCTTACCATTTAAGAGTCTATAAAGGACAAACAAACATTTATTTTTAGTCATAAAGATAAACACTGCCTAAAAAATAAGAGAACTAAAACTATATACCGATCCGTTCGCAACTTCCTTTTTTTCTGTTAACTTTGCAAACTCAATGGATGATATGTTTCCTTCGAATGCCGAATTTTTAAAGAACATGCCCTTGGGTCGTAGTTCTGAACATCCTTCAATATCAGCGTATAATACTTGGAGAAAACCCTACATGACACAACTATGCAATCAATACACTAGATAACAGACAAAAACCAGGTTCACCAGCAAGGAATAGTACACGGCTTATCAAGTGGCGATAAGTTGTGAAGCATTTGCAACATGTATGGGAACTTGTGTAAATCAACATTTTCAATCTTCCACATGCTCGTTATCGATTGAAGAAACCCAGACAACTGTGCGTAGCATCAATGTGAAGTTCTGAATGTTGGTCAGCATCGGCTGCAGCAGCATCAATGGTCGCATTACTTCAAGGTGGTTGATATTTAGCCTTTGGCTTTGGTTCACTTTCATTGGATTTGGTCGTTCAACATTTAATTTGACTATTAATTGCCAGAGATGTAGACTTTTTGTCTTTGGTTTTCAATTTGATTAAATTTAACAAACAATTTACTGGAATGAAGAGTCTAACACAAGCTTTTAAATGTCGGTTTTATGGTTACTATCATTTAATTCTATTTAACCATCAGGCTGCGGAAAATAATTCGAGAATTGGAGAGAGCTTGAAGATTTGGCTACTTCCTTGGGGGAATCTACGAGTATATATAAATACGTGCTGCATATTTTTGTCGTACACTTTTACACCGTTCTACTGAACCGAATGGCATGATACTTACACCATTGGAAAGATAATTTTACTTGGATGTGCACAATGTGTTTTTTTTGCCAAACGGTCTTACCAAAACTTGGTAAAACATGTAAAAGGTTATTTTACATATATCTATAGATATAGATGTTGTTAAATCAGGAATCCAGTGTTGCATAACCTTAGGATCATACATCATTAATTAACTCTCTCTCTCTCTCTCTGTTGAGTTCATTTATTACCCCAGTTTCAAACCAGAAGATACGAGAAAGGACTAGAATCGCAAATTTGGTATAAATACAGGATGAGAAACAGTGTGAGTTAAGTTGATTTTCAAATGGGGTACGCACACGGGGATGATCCAATTGCATTATTAACAATGTATATATGCAAAAAGCGAAAGCAAGAAGAAAATGATAAAAAAAAAAGCGAGAGGGGATGAAAGTGTGGCTGTATGGTAGAAGCGATCGCACTCATACTAAATTGTTGAGAAAATTAGAAATGTCTCCACCAGAAGATTTTTAAAAATTTCTCAGAATGGATTCAGAAACTTATATTGAATGGCTGAACTTGGTCGGTCCAGTTATTGGAAAACAAAACACAGGAATGCGAGAAGCAACTTTAAGAGTCCTCGCAACTGAAGGAACTAAAGTTTTAATATTTCTAAGAATTTCGATAAGTTCTAAAAGAAACGCTTTGCTAAAACTTGCCATTTTTTATCTTCCGCTGATATGCATGCAACAAAATTTATTTAAAAAAGAAAATGTTTTCGAACAACGCCACAAACGGCGACCATGCTCGCGAACAAATTCATAAATTTTGCAATTTTTCATAGACATTGGATCGGTTCGTCAAGAGCACCACAAATGTCGAACAAGACCATGAACACGAACAGATCGCACGAACATGTACGTCGTGTATGGCCAGCTTTACTGAGAGAAAAGAAAACATTTTCAAGTCTGCTTGCCTTTGAAAGTCAATAGTAAGGAAGGAATTTGTTTGACTGCCTTGACATATGAAATGTATTGTTTTGCAAAAGAGTTTCCCTACTCTAAGTGGGATAGAGACTAAACAAAATGAAAAATAGAGAAACATAGTGACGAGTGACGACACTTTTGTTGTGTACACGACAACTGTTGCTTTTGCGAATCGTCGAATTTCGGCGACGGGAGAGCCTAGTTTTTATAATTTTAAGGTCCTTTACATGACTCTCTGTGCGCCAAGATGAGTGTCCTATAGTATTCTTAAAGAAATATGACTACTACTATACTAGTATGTAAGCAATCATCGAAAGGAAAAACTCATAAATTCAACTTTTTAGCAGCTGTGTTGACTACGAATGCCCTTTTCCATAGGAAAAACTCCTTGTTATGGATCTTTGAGTTAAGTTTTGCCTCGATTTGGGTAGTAAAGATTTCCTCTATAAGTACAATGGTATATCACGTGCTATTTTTCTATAATACCTATTATTAAAAGTGACCTTAAACCCAACCCTTTTATAACTTCTCCCTGTAACAGGAAGTTCATTTTCAATTTTTATGTCCCCGATGCATTTGTTGCCCCTGAGGCTTAAAATAAGTCAAATATCAAGTAAGATCCCAGTACTCACTGGTCCCTATACTTTTAAAAAGGAAACATAAGGTGTACTTTCTTCTCAACCTGCCAAATCCCTGTACTTCTTCTCACTAAGCACTTTACGTTCATTATCCCATTTTCGCTCACTTCATGTTAAAGCATCACCAGTAAAATCTCCATTATTCGCCAGGCACCGTTGAGCATAAACGAATAAAAAGGCAGCCATTGTGTTTCCCAAATCCTAAGTGGTAAGATGATGTTTTTTTGTTCTCGCATCGTATGAGTATTCTTCCACTCGTTATTGTCGTTATTGTTTAAAATCATCCTTCTTCATTCTAAGGAGGTATCTATTGATGGTGGCTTAAAGTTTGAGGAATCACTTCTGACAAGAACCAAAAGTGGATGGATGCGTTGCTTGTGCACATGTGGCAATATGTTAGTACTCGTATCTTCTCTTAAACGAACGAATATCTGTCAATGTTGCCATTTGAAATAATTTATTTAGACGAGATTTGCATATTAGGAAAAGTCGATAGATGTAAGTTTACATGAAATTAAAAATGCAACAATTCACGACATGATTTGGGTCACTTTGCTCTTAAGCGTGGCTCTGTCGAGTCGGAGAAAGTGATAGACAGAGGCTGAACGATTCATCTCTGTCTAATCGTTGACCTGCTACTCTATTGGGGATCTCCAGAGCATGAAAAAGCAGTTTTTGAACTTCATCTGAAGTTGCTTCCATAAAAGAATCAACTGGCGACAAAATGCAGCCAGAGATAATTTTAAACTTTTAAGCAGAGCTGATGAATTTCAAGCAGCACAGAAAATCCGAGAGCGTTGCATCAGTGGCGTAAAAAACTCGTCTTTAAAGGATATTGTTATGTAAAACATGAGATAATTCATGTGGCGTCAAAATTGATCTTCAACATACAGTGGAAAAAATGCAAGCACTAATGTACGGGTGCTTATTTGTTTGACTTGAGAAGGCTTTTGACACAATATGGTTGGAGGGTCCTTTTAACAAGTTAACTAGAATGGCCATGCGGAAACCTCCGGATTCGGTTATTTCTCCGATACTGTTCAACATATACACGAGTGATCTTACTTAGTAGATCAGGCACGTTATTGCGTATGCAGATGACTTTGATCATATTCAGGACTATTTCATTGATTACAAATTACAAGTTTATTATCAAAAATCAGAAAAAGTCTTATTTAGAACTCCGTTGAAAGGGACCTGTGGGAATTCCAGAAATAACTGGAGAAATTGGGCAAAGACCATGGCGGTGAGAAGCTCAGTTAAGTACCTTGGTGTCTAGCTTTACAAGCATTTATATTTTGACAAACACAGATCTGGCTGGGGTCAAAAGTGGCGCCTATCAGGCCAATCATAGCTTACGGCTCTCCGGTGTAGTTTAATGTAGCGCCGTTTAATATGGAAACGATGCGTGTGTTTGAGAGACAGTGTATTAGAACCAGTCTTCGGTTGTATAGAACGCCAGAGTCTGAGTACATACAGTATAACCCCAACAAGCTCCTTTACAATGGATCTGGACTAAATAGGATTGACAATTCCCTAATTAAGGTGATTCAAAGACACGTAGCAAGAACAACGACGACCGACAATAGTTTCAACTTCGGGGAATATTACCCAAATAAAATGTACAAGGAGAGTACACTCCAATCTGGCTTTATTCCACCCGAGGCACTTTTCCATAATGATGCTAAAGGGTAAGCGCAAAGTAGGGATGGCTTTTAGGTATTATACTATTGCCGTCACGGTGCGATAGAAAAACGACTCATCTACGACGTATAAGTTATCAGTTCTCAGGAGATCTTCCGTTTTAACCCGGCAACTTCGGAGAGGGATAGGATCGATGCCGAAAAGCAATACACCAAATACTGGTGACTTAATGAAGGAGGGAGAGTGGATACTCTCTCCTAGGTTGGTGCATTACTTGCGTGGATTTGGGTAAGCTAGTGGGTTTTCGTGGAGAGACCAGGCTTGTTATCGTGTAGGCGTACTCCCGAAGGTTGACCGACGCTTGACAGTCGCGTTTGAATTGGAAGTGCTTGTGAGCACCATGGTGACGGCTGCGAGATAGTGACCACTCGGAGCATTTTTTAGCACCGATAATAACTTGTTTCAAAAACGGCTCTTTATTGTGCTGCGACACAAGCGCAATGTAAACTTTCATTCTATTTTGCAGGTTCTTTTGCGATAGGTGGTGTGGTAACCATATTCCCAACTTAATGAGTTTTCTCATAATTGTAAGGTATAGATGGATGGTTACACCGTAACCATCTCTACTCTACCGTAAGAGTGGCATTCCTTTCGACTTTGGACTTTAGGAGCTCATTGTCTACTTCGTCGGGGGTACCCAAACGAGATTTTTTCCTTGGATCAAAGGTGCCATACCTGAACTTTAAAAACTAGTGCCGAAACTTGAACTTGCTCAGAACACCCTCTCTATACACATTCTCTAGTAGCTTCTTTTCCTTGCTAGTTTTTCCGGAACAAAAACAACAAAATATGACGAATATGCTCTTCCGATACATCAATTTCGAAATTTAGTTAGAATAATGTAAACATAACGGAATTTGCAGACTAAATAAACAATATATCGAAAGTACTAATTTCAGTTAAACTTTCAGTATTAAACTGGTTTGGTGCATTTCACTTCAATTGGAAAATAGCCCCTGACTTCTCGAAAGTAAGTATTTTTAGTGAGACCATCTATTGGCAATTAAATGCGTCGGAAAGGTAGAACCTTTACTGATGCGCTGACACAATTTTTTGGAATTATAAGATATGCGAGGGTTGTCTGAAAAGTTTCCGACCTAACAATGATACAAGACATTTTTTCACAAATTTTTTTTTTATTTTTCTACATAGTCTCCTTGTAGTCTCCAGTTCAAACAGTAATTCATGGATTTTCGTCATAGCAACCGCTGAGGTGTGAGACGGCGTGTTGTCTTGGTGAAACAGGATTTTCTTTTTCTGCAAATGTGGCCGTTTTCCCGCAATTTCTGCCTTCAGCTTTGCAAGTAATGATGCGTAGTATGCTCCTGTAATGGTTTTTCCTTTTTGAATATAATCGATTAAGATAACTCCTGTACTATCCCAAAAAACAGTCGCCATCACTTTCCCAGCCGACAAAACAGTTTTTTCTTTTTTTGGAGCTGGCTCGCCCTTTGCAGTCCACTGTTTTGACTGAATTTTTGTTTCGGGCGTATAATGGTGTATCCAAGTTTCATCTACAGTAATTTATTGGCGCTAAAACTCGGATTTACTGAGCCTTAACTGCGCCAACAGAGCGTTGGAAATGTTCATTCGAACACGTTCTTAGCAAACGCGGCACCGAAAGCGCGGACAGCTTTCTCATGCCTAAATCTTTATGGACGTTCTTTGGACATTTTCATAGCCTCTACTATCTTTCTCACTTTGATTCGGCGGTCGTCTAACACCATTTGGTGCACTTTAGCAATGTTATCGTCAGTGGTTGCAGTTTTTGGACGTCCCGAAAGTTCATCATCTCCCAAGCTCTTACGGCCCCGTTTAAGTTCAGCTGCCCAAAATTTCACTGTGATAAATGATGGTGCAGAGTCGCCATACACAGAGTCCAACTCATTTTTGATTTGCGTAGGCGTATTGCCTTTCAAAAACAAGAATTTAATAACAGCTCGATACTAAATTTTTTTTCCATTTTCACAAAAAACACTCACATCGACTAACTCAAACGACTGTCAACTAAAAACTGCGCGCCCAAAATGATTGAAAGTTCGGTAAGTAACTGTCAAAAGATGCACAACTAGGATTCACAAGCTTTTATTGACGTTGCGGTCGGAAACTTTTCTGACAGCCATCATACGAGTAGAAGTAAAATTATTGCATCTAAAGTGTCGATATGCTTCTGTCATCCAAAATTGCTTGGAATAGAACATTTGGTAGGTCATCATCAAAGAGGCTGAATTTAACAAAAATTTCCTTTCCAACATTATGGCACTGGTCTAAGCGCCGAATTGGAGGCACTACGTTGACCAAACACCTGAAAATATTGTTAGAAGAAGTCAAAAATAAAGACAATGTTGATTTGCCTTAAAGAATTGCAAGGTATTGTCCACAAAGAATTCTTTCCACTGAGCCAAACAGTTAAACACTTTATAATTCTACGAGTATCTTGGTATTTTGAAGCGTTTGCTTGTTGCACGATGATGCGACCGCTCGCCGATCTACACTTGTGATTGGTTCATTGATCAGAAGTAGCTTTTAAGCTGTTAAGTACTCGCCCTATTCAACTGATTTAGGCACCGTACTGCTTTTGTCTGCATTTGGCGATGAAAGGAAAGCATTTCGTGGATGTACTTGTAGACATCTAAAAGACTTGTATCGATATTTTCGAAGACATAGTGGATGATGATTAAAATATTCATCGATATGCTTCGGAAGGGGGCTGTTTGGTTTAGTAAAAAATATTGTTAATCTTGTCCTTAAATCCTTCTTGTTGAGACCTTCACGGATGAATTGAAACAGATGTGCTGCACATTCCAGAAAAACAAGCAATATCAGTGTTCCAAAAGGAAACGAATACTGGGAGTCTTTTCAAAAACGACCCAGCCGAATTGGAGAAGTCAACGATTTCCTCCAGGGTGCTGACAATGTTCAAAAAGCGAATCACAGCCTTCAGATTCAAGTGTTAAGTATTCCTTCACCAGTGCTATTCGTGCTAAAGCATCATCAAGTTGATATATAGTACGTATAGGCAAGAACTGACATAAAATATTGCATTTCCAATACAAACTCATTTTTATCTGTTTCACAGCACCACTTGGAAAAGAGGATTTTTTTTTTAATCTCGTATGTGCACAGGTAGCCCTCTATGATTGAACAAAAAGTGGCAACACCTACGTGTATCTTAAGTTAGCGTTGGACTTGTTTCAATAATTCATCTTGAAATGAGGTGGTACAGACAAACAGGCATTTCTCTTGTTCCTTGCGTGATTTGTTTGCCTACATAGCTACACCACAACAGGAAAAGGTTGCATGCACTGCTCCTTCACCGCCCCAAAAAAGGGGTGTGAAATAGCATTTTTCTTCATTCCGAAGTCTGTTTACGTTCGTAGTTTAGTTCGTTTTGGCGGTATTTTTTCTTTTTTCACTTTTACTCGTATTTCTATTGTGAGCTCATTTTTTACCTTTTTTTTTTGGAACTGGAGTAAGCTTGAGCTAGTATTGGCGTAAGAATCAAGGGATACAGTTGTTTTGAAAGAAAAAAAAAGAAAAAAAAAAAACATCTTTGAAAGGGAAAATCATTTTCTATTACGATTTGTAGGGCGTTTTCCGCCTAACCAGGCGATGCCTGTCAAAATGATTTTCTGGTACTTTTTCTTCCATCTGTGCAGTGATATGTATGATGGCAAGTCCTAATGTATGTTGAGTTGTTTATAATGAATACCAGTATTGTTGGTTGGTGATCTAAGAAATGGGGCAGAGGAAGAACTGGGCGAAATGGGAACGGCATGTTGCGAGTGTGGCCTGATCCTGCGTGTGGGTTTATTGGCAGGAAAATGAATTTCGTGCGACTTAAATGTGAATTATGATGATTGATGAGTATGTACAGAGTAATAATACATCTACAGCCTGACGTTGTGTGTTCTATTAAAAAAGTAATTTACAGATGCTCAAGGATTTCGAGTAATGTGTTTTGCTGTTTTATTTGCCCTTCGGCACGTACATTTGTATCTATGTAGCTATACATTACAAAATAATATGTTTTGAATTTTTCTTTTTAATTTTTTCCTGTTTTGGATGCTGGAAAATGAGCATTTCATGATTTTCCTGTGTTTCTTTTTAATGAGCTCAGGTTTTTTTTCCTTTTGAGAGCTGAAATTGTGATGCATGGTGTAATACTGCAATACTTGCTTGGCATTAGTCCAATTTGTAAACGTAGAGTATATTCATACTGCCAGGGCTCGTATGAATTTGGGAAAACTAATGGTTACTGATTTGTTATGAATGTGAAGCCAGAAGACTGAATGATGAAGAGTGTTATGTGTTTCCATGAACGTTAGAATGTCAGTTTTATGATTTTTTTGAAAATTTATGATGAGTTATACATTAACGGCAGCTGTCTACAATGCATAGTTGAGAACTATGTTAGGTTGGGTTAAGATAGGGGTGGGATGGATATGCCATCATACAAATACTAGGTACAAAAACGGGCCCGTCGCGGTCCCTGTGGAACCAGTTCAATTTTTTCATCAAGGGACAGAAACCTAAACAATCTCATTGGTAAAACATTCAATTTCTTTGCAAAACCTTAGACGCCCTTTGAAGTTCGTGCCGTCTATTTACTCTAGGTTTTCGAAAAAGTATTTCCTTGAAAATTTTCTCCGACTACGCGATATTAATTCGCAATTCTACAGTATGTGTGTTTTGTCCTCAACAGCTTGCAGATTACAAATATTCGTATCTGGCAATTTAAATCTCTTTGTGTGTTTCAGCAGGAGACAGTATCCTTCTATTATTGTCCTAAGCTTATCTCTGCTTAGTTTTATTAACTCCCTAGGTCTTTTACCATTGAAAAGCGCCCAAAGAGCCTTGGATACCCTGTGTGCTTTAAGACTTGACCAACTTAGGTTGGTTCAATATACGAGTACAAAGAGGTGGTTTAATGTTAGAAACCTCACTGTTATCGAGTAGCCCTTCTCCTGGCACCCATCCAATCTTAGCCGTATCTGACTGGGTAATGCTTTGAGCATTGTGCGACAGCCTTCTGATAAGACCTTCCCTTTTCTGTTTTCTTACCATATATAAAAATCGCAATTTAAATAGGCCAGTCCTACCTCCACGGATATATTATATCATACGGAATGTCGAAATCGACCAAGAATGAAATTTCATCCGTTAATATTGGATTGCCTGGCAGAAGCTCCGCTAGGACAATCTCGTGTCCGAAGCTACTGGTCTTGAAGTGATTCAAATATGTGAGCCATACTGTAATATTGCCAGCAAGTCTTTTGATCCGTGCATCAAACGCTCTTAGGTGCAGAAAGGTGTCCAATGCTGCCGTAGGGTTACCTGTAATGGCTATGGAAGCCGGTGTTTGAACAGACTCCAATTTTTGTTTGTTTGTTACTTGATACCATTCTGGTGCGCCTCATGTAAGTATGGATCTTAACGCCACCGTATATAGCCAATACACCACAGCAGGTTTTGAGGCATAAATATTTCATACCGTTCTTTTGCATATAAAAAGAGCATTATATGCAATTTTGATTCTATCCACTACGTTAAGATTCCAATTAAGTTTTTTGTCCAGAATTATACCCAGATACTTCGCGCTGTCCGAAAGGGACAGTTCCACTCCGTTGAGTTTTGGGAAATTTAATTACGGTGTCTTTTGCTTTCTGGTAAAAAGAACCAGTCCCGTTTTGGAGGGGTTGGCATTGATACAGCAGCTGTTTGCCCAAGTGCTAATCGTCTTCAGGGCAACATCCATAATCTAACTTAAAATATTTAAGTATTTTCCCTGCATTATTATGACCACGTCATCTCCGTATGCAGGAGTGGCGATTTGACTCCCACTTTAGATGTTTCCCTTGTTGCAGATATTCTAACCGAGCTTTGTCTAATACAACAGTTTATTTTCCAACATGCATGCATGTTTCCAGCCCAATATATAATGCCCTATTCAATAGTTGTGGCTACCGGTGCGCATTTAATGGCGCCTTCACCTTATTGAAGGCTCCGCTTATATCGAGGAAGGCCGCCATCCCAAACTTTCCCTAGTGTAGACTCCTTTTCTTTTCCCCACCACCTCGTTCAGGCAGGTTTCTACGCATTTGCCTTTCATATATGCATGCCGAGACTCAGTCAAGAAGCCATTACTGCATCTGTTCCTGATATTAATTTCGACAACATGCTCTAGGGTTTTAAGCATAAATGATGAGAGATTTATTTGTCTGAAATATTTTGGTATTTTTTACCCCTGTTTGCCAAACTTAGGTATAAAAACCACCGTGATTTCTCTCTAAGTCTTTTTTGTAGACTGTGTCTTAGAATTTCCCTAAGGTTTTAGATAGGTACCTTGTGTGCTTTTTGTAGCTTAATCGGGAGTCGAGAACTAACACTAGTTGAATGGAGTAACAACAGAAAATTGATCAATACACCACAAAAGTAGTGGTACATCCCCTTTGTTGAAGGATGTTGTTGGTTTCCGACATTTTGAAGAAGCATCAATTCTCCTACCGTTTTCCCCATCTCGATATTCACAAGGGGACTTGGAGAACTCCACATTGCGATCAACACAAGACACTCGTCCAGTATAATGGATGTCCGAACGTTCCGAGGAGCAAACATTGAGGTTGAGGATATCCCGAACAACGCCAAGACAAGCCAATATTGTAGGGAATTTCAGACGTCTGATGGCTAAAATCGCAAGAGACCGCCAAATCATTTTCCGATCGAGTCTCCCTCAATCTCTCATGTGGTCCCTTGCAGCAAGCATGAAAAACCAGTGGCAACACTTCCAAAAAGTCTACAGAGATGCCGCTGCTGATGTACTGGGTTCTACTCGACCACCACAACGAAACCCCGGTTTGATGACGAATGCCGGCAAGCACATGCAGGTAAGCAAAAAGCACGCAATGCGGCGCTGCAAAGAACGACTAGAGCTACTCACTAGCTCTATGAGCAGAAGAGGAGAGACGAACACCGGCTTCCCAGGAGGAAAAAGAAAGAGCATGAGAAGCGCGGCCCATAGTAAGGCCCTTCCTCGAACAACAAAAGTAAGATTATAAGACCTTAATAATCCCAGTCCTGATCTATGGCTCGGAGGCTTGGACATCTTCAAAAATGGAAGAGTGTGATCTTTGCTGCTTCAAGAGGAAAATTCTTCGAGTTATCTTTGGTCCTGTCTGCATTGACGGTGAGTGAAGGAGTAGATACAAAGACGAACTGTAATGGCTGGGTCATATAGAGCGGATGAACACCAATGATCCAGTCCGAAAAGTCTTCGAATCCGCCCCTGAGGGACAGCGCAGTAGGAGAAAACCGAGACTCAGGTAGGGCGCGCAAGTGAAATGGGACCTCAGCCAACTTAGCGTGCGAATCTGGAGGCAGCTAGCAAAAGATAGAGCTAGCTGAAGACGCTTATGGTAAAAAAAAACTTTACTGCTCTATGAATAGAACAGTCAATCTTCTTGAGGCGATCTCGCTAACACTCTCACTGGCTAGGAGCTAGGCATATTAATAATTATGTATACTCGTATCTGTCATAAGCTGCACTTTCTATACCATCATACGTTTAAAAAATAGTGCCCACGCACTGCAGTTTTGTTGACTATGGTCTTTTGACTCTGATCTTGGGATCGGATGCAATGACACCAGCACTTCTTTTCCTGAAAAAATATGAAATCCGCTTTCCTTGTGTCTAGCATCTGAATCAAGAAAAGAATGTCATCCCGGCGTCTCATTTGAAAAACTTTCGTCTGTCTTCCAACCGTAGAAACAATAATCGAATAATTGTGAAGAAAAAAACTATCTACGAAGCGAAAGCGAAGCTCATAAGGGGTCAAGGTAAGTAAGATTGCCAACGAACTTGCTGGCCTAGGCTAAGAGAACGGCTTCTATTGATCCGAAACTGCATATTAACTGCGGACGTTTTTGGTTGGTCTTCCATTGGCAGTTGAATCTGATGTGGGCATAACTGCACACGATATGATTTTTCAGGATCCCAGGAGACCAAACAAGTGTTTTCCGACCACTGCCTGTAAACTATCTTTTGTCTTTCTAATAAGGTCTGTTATGTGGGCTTATGTTCGAGGCAATATTTGCACTACAAAATATGTGGGGGTCTCTGGAATACTGGAAACGTGTCTTTTATCTTTCGTGATACGATCAATCCGAGAGATGATACGAGTATAGTCAGAAGGGGGAAACGCGAGCTTATCAAGACTATTTCCATCTACTTGCATCATGTACTATATGTTTTCGGATGCCAAGAGAACTTCATTTCAAATTCGGCCATTTACGTCCCTGCGATTTTACCATTTTAGCTCTGGCGGTACTTATGGAAATTTATTGAATCCTTCTCCGGTAGCGATGTCTTCTTTTGTTCTGCAGGTTAGTGCTAGCGAATTTCACCTTGATATGAATAGTCATCAGTTGCTTGCTAATATGTCTAAAGCAGAAGATGTTATTCTAAAGTCTAGCTTCAATTACCACAATAAATGGCAAATGGGTACTCTAGTGAACTGATACTAACACCTTTAGAAGCGTGCCATCCCAACGTTGCCAGGTGAGATTCACCCGAACGAGCAAGAACAGTTCCACGTACTCAAGTAGGATACAGGTCAGACTTGTAGAAGGGGAGAGCAGTGACATATATTTGGTCCTACTCAGAACGTTCGAGAGACCATCCATTTGAAAGTAGCGAAAATTTAGGTGAACTTGAAATACACCTGAAAATTGTAACTTTACCAATCACTAACATAATTTGTGAATTTATTTTTATTTTTTATATTTTTCTTGCTGAACTATTTTGGACAGAATCATTTTCCCATCATTTTCAGGTTATTCATCCTGTTGTTGGAGTAGTTGGACTAGTTGCCGTGGTTGGCGCGGTTGCCGTTGTTGGCGCAGTAGCACCAGTAGCAGTAGTTTCCTCCAAGCACAATGGTGACCCTCTTCTACATAGACGTGCTTGCACTCGCGGACGTTGAATTCTTCTTAGAAGTAACTGCCCTTCAGATACCTGGCAAAGCATGGAAACAATCCCAAAAATTAAAAATAATAAGAAAAACTTTGACATGGTCGTTAGCAATGATTTTTGTAACAAAACTGAAACTAATTTGGTTAGAGTACGTCGGTCTTTTATATCCGAAATTTTCATGTGAAATTCCAATTTTGAAAAACGCGCAGCTTCTTTTGACTGAACTAATAATAGCACATGTTTTGTAATGAAATATTTAATGACACTATGTAAACCAGCTATATTTGTGTAACAGCTATAGATGAAAGTGTGTTTGTGAAGCCAGAATATGGGTATTTAGAAGGGGATCTTTCAACAAAAAAAAAAAAAAAAACCTTCACGTGTAGGCACACAGATCATTGTTTGCTAAACTAGCATTCGAATTCGAACCCATCGCAATATTTTTACAAAAAAAAAAAAAAAAAACAGTTGTTAGTAGGCATAGGCAATTCTGCGTGTTCTGTATCCGTCAATTGAGTTTTATTTACTTTAATTGAAGTGAAACAATCAAAACAGCTATAACACAAGGAGCTTGGTGAATTAGATTATTATGGAATTATTATGAATTCGTTGGGCACCATAAGACCTTACCTTGTATGGTATTTTTATTTGGATCGGTAAGGGCTGTTATTTTTAAGAGGTATAGAGCTTGATAATAAAAGAGCCATAGTACAGGCCTTATTCGAAATATTAGTGCTTAAATGTGTTTCCGTTCATATGAGTGCCGCGTCGGCTTCAAATAAAGTGCAATTTGGAAGTACATTTTCTGACCAATTTTTCGTGGAACTTGATCCTTTCATCTTTGAATTAACGTTCTGGTCGCCATTGTTTTTGAAGAAATATGTACAACTTTCATCTATTTTGACGCTGATATTGGGCAAAATTTTGTACTGCGAACGGAATTTCTTGTTCAGATGAGTGGAAAACATCGAAGAAATCCTATCGGGACTCTGTAATATCGAGAGCTACAATATTTAAATGGCACAGAGTGTTTGTTAAAAAAGAGCCGTGAAGTTGTTGAAAACTTGCCGAGATGGTTTTTTTCCCATTTTCGTGGTTTTGTTCGCTATGTGTTGCGTCAAACAGTGAATACATACAATTACTTAGCCGCTATGAAGCGTTTAAGGAAGAGTATCCAATGAAGAAAACCGGAATCGTTGCTGAACAATTCTTGGATGATGTACCATCCTACAAATCTCACAAAGTGACTTTTTGACAAACAAAGTTGCCCTTATGACTGATGAAACACCACATTTTCCAGATATGGCACCCTTCGACTTTTTCCTATTCCCCAAATTCAAATGATCACTTCATGGGATCCATTTAAGTCGGTTCAAGAAATTAACGAAAATTCGCTGAGAGAACTGAAGACGGTCCGGGACTGTTCGAAAAAAATTGTCGCTTTAAAGGTAGCCTATTTTGAATGAGACGAAATAAATGTTCATGTATAACTGATTTGCTTTGCTTTTATTGCCTCAATTCCAGTTATATTTTGGTAGAATGTACTTACAAATAACTGTAGTTTCAGACTATATAAAGTCCACAGTCAAACACCTGAACACGATTCTAGTTACTTTAGTATTTTTTTTTGTATTTAGTGGGTCGCACTCTTTTCTCTCTCTCTTTTTTTGCATTGTTGTTTCCTACTCGGAAAACTACCTTACCTACTCATGTTTCCGTACATTAATCTATATTGTTGATTCCGCATTATCGATATTTTTGTTTACTTTCTTTCCGTTAGAGTTTCGCTGCGGAAATTTTTTCGAAATGTATTTGGATTAACTTGCTTTTTCGAAATAAAAATTGAGGTTTTAACAGGAATAAAAGGGAAAAGTATACCAACAAAGGCTTCAGTCAACGGAATCCGCGGGAGGTGCGAGACTTTTGGTGCGAACTGAAACAAAAGTTGAATGTATGTGGTCCTCCCGTTAAAGATGTTGCAGGATGGAAAAAGGTAAGAGCAGACCTTTGATTCATATAAATGTTTAAAAAATTACCTTACATGTGGACCGCTTTTGAAAGCGGCACGAAAAAAAATTTCTAAAATAAGCAGTGCATCAGGGGTACCGGCGGAGCACCATTTAAAGAAATCCCCTTAAGCGGCATAGAGGAGATTGTAAGTGAGATGCTAAACTTGGAGCACGTGGTCGACGGTATCCCAAATGTCGTCTGCTTCGGATGCTTATTCTAAGCAGTTATACGTCGAAGATTTGCAGAACGGGTTTAAATTAAGTCGTTCAAAAACAGAGCATTTGGCATGCCCATTTGCGCATCCGTTGCATAAGTTCGTATAACGAGGAAAGGGTTAATAAAAGGATATGAAGAAGAAAAAGAAGGCGCTTGTATGCGCACATGACTTCCATCACCCACCACTCATACACCCGGAATAACACACTTTTGGAAAAAGTCTGCTTTAGCTTCCCTCTCTTCGTCCACATTCATTTCAAGGGATATCCATTTGGTGCAAATAATGTTTTCTAATGATTCTTACACCTCGAACAGTTCTAGCGAAAATGTGGATTGCGCAATGTTGAAGTTAAAGTCTTTTCCAACGTCGTTCTGATAGCTGCCTTCCGTCAAAAGGCGTTAACAGTCAGCCAACTTTTCTTTGGTGGAAAGTGAGCCTTGTCTTTTTCTTTGGTTGAGCGAATGCTCCAGTTCCATAAGCACGTATTGGAACGCAATTTTGTAAAGGCGAAAGTTGCGCTGAAAACTTAAACAGAGCTTAGACCAGTGGAAATACATTTTTTGTATTAAATTCACTCTTTGTCGTTCAGCTGAACTGCATCGCAAAACCCTTCGCTCACATCTTTAAGCATAATCACCAGTATCACTATCACTTTCTGAATCTAAATACCCCATCACTTCCATTTTGTTTTCTTTAATTTTTTGAATTCTTAAAATTTCTTTCGATTTTACAAAAACCGCAATTTTTCAAATTCAAACGTCGATAACGTTATTTCTTCCGCAGGAAGTGTCAAAAGTGTCGGTAAATTAAAATATACGGCCGGAATCAACAATACCAAAAGATATGTATATCGATCGACGTATCTTCCGCACGGAAAGCCTTTCCGCGGGGAATGGACAATAGAACCCAGTATTTATTTATTTTATGAAATAATTTACAAAAAAAAACACTGTGGCGCTGGCAGCACGGTATGGGCCATGGCCTAGCTTCTTGACACTCATTCGTGTTGCTCATACTGTCATTTTTGTCACATCTGAGCGGGGCCTACGGTCTATCGCCGAGTCCGAACGGCTTTTTCCTTAAAGCTTTTTCGTAGGCAATTTTACTTTCGGGAGTTTGCCATTGCCCGCTGAAAAGGTGATGGCGATTTGAAAAATTGTTGGTAACCCAGCCAAGAATCGAACCCAGACTGTCTGCGTGATAGTCCAATGAGCTAACTATCACGCCATCGCCATCTTACACTTAAGATAATGATTGGATTAGAATATTCATTACGAATGTGGGACAAGCTACCAGATAAATGTATTTCAGCTAAACAAAAACAAATAAAATAAGCAATTTAAAATAAAAAGAAAAGGGGGGAAAAAATATTAAAAAAAAGAATAAATAGCAGCAAATTAAAATAAAGAATTTTGCAATCGAACTTAGTCATTCATCTCCATTATATTTCCGGTAAAATTTGATGCATTAAACTTAGTTGCAGAGGAAAAAGGACTTAAGCTCAGTCCGAAATCGCGCAGTACCGCCTGACCTACGAACAAGCCGTGGCAAGGAATTTCATAAGCGGATGGTGTTTATAAAAAACTGTCGCTCAGAGAGAAGCAAGAGAAACGGGAGTGGGATCCTGCAGTGATCTGTTAGGAATACTATAACGCAGCTTGTTAAAAACATAACTATGCTGATTAGTTTGAATCACATTAGATAACAGAACCAAAGATCTGTAACGAAGTATGTGGTCAAGTGTCATGTTGTAAATTGATTTTGTATAGTTGGAGATTCCCTCAAAGCGTTTAAGGTTGTAAACATAACGCGCAATGTTGTTAAAAGCGACGTTAAGCTTTCTTCTGCTATTAGCTTCACAGTTGCAGAAAACTTCACGACCATAACTAAGTACAGGAGTAATGGGTGTAACGTAACATACCATACACTTTGTCAACGGCTGCATTGATGTGGGTATCCCACTGACATGGGAAAGTCATTCCCAAATTTCTGGCAGTGTCGACATATTCGATTCTGGAGCCACAAAGTAAAACATCGGGAAAATAGGATAGGTTAAAAGATGATGACCTACTGAGATGGCTTGTTTTCTATGCTTAAGACAATAAGGTTATTGCTGAATTTGAGAAACCAAACAACAATAACAGTTTATTGCACAAATAAATATGATACACAGTGTCAAAGGCACGAGAAAGGTCACTTTATCCTCATTCAATGATTCCCGTTAGGGAATATTAATCATCTTCCACCTTAATCATCGCAGTTACAACTGTGGTTTTTCCTAAACCCAGATTACAACACTCTCTCAAAGACCTTAGATAAATAAGGAAGGTTAGAGATCGGCCGAAAATGTGTACTTTTTGGACTAAAGCTATATGAGAATGGGCGAATGGATCCTTTAGCTATATGAGAAACTGTCTAGAGACGTCATTGATCTCACTAAATATAACAACATCTTTGGTATCTGAAATCATTACCAAACTAAAAGATGGTTTTTCGTCTGGCCCTGATGGCCTTCTGGTTATTGTAATAAAATAGTGCGTAAGTCATCTTGGTCCTCCCCTGCTGGTCGATAATTATAGGCCCGTAGCAAAACTCTATTCCATACCCAAACTGTTCGAAAGCATAATCTATCAAAACTTGTTTCCGTACTGTAGGCCATCTGTCGGTATAAACCAGCACGGTTTCATGAAAGGTAAATCCATTACCACTAACCCAACGGAGTTCGTATCTAGGACGCTTTGTGCATTAGAAGATGATTATGAAGTCGATTCAATTTCCACAGATTTCAGCAAGGCTTTCGATAAAATTTCCCATCAACTTATCATTTGCAAACTTCAAAACCATTGGCTTTCCCCTCCTTTTGTGGCATGGATCATATTTAGAAGACCGAGAATAAAGACTCATCCACAGATCGTCAATATCCCATCCCTTTAGAGCAACATCTGGTGTTCCTCAGGGTAGTCACCTTGGACCAATCATCTTTATCTTAACGATTAACAATATAAATCACGTTTGGACGAATTCTAATCTTTCTATTGTACCTATTTTTGCTGATGACAAGAGAATTTCCAAATTCATTTCATTGCCTTCTGACTCCCTTGGCTTGTAAGATGACTTAAATAAGTTTTCGGTATGGTGTAAGCAAAACTTACATAACAAAGATACACACACATGTACAGCTTGGATCATTTTTAATTGAAACTTTTGGCTTAAGTCCAAAATTTATTAATTAAGTTCAAATATGTGTTCAATTCCTTCTTGCTCTCAAAATTGTTCTCTATAAGCTTTACCAAGCCATTTCAAGCTTGACCGGTCAGGCTTATCCTAAAGAGCATTGGATGATAACATACAACTTACAACTTCTCTTCGGCAGAAAATTCTTTGCGTCAACTGTGGTCAGCTGTCAGAATATTTAGTAAGATTTGCCATTTCATCATGCATCGTTTTACGCTTGCCGAACGTGCGGAAACTATCAAAAAAATTCCGGCTCACCGAGGTCGGCCATCAGCATGGATCCAGTGTGCAGCTAATTCGTCGAATCGTGGAAAAATTTGAGCATGAGTACACTCTTTTGGATCTTAACCCACCAACCAGATAGAGATTATACGAAATGAAGAAAATATGTCCGCCGTCGCGGTCAGTATCAAAGAGGACCCAAAAATGTCGATTCGTCGCCGATCAGCTGAATTTGGCATCGTCAGAGAGTCAATCCAGATTATTTTGCAATTGGAGTCGGGCCTACACTCGTATAAGATTGTGCTGATGCAAGAATCGAAGACGGTCGACCATAGACAACGCCGTGAGTTCGCTAATTGGGCACTAGAAATATATTGGATGGAGGTCCGGATTTTAAACAATAAAATCTCCTTTTGCTCAGTCCAATTTTGGGCTCAGCGACGAGGTCAACAAGCAAAATTGCCATTATTAAAGCGATCACAATTTACTAGTGTTCGACGAAGCATTAATGCATTCACAAAAATTGTCTTCCAAATAAGGAAGAAGATACTGTTACCATAAATGGTCTTAGCTATAGAGCGACGTTAACTGACTATCTGTAGTTCCAGCACGAGAACATCGATGTATCCGAGCTGTGATTCCAACAAGACGCTCGAAGTTGTATAGGAGAAATTTGGCGACTGCGCCATTTTACGGCGAGCGTTCATCAATTGGCCGCCGCGATCATGTGATTTAACACCACTCGATTATTTTCTCTGGGGCAAGTCCTTATTCTACGCTAACAAGCCAACTAATTGGACGAGTTTCAGCACTACCAGCGAAGCTGAGGCGGCCATTCGAATGATGTGCTATTTCACACAAAATGGCATGAACGTAGCATTATAAGGCCTTTCGGTGCTTCAGTTATACAAACAGATAGTACAATTTAATCTTTTCTCGACAGATAATAGAGTCTTGGCCTAGGTAACAACTTATCTATCCGTAGACTTTCTTTTGCAGCTATGAGTACTACAGACACAAGCCAATATTCGCTTTTGCTCACTTTGATTCCTTAGATATCGAACGAAAATGAACAGCTCAATAACACGCTTAAAAGAATCTGCACACTTCATTTTCATTCATTCAGAAATATAGTAGATCCGATTTAAAAGCTGCTGAAAAGCCATTGTAAGGACCTTACAACAAAGATTTTATCAGCCACAGACATTCATTTATTTAGCGCGCACCAAGAACATGGACTAATATTTGTTAGTCCTACAAAATGGTAAACGACTCGTAGTTATGAATTGTCTGGACCTGGAAGGTATCTGGACCTTTCCGACAAGAATAACTTAATGAGAATTCACCTCCAATTGCACATAATTGATTGCACAGCTTGTTTTGTCACCATGACCATTGCTTTCCAAATTTTAATAACTTATGCCGGTCCACTTCACCGCAGTCCTTACAATAACCACTCAACACCTACCCCACTGACTTATTCCCCCTCTCTGGCACAATATTTGTATTTGAAGTCACTAAGGCAGAAAATTGTCCCTAATTTCTTATGAATCTCACCCCTAAAAAGAATGACAGAAAAAGCATAGAAAATAGAAATAACACTAACTACTACCCCTAATGCTGAACCCCATCCACACAAAACTCCATTAAAGTAAACCAAAAGACAAACCTAGGCCAAACATCAACATGAAAAGGCAAAGTACCAGAGAATCAGAGAAGAAACAAAAATCTACAAATCGCTTCCATCAGATACCTCGGCCGAACGACACAACGCGAATAGAGGACACCAACGTGACCAATTGTGTACGGTCGTCGGAAACCATCTTTCCTAGATCCGTCATCAGCTCGACCTGGCTCGGTGCTTGGCCCAAAAAAACACAAAAAGCAACAAAAAAAAAATCAAGAAAAACCCATTTCCGGAACGCTCGATTCGACTCGACGACGTATAATTTGTGAGTTTCCACTCGGAGTAGCAATTAGTAGAAATATCGGCCATTTGGCGCTGTTATTACCGGGATTTGCGTTCTGCGTACATTTATTCCCTAGTGACCGGGATGGGATTCGATCCATGGCAAGTACTCAGAATCACTGGAGATTGTTGGCAGCCTAATGAACGGGCGGATGAGGAGTAAGTACGAATAATTGTAGTGGTGGAACTGGTGGTAGTGGCACATTTTCGTTTTTTTTCATTAATTGTACCACATCCGCTGATTTATAATGCGATTTGATTATTTGTGTACGGAAGATTTAACTCCTGTTTTATTCCAGCCCCTCGATGACAGACATTAAGTGAAAGACAGTCAGCTACTCTTAAACAGGGTGGCACAATTGTACTCGCATACCCAGGCAATTGATGAAATGATTCGGAATTCTGGGAGCGCAACCGAAGAATTTAATTTCAATTGTTCGTGTTTATCTGTATTGTAGTGACGTCGAAATATGTAATTAGTTGGAGCGTACACTCGTATTGATGAAAGCGATTTTGTGCGTGTTGGCGTTTGCTGCTTGCCCTGCTTCGCCATGCCACTTGAAATGTGAAGCCGCACTGATCTACGGACGACGCCATCTGTAATACACCGGAAAAGACTCAACGATTTCAATAAATCATTCAAATTTGTAATAAATGCATCGAAATACTAAAGTCGTACGAATACATACTGGTAGAGCGGAATTTTCGAGGCCATTTACTTTGGAATCATTGCAATCAAATTTGCATAGAAGAAGACTTCTTAAATAAGATAGTTCAAAGTCACTTCTCGTTGAATATAAATGCTCGGCACCAGATACAATACAACAAATTGGATGAATGGAATGTCAAAAAAACATAATAGCAAAGCACATTCTAGGCAAAATCTACAGGCAAGGTCAATGGAAGGGGCTTTCAATAGAAAAGCCGAATTTTCCAATGGGGATCTAGTTATGCAAAGGTATACGCTGTGTTTTTTACTACTGATTTACGGTAGAATGTATGACCTATATGAGATGACGACAGCTATAGACCATCCAATTTCAACTTTAGGAACAGAGACAAATCGCATGGTGCCAAGTCAGGCGAATGATTTCACACTACACAATCGATTTCTAGCTAACAATTGAGTCTAGGAAGCTTATCTTTATGTGCTTGTGCAAGCTGCATAAAAAAGGAATGATGCTTTTGTTTAGGAATTGATTTCTTTGTCGTGGGTCCGTGGTTCGATCCCCGGCATCGCCAACAATTTTTAGAATCGTCATCACCCTTTCGGCGGGCAATGGCAAACTCTCGAAAGTAAAATTGCCTATGAATAAGTTTCTAAGGAGTGTCGTTTGGATTTGGCGATAAACCAAATCGTAGGCCCCGCTCAGATGTGACAAAATATGACAACATTAGCAACACAAATGAGTGTCAAGAAGCTAGGCCATGGCCCATACCGGGCTGCCAGCGCAACAGTGTTTTTGTTTGGTTAGCTCCGGTCTTGTTGAAACCCAAGGACAATGTAAGGTTAAAAGACTTAAGCTTTGGATGTCAACGACTTTGTCAAAAATATTAAAAAGAATAACACCAGGCTTCTACATCGCTATAATAGAGTGTGCAAGGAAGTTGCCGTGGAAGTGACATTTCACCAGCTACCCGCTTCAAATAAACCCCACTGTGTATCTTTCCAGTGAAATAATAAGTTAAACCCTGTGAGTTGTCGAATATCTTTAACCAAAATTTACACGTGTTACTTCCACGACTTCTTCTAATTACTGTGTGGAAGATTGTTTTAGCAATGTATGGAGTCAAACCATTAGCTTTTTTTCTTTTTTCTTTTGAATTACTTACTTTAGGTGGCGCTACAGTCGAGGGTGGACCTGGGCCTCAGTCAACAAGCTTCTCCAGCCAGCTCGATCCCTAGCTAGCTGCCTCCAGTTTCGCACACTAAGTTGGCTGACGTCCTCCTCCACTTGCGTGCACCCCCTGAGTCTTGGCCTTCCTCTACTGCGCTGTCCCTCGGGAGCGAATCCGAAGACTTTTTGGACCGGAGCATTGGTATCCATACGCTCTACATGACCCAGCCATCTCAGTCATTGGATCTTCACCCTTCTGGCTAGGTCCATGTCGCTGTAGAGTCCATACAGTTCGTCGTTGTACGAGGGCGGGTCAATAAGTCCGTGACTTTTTGAATTTCTGACCTCTTTACTGAAACAGCAACACTGCTCCTGTCAACAGGCATCTGTCAGTTGACTCCTGTCAAAATTTAAGCTTGCTGCGTCAGTTAGTTTGTGTTTGACAGCTATTTTTATCAGACTACTCACTAATTTGAGGAGAAAATGGAAAAAAGTGAATTTCGTGTGCTTATTAAGCATTATTTCTTGCGAAAAAAAACCATTACCGAGACCAAGGCTAAGCTTAATAAATACTATGGGGACTCTGCACCATCGATTTCAATGGTAAAAAAGTGGTTTACTGAATTTCGTTGTGGCCGTACAAGCACTGAAGATGCCGAACGTCCTGGACGCCCAGTTGAGGTCTGTACACCCGAAACAATCGAAAAAATTCACGATATGGTGTTGGCCGACCGAAGATTGAAAGTGCGAGAGATTGTGGAAGCCGTAGGGATCTCGCATGGCTCAGTGGTTTCAATTTTGAATGATCATTTGGGCATGAGAAAGCTTTCCGCAAGATGGGTGCCGCGTTTGCTCACAGTCGACCACAAACACATGTGCAGTTGCCATGGCAAAAATCCATGAATTGGGCTATGAATTGCTCCCTCATCCACCCTATTCACCAGATTTGGCTCCGAGCGACTACTTCTTGTTCCCAAACCTGAAGAAATGGCTTGGTGGAAAAAGATTTGACTCCAATGATGAAGTCATCTCGCAAACAAAGGCCTATTTTGAGGACCTCGACAAATCATTTTTTTTGGAAGGGATAAAAAAATTGGAGAAGCGTTGGACAAAGTGTATAGAGCTCAAGGGAGACTACGTTGAAAAATAAAATTATTTTTTTATCAAAAAATCTGTGTTTTAATCCAAAAGTCACGGACTTATTGACCCGCCCTCGTATCTTCTCCTCCACTTACCGTCAATGCAGACGGGACCGAAGATCGCCCGAAGAATTTTTCTCTCGAAACAACCAAGAACACTCTCATCCATTTTTGATAATGTCCATACCTCTGCGCCATAGAGCAGGACCGGGATTATTAAGGTCTTATAAAGGGTGACTTTTGTTGTCCGAGAGAGGGCTTTGCTATTCAATTGCCTTCTTAACCCAAAGAAACAGCGGTTGGCAAGAGTGTTTGCATTTATAGCAGAGCCTAGGTAGACAAAGTTCTGAACTACCTCAAAGTTATATCTGTCGAGGGTTACGTTCTGCCCGAGACGTCGTTGTTGGTTGCCCTTTTTGCTTGACAGCATATACTTGGTCTGCCCTCATTGACCGCAAAACCTATTTTCGCCGCTTCCGTCTCAATAGCCGCCACTGACATCTCGCTGCTTTCTCCCGATTATGTCAATATCGTCGGCGTATACGAGTAGTTGGACGGACTTTTGAAAGATAGTGTCTATTGTGTTTGCTTGTGAGTTTTGCAATATTCTTTCAAGTACGATGTTGAAAAATCGCATGACAGCGCAACGCCTTGTCTAAATCCTTTCTGGATATCAAACGTCTCGGTGGGATCTATACCAACCTTGATGGAGCAGCGTGCATTCTCCATCGTCATCCTGCACAGACGGACGAGTTTGGCAGGGATGCCAAAACTAGACATTGCTCTGTAAAGCTCGTCTCTATAGGTGCTGTCATACGCGGCCTTAAAATCGATGAATAGGTGGTGTGTATCGATCTGACCTATTAGGTCACACAATACGGCAGATAAGATCTTGTATGCGATATTAAGGAGACTGATGCCTCTGTAGTTTGCGCAGTTCAGATTGTCTCCTTTCTTGAGAATCGGACGAAAAATGCTGAGGTTCCATTCATCGGGCATACTTTCGTCCGACCATATTTTACAGATAAGTTGGTGTATGCTCCTTACCAAGTCATCAAGTTCGCTTTGAAGAGCTGACCGGCCAGGCGGTCTGCTCCAGCAACTTTGTTGGACTTCAACTTAAATATTGCTAGCTTCACTTCATCCAGGTCGGGTGGACGGAATTGTTGATCATCATCTTCCAGGCTGAGAGGTTGATTCTGCCTGACAGCGGTATTTGGTTCGTCATCGCCGTTGTACAGTCTGCAGAAATAGTCTTTCCAAATCCTTAGCATCGACTGTGATTCTACCACGACGTTCACTTGTTCATCTCTACAGACTTCGGTTCGGGGTTTGTGTCCGTGGCATGTTATTTTTACCTTTTGGTAAAACTTCCGAACCTCATTCCTGGAGTAGCATGTCTCAATTTCCTCGCCCGCGCACTTCACATCCTCTTGCTTCTTCCCCCTGAGAAGCCGGTGTTCGTCTCTCCTCTTCCGCTCATAGAGCTCATAATCAGCTCTTGTCCTTCTATGCAGCACCGCTTTATATGCTTTATATATCTTTTGAATTTTCGAATTATATTTTTCCAGACGCATTAAAAGCGGCAGAGGTGGTACCGATACTTAAGAAAGGTGATAGTAAAAATCTAAATAACTTTAGGCCAATTTCTCTTCTCTTAGTGTTTTCAATTTTTTTTTGATAAAACAGTGAAAAATAGATGATGCGCTACTAAAGTTTTGCTTCTTTAATTATGACAGCTTAAACAATAAAAATAATTCTGGTGCTATTTTAAGTAATTATATATCCACACTCCTTTTCCTAAACTTTTTCAAAGTATAAGCATATAAATCTGCACAATTTGTTGGGGTAAAATCATCGTCAAAAGCACATCTTTCCTTTTCTATCTTTTGAGTGTGTTCTTATTCAGAGTTTATAAATCTTTCTGTATTGGCCACCAAGTCAACCGCAGTATTTTCCAAGATCTAGGCGAATGTGTCCATAATTTATTTGTGAAAAAAATCAACAGAAGGTGCCCGTAGAAATTCCCCTTCCCGCTCTTTTCTTTCGGTAAAAATGAGTCGGAATCGTTGAGACTAAGAAATCAGTGGGATACCAAACATTTCTACTATATCTACCTATTGGAAGACAAAGGTATATCTTACACAAAAGCGATAAAGATAATACCAATGCGGATAGCAAAACATAGCGAGGTCTTCTTGAAGGTGTATAGAGTCATGGGGTGAGAAAACTGTTTTGGAGAACTTGTTGTCATCGTTATAAATGAATATGGAACAATGTCCTATAATTCTTTCAAAATCGTTTATTGTTAAGATGAAAAGAATAGGACCTAGATGGATGCCTTGTGGGACACCAGAAGTGGCTAGAAATGGGGCTGAGACGACCGACCTGGAACGGACGCTATAATAACTGTTTTCCAGGTAAGAAGATATCCATTGTAATAATGTGGAGTCACAGCTGATGGAAGACAAAAATGAAGTAAAAAAGAAGGTTGGAGGCACACTTTCTGAGAAATATTTCGGGGAAGCCCGTGTGGGCCGGGTGAAAAATCATCATTAAGTTTTTGCAACTTTTCTTCGGTAAGATAAAGATCAAAAGTTTGGAAGAGAGAGGAGCCAATAGTGAGATTGGAAAGTTATTGCAAAATATATTGTTATTGGACGAGAGACAGAGGAGTAAGCAATATAAGGTAGTTTCGGATAACGTTTAAAGGTGGGGTTTGATATCTGAAAAGCCACGTCTATGTGGCTTCTGTTGAAATATCTAAAATTAAAAAAGGGTGTGCAGCATTGTGTGGTGAAACTCTCTAATCACGATCTATAAAAGCCAGCTTACTTTATTCGAAACTATTGACAAGTCCTACCTTAAAAACTTTATAGAAAATAAAAAGCGAAATCCAACAGTTACAAATCATACGATCTTGGTGGCCAGTTCACATCACATTAACGTGAAATAACTCGTCAAGGGAAATTTTCTTGCAATAAAGCCCAACCGGGGATGCGTGATGCGTGAGATGTGGCGCCTTCCTATTGAAACCACATGTCTTCCATATTCATTACTTGGATTTGAGGCCAAACAAATTCGGTAAACATTTGTCTACAGCGATGAGAAGAGAGGGTGATGCTAACATGAGACTTGTCGAAATTTTTTGCTCGCAGTGAAATCTATAGATTTTGATCGGCTTCAACACTTTCACTAACAGCAACCATATTTTCTGTAAAACAAGCATTTCAATAATGGATAGACATTAAGATATCTCTAACAGAGCCAATTTTGGCTATGGTAGGTTCAGATGCCGGTCATAATCTGCTCGCAGTGCACGAAACGAATGTACTACAGAATCACTATTTTTGTAGAAATTTTTTGCAATTTTAACAAATTCAGCTATTGCTATACGATCCGGCCCACGAATTGGAAGAACTTGTACAACAAAGCGAATCTAACACGATTTGATTATTTTGTAAATTGCCCGAGTAATAAATTAAAATGTGGACAACCTATGCCGAATCAATGGAAAAGTAGCTTCTTGGTTCCATTATACAAAGGAAAAGGCGACACTCGAGAATGCAACAACTACCGTTCAATCAAGCTTATGTCACACACAATGAAAATCGTCGAAAGAGTCTTAAACGAACGTCTTCGGCAAATAATAAAGCTCGATAATAGCCAGTGTGGATTTGTTGAAGGAAGATCGACGGTGGACGCTATCCAAAGCCTACGAATAATAATGGAAAAGCACCGAGATTCGTCTAAGGATTTACACATGATATTTATCGACCTCGAGAAAGCATTCGATCGAGTGCCTAGGGATCTCATATGGGCCGCGCTGAGGTCTCAAAACGTACCGGAAACGTATGTTAGAATAATACAAGACATGTACGGAAACGTGAAAACTGCGGTTAAAAGCTCTGCTGGACTAACGAGAGAATTTCCAGTTAATGTCGGAGTGCATCAAGGAAGCGTACTTAGCCCTTTCCTCTTTAACGTAGTATTCGACTATCTTTTAAAAGACTGCATGCGCGAAGCAAATGTAACGCCAATTCTCTTCGCTGACGACGCAGTTATACTTAGCGATAACGTCGAAGATTTACAGAACGCCTTAGATTCATGGAGAAATGCGCTAGAGAGAAACGGGTTTAAAATAAGTCGTTCAAAGACGGAGCATTTGACGTGCCCATTTGCGCATCCGTTGCGACCTGTTCCGGATATAATGCTAGACGGAATAGTTCTTCCGAAAAGCACTATCTTTAAGTACTTAGGATCAATCGTTAACATGGAAGCGAAATGTGACGACGACGTAAACCACAGAGTGAGTGTGGGATGGATGAAATGGCGGGAAAATTCGAGAATCTTTTGCGACCGAAAATTTCCACTTAAATTAAAGGGGAAACTCTACACCACGGTTGTTAGACCAGCTCTTATATACGGTTCACAGTGCTGGACAATGTACGAAGCGTTTAAAAACAAAATGACGGCAGCGGAAATGAAAATGTTAAGGATGTCTAGTGGAGTCACTAAACGCGATTGTATTAGATCTACGCGTATAAGAGGAAGTCTACATATAAAGAATTCGGTAACCGAACAGCTTGAGGCGAATAGAATAAGTTGGTATTGCCACGTTCAAAGAATATCTGCGGAAAATCCGGTTAAAAAAAGAAAAAAAGAATTCCTGGATTTCTCAGATGGCAAATGCGCAACAACGCCTGGGGCTTACCACTGAAGCGATCCAGGACCGTGCATTATGTAGACGCGTTCTGCGGTCTGCGACATTAGCCAACCCCATAAGCGGAGCAGCAGCGATGCAGTAAAAATGGGAAACTCGTTACGCATAAGTTCGCATAACGAGGAAAGGGTTAATAAAAGGATAAGAAGAAGAAGAAGAAGCCCGAATAATGAGCCCGACAAACAGCCTGATCTGCATGGCTTATTACTTCAATAATGTCTATCAGATACACATCTCCTTTAAAGGGTTCGTTTTTTCTGAGTGCTTTTCAATTTTGACATGAAACGGCTGATCCAATCAGACTGAGGATATCAGTAATTATAAAAAAAAAAATGAAAGGCAGATATTTATCTCAAAATTGAGACGTAAAAGTATCGATAAATTTAGTCCTCACTTCAAATGACACATTTTGTATTCGTAGCTAAAAGATTAATCCTCAATTGTCTACCAATTATTGAACATTTTGTCATTATTGACAAATCTCTTAAGATAAGAACATTAGAAAGTCTGATGTGCAATTTTCAATTAGCGGTTCACGTCATTCAAAGTGGAAAGCACTTTATTTAGTCTTATTACCGACGTGTCTAAATCACCCATTCAATTGCCTCTTGGAAAACCAACAGAACATGAAAGAAAAAAAGAAAAGCAAATAAAAGCTCCAGGCAAACGAAGAAACACTCTTTCATGACTCACAAACAAGGTGCATGAGTTTCTGTAGAATATAGTATGTTTCCCCAGGGAAAAGCCTCCCTCAAGTATATGTGTATATCTAACAAAAGGGGTAGATACCACAGGATATACGTCCTTTACTTGTTTCATTTGATTTTTTTTTTCTCTTTTATTTTTTGCCTCTTCGCTTTGTTTTCTTTTTTTACTTTCTACTAATGGCACTAAATTACAGTAAGCCAACAGAAATAAAGAGAATGAAAAGATTTTTACTACGAAGGGCTGGACACAATGGATGAATGTGGATGACCTTGGTGAGATTTTACAGAAAACGAAACACCAATTTAATTTTCAGACATAAATCTTAAAGGGTACTAGTTACTCATTTAAAGCAGTGCTTTAAGCCTTATCTTTTACTTTCTTTTTTCAAGAATTTTTAGAACAAGAAGTTATAAAAAAATTATTAGAACCGCATAATTTGCATTTTATTATTGCATTATAGACAAGTAATTTTTTTATTGACTTCCCTGTGCTTGGAAAGAAATTCAATCCTTGTTGATAAGCAGTCTTCTCGCAGCGCCCCTGGATAGCTACTCCGGCACCCACTGGATAGTGAACTAATGCATGCAGCGACTTCTCTCCCACTAGAATGAGGGTTGTGCTGTGGACTTTTTTTTTTAACGAGGACTCAAAAGCATCGAAAGCCTAAAGGTCAGTGTGGGACTTTAACCGCACTAAAAAAAAGTCCTCATCGCCCGGACGAGAAGCTCCTCCTGGAGGTAGTTTGGCACCCCAAGGGCCTCCAGTGCGTGTACGATACGGGACCATCTGGCTTAATTGAAAGCGTTCCTCACATCTAACGTGACTACAGCACAGTATTTCTTGGAACCGCTTCTCCCTCTTTCTCCAGCCGTAGAGTCTCGAGCTATGCTGACAACTATCTCGATAGCATCCAGGGTCGATCTGTGTTTTCTGAAGATGAACTGCTGCTCGTTTAGACCGCTGGGGCGTTCCAAGGCTTCATTCAGACGATTCATGATGACGCTTTCCAGTGTTTTCCAAGTTCATCCAAGAGGCAGATTGGTCGATATCCAGAGGGATCTTGGGGATTCTTCCCTGGCTTGAGAATCAAGATCAAGTTCTGCCTTTTCCATTGCTTCGGGAACGTGCCCTCCTCAAGGCATGTCGTAAATGGCCTTGCAAAAAGGGCCGGGTTTACCTTTATGGCCAAAGCGAATGCCACACTCGGGATGCCATCTGGGCCCGGGGCCTTATTTGGCTTAAGCCATGAGGACTTCCGCCATACTAATCACCGGGATCGGTCCCTGTGGTAACAGAGCGTGGTGCGAAATTCTGTCCACCGTCCTGGGGAACAGTGTAGCCACAATTTTGTTCATCATGGCGCTGCTGTAAGAGGGTATCCTCTTCATTCCACCAATAAGCCGGTTTCCTCGTTGGTCTCCGGGTCACCCGTGGCATTGAAGCGTCGCAAACCGTCACCAACTTAGACACAACCGCCTGGGCCATATTGCGAGCAATGTCTGGAAGAACAGTCTCATCACTCCATACCATTTTGTGCTGTGCTGTGGACTGACGACCCAACAATGTTAAAAAAACAAACGTTATGAATGATTACAATTCAGCATCGGATACACACGGACCCCTTAATCAAAGACAACACAGCGCGAAGCAGAAGAAATTTGAAAGTTTACACCTGGAACGTAAGAACGCTTTACACCCCAGGAGCAACTCAAAAACTGGAAAATATCCTCGAACGGGAAGTACGCTGGATAGGGTCGGGAATGATCGAAAGAAGAGATGGCGACATTTGTTACAGCTGTCACAAAAGGGTACACATACATATTGGGATGCGGATTCGCGTTGGAAGAGGGGCTCAAATTGAAGGTCCGCGATTGAAAGTCATCATTGATCGCCGGGTTGTTATCCGCTTCAAGGCTAGATTCTATAACACGCCTCTACCAACGAGGCTGTAGAACATATCGAAGAGGAATTTTTTGACCTCCTGGACGGAGCCTCCGGAGCCTGTCCGAAGTACGATTGCAAAATTGTACTCGCGGACTTCAATCGGTAAAGAGAACATCTTTGGTTAAGTGATCGGAAAATACAGACTTCATGGCATGCTAGTAGATAACCCCTTCCGAATTGCAGACTTAACGATAGCTAGTAATACAGTGATATGAAGCAAGGGGTTCCCTCACAAAAGAATTCACAAAGCAGGCTGGCTATCTCCGGATGGTCGAACCACCAACTAAATCGACCACGTGCTTATTGACAGACATCACTCGTCAAATAACTTGGATATTAAAACATTCAGAAGGGTAAACCATTTCCTGGTAGCAGCCGGATTCAGAGCTGCACTGTCAAATGAAAGAAAGCTGCAACAACACCTTAAAAGGAGGTTCAACATTGGACACCCACGCATACCGGAAATAACCAGGGATTACAGAGAGCACCTGAATGAAAAACTCTTCAGTATGCCATTGCCTACCGTAGACGTCAGCAACGTGTGAGGAGGCAATGTTTTGATAAGGAGCGCGCACCAGATTATTGGCAATATGGGAGTACGAAATAATGCCTAACGACTGGAAATCAGCTCAATCTGTCCCATCTGCAAGAAAGGCGATCTTATGTCCTACAACATCTATCCATATCCCTACTTAACGTCGCTTAAAAGGTCCTGTCCAATGTCCTGTGTGAATGTCTGAAACCGTACTGCACTGAACAAATCGGCCAATACCAGTGCGGCTTCCGGCCCGGAAAATCGATATCAGACCAAATTTTCACATTAAGACAGATTCTGAAAAAGACCAATGAGTTCCAAGTCGAAGCACACCACTTCTGCATCGACTTCAAAGGCCCATATTCATCGCACTGAGCTCTTTATTGCGATGGCCAAAATCGGGATCCAGGTTTGTCGCACAATGAAAACCCGTGACAAGCCTTGCAATGTGAAGGTATTATTTCAAATCTGTACCGGATTTCGGCAAGCAGACGTGCTGTCGTGTGACTCTTCAATTTAGTACTTAAACAGATAGTACGACGGGTAAAACGAGTTTGTCTTAAAGTGAATGAAGTAAAACGAAATATATCCTGTCGCCTAAAAATCGTTCAGACGCACATCACCTATGACAGAATGTCATAATCGACAGCCAAAGCTACGAGGTAATCAAGGAGTTCACCTAACTCGGTGCAAATGTTAATTTCACATACGACATCATAGTGGGGATTCGATGAAGACTAACCAAAGGCAACCGCTGTTATATCCGTCTGTCGAAATAATTTGGGAGTTTTGACTCTTACGCAAATAGTCAAAATTATGCTTCACAAAGCGTTAATCTTACGAAGCTCAAAGTTGGACGGTAAGTAAGACAGTGGAACAAGTTGTAAGCTCTTTTGAAAGGAAAAGCCTTCGTCAAATATTTGCTCCTGTCTATGAGGAGGGCGTATGGGCAAGAAGTAGCAGCCGCGAAATCTATGAGCTCTACAAAGATGTGGACATAATACGGAAGGCAACAATCCATCTACTTCAGTGGCTCGGCTACATCAAGCGAAAAGATGACAATGCTCGAGCTAAGAGGGTCTAAGAATCCAAGCCACCAGATTTTACAAAAAAAAAGGAATACCAAACCTCCGTTTTAAGGATAAGGTAATGGCGCATATGAGGCAGCTTGGTCTTTCCAACTCGAAGCAGCACGCCTGGGATCGTTATGGATGGAAGGCTAAAATTGTTCAGGCTTTGATCCTCTAAGAGTTACCCGCCTGATAAGTAATTAAGTAAGTAACTCGATACGATGAACCTAAGATCGGCAAGGAATTTTAGGTGTGCTTCGATTCTGAACTACGGTGGGAATTGCGCAATCAAAACAGACCTCGAAATGGTATTAAAGGAATGACAGAGGGCTCGGGTTAGATGTGTCCTTGGCTGCATGGATGAATGGGCAATTAAGTCCAAGACACGTGTTCACATTAAAAACTAGAAACGCTTAGTCATCGTAACAGGGCACTTTGCCTTAAATAAACATCTGGGTCAACAGTTTATAAATATTGGCTGCTACCTCTGTAAGGAATGACAACGCCCCAAAGCACTCAGAGCATACATAAGTCTCCAGGCTCCATTTAATCGACGCTAATGTGATGGTTGATTGCACTTTGTATAAGTTCTTTATATGAGTGCCCTATTCCGTCAGAAAAAAAGCTGAATACTGCCAAGGAAGCAGAAACAGCGCCATGAAAAAAATTTCTGGTCCTCGGTTATAGTTCCATACAGAGCTGAATTTGTAGCACCGTGAAATGTTGTTCAATTCATAAGTCAGATTAAGATTAATCAATAATTCCGCCTTATCCTTTAGAATAAAAGCTTAACGTTATTCTCTGTTCTCCTTTCATACAAAATATCGTGGGAGGCAGGCACGTGTCCGATGAGGCATCCTTATCAGAACATTATGCACAAAATGTTCAAGATAAGGTGCAACACCGAACAGGAGCCAGTTCGATACGACAACAGACTCACAAACTGAAGAATATACCTCCAACATTTAGCGGTCAAAGCTGACTCGGTGCCGGCAATATCACTTACAACAGTGGATGCTGATAAGCTACAATCCCAGCTCAATGACATTATCTTCTCCTCTTTTAAAAATAGCTGTAGAGTTAGGCAAACTGTGCTGAAACGGTGCGTACGATGATGGAATGAAAATCTTAAAGCTATTCGGAAAAGAGCGAAAAAGCTATTCAATAAAATTAAACGCACCGGGTATTGGGAACCATACAAATCCGTCCCTACTTTCTACAACCAAGAGTTGCGAAGATCAAACAGAGCCCCCTAGTCTGCTAACTGCGAGAAGCTCGAAAAACATCCGGCAGTAGCACTGCTCCATAGAGCCCTTCCCAAATATCACAATAATTGCACAGGTCTGCTAATGAAAACAGGTGGCAAGATCACACGCGACCGAGAAGAAACCCTGGACGCCTTGCTTCAGGTTCATTTCCCAAGGTCCTACAATCTTGATACGTCAAACGGACAGTCAGCTGAGCTTTCAATACCAAGAAACCTTTTATGGACATGTTGTAGCATGTTCGGAAGGAAATGGGGAATATTTCCAAACATCAGGTCAGGCCCACGAAAACTTATGCTTCTGTAGTATGGTGGACTAAAATCACGCAAAAAAACACCAAAAAGGGTAGCGTCTAGGATGCCTGGGCATCTCCGGAGCGTTTCGGTCCTGGCCAACAGCGGCTATAAAAGCAATAATAGGACTAACACCCCTACACTTGTATATCAGCAAAGTGGCTCTACGTAGCTCAACTAGTATGGTACAAGCCAAAGAACTGGATCTTCATGTACACCTGGACCTTAGGATCCTACTCTCTGACATACCAGAACTAGACATGATCGGTTACAGATCGCCTTCAAAACAAATTATGATTCGACAAAAGATTCTCCATTGAGATTCCAGGAAAGAAGTATGGAGTAGTAAATACCCACTAAATAGCCAAAAGGGCATAAAGTGGTATACGGATGGTTCTAAAATGGAAACGGGAGTAGCATCTGATGAGCTGAGCACGGATGAAATACCAACATATCAATTGGTATGGGCAGTAGTCCCAGTGTATTCCAAGCCGAACTAAATGCCATTGAAGAATGCGCCAATCTGATCTACAACACTGGTATCAAAGGAGCAAACATCCATATATTCACGGACAGTCAAGCAGCTATAAATCCGCTTAGCTAGCACATCGTTGACCTCAAATCAGTCATGTACTGCTTTAAAACCCTCCAAAAACTTAGCTCAAAGAATAAGACCAGGTGGGGTCCTGGGCATGAGGGTGTTGATGGCAATGAAAAGGCCGACGAACTGGCCAGAGAAGGATCAGAGACCCCTTTCAACAGACCTGAACCCTTTTGCTGCACGTCTAAAACAGCAGTAAATCTAGTTATAAAATCCTGAGAGCGCTCAAAATACATCTCGTACTAAGAGCTGACCCCAGGTCTAAAACAGGCCAAACGAGCCATCGAACCCTTCAACAAAAATGCCAATAGGTGTCTAAATCTAAGTCAGCACGATATCAGAAACATAGTAGATTAGCTTGCAGAACATCATAGTTTAAGATATCACCTCCACAAATTAAGAATAGTAGACACGCCGGAGTGCCGACTTTGTCTTGAAGAAGACGAAACAGCTCAATATATCTTATGTGACTGCCTGACCCTTTTTCAGGGAACAACTCTACTCCACTGAACTAAGGGATTTCCCTGCTGGTAGAGTTACTAACTTCATTTGGAAGGTAGAAACTGACAAACCGGTTCACAGTGTCTTTTAGGTCGAAGTCTCTTAATATGGCAATTGGCGAGTTAGAAATTAAAAAAAGCTTGCTATTAGGTGCAGGATTTATCTTAAGAATTCGGGATGTTTAGCTGTAAGACAGCTAAGTTACCAATGTGGGTGTCTAAGCCACAAGCAAATTGAAGATGTGATAAAAGAAACGAAATTCGTTGGTTAGTTCTAGAGGTTCTTTCTATTGATCTTCACAAAGCCACTCAACATGATCATTGATGCCAGCATAAGGGGCTCTTGTGATATAATCAGCTAGCCATAAAAACTCCGCTTCTCTTTGTTCTTGGAATTAACAAAGTGGCCCAAGTGACAATACGTCCATATAGGAACACGTTGATTGACTGAGAAATACTGTTCCAACTTTGTTTCTGCTTTAAGTCCTATCGAGCAAGTGCGAAGTAGTGCCAAGACGAAATTTACCAGATGTTGGCACTGTACCACAAGCTCTAGCGAATAAATGTCTTTTATACCTGGACACCAAAGAAGGTTCCTACTTCACCTGATAATTTGTCATAACATCTTTGACAAAAAGACGAACTTTTTGATTCCATTCCATATGATTACGATAATCTAAAGCCACATTAATGTGGATAGTTTTATATTTTACAAATTGTTTCGGTCATTTGAATAAAATCAGCTCTGTTTTGTGGTAGTTATTTCGAACGGAAGGGAAGAATGTAGGTAAAAGTTTACCCCTAAAAATAAACGATGTTCTTAAATGGCAAACATTTCCGGAAGCAGAAATTATGAATACAATACGAAGAATCCTCTTATGAAATTCAACACAAAGCAACCGAATGCAGATACATAGTTTCGTTTGTTCGTTTGTTCGTTTGTCCTTCTACAGCGACCAATTTCAGTTCCCTTGAATTATTCTCCCAACTCAGTACCAGTTTATGTTATGGCAAACTTTAATCTTCGTTTAATAAAATCCCTTTTGAACGGGTCTTTAGGGTTACAACATTATTACAAATAGAGAAAAGGACGAGATAAAACCAATTCAATTGTAGAAATGCATATTGATCGACCGTAGTTCCCTCAACAATCGAAAATTTAATTGAACCTAGATATTTATCTGGGCTCTTTGCTTTTCAAAATCGTCAAAATGAAAAAAAAAAAAAAAGAACAAGAAGAAAAACAAGCAGAACATATAGATATACGAGAAGTATAGGTACAAGCTGCATTGCAATGAAATGGATTCAATATCAGATGGTTCAAAATTTGATTCTTATTCTTGCAGTACAATGAGTCCTCCTTCAGGACATTAGTTTGAATAAGACCGCGAATTTTGATATTTTTTTTTTTTTCGTTTCTGCACATTTTTCCCCACGGAACAGGGTATTTTGATTTCTTATTGGAGTTGTGCTTCTGTGGACTTTTTTCGCTAGAAATCATTTTGAATGAAAAAATGAAAAATGAGCAAAAGAAGAGAAATTAATTCCTTTTCTTTGGGCGATTCTTACGATTCTTTTATAAAAAAGAGTTCAAGGGACGAAATGCTCCTTCATTTCCATTTTCATATCTTTTTATTTATCTTCTTTCTTTTTCCATTTATTTTTGCACGGTTAATGAGAAGAGGTTTCTTGGTTTCTTGGTTTCTTGATTTCTTCACATTTCTTCCCTGAAGATGATGAATATTTTAAAATGCTTATTATAAGTTCTTCTCGTTTTCTGTTCTTGTTCACACAACATTTATTTCATAATCTTAATTGGTGTTGTCTAAGGAAAGTCTGGAAAAATTATTCAAGTCACTCCGAATCAGAGAATGGGGCACATTGTTATTCGGATTGTTAAGTTGAGTCTAATTGGAAGAGATTTATTTTTTTGGTCATTAAGAACTTGTGGAAAATGTTTAAATTCAAATGGAATGACATACAAAATCCTTGTCAGACAAGTAAATGAATAGAACTGTAAAGCGGATAGATATATTGTTATACGATACCAGTAGACATGTATGAAAAGCCCAAAGTTCAGCGTAAATGTGTTTGTGTACCTACTTGTTCCAAAAGTGGCAGATAAAGCACCAGCAACCCGAATAGAAGAGAATATTTTGGAGAAAAGATCAAAACAATCTCCCGTACCTAACACGGCGTCTCCAGTAGCAATATTTCATAGAACTCCATATACCATTCTATAAAGAGGCGCAAAAGTTGTCAATAATTGTTTTTATGTTCAAAAGACTTTGGTTCTGCTTCTTCTGGTTTACTTGATGTCCTTGCATTAAGTCGAGAAAGTAATATAGGCTAAGTGGCTGCCACCAGAATTGATGACCGTTCGGGTGCGATTTATGGCATTTCAGGGCGTCACTCTTGCCATAACTTAGACTCGTGACCTCTAAAAACCCCCCCAAAACAAATCTGGAACGATTAAAACAGGCGATCTTGCCGGCCAGTACAAATCGCCAAAATCGCCGTTGTTCCATCGTGTCGGAATCATGTGACGTTTAGTCCCAATTCATCTAATTTAGAAATTTAGAAAGTTGTTCAGCATGGCTCTGTAGGGGTAGCCGTGGGCATTTTCAAAAATAGAAGCCTAGATGACGCCACCAGCGCAAAAACACATCATGTTGTAACTTTGAGTGGGTGTAATGGCTCTTCGTGGGGTTATACACAAAATTTCCGGTGCTCCAGAAGCTATAATTCTGCTTATTCACATATCCACAGAGAAGGCAATGAGCCTCGTCACTTATGATGATTTTCGATGAAAAGTTGTCGCCCTGATGATCGAGGTAAGTTGCCAACAGCTGGTGCACTGTCCGCACTTTTTAAGGGAACATCTTGCAGTCTTTCACTAAAATTCTCTGTAAAGACCGCCGATTGATGCCTAATTGCGTCGCCAGTCGTCTGGTCGATATTTTGGGGTCCTCGGTCACATCGTCAACCCCAGCTGCGATATTCTCATCAGAACGGCTTCCACATTATTGTTCTTTTCCATTGGCAGGTCCATTTCAGTTCACTTGGTCTCATGGTTGCCTTTTGGGACTATTTACCATTGGCCGATCTTTTTGGGTTTACTTGGGGTTCAGCTAGGGAGAGGTTTGTGAAAAGTTGTTTCTTCTGATTACCTTCTTGGCTTTCTCGTCGCGCAGCTCGATAACCGTTGGTTTATAGGGGACTCCTGTGCTCTCAATAATGTCCCTCATGGGTTAATGAATTGAGCGCCTTTCTTAAGCAATTCGACGATATCCCGGATCTGCTCGCCTAGCTTGTGGGCTCGCAAATATGGGCTCTTGATGCTGCTAGCTCAATATTTCCGTCCAGAGTTCCAGTAGAAGGAAATAAGATTTTGTTTTATTTAAATTCATATCTTTAGGATCCCCACTCAAAGCAGTTATCAATGTTCACGACGGAATCTCATGATTATCTTTGCAAGCAGTGATACCATGCAAGGGTTTATACAAGCCCTTATAAGGTCAAGTATTCCGAGCCAGATCGGTGCTAAACAGATATAAAACAACTTATCGGTGACGAACATTGAGCGTTCTTTGAAGCCTGATAGGGTTTTATCGGGACCGGTGCAGCAATAGCCTTTAAGTCGTTTTAGCCAGATTTTACAGAATCCAGAAATCGTCAGCCCATGACTATTAAAAAATTAAATCTTTATTTCCGGTATACCTTAGTAAAGACCTTACCGAGCTGAGTCTTAACGCTCAGACTCGTAGGCGTCCTCCAGTAAATGATGTGGGGAGTTTGTTAGGCTTATACACTTCCATATGATTATTTGGCCCTCCTTCTCTGCGCCACTATAATCTATAGTAAGCACACATTGAAGAAAAATTTGAATAAAATCGGGATAAAATTATCTGAGTTATTTGAAGAATAGAAACAATCTTTTGCTTTGTGCCTCCAGTTTCGCACGCTAAGTTGGCTGAGGTCCCCTTCCACTAGCGTGCATCCATCCGCCTAACATGATCCAGCCATCTTATCGGATTGTTGTATCTTCAGCTTTCTGGCGATCTCAATGATGTACAGTCCATACAGTTCAGTCACTGTATCTTCTCCTGCAGTCACCATCAATGCAGACAGGACCGGAAATCACTCGAAGAATTTTCCTCTCAAGAGCACCCTCATCCGTATTTGATAATGTCCATGCCTCTGCGCCATAGAGCAGGACTGGGATTCTTAAGGGTTTATACGGGGTAACTTGTGTTATCCGAGAAAGGGCTTTGCTAATCAATTGCCTTTTTAGCAAAAAAAAAAGCGGCGATTGGCAAGAGTTATTCTTCGTTTGACCCCAGTGCTGGTGTGGTTGTCTGAATTTATAGTTGAGCCTAGGTAGACAAAGTCCTTAACTACCTCAAATTTATACCAGTCGAAGGTAACGTTATTTCCGAGACGTCGCTGTTCACTGTTGTCTTTGCTTGACAGCATATACTTGTTTTTGTCCTCAGTATGCGCTAAGTCAATTTTTGCGCTTCCGTCTCATCATCACGCTACTTTCTTCCGATTATGTCAATCTCATCGGCGTATGCGAGTAATTGGACGAACTCTTGGCAGATCTTGCCTCTTGTGTTTGCCCGTGTGTCTTGCACTATTCTCTCAAGAAAGATATTGAAGAATTCGCATAACAGCGCATCGCTTTCTCTAAATCCTTTTTTGCTTTAAAGGTCTCGGTGGGATCTTTACCGACGCGATGTTGAGAGAGCAATGTGCATTCTTTATGGTCATCCTGCACAGGCGGACTAGTTAAGCAGGAATGCCAAAACTACACATTGCTATGAATAGCTCATCTTTATAGATGCTGTCATACTCGGCCTTAAAATCGATGAATAAGGGTGTACGTCGATCTGAAGTTTATGGGTTTTCTCCAAGATCTGCTGTAGTGTGAATATTTGGTCGATGGTGAACTTTCCTGGCCTGAAGCAACATTGATATGGGTCAATCAGGTTGTTCTCGCGTTTCTTGAGTATCGGACAAACAATGATGAGGTTCCATTCATCGGGCATACATTCGTCTGACAATTTATCGCCGTGCCGCTTTAGAGAGCTAGGTCAGGCCGTTCGCTCCAGCAACTTTGTTGGTCTTCAGCTTAGATATTGATACCTTTATTTCATCCAGGTCGGGGGGACGGAATTGTTGGCTTACATGGTCCAAGTTGTATTGTTCCTGACAGCGATATTTGGTTTGTCATTCTCGTTATACAGTCTGCAGAAATGCTATTTCCAAATCCTTATCACCGACTGTGACTGTGACATTTCATATTTTTTTTACCTTTTCGTAAAACTTTTGAATCTGATTCCTGGAGTAGCATCTCTTAATTACCCCCACCACACGGTTCTCATGCTCGTTTCTTTTACTCCTAAGAAGCCGATTTTCATCTCTCCTCTTCTGCTTATAGAGCTCGCGAGTAGCTCTAGTCTCTCTCTTCAGCGTCACGTTGTTGTCGCAAAGGAATTTAAATTCGTTCAACAAATATTTTCCCCTAAGGTTTAAAGCCAAAACCTTTTTGCGACTTTCAACAGCAAACTCAAAGTTGTAAAACCAATTTGACCCAAAAACTTTGCAAATCAAATATGCTACTTAACATTCAAATAAAACACCAGCATTTCGCAGGACATACAGTAGTCCGCCTTATGTGTGCACATGCTTGTATGTCAGCTTAAAGTTCTACGAAAATCTTTTTCTCTTCAGAGACTTAACTTAACCACCTTATGCAAGACTAACCATCCTCATAGTAATTCATGTTAAATTTAAAATCCGGTAAATTCTATGAAAATGTTTTCGTCCTTCAGTAACCCTAAATTAAACTCAATAACTCAGCTGTTCCTTGTTAATCCTTTTTCAAGAGCCAGCACTGAAGGCTACGGATCGATAACTACATATTTACTAAGAATAACATTTTCCCAACAAAAATGGAGACCCAAATCTTAAGCACTTGTCCTACAATAACATATGTATATAGTAAGTTCGCATTTTTGGTAGGAGTATTAACGAAACAGGACATTTCAAGTCCTGATTTTGAATACTCGTATGTGTTTGTTTTGGGAAAATTTCATTTTAAGCTCGAAATCCTATTCTATGAAAGGACTGCTCGTATCTTCTGCCTCTGCATGGTTTATAATGTCTTGTCTTTATTAGAAATCCCATTGGTACTTATTGATGACTTTTATGTCTTTCTAAGGACGGATAAAAGGACATCTTCATGGACAGGCGAGCTCTTTTAAAACAGATTGTATTTTAGTTCACAAGACGCGCAAAAGTGTCACACTCCTTTCTTGATATGCTCACAAGTTAGTATGAGGAGGAAGTTATGACATAACGCTGACGCCAATGTCAGATAAATGACATACGCACGCAAAGGATACAATTTAAATCGATATCCTTGATAACGCATTTTTCAAATTTTATAAATGAAAAAGTTTTTTTTTTTTTTTTTCATTTCTTCTTTCGCTTTTACGGTTCAGTTTTCTTTCTCCTTTTAAGTTTGTTGTAAAACAAATTGGATTCAAAAGCAGAGGACGAAATATTTGAACAGACGGCAGCGGTTTGATGAGATTTCGTATTATTGTAAGGATTGACGCGTGGAAGTCGTTTGAAATTTAAAGAGACGAAATGATCTAAAAATATTATTTCCTCTTTAAGATGTACGAGTGTTCGATAGGTTATCTTCAGCTGTCTTATTGATGTATGTGGGTTTGAAGATTTAAGTGTGTAATCGCCTGTGATCAAATCCCACGCATAATTTGTGGTCGAATGCTGAAAATATCTCTTGTCGGAAAGGCGTGGAATCGTTATGACATTTTGTTCCCCAGATTACATCATCGTTTATGCTTCGTTTGAATGCGTTCTTGATTGGCAGCTTGACGACAGAGATAAGTTCAAATTGACGCAACGCAATTCAGATGATGGGCAACGTATCAATAAGGACTGCTGATAAAATGTTAAGGACTAAGGATTAAATTCTGAGAACAATGTTTCTTAAATTAGAAGTTCCTTTTGAAAAGAGGTGGACCATCCCAATTTGACAGCGTTTGAGGGTCGGAAAATCCTGTTGACCTACAGAAAGTACCCTGGACAATTAACCCCTAAGCCCTACCCTGGGGTCCAGTGCAATTGTAAAAAAAAAAAAAACACTGTGGCGATGGCATCCCTGTATGGGCCATGGCCTAGCTTCTTGACACTTATTTGTGTTGCTCATGTTGTCATTTTTGTCACATCTGAGCGGGGCCTACGATCTATCGCCGAGTCCGAATGGCACTCCTTAGAAGCTTTTTCGTAGGCAATTTTACTTTCGGGAGTTTGCCATACCGGAACAATGGGAGCGCCACATGGTGGTTATTCCGGGAACTTTTCGATCAAGGTACTATTAGAATAGTACAAGACATGTACGGAAGCGTGAAAACTGCGGTCAAAAGCTCTGCTGCACTAACGAGAGAATTTCCAGTTGATGTCGGAGTGCACCAAGGAAGCTTCCTTAGCCCTGTACGGAACCTAATGTATTTTAAATGTTATATAAATTATGCATCCCTTGATCCATACCCCTAAACATTCGTCTAGTTTGTCGTCGACCTAACTCTTCACATTATTAAAAAAATCTACTTTGTGCATGTATGTTCAACGCTAATTGAATCATTTCACCGATGCTTCGAATTTAGAAAGTACAGCCAATAACTTTGTAAAAGACCATATCGAAGCTTAAGTCCAACAAAGCTGCTGGAGTGGATGGCCTGACTGCCGAGCTCTTCAGAGCTCGATTTTAAGGCCGCGTATGACAGCATCTATAGAGACGAGCTATATAGAGCAATGTCTAGTTTTGGCATCCCTGCCAAACTCGTCCGTCTGTGCAGGATGATGATGGAGAATGCACGCTGCTCCATCAAGGTCGGTAAAGATCTCACCGAGACCTTTGATGTCCAGAAAGGATTTAGACAAGGCGATGCGCTGTCATGCGATTTTTTCAACATCGTACTTAAAAGAATAGTGCAAAACTCACGAGCAAACACAAGAGGCACTATCTTTCAAAAGTCCGTCCAACTACTCGCATACGCCGACGATATTGACATAATCGGGAGAAAGCAGCGTGATGTCAGTGGCGTTTTCGCGAGTATTGAGACGGAAGCGGCGAAAATGGGTTTAGCGGGCAATGAGGGCAAGACCAAGTATATGCTGTCAAGCAAAAAGGACAACCAACACCGACGTCTCGGATAGAACGTCACCCTCGACAGACATAACTTTGAGGTAGTTAAGGACTTTGTCTACCTAGGCTCCGCTATAAATACAGACAACGACACCAGCGCTGAGATCAAGCGAAGAATAACTCTTGCCAACCGCTGTTTCTTTGGGGTTAAGAAGGCAATTGAGTAGCAAAGCCCTCTCTCGGACAACAAAAGTCACCCTTTATAAGACCTTAATAATCCCGGTCCTGCTCTACGGCGCAGAGGCATGGACATTATCAACAATGGATGAGGGTGTTCCTGGTTGCTTCGAGAGAAAAATTCTTCGGGCGATCTTCGGTCCCGTCTGCATTGACGGTGAGTGGAGGAGGAGATACAACGACGAACTGTGTGGACTGTACAGCGACATGGACCTAGCCAGAAGAGTGAAGATCCAAAGACTGAGATGGCTGTTTCATGTAGAGCGCATGGACACCAATGCTCCGGTCCGAAAAGTCTTCGAATCCGCCCCCGAGGGACAGCGCAGTAGAGGAAGGCCAAGACTCAGGTGGCGCACGCAAGTGGAAGAGGACCTCAGCCAACTTAGCGTGCGAAACTGAAGACAGCTAGCCAGGCATCGAGCTGGCTGGAGAAGCTTGTTGACTGAGGCCCAGGTCCACCCCGGACTGTAGCGCCACCTAAAGTAAAGTAAGTAATTCCTTATGATCCACAAAAGTCTGCTACTTAAGAAGACCCAGTGAATTCAGCGTTCAGACTACGTTCAGTAAATTGTTTCTCTCTTATGCAAGCCAAGAAATCGTAAGAAGTGCATAATCAGTGTCATAAGAAGTTAGCCTACAATCTCATCAAAACTCCACCCTTTCGGCAGGCAATGGCAAACTCCCGAAAGTAAAATTGCCTACGAAGAAGCTTCTTAGGAGTACCGTTCGGACTCATTGATAAACCGTAGGCCCCGCTCAGATGTGACAAAAATGACAACATAAGCAACACAAATGAGTGTCAAGAAACTAGGCCATGGCCCATACCGGGCTGCCAGCGCCACGGTGTTTTTTGTTTAAGGATCCGCAATCGGGGTTCTTATCATCAGTATTTCTTTCATTCATTTTAAATATCGACTAAAATGTCTTTTGGGAATAAGATACAAGATTTTAAAGCGCACTCTCGTTCATCAGATTGATCATTATCTCCATGCTTTTTCACTTGAAGGAGGTCGGACTTGTAGATCTTAAACTCTTAGCGAGCGTGTTGCCACCTTTTCCAATTTTTGATATAAAAACTTCTCACTATTCGGCTGGATTTCGGCATGTACTTCAGTGCGAGGCAAGCAGTGAAGATCTTCTGTAGAACCTTTACCTTTTTGTAGCATAATTGGATACAATTACGCCATCGATGCCAGATGGCATTAAGCCGTTCAATGTATTTTGAATGTCCGAACTTTCATACAAGTTAGCATCGACTAATACTGGATATCCGTAAGTCGGCAAACCATTAGAAGGAAGTTCAACGTCAACCACCCACAAAAGAAGAGATCCGTCAGTATCGGACGTAAAAAGTGCAAAGTGTCAAAGAATACTTAGAGAGGCCGCTTCTGATGTATCAAGTCTCAACCCATGCTAACGTAGATACCTTCAGTTAGATGAACAGTATATATTAACGGCGGACGTACAGAGTGGTCTTGCAGAAAAGGGCTTGCGAGAGTTCTAAGGGCGAGAAAGATAGAAAGAACTCAGACTCCTCAAAAGCAAAAATAAAAAGCACAATAAGAGCTCAGTTGAGGTCTTAGAGAAGAATGAGATGAGAATGAGAAGTTTTACTAAAAATAAAATAAACATACTAAGGGATGTAAGCACACAGAAGTAAAATTTATATATTGATAGAACCACAGTCGGTGCTGAGTATGTGCAAAGAATATTTCTGTACAGTGCTAAGCGGAAAAAACAAACAAAGTCCACATCAGGCAAAAGGCCATTGTCAAGCCTTATTCCAGCAAAGCTACTAAACTAGATGGATTAGCTGCCGGTGTGTTTAAATAATCTGACGATGATTGGATACTGAATGTATACTGAAACAATGTCGACGAACAATGTCGAACTGCACTTATTACAGGAAAATAACTCAACATCGCATTTAAAATTCTGTCTGCTGCATCAAATGAAAACCTAAGACACTTCGACAATATGTTGTCTGTTCGACAGTCCACCATAGATACCAATTTCAAATTCCAGCAGCCGTAGATTATGTAAAAATATACAGAGACGAACTCATTCAACTACGCAGCATGACGATGGTAAATGAACGCTGCTCCTTAGTGTTCAGTAACTGAGACCTTCAATGTCCTAAAATGACTTGAACAAGACTATGTGTTGTCATGCGATTTTTTCAACATAGTTCTTGAAAGAATTGGAATTGCTGGAAATTGCTCTTCAATTCCAGAGATACTATCTTTCAAAAGTCTGTTCGGTTACTCGCATTTCATATACATCCATTTTTGGATGCATGGATTAAAGACTGACAGCGGGGGGTTGGTGGTGATTTTTATCGCTGGCAAGCACATCGTAATGTCTGGCAATTAAGTAAGCTCTTTCCTGGCTGAAGAAAAATGTAATATCTGGAATGAATATATGCATCTTTTACAACAGTCAGGCCGCTATAAAATCCCTGGACTCTTGTTCAATCAATTCAAAACCGTCATAGACCGCCGATCATCTCTCATGGAGATAGCTGAGCTGTTCAACATTCACATA